>BSBK01010679.1:0-677500 GCA_027943335.1 Chamaecyparis obtusa
TATATGTATATATATATATATATATATATACATATAGATATACATATATATATATATATACATATATATATACACATATATATATATATATATATATATATATATATATATATATATATATATATATATATATATATATATATATATATATATATATATATATATAATTGTCATTATATTAATCACATATTAATGAATAGACATGTCTCATGAAGGGACATGTCTCTTCTTGGCTCATTCTCAATATAAATGCAAGAGATTGTTGCATTTGGAAAACACATACAATGAGATAGTGCTATTACATTTGCAATGATTCTAAAACCTTAACATGGTATCGGAGCCAAGTTGCAAATGTAAGAGAGTAGTTTGTTGATGGTGAATGTGTGTCTGCCTCAGAAAATACAGTCTCAGTACAAAGACCATACCTCCCAAATGCACTGTTGGATTTTGCTAAAGTTTAGATATGTTAGTCATAAACAAATTTAAAGGAATCTCTTTGGAGCAATTGAAGAGAAAATATCAGGTTCAAAAGTTATGACCAACTATGTATGGGTATCTGAAAAATAATCTGAAAAAGAGCGAGGTTCCTTCTTTAAAAGCCTAACCACTTGAAGGGAGATCTAATAAGATTGAAGGTTGTGATAGTGTATAGAACCTTTGGATATTAAATATAGTTCATGTGAAGAATTATAGTAATGTTTGAGAATGATGACATCATTCTTTGAATTTGCATGATATTTTCTATATGGGCTCACGTTACGGAATGAAATACTTGAAATTTATAAAAGATAAGTATTTCATGTTTTATTAATGCACATAATTTTTGAGTTTGTAATTCATGCTATGCTATACTATTGGTTAGTAAAATATTGTATGCTTCTATCATTGGTATTTATGGTCGAGATAGTTTAGTGATCTATTTGTAATCTCTCGACATATGTTCAGGAGAGAAGCACAAGATAATTGCATTCAAGGGAGAAAGAACTTGATGCTTGCAAAAAAATTGATGATTGAGACTAGATGAAAAGGGAGTATAATATTTCAAAAGAGGTCAATAAGTTGATAAACTTGAGCTTTAGAGGGAGAAGATGGTTCATTCAACTTGTGACAATCTTGATCATATTGATTGAGAGGGAGTTCACTATTGAAGATGAAACACTTCTAAGGTAAACCTAATATAATTGATTATTCTACTAATGAATCATGAATGTTTTTAATGGGCCTACCCCCTATGTAAATCATTAGGAAGTGACGACTTCAAAATGATTATCACTTGTATTTGCAGAAGTTATTGGAAGGTGATGATCTTACAATAACTTAAATCATGATATATATTATTATTAATGTTGAAATAGATCATGATGAATTAATGGAACAACTAAGTGTTAGATGTCATTAAGTTGATGGTCTATGAGTTGTTTGCATAAATATATCTTGTAAAGAAACAACTAAGTGTTAGATGTCATTAAATTGATGGTCTATAAGTTGCTTGTATAGATACATCTTGTAAAGCAACAACTAAGTGTTAGATGTCATTAAATTGACGGTCTATAAGTTGTTTGCATAGATATGTCTTGTAAATCAACAAATAAGTGTTAGATGTCATTGACGGTCTATGAGTTGTTTGTATAGATATATGATAGGTATTTGGTGAATATCATGTGTTGATATTCTGCAGGCCAATACCTTATTGAGTATCTGGTGAATGTCATGTGTTGACATTTTGATAGGCCAATACTCAATTTTTTTTTATAGAATCACCGATGGAGGCAATCCACATGAGAGCTTGTGGATAGAATCACTGATTGAGGCAATCCACTTAGGAACTTGTGGATAGAATCTTTGATAGAGGCAATCCACACTAAATCTCATGAGTTTGTGGATAGAATCGTTGATGAAGCCAATCCACACAAGAGCTTGTGGATAGAATCGCCGATGGAGGCAATGCACATATTGAGACTATGTTTCTATTGATTACATCTTGAGGATGATGCCTTTATTTCTTACATCATATGATTGATGTTGTCAAGTCTCTTAAGTGTTGACATTGGATTGATTTATCCTCCCTAGCTAAGAGGGAGTGTTGATGTTTTATAGCTTCAGTTGAATAAACACTATGAGTCAATACTATTGAAGATATGTATATATATATTTAGTATATATGAGATGTATATAAATATTAGAGAAATTAATATAATACTCAAGATATATATATATATATATATATATATATATATATATATATATATATATATATATATATATATATATATATATATATATATATATATATATATATATATATATATATAGTAATAATTATCATTATATTAATCACATATTAATGAATAGACACGTCTCATGAAGGGACATGTCTCTTCTTGGCTCATTCTCAATATAAATGCAAGAGATTGTTGCATTTGGAAAATACATACAATGAGATAGTGCTATTACATTTGCAACGTTACTAAAACCTTAACAGGCTGACAAGAAAAACTTCGAGCTTGATTAATAGAACTAGAAGCCATAGATAAAGGAGCTATGGAAGGTGTAGGAAAAAGGCCACGATTAAAATCCATCAGAGGCATGCTTAACTTGAGAATCTTGAAATTCTTATAGGCTTGATATGAGCGAAAGAGATTATCAGGTTGAGAAGGACATGAATTAGGTATTGAAGGCCAAAAGAAGTCATGTGTAGCACAATCCCTAGGCCTAGAAGGTTGATATACACTATGGTTAATCATCTTCACTTCTTCATCGTGAATGAACTTAATACAGTTATGGATAGGAGAAGAAACAACATGCATGGCATTCAACCAAGGAAAACCAAGCTAAACTTGAAATTGATTAGAAGTAGGAACAACAACAAAGGTAGTGTTCACAATTTTACCACAAAGTTCAACTAGCAAGTTAATAGAACTAAATGATGGATAAAGAAAACCATTACAAGTTTGAATCCACACATCAAATGTATCATAAGAATCATGTTGCAAGTTTTTCATAAAAATATTTTCTTTAGTAATAACATTGACTAAGGATGTAGGATCAACTAGACAACCGCATGTAGGTATTTGAGAAATCCTAGCATAAATGTAAAGGGGACCATCAGGAGCTTTAATAGTCTTAGAATCGTCAAAGGTAATCAAGAGTTCCCAAGGTCTTTTATTCTTAGGTTATTTTTGAGGTTTGGGTTGAGATTTTAGTTTAGGTTGACGTTTCAGTTTAAGTTGAGGTAGAAATTGAGGTTGAGTTTGAGGTTGAGGTGGAGACACAGATTGAAACAAAACAACATACTCTGCATGGTTAACAATATGATTAAGATCATCCATCTTTGAATCATAAACAATATCCATAGAAGATGATTGAGAAATGGTATTAGTATCATGTGTAGGTAAAGGATTCATATAGATTTGAAGGTTTTGATTAGGAGGAGAGATATATTTGTTCCCACTACCATCAAAATTATCAATAGATAAGGCATTAGAATCAATTAATTCTTGAACCTTATGTTTTAAAGAATAACACTTCTAAGTATCATGGTCATTTTGACGATGGTATTTACAAAAAGCTTTAGGATCAAATGATTTAGATTCTATTGTGGCAGGTAAAAGAGGTTGAATAGGAGGTGAAGTAATCATATTAGTAGTTAACAACCGATTCATAATAGAATGTAAAGATTCAGAGAGAGGAGTAAACATATGATTCAAATGAAAAGTAGTGGATGGAGAAGTAGCATTGTGGAATGCAATGACAACTTGATTAGCAACTGTATTCGCTTGTTTATTTAGCTTGACATAGTTGTTGAGTTTTTGAAATTTATTTGGATTAGGAGCAACATCACTCTTATCAACTGGAATAGGATCCATTGGAGTGTTGCTCTCAAATTGACTCACTTGTAATTGATAATGATGAAGCGCTACACAAAGTTGTTGAAAAGAGGTAAATTCGGTAAGTAGAATCTTATATCTAATATCCTTTTACAAATTTGAAATAAACATACATTGAATATCCATATCAAGAAAAGGATAAGAAATCTGAGCATGCAAATGCTTAAATCTACCAATGAATTCAATTAATTTTTCCTTAGTGTTTTGTTTAGAATGCATCAAATCAATTAAGGACACTTGCGAACCAATGTTATTTGGAAATTGTTGAATAAAAGAATTAGCAATTTTTGGAAAAGAGTCAATAGAATAAGTAGGCAAGGAACAATAACATTGTAAGGCCTTGTCATGAAAAGTTCTAGAAAACAACTTGGCTAAAATCCTATGGTCATGAGCATAGTCACTACAAAGGATTTGAAATTTTTTAACATGAGTAATAGGGTCTCCCATACCATTGTAATTCTCAAGATGAGGCATATCGGCCTACTGAGGAATAGGAGAATGAATGATGTCTAGGGATAAAGGACTTCCCATGTCACATGTAGGAATTCTAAACTTGTTTTGAGTTAAGGACGCAAGTTATTGTTGTAAAGATAACACAGTTTGAGCCAAACTAATGATTTTTGAATCATTAGAGGAAATAGGAGGCATAGAAATATTAGAAACACTAGGTAAAGTGTATGAAGTGGAAGGAATGGAAGACACAACTAGAGGAACACTTGGAACCATAGTTGGAAGAGGATTAGAATAAGTAAAAGGAACACTATGGTAAGAAGGTTGTGATCTAGGAAGGGATACAAGAGGAACACTCATAGAAAGAGAGGGAACCATTGTAGTCACCAAAGGAGAAGTATAAGTAGGAATACTAGGTAAAGGAACCGAACAAGGTTCCACAATAGTAATCAGAGGAATAAATCCTAAATCTTGAGCTTCTTGAGCTAAAGGTTTAACATTTGAATGCATGAGGTGAGTGATACCATGCAGGAGATTAACACCTTGATCATTATCACGAAGAACTTTCTTAAGAACCTCTATAGCTTGAATATAATCTTGATTATGGTTTTCTTGAATAAGCCAATTACCCATTTTATCAAGTTCGGTTGAAAGTTTTTGGACTTGTTCCAGAGGAACTCTTAAAACATCATCCTCATCATGAGATGAGTGAGAAAAATTTTTCTCCATAGTAGGGTTGAAATAATGAATAATCAAATTGTCATCTGGGATCCTAAGGAAAGGAGAGGAAGACTTAGGATCAAAGGCACCCATAAGTCTATGACTTCTTCTAACTGGAATATTATAGGTAGGACTAGAGGTAGTAAAGCTCATATACCAATGTAATGCAAATGAACTAAACTAAAAAAACACAAAGCATGAATAAAGAAATGTTTTTGTATTTTTATATGAGATGCAAACACATAAAAGAAATCTAATACATGCAAGATCTAAAACCATAAAAAAAAGAGTTGTCTATTGTGGGTTCACCAAAATGTAAGAAAGGGAATGAATGTATCATACGAAATGTATGTAGAGATGTGAGGAGGAATGTAAGATATAATTGTTAATCCAAATTCCCAAAGGAAAGATCCCAATTGATTAACCACAAGGAGGTGATTAATGCATAAAAGAATCAGTCTATGAAGAATATGAAGAAAGGGGACAACCTTATATTCTGTTATAGCAAGTTTGTATTGGAATCTTGATTGAATTGAAGACAAATGCTAACCTCAAGTATGACAGATCTATAAAATGCTATTTTCTGGTGTCTGTGTTTAGTTTCAGGGAATTTTGCAATTGGATGTGGCCTAGAAATGCAGAAATAGAGAAAACGGAGAAACCTTTTTTATTTTTTATGAAAGGTCATCCTTAACCTAAAATAGGGGTAAGATCTTACCACAGGGTACAATCTTACCCCAAAAAGTTGACCTTGACCTACACTCTTCTGACAGAAATTCTCTCATGGATTTTGAAAGTTTGCCAAAAAGGGTACTCAGATCTGAACCGTGATTCCCTGTCCCACACCTATACCTAAAATAAAAATGGTTTTGTTTGTTAGATGAGGGGTTTGCCATGGTCAAACCCCAATTTCAAATCAACCTTGAAATGTAATTGAAATTGTAATATATAAACAAAGTAAATGGAACTATTCACCTTGCTTATGTTGAAATCCTTGTGGAGGATTCAAATCCTTGAATCCACAAGTATGGCTGCTCCAAATGAATGTAGAATTATATGTAGGATGTCTCAAATCAATCTCATTAGATTTTCAACACCAATATTGAATGGATCTTAGAATAGGAAGAGACTTGAATGAATGTGGATGGAGAAATCTTCAATAAGAGGGCTCCAAAGAGATTGAATCCTTCAATGGCTATCAATGGATCTCCTTGATGAATTGGATCTTAAATACTTGAATTCTTTCCTTCTCCTTCTTTCTTTCTTGATCACTTCATTGTACTTGAGAGCTTGAAGATAAAAGATCACTAAAGATTCTTGATCGTGGATATATAAAAATGAGAGAGGAAGGCTTCCTTTTGTACTAGTCTAGGGTACAAACTTCTAGAGAGGTTGACATAGGTGAATTAAATTCCAATTAAGCCTTAACCCCTATAAATGGACCTAGATTAAATACATTTTAAGATTTTACCATTATGAAATCTGAAACAACAGACCCGAAAGTGGGAAATAAAACTTTTCGAAGCCCGACATCCTGAAACCTCCAGAATCTTAATTTTGGTCCTAGGGTCAGGGTTGAGGTCGACTCTGACCTAGGTCAGAGTCAAGGTTGTCATTGACCTAGGTCAAGGTCAAGGTTGACCTTGACCTAGAAGGTCATCTTTGACATTGAGGTCAAAGATCTCATATCTCCAGGATAACGTGCTTGAAAAAGGCTAGAAACAAGTGGAGAGAGAATTAGAATAGGGGGAAAAAGTCAAATCTAGTCAAAGACCCACTCAAGGTGCTTGACATGACCTTAAACCACTTACTTAGAGGGCTAAACTAGTCCTAAATGGAAGTGCTTCAATTTTCTTATGATACAATTATTAACTAATTTTCTTAAAGGAAACCATTTTCATTGACCCCTCATAGTCCAATTGAATATCAAATTTCATCTATTTTTTATGCCAAATGGAGCATCAAACTTCATCCATTCTAGATACTTAATAGCTTGTTAAATTTCTCCATTCTCAAATAACCTAATATTAGTCCTCTTGTAGCTCTTATATGTTTGTTAAGTTTATGATTTGAGGAAAACAAGTTTTGAACCTTGACTCAAAACCCTTTACAAATATATTTTTGTAGGAGCTAGGATCCAAAATCAAACAACCACAAGAAATATATCAAGAACACTTAGCAGTTGCACCATCGGCAACAAAAGAACAACCTAAATGAAATAACCAAGACAAAGCCCATGTTGCACAACCAAAGTAGACCAAAGTCCTAAAAAAAGGTTTTAAAAGGCTCCCATAACCTTTAATATGAAACCATGGTTTTTTTTGGCACCTATAACCAAAAAAATTAGCTTTTAACTAGACTCCCAAAATGTTAATAAACACAAATATATAGATAAACATTGAACACTTGTCTAAACACAAATGATCTTCCCAAGTATTCACTGTGAGGGAGAAAATTATAGTGTAACTTACAAAGGCTCTTAGAACCTTCAATATGGGTTTTAACATGGAATGTAAAACCATAGAATTTTTTTTTGCAAGGATCGAAAAACTTAACATCAAGATTCTTACAGATAAAGAGATAAGACTTGCCTAGAATAGAAAAACCCTTGAAGTCACCATGAGCTAGAAGAGGAACATTTGGGTTTTGGAAGGCTCCTCAAATCTTGAAGCCTTGAAAAACAAAGACTCCCTAAACCAACCAAGAATTCACAAAATCAACACTCTAGTATAATATTCAAACTCTTCCTACAAGATCAACCTCCACTATGATAAGAGATGAATCTGCCTCTAGAGAGCTAGAAGAAGAAATGAACAACTAAAAGAAGATCCATCCTTGAACCAAGCCTACATCCAAGTAGCCAAAGATAGGAATAACCCACAAAAACCAGCATTCCACCTTTCACACAAGCCATTTCACCACCTCCATCTAGAAATTCTTCACCTCAATAGTAATAGAAAGAAAGGGAGAATAATACAAAATGAAAAGAACCAAGCCTTAGCCATAAAAGTAGTGTACGAGCACCCATGGGTTGATTGATTTAATCCTCTTTCTATTTTTTCATGTAAGCCCTTAGCTCAACATGTGTATAATTCATAAGTTCATGTAGACCATAGTGTGTGATTCCATTAAAGAATCTAGGTCAGCTTATGTCCTAAATTTTTAGGCTATTGTATTTTGGGGCTTGAGTGTTTAGAAGCCTCTTGTTTGGTTAGTTGAATTTTGATGATGTCATCATGATACCATCAAGGCTAGAGTGTCCTAAGAGTCATATTAGAACCTAGAATGGAGTCTAGGATAATCTTGGAGACAAGTAAAGTAACATTTGCACAAAATTGTAAAACTTGCGAAAATGTTGCAAAAGTTACTTAGCAACTTTTGCAACTTTTCAAAGTTGCTCAGAAAACTCTGTCCTAACATACCCTAATGACTTGGAAGTTCCCTAATGGAAACCAAACATTATGGTTGTCCTATTTAAGACACATTTTTACCTATTCCCAAGGTTGGATATCAAATGTACAGATTTTGGCTTTGAGAAATATAACAGTACATGAATTTTTGTGAATCTTTGCAGTTATAGAGTTGTAGAATTAAGTTTTGGGATTGAAATGTGAACTGTAACCCATGGATGGCTTAGAGTAAAACATTTCCTTACATTTTGTGTCATTATTTTATTATTTTTTATTCTTTAATTAGTCTGTAAAAAGTCTTTTTATTTTTACCTATTCACTGGTTCAAACTAGGCATTTCTTAGAGATGGAGACCTAGCTCACTATCTCACCATTCGGATAGAAAGTAAAATCCATGTACATATATTGTACAAAATCATGGTCCCTCAAATGCATGGGAATTTTTTTAAAATTCTTGTCCTAGGAGAACCTGTGGTGAGCCCAGCTAGGGAAGACTAACTTGCAAGGGTGTTGAACAAGCTATGAATTAGGGATTGGAGGTCAATGGTAGAGATCTTCTCAAGATATGGTGAAGAGGAGAGGGTCTATCCAATCCATTTGGTTTCCCAATACTTTCATACAATCCAACAAGCCAAAGAAGTTCTAAAACCCTCTGAAAACTCTCATTTTTGGCTTAGGGAATTGTACATAAGGGAAGAGCCATAAAAACTTAAAAATATGTGAGAGGTTGACATTGAACCAAGAATCCATAAGAAAGTTTTGGGGTCATTTGGAAAAGTCTTTTTGGAAGGTCCTATTTTCTTGGAATAAGAGACTTAATAGGGATACAAGCTATTATGCCCAATTTGAGACAATTTCAAGGAATCAATAAAGGGGATGGATAAAGAGGGACTTCCTAAATCCCTAAATGGACAAAGTGAAGTGTATATGAATACCTCCTCATCTCTGCAAGATTTCACATTAACATTGGAGGTGGAAAATCCTTAGATGGGATTAAGGGCTACTGTGTAGGAAAGCTAAAGAAGCACCAAGAACTTAGCAAGTCTTGGTAGTCATTTCATGATAGTTGGGTTGGTCAATTGGCCATGGGATCAAGACCCTAGAGGAGATCATATAGGTCATTAGGTGTCAAGAGAGAGCACCTCAAGGTCATTTTTAAGACCTAAGCATGATCTTTTGATTGGCTCATCCAACCTCCCTATCAGATTTGTATCAGATCCCCAAAATATTTGGGATAAATAAGTGCATATTAGAGTGTGAATCTAGTGGATCCTCTAAGATGGTGACCAATGTATAATTGGCCAAGAAGTTCAAAGACTAGGAGGAAGAAAATAGGCATTTGAGAGAAATATTGGACCAACTAGCCAAGAAGTTTCAAGCAGTAGAAGATAGGACAGAAGAAGTAAATGAAATGATAGATGAGAAGGAAGGGTAGAATAAGGAAGAGGAGAATGAAAAGCTTGAACCTGATCAAGTGGTGGAACAAGAACCTTTCCTAAAATCCTTGAAGTCCCTAAGTGGTAAAGCATTAGATGGTGTTCCTCTTTTTAGTGGAAAAATGGAATCAGACTCAATCATTGATTGGATAGAAGGCATGGAAAACCACTTTGAGTGTGATGGAATAAGTGAAGCTTAGAAGGTGAGAGTAGCCAAGTCAAGGCTTAGAGGTTTTTCTCTTACATGGTGGAATTTTTCCCAAACATTGAGGGAAAAAGTAAGGAAAAAGAACAGAAAAACCCCATAGCCACATGGAGATGAATAGTAGCCAAGGTTAGGGAAACCTAAATGCGAGAGGAATATGAAATTGAGTTACACAAAAGGAGATAGAGTTTAAGACAAAAGGAGATTGATGTTAACACTTACACCAAGGAGTTCCAAAAGTTGTGCCTAAGGTCCAAGTTGGTGGAAGATGAAAGCATTAAGGTTTCTAGATATCTTAATGGCTTGAAGTGGTCCATTCAAGAGGAGGTGAGTATCCTAAGTCCTAAAATAGTACACCAATGCTAGAAATTGGCACTAAACATAGAGGAAAAGAGTAGAAGGAAGACAGACTCTAGCTCAAGGAATAGAGGAAGTTCTAGAGACCAAAGATGTCATAGAGGTGGTCACCAAGGAAGAGGGACTGATCATAGAAGCCAAGGAGAGTCTAAAATTTTTGAGAAAGGTGGTGAGATAAGTTCTAGAGGAAGTTATGGTAGAGGTAGAGGCACTCATGGAGGTTCTAATATAGGAAGAGGTGTAGGAAGAAGTAGTTCATATTTTTCTTGTATGAAGTTCTATAACTATGGATAGATAGTACATCTATCATATAGGTATCCAGAGAAGGCATCTTCTTCTGATTCAGAGGAGAGAGTGGCATATTCACAAGAGGACACATCAAGTATCAATTCACTAGAGGTAAGTCACATAGAATTAGATATGGGAGAGAACCTTATGTTTATAAGGGTCTTGATAAGACAACTAGTGAAAGAAGAACCAAAATAGAGGCGAGCCCTATTCATAATTAGGTGTGAGATCATTGGTAAGGTGTGTAAGGTGATTTTGGATTATGGATCCACAGACAATATCATTGTGAAGGAATTAGTTAAGAAGCTTAACTTGGAAAAGATACCCCATAGAAATCCCTAGAAGGTGACATGGTTGAACAAAGGGAAGAGTGTCCTAGTGAATGAGCAGACATGGGTTGAATTATCCATTGGAGGATACAAGGAAAAATTATTATGTGATATGTTGCCCATGGATTCTTCCAATCTCTTATTGGGAAGACCATGGCAATATGATAGAGAAGCCATGTATGATGGAAAGGAGAACATTGTTACATTTAAGAAGGATGGAAAAAAATTCAAAATATAGTCCTTCATGGATGATGAAGAAATTAACACAAAGAATCCTAGTGTGTTTATTAGTAGTGGAAAATAATTAATGAATACAATTCAAGAAGTAGGAAATGAGGGGTATGCCATAGTTGTGAAGCCTAAGGAAATAGAAAATCCTAAACAAGCACCTATACTAGTGGAGGTTCAAGAATTTCTTGGAAGATACAAGGATATAGTCAGTGATGGTACACCTGCAAGCCTAACTCCTAAGAGGTCTATAATTCATCAAATAGACTTTATACCAAGGGCCTCATTGCCAAATAAAGAATCTTATAAGCACACAAAAGATTAGAACCAAGAAGTGGCAAGACAAGTACAAGAGTTACTTGATCAAGGGATAATAAGGAAAAGCATCATCCCATGTGTAGTACCAATTGTCTTGGAATTAAAAAAGGTGGTAAGTGGAGACTTTGCATTGATTCTAAGGAAATAAATAGGATTACTATTAGATATAGATTCCCTAGATACCAAGGATAGAGGATCTAATGGATTGCCTTGGAGGAGCTAAATATTTTACTAATTTGGATCTTAAAACTGGATACCATCAAATCAAGATAAAGGATGGGGATGAATGGAAGACATCCTTCAAAACCACTAAAGGGTTGTATGAGTGGCTTGTTATGCCATTTGGGTTGACTAATGCCCCTAGACCATTCATGATATTGATGAATGAAGTGATAAAGGACTATATAAGAATATTTATGGTGGTATATCTTTATGATATTCTTATCTTTAGCCAGACAAAAGAGGAACACCTAAAGCATTTGGAGGTTGTGCTCAAAAGACTACATAAAGAAAAATTATCAATTAACTTAGAAAAATGTGAGTTTCTTAAGAAAGAACTTATTTACCTGGGATTTATAGTGTCTCAAGGTCCATTGAAGATGGATCCAAGTAAGGTGAAAGCTATCCTAAACTAGCCTACACCAACCACAAGGACAAAAACTAGGAGTTTTCATGGCTTAGCCCAATTTGTGCACTAGTGATAGACACTATTAATAGTGGGTTGAGAACCAATTTCAAGAGGACTCATGAGGAAATCCAAGCATTTGAAAAGTTGAAGCAGCAAGTAGCCACCCAACCTATTCTTAGGTATTACCAAGCTTTGACAAGTTTTTTACCTTGGAGTGTGATGCAAATGGAGTGGCAATAGGAGGAGTATTGAGTCAAGAGGATAGGCCAAAAGCCATCTTTAGTGAGAAGCTCAATGAAGCTAAAAATAATTATTCATCCTATGACTTGGAATTGTATGCCTTAGTGAAGTCACTTAGGAAATGGGGGCACTATCTCCTACCTAAGGAGATTGTGGTGTTCACAAAAAACTAAGCTTTAAGTTACATCAATACACAAGATAAGATAATAAAAAGACACCTAAAATGGATGGAATACCTACAAGCCTTTACATTTACTATCAATCACAAGAAGGGACAAATGAATAAGGTCACATATGCATTGAGTAGGAGGTTTTTGACAGTCAAGGAAGTCCAACTCCAAAGTATTGGTATACAAATATTTAAAGACCTCTACAAGGATGATGAGGACTTCTCAGAGGCTTATGAAGTATGTTTTGATTTTCAGAATCACTTTCATAGTCAATTTGTAGAATATACTTTGTAAAGTGGTCTATTTTTTAAAGGGAATCAACCATGTGTTACTAAGGGCTCAATAAGAGAAAATATCATTCAGGAGAAGAACAATGGTAGTCTTAGTGGTCATTTTGGTATTAACAAAACAATGGATTTAGTCCAAAGATTTTATTATTGGCCTAAGTTTCCTAGAGATGTGAGAAGGTATGTTGAACAATGTGTCATGTGTATGAAAGCTAAAGGAGGAGTTAATAATGCAGGCCTATATGAACCTTTACCCATTCCCATTAGGTCATGGGAGTGCATCAGGATGGACTTCATAGTAGGGCTTCCTAAGACCAAGACAGGATTAGATAACATTTATGTGGTGGTGGACAGGTTTAGCGAAATGAGCCACTTTATCCCTTGCAAAACTACCCATGATGCTAGCTGTTGGTTCCTAGAAAGGAGTTTACACTCAAAGAGACACCAATATGCCTATGATGGAAATTAAGGATTGGTTAGTTCCAAATGTGGGCAATCTATAGGTAACTGGACCAACTATAGGGATGGATAATCCCTCTTCTGCTTCTGGCTCTATGAAACCAAGGTGGGTACACCTGATCCAATAGTATTTAACTCTTAACTGATAGTCTTAACTCTTCCCCCTATTTCTTTATTGGATCTTTTAATAGATAAAAATAGTGAGAGAATACTAAACAACAACCTATTGTTCATTGATCCTCCATCACTAGGTAGGACAATACATAAAAGTAAATAAAAGTAAAGTACTGATAGTGATTTTAAGATTTTGGGACTTTGAAATTTGAATCACCTTCTTAGAACAAAGATAGGAGAATACAAGCCAGTGTCTTATCCATTGGGCAATAGAGTCAGAAAATAGAAAGGATCCCAAAACAACTTTGAGAACAACTAGTTTTTGAAACATAAATACAAATACCCCAACTCTTCCCTACTTACAGATAATCCTTATGTGAATTCAATGAACACATATTTTACTTTGAGTAATATTTAATCTGACCCTAGGTCAGAACTCAAAGAGAGATACATACACATAAACCCTAAAATAGGCTTAAAGATTCATAGAACAAACACAATGGAGAGGTAAAGATTTGATATTTGTATTAAGTATAACCATGATCATTTACATGCATCATATTCTGAATAACAAACTTACTGGATAATGGTGCTAACTTGTATCACTTCTCTATTATCCTGACAAAATCATGCAAATTTACAATCCTCGACTGAGTAGCAGGGCTTCAGAATTCTCTTTTTCTTCTTACACCTAACTCACTCAATACCTAGAATGACCATGGGAAATCCTTTTATATACAAGGAAATGCAATAAGCTTCTAGTCATTCTAGGGTTTACAAAATATCAACCCTAAAACTTCACAACAACTACAAAATTTACAATAAATACACTCAGTCACAATGGCAAGGAAATTGCAGTTGAGCCGACCTTCTTCACATCTTTTAATGCAATCTTTGGGCAGCTGTTAACAAATTTGATCTGTAATATTTGCTATCCATTCTGTAATGAATATTTCCTCATATCGCAACCACCCTTATGACTCAAAATTAACTGTTCTGATCTACTTTATGAAGCTGGCGGTGTATCTTCACTCTCCACAGTTGGCATGTACTAAGATCTTCATTTATTATACACCTCTTCACTTGGGAACTCAAACTTAACAAATTCATCCTTCCCGGTAGACAACTGTTCCCATTCACTTATGATCTGTATGATTTTCTGTTGAATGGTGTCAAACATTAATCTGTCATTTATCAACATTTTAATTGTGCTACTGAAAGAAGACTTATCACTTAAAACATTATTGATTCATTCTGTGAGGAGTCCATCTAACTCCTCCCTCCATTGATAAGCTTCCTTAAATTCTCCTTTGTCTGTAAAAATAGGAGGCACCAGTTCATAAGCTGAAAGCATTAATTCAGATTTCAACATACTTGTTCTCCTTATAAAATTATCCACCAAAATGTTGAAATGCACCAACTTCTTCACAATTTGATGCAATGGCTTTATTAAAGGATCCAGGTCCTCCTATCCCTTTGATAACATACGAAATAGTTTTACATTGGGAGACCTTTCAATCCATCTTTTCAAAACTGGAGCCATTTCATCCTTCTCTTTATTAATAACCTTAAGCAAAGAAATTAACTTATCCATATGGCCATGTATACTAGAAGGCTTTAAATCTACTACAAATTCCATAATCACCCCTACTATTTTTTCTTCATATTTCTGATTTACCAAAGTTGTGGCCTTTGCATTCTCATTCCTTTCCTTTTCCAATTATTCCCTAATTTCCCTCAATTTATTTGTTTCCTCTGTCAGCTTCAGCTTCTCCCAAGCAACCCTTGCATCCATATCTGCTTCTGGGAGTGGTGAGGGTGGAAATTCAACTATTGGGCTTGAAGATGAAGCCATTGCAGGCTTATCAAAAATTGCTAATTGAGGAGATCTTTGGTCCTATGTTCCTGATAACTAGACAATCAGTTTGTCTTTTTGAATTAGCTCAACTTTGAGCTCATTATAAGATTTTAAGACCATTTCAAATTTGAGCCTAAGCTCCTCCTTTTCTTTGGCATCCTTCTCTGCCACACTAACATTGAACTTGGTAGTTTCAAGAATCAAATTAGAGGCCTCCACACCAGATGTCTCTCCCACTCTCTGAACCATTAGGCTCCTTGTATATCCTGTGGAGAAATCACTCTTCTTCCCTTTATTTTTGTCTTTATCTAAAGACCACATCACCAGAGCAGCATGATCTTCAGAAAAAGTAATTCCCCTAGCTGCCTGCTTAGCCTATTCTATTGTAGTTAGGGTCTTTACCTTGCTCTTCCTTACTTGGTCAAAAACAATGGCATCAGCAATGTCCCATTCTGGTAGGATCAGAATCCCTGCTGTATGAATCATGGCTCTCCCTTCTTTTGGATTGATCTTCTCAAATTGTTTAGCTATTTGTGCCTTGGTTTCCTCCTCTATTTCTTTCACATCTTTATCAGGGGATTCTTCCTTCTTCTTCTCACAAATCTCCTTAAACTGATTGATTTTCATTCTCCATAAGAACTGTGAGAAGGCCCTGGTTTTAACAAAATCATCATCGGCAAGGAAAGAGTCACTTGCCTATTTTAGAATAGGGTCTATTTGTTTACCCTCAAATTCTTCTACTGTGAGATCCATGGCCACCTCCTTAGGTGCCTCCGGCATTCCCTCCTACAAATCTTCATTAAAAACAAAAAGATTTCCTTCATCCCTTAACTGCACCAGCTGCTCTACTGCTCCATGCTCATCCAACTGAATAGCGGATTGAGGAGGAGAGTAAATCTCCTCTGCCAGTCTTTCTTCTTCTTGTCTTCACCTTTTGGGGGAAGGTGCTTGCACTGCTGGATCACCAAGTGGTCTTTTCCCTCCTGAAGTGAAAGGAACATCCTCACTTTCTTGTTGTGAGGTCAGAAGGACAGTATGTCCACTCCTCTTCTGTACTGTGTACACCCCCTTAGGGATTAACTTCATATATTTAGGCTAGTTTAAGATCTGCCTAGCCTTTTCTGGATCTGTCTTAGTCACAGATACCCTTTTCTCATTTACAGCACTCATGAGTCCCTCAAAATTCTCCATAAGGACATTAACTTTTCTAGCCCATGGTTCAAAACTAATCAATGGGTCATAAGTTTTATCAAAGCTCTGAATAAAACCTATAGACTTGCTATAAATCACCCATTTTTCTTTCTTAATCTCCTGAGTTTGAAGGTCAAACTCATTTCTTATTATGTCTTCTGAAAAATTAAATTGATGCTCAATAAGAGCACACCTCACCTTATCTTTGAACATGCCTGAAAGGAAACCCTCTGTATCTGCACACCTCACCACTACCTTTGACATTCTGTAGGGTTGCAAAACCTTATGCAAGTGTACCCATCCTCCTTTTGTAATTACATACTGATGTGCCAGAGTTACATCAGGAAAGAAAGTTCCTCTACCTTTGCCAGTGAGTGTGGTTTCTTGCAAATTTCCAATCTATCTTAAGATCTCAGCATATCCTAGCTTCAATGGGACCTGATATGGAAAAATACAAGGTGCCACCTTACTGCCATACACTCTAAATACTGTGGAGACTGGATATAAAATGATGTCTCCAAAATTATGGACAATGGTAATGTCCTTGCAGTAATCCATCGGCCTAATCAATCTTAATAACTCTCCTGGGATTCTTGGATTATCAATAAATAAAAGAGACCTAAGCCTCGATGTAAAATCCCTATCAAAAGCAATATAACTAGCATCAGTTCTTTCCCAGGACAAGGCTATGGTCCACAATTGCACTGGGAGAGTCTCTCCATATCTTTCCTTCTCAATATTCATTGTTGTACTAAAAAACATGTGCATAAGCATCGAGTACCATTCTTAATCCCTATTAATCCTTCATGAATTATTTCAGCCAAATGAGAAGCAAAGTCAAAAATGAGGGCAAGTTGGGGGTGGAGTGACTGCACCATGATGAACATAAAGGTACTAGCATATGAGTCTTCTCATCATGCCCTAGGATCAAAGATAAAGACTTATAAAGTTCTTGTGCCTTTTTACTGAATAAATCTAATCTGATGGGCTCCGGTGTACTTGAACTCACAACACACATTGATCCTATCTGATCAAAATATTGCCTTAGAGGCCCTACCCTTAGATAATCCTTCTGTGCCTTATAAATCTCAGTGAACTTCATGAAATCTATTTTTTCCAACCCCACAGATGGTTCATTTAATGAGAAAACCTGTCTAATCTCATCCTTGATAATGCTTATTAGGTCTCTTTCACTTACATCCTTGACACATCTTGTCACGGGATCATAGCATTTAGCAATCTGTATTAACAATTCATCATTCATGAAAACCCCAGGGCATACCAACCTCCCAATGTCAAACTGCCATACATTACTGAGGGGCGCACAAGCATTCCTTTGTGAATATGCCGATTTAAAAAGAATAAGACCGTTGTGCTTATCACCCACTTTAGCATCTCTCATCCAATTCCCTCTCTCACAGAGACCTTCAGCAATTGAATCTCTAGGATGTCTCAGAGTGAGTTCTTTTACTCTTTGTGCCCCATTATTAGAAAATGGGAGCAACTGCATCAAATCCTTGAAAATTCCTCTCTTACTATATTCTGTTTGACCAGACAAACTCCTCTTGGGCGGCATTTTGAAAATAGGGCTTCTTACTAAGATATGAATTCCCAAGAAAACTTCAAACAATATCAACTGACCATATGAAAGAAGACCCCACAAAGCTTTACAAATTTCAAATGACTTAAACATAGGAGTAAACCTACCAAGCACTTGAAAAATCTTCTGCTTGAAAGCACTACATGGAAAATATACCATCGGAGAACACACGAGAGCAGTGAAGAAAAACATTAATCAAATTCTAGTATATAACATCTGCTAACAGCTCACAATTCTCTTGCACGTAACAAATTTATTCCACCATTACTGAGGTTGGCGGCCCTATCACTCACTGGATGTGAAAACGTCATTCAAGAGAAAAATTCAAATTCAAGCCGTTGATATATTTCATTTTCGGCGCATCGGGCGGTAGAAAATCTTATCAGCAAAATCCTATAGTACCTTTAGCAAGCTAGTTCTCGACCAACAAGAACATTTCAAAATTAGCATGTGTAGAAATAAATTCCTTAAGTTCATCCTGGTCTGAGCAGCGATCTTTACACGTCAACATCACCCATGGCCAATCAAAAATGACCGCCTCATCAATATATCTAACACAAAGGACCCACCAAAAGGCTTCCATCTCTTTATCCAAATCAATGGTTGTTGCTAAACCGCAAACTTAAAATCTGAGCATCTCATCCCAACGGTTTAACGACAACCGTGAGATCTTGCAGCATTTTAATCATCTGAGAAACTAAGGTCCCACTGTGACACATCAGCGGGCACATATCAAATCAAAACATGCCATGCAGTAAAAAACTGACAAGTGGACCCAATCCCTTTTCCTTTCTAACTCAGAGCACTTTGAAAATGGTCAGATCATAGCTGTTATCCAGCCAATAAGAAATAAACATGTCAAAGTGAACTGGTGCAATAAGGGGCCCACTAAGCACTTAAGTCTCTAAGAAGATTGGATAGTCGTCGCTATACCGCAAACTTAAAATCCTCACATCTTTGATCAACGGTATAACGAGAATTGTCTGATCAAACTGAAGATTAACCTTTTGGAAAACATGACCCCACAAATAAACACATCACCTTCTATCAATCAAATCACATTGTGCCATGTTTTCATACAGGTGGGTCCCTTCTGACTATCCTTTACCATCTTTAAAAATGCGTCAGTCACCACCTAGCTTTCTGAGAACCAATAAGAACCACAAGAATTATAGTGACCTGGCACTGTTAGGACCCACCGAATCCTTTTCAAATATCGCAAATCTGACGGTCGTCGCTATACTGCAAGCTTAACATGCAAGCATCTTGGATCAATGGTATAACGACCACCGTAGATCTTTTCCACCCTTTAAAGTCTGCAAACTCTTCCTCCAGTCGAGCCCACCTTTGAGACAGGTGGCAACTCATCGCCATATCGCATGTCAGAGAAAACTGACAATCGGGGTCCTGCGGTGTAACGACAGCCACTAGTTTTACTTTAGTGAGAACTTTAGGAAAATATACCAAAAACTTAGGCCTAGAGAAATAAAAAGGAGAAGAGGGGGACGGGAGCCAACAACTTTCTAACTGCAAACGCATGACTTAAAAATGTTAAAGGCACATACGGATTAGCACTTTTAGTGAATCAAAAAAGGTAACACGGGAAAACAAAAAGGAACAAACCAACCTAGGGTTTGGAAACGAGGGAGGAAACCCAAGCCAAAAATGCAGAGCCAAGAAATATTTAAAAAAGTGATAACAGTGGCTCTTTCTTGGGGACATGTATCTCCTGCAGGTACATTGAGAAACTAGAATCTCCTGGTACAGTAGACCAGAACAAAACTTTAGCCTAAAGTAGGGAACTATATACAAAAATTTACAACCAGACCTGTATAGGGATCACCGATCTTTAGGAAAAATAAAACTTTAAGAACTACCCATGAACAGGCAATTCCAGGGGTTCTCCCACCAAATTTGTCAGAAAATAATAATTCACTCCCCACCTTTCTTCAATAATAAAAGGCCCTAGCCAAACAGGGTCAAACTTTCCATGTCTCCCTTTTTCTTCAAGCCTTGCATTCCACATTAAAACCATATCTCCCTTTGTGAAAGATTTTTGGGTAGTCCTTTTATCATACAAGACTTTGCATTGGGCCTACACCCTTTCATTCCTGTCATGTGCACTAACCCTTAATTCATTGAGTTGAATCAAATCGTTCATCCTGACTGCCATGTCTTCTTCTACATCATCATCATCAGCTTGAATGAACTGGTACATCTGTAGCAAATTGTTTTGAGGCAGTCTAGCATTAATCCCATATACTAAATCAAAAGGGGCACATCCTATTGCTTTTTTCACTGTAACCCTATCAGCCCATAAAGCTTGTAATAATTTTGAATCCCAAGCTTTCTTGTTTTTATCCAGAACTCTCTTCAGAATCTTGATCAAGCTTTTATTACTAGATTCTGCCTAGCCATTACCTTGTGGGTGGTAAGAAGATGAGTATGAAATTCTAATACCATTATGCCCACAAAAATCAACAAACTCCTTTGATCTAAAACATAATGCATTATCAACCACCATAGTTTCTAGGCAACTAAATCTTGTCAAGATATTTTGCATCATAAAGTCTGTCACTACTTTGCTAGTTTCCCTTCTTGTAGGGATTGCTTCAACCCATTTAGTAAAATAATTAGTTACCACCAAGATATAAGAATGCCCACCACTAGACCTATTAGGGATCTCCCCAATGAAATCCATACCCCACTTCTGAAAAGGGGCTTGAACAGAAACAGGCTTGAGTGGAACATTCCCACTGAATTTCAACTTTCCTAAAAACCTTTGGTAGGGATCACATCTCTTAACAAACTGATGGGCATCTTTAAAATGTGTAGGCCACCAAAAAATTGCTCTAATGATCTTGTGAGCTGTAGTTTTAGCCATATAATTCCCTCCACAGACTCCACTATGCATATCTTTTATCAAAAGTTCGGCCTTTTCCTGATCTACATATCTGAGTAAAACACCTTCATTGCTCCTCCACTAGAGCTCACCTTTTATAATTGCATATTTCATTGATTGGAGTCTGATAGTTCTTTTCTTATTATTATCCATCTCAGGGGGTAGGATCATCTTTTGCAAATATTGGACAACATCTTTGTACCATTCACAATAGTCCATATTGCAAATATAAGGTCTCTAATCCTCTTCCAACATATTTATTTGGTTTGCATTTAGATTACTCTGGGCCATCAACTTTGCTAGGCCTAATCCTCTTACCAGCTTTGTTATGTGGATATCAATGTTGAACTCTTGAATCCTATTTATCCACCTACATCTCCTTCCTGAGACCTCCTGTTGGACTAGGATATCCTTGACAGCAGCACTTGGTACATAAGCAACCACAGTAGCCCCTACCAAATAACGCCTAAATGTCTTGATAGCCTTGACCAAAGCATAAGATTTTTTTTCAATAATATCATAATTCAATTTTGCTGCCTGCAAGGTTTTGCTGAAAAAGGAAATGGGTTGCTCAAAACCCTCAGCATTTTTTTGTAATAACACTGCAGCAATAGTGTGGGCTGATGCAAAAGAAAAAACTTGCATTGGCTTGCTATAATCTGGTGTCTTTAAGACTGGGGCATGCTTTATGGCCTTTTTAATGTCATTGAAAGCTTGAATAGCTTCAGTGTTCCATTCAACCTTCACTCCTTTCTTCAACATTTTGGATATGGGAATACTAATTTCTGCAAAATTTGTTATAAACCTTCTTAAGAAGTTAACCTGTCCTAAAAAGACTGAATTCCTTTAACATTTTTTGGTAAAGTTAACTTGTCAATAGCTTCAACTCTTTCTGGATCTATCCTCACACCATCTTTTGAAACAATGTGCCCAAGCAGCTTTCCTTTTGTTACACTAAAAGCACACTTCTTTGGATTCAGAGATACCCCATACTCTAATGCTCTGGTAAAAATCTTTTCAAGATGTTGACAATTTTGTTCTTCCTTTGCTGAGAAGGCTGTCAAATCATCCTGATAAACCACCATGAATCTATCAATAAAATCTGCAAAGGCTACATCCATGGCTCTTTGAAAAATGGCACTAGCATTTGTCAACCCAAAAGGCATCCTTACATAGACATACGTTCCCCAAGGAGTTGTAAATGCGGTCTTGAATTGTTCTGTGTCTTTGACCATGACTTGATTGTAACCAGAAAAGCCATCCATCATGGACATCAACTCTGACCCAGTGACCCTTTGCAACATATTCTCCATGTTTGGTAATCCATAATTATCTTTCAAAGAATTTATATTGAGATTCCTAAAATCCACGCATAGCCTGATATCACCATTTTTCTTTCTAACTGGTACCAGATTTGAAACCCAAGTGGAATGCCTAATAGGTTCAATTATTCCAGCATCTATCATCTTCTTGAGTTCACTCTGCATTTTAGGTGCCAAAGTAGGGTTAACAAGTCTCAACTTCTATCTAAAAGACTTTGTGCCTTCCTTGAGGGGAATCTCATGCTGAAAAAGGTCTTCCCTGTAAGCCTTAAAATCATCATAAGACCAAGCAAAAACATGCCTAAATCTCCTGAGGAGATCAATTAAATTTTTTCTAATTCTTGGGGATAAAGACCTGCCTATATAGACCTTCCTAGGGGCTATCTTTGTGCCAAAATTTATTTCCTCCAGCTCATCAGTTTTAGCAAAATTAGCATGGAAAATTTTATCCTTGTTGTCAAATGCTCTTTCAAGAGAAACCAATCCTTTAGGAACTCTGTTTGATTTCAATTGCAACACTTCTTCCCCAAAAATAACATCCTTGCCATTCACTGTATTAACATAAGAGCTAAAATCCATTTCTTTGTTACCAAAGTGAGACTCACAATGGAGAAATCTTAATATGTCCTGATCATCAGAAAAAACTTGCCAGTTATCTAGATTGTCAGGGATGGAAGGTCTGGTCTGTACCTCCACATTTGAGACATCTGCAAAAGTAGCATCCTCTGGTCTAAGGGAAATATTTGCTAATAGGTCAGCCATTCTATTAGAACTTCTCTCGATCCAACAGATATGAAAAGCACTAAAGCTTTCAATCTCATCCCACACAGCATTCCTATATTGTTTCAACTTTTGATTCTTGGAAGCATACTTTGACCTTATTTGGGATACAACCAATTCAGAGTCACCAACTACTTTTAAACATCTTATGCCATGTCTTGATGCCAGTCTCATACCAATTAACAGAGCCTCATACTCTACAACATTATTTGTGCAAGTAAACAACAAGGAAAATGAGTACTTGAAAGTTTTACCATTAGGAGATATGAGCAATATTCCAGCTCCAGATCCTTCCCTGCTACTTGCACCATCAAAATACATAGTCCAAAGATCATCTAGGTCAATCCATCCTTCTTGATTTTCTGATCTATAGGTAGGGTCAACACCTTCATCTTCCTCCTTGTCTTGGACCTTGAAGGCATTGATGTCAGTATCAAGGAAATAATTCATGTTGTCCGGCTCCTCTTCTTCTATCATGTGTGGAGTTCCAGATTCTCTAGTAACCCTGATACTCTCCCCCTCAAAATTGAAAGTGGCAAATGATAGGTCACACTAAATGCTTCCTCCCATAGATGCACTCCATTTTCTTGATAGCAGCATCCCATACTGGGGAGGAATATCCACTACTAAAACACTCATAGTCAATAATTTATTAGGATAAGCATCCAACCTATAAGGCAAGGCTTTAATGGTACCAACAACTGGTACTTCTCTTGAATCCATTGCTTGGCACCTACCATGGGGTGAATCTACTTTCAATCCTAAAGACTTCATGATCTTAGTTGGCATAACAGTATTTGATGCTCCAGAATCAATCATGCAATTTTTTAGCAATTTTCCATTTATTTGTAAAGTCAAGAAGAAAGGGTCAACTGTTCCTGCTGTTGTATTGACAACATTTGTATCCAAGTAAATCTGAGGAATTTTAGAAACAATCTCCTCACTATAGTTTTCATCTTTATCATTTACCACCGCTATTTTCTTTTCAGTTCCTCCTAATTTTTGAGGATCGGTATGTACTGTGCTCTGTACCCATTTTAAAGCATTCTTCTTATGTTCATCTATTCTCATCATTTCCAATAATGGAACTTTGACAGTGATTTGAGACAGTAATTTATTCATATCAACTGGAATATATTTTGAATCAACTACCTCTGATTTTAGATCCTCAGCCACTTCCTGGATGGGTACCTCTGTAGGTATATCAACTTGAGCTTTGTCCTTATTTTGTATAGCAGGTGATACCTTAGCTACTGGCCTTGGCTTTACTTTATACACAACATTGGGTTTAACATTCCTCCTTATCTTAACCTTATTAGTATGAGGAGAATCCTTGATCTTTTCTTGTGATGTTTTCTTTATAAAAATGCCAGCAAGCTTGGGATCTGAATCACCCACCACTCTATTCCTCAAATTATAATTTTTCTTTTCCTGAGTAACCAAATTTTCTATTATCAAAGTGATCTCTTCATCAGAGGGCCTTCTCAAGGTAATAGCTGAGTCATTTTTTTAAACATTACATTGAATGTTGTCTGGCTCACTATCTTCATTATCTGAAAAGACCTGCTGATGGTACAATTCATTTCTAGCTTGGGAAAATGAGGCATCCTAATTTTCATCTTCCTCAATAGAATCTATTTCACTCAAAATATGAGAAGAAATCATCCCACACCCCTGATCATCGTAAGGCTGCTCCTCCGTGCACTCTTGTTCTTCCTGAGGAGACATGTTTTGGGATATGGCACAATAATCAGGGTCATGGGGTGATTGATAGACCATGCACCATGGGATATCTTCCACTACATTCATTGAATTTCTTTGTAATGGGTCAGGGGTTCTATTATTTGGTCTATCCCCCTTGTCTGGGATAAAAGGTTTCCCATCCTTCCATTGAGTATTGTAAGGAAAGTTCTGCATCCTTGGTAATTTATTAAAATTGTTGAAGGGAGGCTTGTCTCCTCCTACAGCTTTATTATTTATGTTTTCACTAGGTTTCATATCCTTGATTGCCTTAAGAATTTGTTTCAGGCTTTCCTCATCCTTTGGTTTAACACTTTGGGGCTTTCCTTGATCCTTTCTATTTAACAAAGGTGATCTGTTATCTTCTCTCCTTCCCAACTTCCCTGAGATTCTCCGATTACTTTCTATATTCACAGCTAACTTGTAGGCTTCAACAAGGCTCCTTGGGTTTTTATCTCTCAATAAGTAACCCATTTTTTAGTCAAAGGAATTTAAATATGTAACAAGTCATACCCTGTCATCTAATCTAATGACTTGCAATAGTTTGTGCATGGCCTTTTGAAACCTGACATTAAATTCAACAACATCTTCATTGAAATCCTTTTTTATGTTATTAAATTCATTCAGCATAAAGCCCTCATGTGTCTTATCACCATACTACTCCTTAAAACAATGCCTAAGCTGATTCCATGAACCTATGCTACCATGAGGCAAGGCTCTAAACCAGTCTCTTGAATCTTCTATTAGAGATTGCACAAATAATTTCATAATAACATCATCTGGTACAATATTGTAATCATCAATTACATCAATGAATTTTTTTAAATGTTCTTCACAAGTTACAACATTGCTTCCTGTAAATTTAGGGAGCTTTTTTCTAATTTCTTCAGGGATGGGGTTGGGATAACCAGGAATGCCATTGAAAACCAATTGCTTGCACCTTTCATGTATAACACCTAAATTTGGAAAACTAGCACCCTGGGATGTGGATGCATTTGTATTTGTAGTAGTAGAACCATTAAATCCTCTTGGTGGGGGAAAGCCATCTGTCTGATTAGTTGGGTGTGCAACACCAGCTCCTTGTGTCATATTTAAAAAATCAGAATCTGTAGGTCCTGCAGACCTCTTAAGAAAATCAATTTTCTTTTTCATTTCTAATGTTGTTGCTTCTAATTCTGCCTTTTCCAGGTGTTTAGCTAGCAACTCTTGCTCTTTCTTGGCTTTTTCCAAATCTGCCTCCAGTCTCAAAGACTGGTCAAGATTTTTCTTAGGGTTGACAAGTTCATTGATTGAAATACCTTTATCTTTTTGTTTCCCCTTATCCTTTAGAACAACAGGCAGCTCATTTGTCTGTTCAGGGATGGGAGCACAGTTTATAGCCTCTAAGTTTAATAGTTGTCTTTTTAACTGTTCAGCCCTTATCATAGCTTGTCTAATTCTTTATTCCTTATCCCTATCCCTTTTTTCTCCGATAGCAGCCTGTTCCTGAATCCATCTTTCCAGTTGATGAACTTCCTCAAATATATCTTCAGAGTCAGGCAAAGTCATTTCAGATTCATTCTATTGTGCTTGAGGATTTTCTTGCTAACCCTGAGAGTCCTGAAGGCCCTATGGTATTGAGGAACCAAGGGTGAAAGGAGGAAGAAAATCCTGACCCCCTCTACTCTTACTTCTTGACCTTCCTTCCCTTTGTGAATTCTTTCTCCTATTCTGGGATATTCCTTCACCCTCCTTCTCTGTGGGCGAGTAATAATCTTCATATTGATTAAGTCCTAAATCAACTGCCTCCTCATATTCTGAGGCATTTCCTTCTTGACTAGGAGGAGGAATATTATGTCATCTAGGGTTTCCCCTCTGTCTCCAAGTCATGGACATATCATTGGTATCTTTGTCCTTCTTACCTTGGTTTCTTCTAGATGTAATAGGAAGCCCACCCTGCAGACTTTCCTCAGGGTGTTCCCCACTATATGACCTTGTATTTCTGAAACTCATACTGCTATATTTTATAAAGCACTAATCATAAAAATGTTCAGAGTCGCCACTCATGGAGTGTGAGATAATATCAAAACCTTTAAAACTGACTCTTTGCACTTTCAATGGAAACCACTGGATATGATAAACAAGCCGGCCAGGAGTCAAAGCTCTACTCGTACCCGCGTTGTTTATAACTGATTTATAACACTAGAGATATCAGCTGATTTAAATAGCTAGGTCAGGAGTTTAGCTCAACTTGGAACCTACATTATTTTCCTCTGATTACAATCTCTATTCCCCAGCGAAGTCACCATTTTGTTGGTTCCTGGAAAGGAGTTTACACTCAAAGAGACACCAATATGCCTATGATGGATATTAAGGATTGGTTAGTTCCAAATGTGGGCAATCTATATGCAACTAGACCAACTATAGGGATGGATAATCCCTCTTCTGCTTCTGGCTCTGTGAAACCAAGGTGGGTACACCTGATCCAATAGTATTTAACTCTTAACTGATAGTCTTAACTCTTCCCCTATTTATTTATTGGATCTTTTAACAGATAAAAATAGTGAGAGAATACTAAACAACAACCTATTGTTCATTGATCCTCCATCACTAGGTAGGAAAATACATAAAAGTAAATAAAAGTAAAGTACTGATAGTGATTTTAAGATTTTGGGACTTTGAAATTTGAATCACCTTCTCAGAACAAAGATAGGAGAATACAAGCCAGTGTCTTATCCATTGGGCAATAGAGTCAAAAAATAGAAAGGATCCCAAAACAACTTTGAGAACAACTGGTTTTTGAAACATAAATACAAATACCCCAACTCTTCCCTACTTACAGATAATCCTTATGCAAATTCAATGAACACATATTTTACTTTGAGTAATATTTAATCCGACCCTAGGTCAGAACTCAAAGCAAGATACATACACATAAACCCTAAAATAGGCTTAAAGATTCATAGAACAAACACAATGGAGAGGTAAAGATTTGATATTTGTATTAAGTATAACCATGATCATTTACATACATCATATTCTGAATAACAAACTTACTGGATAATGGTGCTAACTTGTATCACTTCTCTATTATCCTGACAAAATCATGCAAATTTACAATCCCCGACTGAGTAGCAGGGCTTCAGAATTCTCTTTTTCTTCTTACACCTAACTCACTCAATACCTAGAATGACCATGGGAAATCCTTTTATATACAATGAAATGCAATAAGCTTCCGGTCATTCTAGGGTTTACAAAATATCAACCCTAAAACTTTACAACTACAAAATTTACAATAAATACACTCAGTCACAATGGCAAGGAAATTGTAGTTGAGCCGAACTTCTTCACGTCTTTTAATGCAATCTTTGGGCAGCTGTTAACAAATTTGATCTGTAATATTTGTTGTCCATTTTGTAATGAATATTTCCTCATATCTCAACCACCCTTATGACTCAAAATTAATTGTTCTGATCTACTTTATGAATCTGGCGGTGTATCTTCACTCTCCACATCTGGCATGTACTAAGATCTCCATTTATTATACACCTCTTCACTTGGGAACTCAAACTTAACAAATTCATCCTTCCCGGTAGACAACTGTTCCCATTCACTTATGATCTGTATGATTTTCTGTTGAATGGTGTCAAACAGTAATCTGGCATTTATCAACATTTTAATTGTGCCACTGAAAGAAGACTTATCACTTAAAACATTATTGATTCATTCTGTGAGGAGTCCATCTAACTCCTCCCTCCATTGATAAGCTTCCTTAAATTCTCCTTTGTCTGTAAAAATAGGAGGCACCAGTTCATAAGCTGAAAGCATTAATTCAGATTTCAACATACTTGTTCTCCTTATAAAATTATCCACCAAAATGTTGAAATGCACCAACTTCTTCACAATTTGATGCAATGGCTTTATTAAAGGATCTGGATCCTCTTGTCCCTTTGATAACATACGAAATAGTTTTACATTGGGAGACTTTTCAATCCATCTTTTCAAAACTGGATCCATTTCATCCTTCTCTTTATTAATAACCTTAAGCAAAGAAATTAACTTATCCATATGGCCATGTATAATAGAAGGCTTTAAATCTACTACAAATTCCATAATCACCCCTACTATTTTTTCTTCATATTTTTGATTTACCAAAGTTGTGGCCTTTGCGTTCTCATTCCTTTCCTTTTCCAATTGTTCCCTAATTTCCCTCAATTTATTTGTTTCCTCTGTCAGCTTCAGCTTCTCCCAAGCAACCCTTGCATCCATATCTATTTCTGGGAGTGGTGAGAGTGGAAATTCAACTATTGGGCTTGAAGATGAAGCCACCGTAGGGTTATCAGAAATTGCTAATTGAGGAGATCTTTGGTCCTGTGTTCCTGATAACTAGACAATCAGTTTGTCTTTTTGAATTAGCTCAACTTTGAGCTCATTATAAGATTTAAGTACCATTTCAAATTTGAGCCTAAGCTCCTCCTTTTCTCTGGCATCCTTCTCTACCACACTAACATTGAACTTGGCAGTTTCAAGAATCAAATTAGAGGCCTCCACACCAGATGTTTCTCCCACTCTCTGAACCATTAGGCTCCTTGTATATCCTGTGGAGAAATCACTCTTCTTCCCTTTATTTTTGTCTTTATCTAAAGACCACATGACCAGAGCAGCATGATCTTTAGAAAAATTAATTCCCCTAGCTGCCTGCTTAGCCTGTTCTAGTGTAGTTAGGGTCTTTACCTTGCTCTTCCTTACTTGGTCAAAAATAATGGCATCAGCAATGTCCCATTCTTGTAGGATCAAAATCCCTGCTATATGAATCACGGCTCTCCCTTCTTCTGGAGTGATCTTCTCAAATTGTTTAGCCATTTGTGCCTTGGTCTCCTCCTCTATTTCTTTCACATCTTTATCAGGGGATTCTTCCTTCTTCTTCTCACAAATCTCCTTAAACTGATTGATTTTCATTATCCATAAGAACTATGAGAAGGCCCTGGTTTTAACAAAATCATCATCATCAAGGAAAAAGTCACTTGCCTGTTTTAGAATAGGGTCCATTTGTTTACCCTCAAATTCTTCTACTGTGAGATCCATGGCCACCTCCTTAGGTGCCTCCAGAATTCCCTCCTGCAAATCTTCATTAAAAACAAAAAGATTTCCTTCATCCCTTAACTGCACCAGCTGCTCTATGGCTCCATACTCATCCAACTGAATAGGGGATTGAGAAGGAGAGTAAATCTCCTCTGCTGGTCTTTCTTCTTCTTGTCTTCACCTTTTGGGGGAAGGGGCTTGCACTGCTGGATCACCAAGTGGTCTTTTCCCTCCTGAAGTGAAAGGAACATCTTCACTTCCTTGTTGTGAGGTTAGAAGGACAGTATGTCCACTCCTCTTTTGTACTATGTACACCCCGTTAGGGATTAACTTCATATATTTATGCTGGTTTAAGATCTGCCTATCCTTTTCTGGATCTGTCTTAGTCACAGATACCCTTTTCTCATTTACAGCACTCATGAGTCCCTCAAAATTCTCCATAAGGACATTAACTTTTCTAGCCCATGGTTCAAAACTAATCAATGGGTCATAAGTTTTATCAAAGCTCTGAATAAAACCTATAGACTTGCTATAAATCACCCATTTTTCTTTCTTAATCTCCTGAGTTTGAAGGTCAAACTCATTTCTTATTATGTCTTCTGAAAAATTAAATTGATGCTTAATAAGAGCACACCTCTTCTTATCTTTGAACATGCCTGAAAGGAAACCCTCTGTATCTGCACACCTCACCACTGCCTTTGACATTCTGTAGGGTTGCAAAACCTTATGCAAGTGTACCCATCCTCCTTTTGTAATTACATACTGATGTGCCAAAGTTACATCAAGAAAGAAAGTTCCTCTACCTTTGCCAGTGAGTGTGGTTTCTTGCAAATTTCCAATTTGTCTTAAGATCTCAGCATATCCTAGCTTCAATGGGACCTAATATGGAAAAATACAAGGTGCCACCTTACTGCCATACACTCTAAATACTGTGGAGACTGGATATAAAATGATGTCTCCAAAATTATGGACAATGGTAATGTCCTTGCAGTAATCCATCAGCCTAATCAATCTTAATAACTCTCCTAGGATTCTTGGATTATCAATAAATTAAAGAGACCTAAGCCTTGATGTGAAATCCCTATCAAAGGCAATATAACTAGCATCAGTTCTATCCTAGGACAAGGTTGTGGTCCACAATTGCACTGGGAGAGTCTCTCCATATCTTTCCTTCTCAATATTCATCGTTGTACTAAAAAACATGTGCATAAGCATCGAGTACCATTCTTAATCCCTATTAATCCTTCATGAATTATTTCAGCCAAATGAGAAGCAAAGTCAAAAATGAGGGCAAGCTGGGGCTGGAGTGCCTGCACCATCATGAACATAAAAGGTACTAGCATATGAGTCTTCTCATCATGCCCTAGGATCAAAGATAAAGACTTATAAACTTCTTGTGCCTTTTTACTGAATAAATCTAACCTGATGGGCTCCGGTGTACTTGAACTCACAGCACACATTGATCCTATCTGATCAAAATATTTCCTTAGAGGCCCTACCCTTAGATAATCCTTTTGTGCCTCATAAATCTCAGTGAACTCCGTGAAATCTATTTTTTCCAACCCCACAGACGGTTCATTTAATGAGAAAACCTGTCTAATCTCATCCTTGGTAATGCTTATTAGGTCTCTTCCACTTACATCCTTGACACATCTTGTCACAGGATCATAGCATTTAGCAATCTATATTAACAATTCATCATCCATGAAAACCCTAGGGCATACCAACCTCCCAATGTCAAACTGCCATACATTACTGAGGGGCGCACAAGCATTCCTTTGTGAATATGCCGATTTAAAAAGAATAAGACCGTTGTGCTTATCACCCACTTTAGCATCTCTCATCCAATTCCCTCTCTCATAGAGACCTTCTGCAACTGAATCTCTAGGATGTCTCAGAGTGAGTTCTTTTACTCTTTGTGCCCCATTATCAGAAAATGGGAGCAACTGCATCAAATCCTCAAAAATTCCTCTCTTACTATATTATGTTTGACCAGACAAACTCCTCTTGGGCGGCATTTTGAAAATAGGGCTTCTTACTAAGATATGAATTCCCAAGAAAACTTTAAACAATATCAACTGACCATATGAAAGAAGACCCCACAAATCTTTACAAATTTCAAATCATTTAAACACAGGAGTAAACCTACCAGGCACCTGAAAAATCTTCTGCTTGAAAGCACTACATGGAAAATATATCACCGGAGAACACACGAGAGCAGTGAAGAAAAACATTAATCAAATTCTGGTATATAACATCTTCTAATGGCTCACAATTCTCCTGCACGTAACAAATTTATTCCACCATTACTGAGGTTGGCAGCCCTATCACTCACTGGACGTGAAAATGTCATTCAAGAGAAAAATTCAAATTCAAGCCGTTGATATATTTCATTTTCTGCGCATCGGGCGGTAGAAAATCTTATCAGCAAAATCCTATAGTACCTTTAGCAAGCTAGTTCTCGACCAATGAGAACATTTCAAAATTAGCATGTGCAAAAATAAATTCCTTAAGTTCATCCTAGTCTGAGCAGCAATGTTTACACGTCAACATCACCCGTGGCCAATCAAAAATGACTGCCTCATCAATATATCTAACACAGAGGACCCACCAAAAGGCTTCCATCTCCTTATCCAAATCAACAGTTGTCGCTAAACCACAAACTTAAAATCTGAGCATCTCATCCCAACAGTTTAATGACAACCGTGAGATCTTGCAGCATTTTAATCATCTGAGAAACTAAGGTCCCACTGTGACACATCAGCAGGCACATATCAAATCAAAACATGCCATGCAGCAAAAACCTGACAAGTGGACCCAGTCTCTTTTCCTTTCTAACTCAGAGCACTTTGAAAATGGTCAGATCACAGCTGTTATCCAAGCAATAAGAAATAAACATGTCAAAGTGAACTGGCACAATAAGGGGCCCACTGAGCACTTAAGTCTCTAAGAAGATCGGACGATCGTCGCTATACCGCGAACTTAAAATCCTCACATCTTTGATCAATGGTATAATGAGAATCATCTGATCAAACTGAAGATTAACCTTTTGGAAAACATGACCTCACAAATAAACACATCACCTTCTGTCAATCAAATCACATTGCGCCATGTTTTCGTACAGTCAGGTCCCTTCTAACTATCCTTTACCGTCTTTAAAAATGCTTCAGTTGCCACCTAGCTTTCTGAGAACCAATAAGAACCACAAGAATTTTAGTGACCTGGCACTATTAGGACCCACCGAATCCTTTTCAAATATAGTAAATCTGACGGCCATCGCTATACCGCAAGCTTAACATGCAAGCATCTTGGATCAATGGTATAACGACCACCGTAGATCTTTTCCACCCTTTAAAGTCCACAAACTCTTCCTCTAGTTGGGCCCACCTTTGAGATAGGTGGCAACTCGTCGCTATATCGCATGTTAGAGAATACTGACAATCGGGGTTCTGCGGTGTAACGACAGCCACTAGTTTTACTTTAGTGAGAACTTTAGGAAAATATACCGAAAACTTAGGCCTAGAGAAATAAAAAGGAGAAGAGGGGGACGGGGGCCAGCAACTTTCTAACCACAAACGCATGACTTTAAAATGTTAAAGGCACATGCGGATTAGCACTTTTAGTGAATCAAAAAAGGTAACATGGGAAAACAAAAAGGAACAAACCAACCTAGGGTTTGGAAACGAGGGAGGAAACCCAAGCCAAAAATGCAGAGCCAAGAAATATTTAGAAAAGTGATAACACTAGCCACATAGGTCATCTTTGCTTCAAGGAGGTTGTGAGGATACATTTCCTTCCTCTAAGCATTGTGTCAGATAGGGATGCAAAGTTTATGGGCTATTTTTGGAAGACATTATAGAATCTAGACTAGGTATAAATTTTTCTTTTGGATCATCATACCATCCACAAATAGATGGTCAAACTAAAGTAATTAATAGGGTTTTGGGTAACTTACTTAGATGCCCAAACAAGGAATATGGCCAAACATGGGATCTAGTCCTCCCTTAAGAAGAATATGCCTATATTGATAGTGTTAACTGGATAACTGGAAAAAGTCTTTTTGAAATATTATATGGTATGCACCCAAGGGGACTGATTAAACTCAGAGATTTAGGAAGTATTTAATATAGGAGTGGCCTTGCAAAAGACTTCTCCCAAACTATGAAAGAGATTTAGGAGCAAGTCAAGAAGACTCTCACAAAAGCTACCCAAAAAATGAAAGCTAAGGTGGATGAGAGGAGAAGAGATGTTTAGTTTGAATTTTGTGAATATGTGATGGTTCACTTGACCAAATAATGTTGTAGAAAGGAATACCTACCAAGTTGCAGATGAAGAGAGTAGGACCATGCAATTTTCTAGCCAAATATGGGGCTAATGCCTACAAGGTAGAACTTCCTTCAGATCTATCCATCTCACTAGTGTTTAACATAACAAACCCTATTAGATATAAAGGACCATTGCTAGAGATTAATCAAAATAGTCTGGAGGTACTCTCGGATGTCAGTCCAGTAGCCATAGCTCCTAAGGCCAAGCTTCAAGAAGTGAAGATATAGAGTCTATATGGAACACTTGGTAGAGTGGAAGGAACACCTTGAATCTAAAGCCACTCAGGTGGAGGCGAGAAAATTCAACAAGCTTGGTATTGATCTTTCTTTGGTGTCCCCTACTATTCCTTATTTACTCTTTATGCAGAGTGGGAGCATGGTACAGGAGTACCAATGGGATGACTTATTCAATACTCTTTCTAATTTTTTGTGTAAGCCCTTAGAAGCATGTCTATATTTTGTAAGGCCATGTAGACCATGTTGTGTGAGTCCAATAGGGAATCTAGGTCAAGTTAGGTCCTAAGTTATTAGGTTCTTGCATTTTGGGGCTTAAGTGTTTACAAGCCTCTTATTTGGTTAGTTGAATTTTGATGATGTCATCATGATATCGTCAAGGCTAGGGTGTGCTAAGAGCCATATTAGAACCTAGAATGGATTCTAGGATAAGCTTGCAAACAAGAAAATTAACATTTGCACAAAATTATAAAACTTGGTAAAATGTTGCAAAAATTGCTTAGCAATTTTTGCAACTTTTCAAAGTTTCTCTAACAACTCTGTCCTAACATATGCTAATGACTTGGAAGTTCCATAGTGGAAACCAAAGGTGATGGTTATCTTATTTAAGACACATTTTGACCTATTCCCAAGGTTGGATGTTAGATGTATGAATTTTGGCTTTGAGAAATATAACAGTGCATGAATTTATGTGAATCTTGGTAGTTACAGAGTTGCAGAATTATGTTTTAGGATTGAAATGTGAACTGTAACCCATGGATGGCTTAGAGTATTATCTTTCCTTTTATTTTGTGTCATTATTTTAGTATTTTTAATTATTTAATTAGTCTATATAAATTCTTTGTTTTTTTACATGTTCGTTGGTTCAAACTAGATAGTTGATAGATATGGAGACCTAGCTTACTATACCACCTTTCAATTTGTACAGCCTCTTGGGGATAGTGAGTAGACTCCATGTACATATAATTTACAAAAGAATGGTCCCTCAAATGCATGGGAATCATGTTAAAAGTCTTTCCCTAGGCGAGCCAGCGGTGAGCCCGACTAGTGAAGACTAAGTTGTCACATTGATATCTTGCAGGGGTTTTTAAAAAGCTATGAATTATGGATTGGAGGTTGAAGGTAGAGCTCTTTCCAAGATCTAGTGAAGAGGAGAGGGTCTAGAAAATCCATTTGGTTTCTGAATAATTGCAAACAATCCAAGAAGCCATAGAAATCCTAAAACCCTCCCAAAACTCTCATTTTTGGGTTAGGGCATTGTACAGAAGGCAAGAACCCTAAAACCTAAAAAATATGTGAGAGGTTGACCACTGAAGAAAGAATCCACAAGAAAGTTATAGGGTCATTTTTCAAAGTCTTTGTGGAAGGTCCTATTTTCGTGGAATAGGAGACCTAATAGGGCTACAAGCTATTAGGCCTAATTTGAGACAATTTGAAGGAATCGGTAAAGGAGATGGATAAAGAGGGACTTCCTAAACCCCTAAATGGACAAATTTTAGTGTATATGAACACCTCCTCATCCCTGCAAGAGTTCATATCAACATTGGAGGTGGAAAGTCCTTAAATGGGATTAAGGGCTAGTGTGTAGGAAAGTTAAAGAAGCATCAAGAACTTAGCAAGTCTTGGTAGTCATTTCATGATATTTGCATTGTTCAGTTGGCCAAGGAATCAAGACCCTAGAGGAGATCCTGTAGATCATTAAGTTTCAAGAAACAACACCTCAAGGTCATTTGTAAGACCTAAGCATGAGCTTGTGATTGGCTCATCCAACCTCCCTATCAAAATGGAATCCCCACCACCTCTAAAGGAGATGACTCTACCACTATAAGAATTATACAAGACTAAAAGAGGAGAAAACTAAGACCACCCCCCCCCCCCCCCAAAAAAAAAAAAAAAAAAAGGTAGACAAGAAAAAATCAAACTCCAAAAAAGGAAGAAATAGCCTCAAAATAAATGAAACACAACTCAATATCTTCCTAGAACAAAAATAAAGAACCCCAAAAGGAAGGCACAATCAAAGAGCCAAACCCTAAAAAAAGAACCATTAAGCTACAAAGAACCCAACCACAACTGGCCACAAGAGCACAATCACAAAAAGAAAACCCCTATCATAAAAGCTGACCATCTCACCAATAAAGTAACAGAATCCCAATAAACATAAAGAAAAAAAACCCAAGAGACAAATAAAGCCTAGGGCCCAAACATGCAAGAATAGTTTCAAAGGCCCCCCAAAGACAAACAAGAAAGATGGGAAAATGTGCAGCCACCCAAGGTCATAAATAATGTAAGACCAACCACAACACCCATAAATGATAGAAATAATATTTAAGAACCCATTAAACTCACAACACAAAGAGGAAATAAGAAACCAACACCTATCACGGAAAAAAAAATATGAGAAACTATCATCATCCTTGGCAAAGTCCTCCTCAAATAAGTTATCAAACTACCTTTAACAAGTCATCAAACTTTCACTGACTTTAATTTAATAGAATTGAACTTACCATAATTTTGTATCCTAAAAGGGCACTCAACTATTTACAACTATAAGAAAAATTATAAGATATTTTTAACTGTTATGATAATTTGTCTAAGTCTAAAACATAGAAGCTATATTATAAGTGTTAGAGATTTGAAACCATTACCAAACATTATATCAATATATACATGAAATATATCTTAAAGTATAAGAAAGTAAAATGTGGTGTAGCCATTTTATTGTTCCCTGTATTTCTACACTTACCCTTTATACCCATCAAATATGACTTTGTGTGACTTATCACTCTTAAAATATGAACCAATGAGTTTGACTCAAAAACCATAGTATTTTTTTATTTGGTATAAAACAACAATTAGACAACATTTCCTTAATAATAGAATAAGTATAATGTTAACCATACATAGAAGACAAGTCTTAGAACAATATAATGAAGTAATTCAATGTTAGAAATAAGTTTGCATAAAAAGAAATTGAAAAGGAGCAATAGTACTTTGTTCCGCAAAATATTTCTTACAAGTAACAATCATGTAGCTTTAGCAAATTATTCTTTCATTTATGTCTAGTATCTTCAACACATAGCTCAAAGTTATAACATTGTTAGAATATTGTGCCTTTATGATTGAATTATTAGAAATTTTTATTTGCATTTTTTATATGTGAATCATGTACATTTCATAACAAAAATTAAGTATTATAAATAAACAACACCTTCTATTTAATGTAGCAATATAATTAAATATTTAAACTTTACCTTTATCATTTCAATTAGACATGTTTATTCAATTTTAACATTTCATTCATCATCAATCAATTTAAACATTTCTAGATTACTAAATGAATTATTCATAAAAACTATCCTAAGAACTAAAATCAAAATATATTAGAAGACAAACACTAACCACTATATAATGTTCATTACATTTTTCATCATAATAAACACAAGATTAAATTAAAAGCATACCATTACAATGTCCACCTGTTACAATTCATTCCAAAGCAACCACATATTCTCAATCTAAACTTATTTTGAGTAAACCTATGGAAATAGATTTCCTATTAAAAATATACTATAACTTATTTTTATAAACATGTAAAATGTAAATCCACACCACCATGAACATATTACATGATAATTATTCATTTAAAACTAGAACTAAAACTACACTTCTATTAGGTTGGACATATTACATGATATTTCAAGGGGGTATTACTTATCATCTTGATGGTTGTATGGAATATTGTGTCATTTTTAGCATTAAATATGTCTTCTAGATTATAACCCAAGGCTCTATCAAATGAGCTCTGATTATTTTCATAGGAGCAATAGGCTTAAATAATGAATCCTTAAGATTATGTATTTAGTCAACAACAACACATGAAGCTAATAGATAATATGATGATAGGAAAATGATTGATATAAAGTTGAGTTAAACATTAAATTGAAAAAAAGAATTCAAACATTCTTCTAAGAGAGTGTTTGTGTAAAATCTAAAAACACAAAAATACAAAGAGCTACAGGCAAAAAAAATAGAAGTAAATAATAAAAATATAAATTATTTTTTGATAAGGAAACTTTGATTGAAATAAAGTTGAGTTAAACATAAAATTGAAATTAAAAATCTCAACATTCTTCCAAAAGAATGTTTGTATAAATTCTAAAAACAAATAAACACAGAGCTACAACAAGAAAAGAGGATGACACAAACACAAATTATTTATTGATAAGGAGACTCTTCTTTTTGCTTCCACAAATATTTTTACCTTTATTTATTATTGATAACACTATTTTACAATAATCAAGATCTCCAATATTCATAGATTGCTTTATAATTTATATATTATTAGAAAAAGGTATTATTTGAAGTATATAATATTAAAACATATTTCAAACAATAGAATCGAGTGTACCATAAATTATTCTATTCTCGCCTTCCCTTCAGAGGCACATACTTTCCTAGGTACGCCTCCAAATGATCCGACAGAGCCGATCTATCAATGCTCTCATGGTGGAAGGATTTACATTGAAAGTAAAAGACGATCTGAATGAGCAACCACATGAGATCAAACCCACACCATAGCATCACCAGAAGTGTCATACAAGCAGTCGTAATGGCACTGCCAACCTGCTCATTCCTACCTATGATCAACTTAAAGCTGTACCCAACAACAGTTTTGATTCCACCTGTGATCAACACAAACAAAAAATTTAACGCCAGCGTCGTGCCGCGTGTTAGTCCATTTTCCTATCAATGCAAAATCCTATGAAAATGGCCTCTTCCTTGCAAATTTTGAAGTTATGCCACCCTGCTACATAGTTTTAACTTGCAATGAAAATCCATAATGTTTCATGGTGTGTGCCCTTAACCCTATATTTTTCATTGTGTCACCAAGTCCTAGTCCAAATTGCACGTGCTGAATTACAAAACCCAAGGAGATATTCAAGTTTTAAGGTCTGCAGGAAACAGTTTTAGAATATGCCTAAGTGTCGAAAACCCACAATGTTGTCAAGAACCCATGATGTTTTTTGTCGTTTGTATGAAAACCCTAGTTGTTTTCAACCTTGTGCTTCCTATTTTTGCACGCCTGTCTTCTGGTGTCAAAAACCCTGGATGTTTTCGATCCTTCACTATTGTAAAAACTTTGGATGTTTTCGACCTCACTTTTCTTCCCTTTTGCTCACATTCCTTGTTCGTCGGTCTTAACTGTGCAAGTGCGATCGGTTGGTGGGACCTTTTCCTTCCCAAGGGGTTAAACTTCAATAAGATCTCGCGGTTGTCATTATACCACTAGGGAAAGTTGCTCATTTTTTAAGATCGCGGTATAGTGACAACTGTCAATCTTCTTCGGCGATGCAATGGACCATGGGACCACTGTCAAAAGATGCTAAGGTGGTAGAGTTCTATTGGATGCAGAGCAGTGATGTAGTGAAGTTGTCAGTCCCGGGCCCAGTTGTCAGATCCCTTTGATCTTATGGCTGTCACATGACCGCAAGGAATATTCTTTCCCCTTGTGATCATGTGACAACCATATGATCTTCCAACAATTCACAAGGGCAACAGTGCGGTGGGTCTGATTCTCAGTTTGTTGTGACGTGTGCACTTTTCACTAGTCCAAGGTAGTGACTTGGCTTTTTGTGAGTGGGGCTGAGGGTTGTAGTGTTTAAAGGGGTCCAGTTGATCCATTTTCATGATGAGGTTGTTCCTGATTGGTCAGCAGGTGACAGGGTGGCAATCTCTTGGCTTGTCGCATGTTTGCATAGCCCAATTTTGGGCTATGCGATCATGCGACAACTATTTAGCATCGCAGTTGCAGAGTTACGGGTGGGTCCATAGTGCCAATATTGTCGATGTGTTCTTTTCCAATTGGTTGCTGACTGGTGACAGGGCTGTTGAGTTTTTGAGGGGCCCACGACTATCGTGAATTAAATATGATCGCCTGATTTGCTGGGAAGGGAAAAAGATCTATGGCCGCGTTTTAAATTTTGATGTGACCGTTGGATTTTGAATTCAAATTTGTAGAAGGGTTTGCAGCGACATGAATTACCAAAATTGATGGTTTCTATGATAGTTTTTGATCTGGTTTGGTGGCATTGGTTGTTGTGATGTGATCCAGGTCTCCTGTGGTCAGTTGTAGAAGTTGTTTTGTACCTGGTGGAGTTTTTTTTTGAGCTCAAGAAGCTATTTGTAGGTGGCTGATTTAATTGGTTTTCATGGCTATCCTTGGTGTCCTGTACTAAGCTCGTAGATTTTTGTGTTTACAGATCTGCTTGAGATTTGTTTCCTCCAGGTTGCCTGCATTTCCTATCCCTACATTAAATTTTTGGCTATTTCTAGTTGGTTTAGCTGTTGAAACCCTAACCATAGCTGTCTGTAGCTTGTTGCAACCTATTTTGGGTTTCCAAGGCAGCTAGTGGTATAATTTGTATCTTTTTTGACTGAGTAGGGGTTCAAATTTTAATCAGTCTAGAGGTTCTGATTATAGTTAGTTATAGAGGTTTGTAGCAGAGTTGTATCACATTGCATGTAAGCTGAATAGAATTTCTAGAAGTATTTTGCAGGTTATTGAAGTGGTTTGATCTCTGTCCTACTTTGATCATGTTCATGACTCATTATACTTAATATAATTTTTTCATGTTTCCAAGTCTCTCCTTAGTGTCATTCTTGTGAATCTAGGATTTTCTGATCCATTGCATAAGGTTACATTTGCATATGTTCTTGTCTTTAGTTCTTGATCTAGGATCAAGTGAAATATACTTTAGAGGGGACATAGATTCAGTCTTGGTTGTCTACAGAAGGATCTTATAAGTAGTGGATGGGATGGAATGTTTATATTTATGGCTATGAGTCTTTGACAATAGTCAGTTCACGTTTCATTATTTGTATGTGAGGTCTGCGCAATGGATAATGGCACTGATCAAAGATTAGTACATTTAGTTGAGTCTAATGTCTGATTAGCTCTTGTCTATCTTCCCTATCCTCATTAATCAAAGACCATTTTAAGTTTTAAGTATTGTTGTTGGTAGTAATACCCTTTACAAGGCCATTTTATAGCCAATAGCAATTGAGATTCAATGAATATCCGGTTAACATTTAGTAGTCTCTTGCTATCGTCTACTTTGTTTAATCCAGTCCAAAGTCCTAAAATGCCATAAGTTGCTGGATTAGGTGCACCCACCTTAGTTTTGCAGATCCAAAAGTGTAGAGGGTAGTCTTGTCCCTATAGTTGGTCCAGTTGCCTTGCAGAGATCCCATACTTGGAACTAACCACTCCTAACATTAGTCTCAAGGCATATTGGTAGCCCTAAGTGGCATAAGTATTTTTGAACACCAACAAGATGGTGACTCCACTGGGGAAGGAGTAAAAGATGGCAAGTTTCCTTGCTTGGCTGGATCATCCCAGAGTCTTGGTTGAAGATCATAAATACGGAGTTTGATAGAAAAGTACACTTGTAAAATCTTCTCGCCTAGTTGTGAGTGGTGACTCTGAAGTCTCTGTTTGATCAGTGCATCTTCTAATAAATAGTGTGGTTACTTGTGGAGTTTTGTATTGGTTGGAAGAAGAAACAAAGAATTACTTTCCTCTTCAAGGAGGTGGTGACTCTACTTTGCAAAATCTGATGGAGCTGCAAGGTGAGTTCTAGATCTACCCTACTTCCAGCCAAAGGTCTTCTGCTGCAAGATTCTGAGGTATATCACATGATCTAAAATGTCTCCTTATTAAGTGATCAAGCACTAGGAAAAGGAGTAAGGTGTGAATAGAGGTTGAATACTTCAAGCTTTCAGTTCCATCTCTGCAAAATTCTATGGAAGTATTGCATTAAGTCAAATGAATAATCAAGAGAAAATTCAATCTAAGCTACTTGGTTTCCTCAAGTTGGATAGACCTTTAAGTTATGTTCTTCCAAGGTCTCCTCATTCTTTCCCTAGTGAGCTTTTGGGTTTGAATCCCGCTTTTGATTGTTAGTCTGATTTAGTAGTGAAGCATGTCCTAGCATTCTATAGATTTATTATAGAATATCAGATTCTTGATGAGGATGTTAGCATGATGTTTTTTGGGAGATCCCTCAAAGGGGTTGCATCTAATTGGTATCTAAATCTGCCCCCAAAATGTATCTCTTCTTTGACTCAATTCAAGTGGTTGTTCTTAGAGGAGTTTGTTGATGATGATGAATGGAATGAGTTGCAAAAGGATCATCACCAAAAAGGGAATACAAGTTGTATTTCAGAGCAACCCATATCTAATGTTGAGGGTATTTCTTCTAATGAAGTTTTGTCAAAGGAGTATTCAAATGGTGGCAGTGAGTAGGAATTAGAACCAAGGTGTATAGGATCCTCCATTCATTTAGAGATGTCTGAATGTGATTTCAGTGGTTATTCAGGTGAGGATGATGAAGGCAGTGATGTTGATGTATCCTCATATGAATCAAATGCATCATGGGAAGAAGAAAGTAATGGTGAATGTGAACACTCCTTCAGTGAGGAGTATGAAGATAAGAAAGTGATAATAGATTGTGATGTCAGTGAGTTTGAACATGAATATTTAAGTGATGGGTTATTAAATAATCCTAAAATGGGTAGTGATTTTAAAGTGTTCACTAACACTTTATATGATGAAGACTATGATGATTATCAGCCCATTTTTTGTCATGATGTTCAACATGGTGCATTTCATGGAGTTATCAATCCTTTGTTTGAAGAACATGTAGAGGTCTCAGACTCAGTTGAATCGGATGCCCATTTTCCATCTGGGGGTATCAGTCTAATTATTCATTTGAATTCCAGCCGATTGCACCCATGGAACTACAAGGTCAAGGTACGAATGACGCCTTTCTGTAGGCAGAATATGAGGCTTTTGTATTTCCAATTGATAGCATTCATGAGTCAGTAGAGAAGAATAGGTTCTTATCTGATGATACTGATCATTGGCATGCTGAATCATACTTTCATAGTGAGCAAGATGGAGAGAGTGCCAATAAATTTTACATGCACTATGAAGATAGTTATTTTTTTTTACCTGATAGGTTGGTTGGCAATGTTAATGTGCCTGGTGAAACAAATGAAAATAGAATGCCTGATGTGCCACATGAAGAAAGAAATGAGAATCGGGTTTTTGACAGAGGCAAGAACTGATTCTTGTTTATTGCTACAAGTTTTTTGTAAAAAATGTACATTTTGTGAATAGTTTCCCTTTCTTGTTTGTTCCCTATATTTTTTGAGGTCTCTGTGTTTTTCCAATGGGTGGTCTGCTTCTTCCTAGAGATCTGAGGTCCTCATTGTATCTATAGGAGATACATGTCCCCAACTAGAGCCACTGTTAGTCCATTTTCCTATCAATGCAAAATCCTGTGAAAATGGTCTCTTCCTTGCAAATTTTGAAGTTATGCCACCCTGCTACATAGTTTTAACTTGCGATGAAAATCCATAATGTTTCATGGTGTGTGCCCTTAACCCTATGTTCTTCATTGTGTCACCAAGCTCTAGTCTAAATTGCACGTGCTGAATTGCAAAACCCAGGGAGATATTCAAGTTTTAAGGTCTGCAGGAAACAGTTTCAGAATATGCTTAAGTGTCGAAAACCCATAGTGTTGTTGAGAACCCATTATGTTTTCTATCATCTGTATGAAAACCTTTGTTGTTTTCAACCTTGTGCTTCCTATTTTTGCACGCTTGTCTTCTAGCATCGAAAACCCTGGATGTTTTCGATCCTTCACTATTGTAAAAACTTTGGATATTTTTGACCTCACTTTTCTTCCCTTTTGCTGACATTCCTTGTTCGTTGGTCTTAACTACGTAAGTGCGATCGGTTGGTGGGACCTTTTCCTTCCCAAGGGGTTAAACTTCAGTAAGATCTTGTGGTTGTCATTATACCACTAGGGAAAGATACTCATTTTTTAAGATCACGATATACCGACAACCATTGATTTTCTTTGGTGATGCAATGGACCGTGGGACCGCTGTCAGAGGATGCTGAGGTGGTAGAGTTCTATTGAATGCAGAGTAGTGATGTGGCAAAGTTTCCAGTTGCGGGCCCAGTTATCAGATCCCTTTGATCTTACCGCTGTCGCATGACCACAAACAATATTCTTTCCCCTTGCAATCATGTGACAACCATCTAATCTTCTAGTGATTCACAAGGGCAATAGTGCGGTGGGTCTGGTTCTCAGTTTGTTGTGACGTGTGCACTTTTCACTGGTCTGAGGTAGTGACTTGGCTTTTTGTCAGTGGGGCCAAGGGTTGTAGTGTTTAAAGGGGTCAAGTTGATCCATTTTCATGATGAGGTTGTTCCTGATTGGCTGGCAGGTGACAAGGCGGCAATCTCATGGCTTGTCACATGTTCGCATAGCCTAGTTTTGTGCTATGCGATCATGCGACAACTGTTTAGCATCGTAGTTGCAGAGTTATGGGTGGGTCCATGGTGCCAGTGTTGCTGATGTGCTCTTTTCCAATTGGTTGATGACTGGTGATGGGGCTGTTGACTTTTTGAGGGGCCCACGACTATCGTGAATTAAATATGATCGCTTAATTTACCGTGAAGGGAAAAAGATCTATTGCCACGTTTTAAATTTTGATGTGACCATTGGATTTTGAATTCAAATTTATAGAAGGGTTTGTAGCGACATGAAGTACCATAATTGATGGTTTCTATGAAAGTTTTTGATCTAGTTTGGTGGCCTTGGTTGTTGCGATGTGATCCAGAGCTCCTGTGGTCAGTTGCAGAAGTTGTTTTGTACCTAGTGGAGTTTGTTTTTGAGCTCGAGAAGCTGTTTGTAGGTGGCTGATTTGACTGGTTTTCATGGCTATCCCTGGTACCCTATACTAAGCTCACAGATTTTCATGATTGCAGATCTGCTTGAGATTTGTTTCCTCCGGGTTGCCTGCATTTCCTGCCCCTACATTAAATTTTTGGCTATTTTTGGTTGGTTTAGCTATTGAAACCCTAACCCTACCTGTCTGTAGCTTGTTGCAACCTATTTTGGGTTTCCAAGGTAGCTAGTGGTATAATTTGTATCTTTTTTGACTGAGTAGGGGTTCAAATTTTAATCAGTCTAGAGGTTCTGATTATAGTTAGTTCTAGGGGTTTGTAGTAGGGTTGTATCACATTGCATGTAAGCGGAATAGAATTTCTGGAAGACTTTTGCAGGTTATTGAAGTGGTTTGATCTCTGTCCTACTTTGATCATGTACATGACTCATTATACTTAATATAAGTTTTTCATGTTTCCAAGTCTCTCCTTGGTGTCATTCTTGTGAATCTTGGATTTTCTGATCCATTGCATAGGGTTACCTTTGCATATGTTCTTGTCTTTAGTTCTTGATCTAGGATCAAGTGAAATATACTTTAGAGGGGACATAGATCCAGTCTTGGTTGTCTACAGAAGGATCTTATAAGTAGTGGATGGGATGGAATGTTTATATTTATGTCTATGAGTCTTTGACAACAGTTGGTTCATGTTTCATTGTTTGTATGTGAAGTCTGCCCAATGGATAATGGCACTGATCAAGGATTAGTACATTTAGTTGAGTCCAATGTCTGATTGGCTCTTGTCTACCTTCCCTATCCTCATTAATCAAAGACCATTTTAAGTTTTAGGTATTGTTGTTGGTAGTAATACTTTTTACAAGGCCATTTTATACCCAATAGCAATTGAGATTCAATGAATGTTTGGTCAACATTTAGTAGTCTCTTGCTATCATCTGCTTTGTTTAATCTAGTCCAAAGTCCTAAAATGCCATAAGTTACTGGATTAGGTGCACCCGCCTTGGTTTTGTAGAGCAAGAAGTGTAGAGGGCAGTCTTGTCCCTATAGTTGGTCCAGTTGCCTTGCCGAGCTCCCATACTTGGAACTAACCACTCCTAACATTAGTCTCAAGGCATATTGGCAGACCTAAGTGGCATAAGCATTTTTGAACACCAACATCGTGCTTTCCTTTGATGATATCTTTGCTCTTCCTCAATGCCACCAAACCCCAATGCTCCTCCACAACACACATCACGCTGGCAACATCCCACACCATGCCCATGCACACCTAGACAGCCAACAAAATGGCTAAGATGCCCACAATGCCAAATGAAAACCTCAGGATGAAATCTATCCTTCTGAGGTTCAAAATCAACTTGACAGTAGTAAAGACGATGGCCACAACATAGTATGCAAACATGACAGCAAAATACTAGAGAAAAGTGACGATGAGGCACTTCCAAAGCCTAGGGATGACACTCATAACCCTACTATATGACAATTCCTTATGCGTGTAAATACTTGCCACTATGTACACCACCACTGCCATGGACAGCAGTGAGACGAGGAAGATGAAAGAATGGTAGGCGGCTTTGAACATTATAATTTTCCCCACTTCCACATACAGCTTATGTAGGTTTCCATTTTCCACAAAGGTTTTGAGCGGGGTTTCTTTGTGCACAAATGTGCCATTCTCATAAAGAAATGATTATTTGGTCATGATGCTTTCGACGAGGGGCTCTGAAATCGATGAGAGGCCGAAGGCTGCAAAATGAAGAGGCAGCAGGAGAGTAAACGTGATGGCACCCAGTAATTTGGGCACAGAGCGTAGGATTTTGAAGGCCTCTGCCCCCACTCCTACGATGTCCAGGAACTGCAATTCTTCCAATCCACTCTCCATAATTTAGGGTTTCCTTCTTCTTGTGCTATAAATCTGTAGGCAAGGGTAGAGATAAAATCTTGCATGGATAAGATATTATATTTTGCAAGGCCAGCCATGCGGTTAATAGCGGGCTAGGTGTTCTTCATTTTAATTATTTGTTATTTTCCATACCCAAATCTAATGGTCTGGCTTAAATCACATGCAGTAAGCTTCACTTTCGTACTGTTTACTATTTACGGTTTGCCTCCTCACTAGTTTCAAATAACAAAAGAATAAAATTCAGGGTGTTTTATGTAGAATATAAATATAATAATAAATTTTAATATTTATGAACAAATTTTATATAAATAGATTCAAATGTATTATATATAGAAAAAAAAACTCACATTTTTCAAATATATATCATTTAATTAAATAATCTTAGATAGGAAGTATGAGTGAATTAATTATTTTTTCTATTTATTTTTTCAAATTAATTTATAATAAAGAATTGATAGATAATTTTATTCCATTTATAATGGTATATTTGACAAGAGTATAATTATTGCATTTATGTAATAATCTTGTATTCAACAAGAGTACATATACATATATCTACAATTGGTATATATTTTAAATATGAAATAAATAACTCTAGTTTTTTAACAAATTAAATATAATTAGTAAAATAAATATGTAATTTTTTTAATTTTTTAATTTTATTTTTTTACTATTTTATATATTTTTTAATTATACCCCAACTCAACTTATGCCACTATATTTACCCTCTTGCCAAAACCTCTTGACCTATTTATATATAATATATAATTAGCTTGCATAATATATAAATAATATACATAGAAAATATTGGCTTGTTCAGGGGCTTTCAAGGGCTAATCCTTTGAATGAATGAAGATTGCAAAGTGGGGGAAAATATAGGAAAGTTAGGAGACAGATGGATTAGAATGTAGTTTGATGGGGCTTCAAAAGGGAAAGAGGGAAGGAGTGGGGTGGGATGTGCTATCCTTGACGTAGAGGAGAACATTTTAATACTAGGTGCAAAGTCATTGTCGGATGAGACAAACAACATAGCGGAATGTCAGGAGACATTTTTTTCCCTTCAATTGTCAAAGAAGAGTAGAAAAAGGAGAATTCATCTCCAAGGTGATTCTCAAATAATGATCAATGGGATCGTGAAAGGAAAAATGGAAGCATGGTTCCTAGTTAAGCACATTAAAAGGATTCATAGGCTATTGGAGGGTTCTGAAGAAGACCAAGTTAGCCATATGCCACGTGCAAGGGATTCAATTGCGGATAGGATGGCCAATGTAACAGTGGTTTTAAGTCAACAAAGTGAGTTAGTGGAGATCTTTAGTAATCTTAGTGCATCTTCTTTTAGATAGAAATTCAAAGCCTATTCAAACTTTTCTTAAAGTGATAAAGTAATCTAAAGAGATAGAGGCACAACGAGTGAGATTTTTGGAGTGAGGTGATGGAGACTTGGGGCACATGATATAGATTTGTGGTAGAGAATAAATGTTTGAAATCATTCAAATTTCTTTTTGATGACACCAATGAAGAAAAAAAACCCCAGGATGCCATGGGGTCATCTCATCGAGGTGACTGGCTGAATTTTTTTGAATCGAAGAGGAGGAGTTTCTACAAATTGTTGGCTGAATTTTTGGGTAGGAGTTCATAAAAAATGATTTTTGGCCATAGACTAATGTGGATATCTCCTCTCTTTTCTATGCATGGGATTTCCTTTTGGCTCGGAGAAAAGAAGAGGCAACAAAAATGATTGATTTGTGTGTGGAACTGGTGTGGTGTTTGGATGTACAAAGATGGTTGGATTTAATTGAGATTGGGATTGGCTTTCACACTTTAGAAGGCATTGGGAGGCATGTTGAGGGTTTGATGGAATTCTTCCATCCTTTTATGGTATTCATCACCTCAATCACAATTGTGCAGAGGGTAGTTGCAGCACGGACTACATGGATGGAGCTGCTTCTTTTCATGGAGCAATGGGAGTTTGATATACATTGGAGGGAAGAAGATAGGTAGAGAAAGAGGAAACAAACACTCTGCAAAGTGAGGGAGTGCAATGCAATGGGAGATTCCTAGTACAGTTCTGCAGCCAGTGCTTGTTCGGTGTAAGGGTAAGGTGGAAATAAAAGGAGGAATTGTAGAGAATGATTCTACGGAGGTGATGATGAAGCATTGGGGATACAATGTGTAATAATTTTCCATGGAATGGTCTTGTTGCACACCCATTTTCTATAGTAGGGCATATTTGTCTCTATTTCCAGTTTAGGTTGGGTTTTGCTTTGATCAGATCACTGGGGTTGTAAGGGTTGTTTTTGTTGCAATGTAAGGATGGAATGATCGAAACAAGCTTAGGCCTACTCAAAATGATATTGTAATCGCTTTCAAGTAATAAAATAGAATCACTTATAAAAAAAATATACATAAAAAATATTATGTATTTTTTATATTTAAATATATAGAATATATGTATAATATATATAAATAATATGTATACATAATTATTTACTTAAATTTGTATATATCTTAAAAATATTTCTTCTTTTTATTATTTTTTCAATTCATTATGTTTTCTATTGCATCAATGTTTGGGATCATGTTTGATGATCCATGTCAGGATGATGAGACCTTAAGAGTAGAAAAATAGATTTTTGCAAACCTAAAGTTTAAAAGAAAAATGGACAAGGGGAAGAAGGAAAGTAGAAAAATTAAAAGATTAAAAAAATTGTCAGATGACAAAGATAGAAATAAATATTAACATAAAGATGGGAAATTTTTTAAAGGAGATATAACTTCTAACACTTAATAAGAATATTATTTAATATATTATAATATATATAACTAAAGTAAATTTGAAAAGAATACAGGTCAAAAATACTAAACTTAACATAGATAAATACAAAAAGTGTGTACCGACGGACAAAAGAAAAATTGTAAATTAGTAAAACTTTGAATCTTTTTAACTTATTGATGTCATCATTTACAATTTCTAGCTATCCTCATAAAATATCAGATAACTATTGTCAATTCAAGAAAGAAGGAAGGAAATAATATAGATGAAGTCCTCCCATGAAATTGAGATGAAATAGAAAACAACATGAAAATGAGTCTTGGCCAAATTTATTTAACCTCAAGATCGCGCTGAAGGGAAAGATCTTGTCCCTAGTTTCTCATTCGGTGGACACTGCTGGTAACTTCTCAGTTAAGATTCCGGATTCTCTAGTTGACAAAGGAGTTGTTGTAATGTCTTTCTCTTTGGTTGAAGTGTATTGGGCCCAAACCTAGTTTGGAGTCATTTTGTCTATGGGTTACCCATAAATGGAAGGGTAAGAGTTAGGTTGATGTTTTTCTCTGGCTAAAGGTTTATTTTTCTTTGTTTTCACATGTGAGGAAGATCTGGTGGAAGTGTTTCCTGGTGTCCTTTATATCTTTGGCAAGGCATCTTTGCTTCTTAAAAGATGAGAGCCTGGTTTTTCTCCCCTAGACTGGGCCTATGATATGGCTCCTATTTGGATTCATTTACCTAGTCTACCTTTGGAATTTTAGGATGAAGGTGTTTTGGGAGGTATGGATGTCTTCTTTGGTGAATTGATTATGCTTAATTCTTTAACCCTTACCAAAACAAGATCATTGTTCACTAGATCATGTGCTAATGTCTCTCCATCAGCTATATTTTTGTTTTTCATCATGCTAAATTCTAAACTAGGCGCTTGGCAGCCAATGACTAAAGTGGAATCTAACCCTTTTGCTTGTTTCTATTGCAAGAAAATGAGACACTAGGTTAGATCTTTCCCTTCTAAAGCTAAGTCTAGATCAAAATCTAAGCACTCAGTTAAGAAGGTGTGGTGTCTCAAGGTCATGAGGGATTCTAACCCTAGTGAGGTTGGTGTGAGCATAGTTCCTATGAAAACTCAGGAGTTAAACAAGGGGAAGAATAGAGGCTCCTAGTTTATTTCCTTGACTCCTATGGTAGGTTTCTAGTTAGATGATCATAAATGTGCTCATTTGATTCCTAAGGGGGTCCCCTGCTCTTCTTCCTTTGATTACTATGGATAATCAGGCTTTGAAAAAAGATAGGAAGTTGGGTATGGAGAATATTTCAGCACAACATGAGGATGGTTCTCTATCTTTAGATAATTCTATGAAGGAGAGTGAGGAGATTCTATGTGTTAATCTACCATTGATCATACCTCAAGTCAGTTGAATTGGGCCTATCTTATCATGCAAGATGTGCTTTTAGAAGAGGTGGATAATTTATCCTTTTAGGCTAGCAATGAGGTTAGGTCCAACAAGGAGTCTGGGGGTGGAGGGGATCATTGGTATTTATATGGCCTAGAGGGTGATATTGATGTTTTGTTTATGTGGTCAAATCCAAAAATTGAATAAAAATGTATTTCTATTCTCCTCAAAGAACTACTCAGATAAAAACTAAAGATGATTGGGTGCTATTATGACAGGTGTGGGTAGTCCCTTTGGTATCGAGGCTTGAACCAAGGCAAGTGAGGTTGATATTGCAGATGGTGTGTAGAGGACTTTGTCAGATATGGAGATGTTGGTTTCCCCTTATCTTCCCAAATGAATATTATATTATAGAATATTAGGGGGTTGAATCACCGCCCCTATAAACATGCTTTGCTGTCTAATTTGATTAGAGAACATAAACTGAGTATCAGTTTCATCGAGGAAACTAAAATGCTAAGCTCAAGGCTTATGGGTTTTAAATTGGTAGTGTGTGGTGATGCAGGTGTCCATTTTATTGACTCTAATGGTGCATCGAGGGGAGTGGCTACTTTCTAAAACCCTAAGCTGGTGAGAGATAAGATTTTATTTTCCTCTCCTTATTATATTGCCACTAATTTTGTTTTCCTTTAATGAGGGCATTTTCATGGTTATTTCAATTTTTTATGCTCCCAACAATAAGGTTTCTCATAGGGGTTTATGGGATTCCATTGAGGATTTTAGGTTGTAATTTCAAAATATGAATTCAGTGATCATGGGGGAATTTAACAACCCTATTTATAGATCTAAGAAAAAAGGAGGACCCCTATTGATTTTGACAACTGTCAAGATCTACTTTACTTCATCAACAACAAAGGGCTTATGGATTTATACCTACATTGATTTGACTACACTCGGTCCAATGGGAGAATGGGTCATGATTTGACTTTGGTTAGATAGGATCATTATTTAATCTCTCCTAGTTGGATTGTGGGTTTTGATTGTAGATTATCCAACAACCCCGAAATAGGATTTGATCACTTTTTGAACTCTTTCACTACTAAGAAAGTGAATAAGAAGAAGATCTTCCCATTTTGGTTTGAAAAAATGTGGGCTCTCAACTTGGAGTTCAAGGATAAATTAAGAGCTTGGTGGAATATCAAGATTGAGGGGACTGTTATGTACAAATTAAGTAGAAAAAAACTTCTCGTTGTGAAAGATAAAGTGAGAAAATGGAATGGATCAGACTTTGGGCATATTTTTAGAGATAAAAGAAAACTTGTTGCTCAATTAGATGATATTCAGTGTCAAATCCAACTCCTTGGTGTAGATGAGGCCTTAATTAGTCAATAAATTTTCATGCTTTCTAAACTTCATGATATTATTGGCAAGAAAGAGGATATTTGGAAACAAAGGTCAAGGTCCGTATGGTTGAAAAGTGGAGATAGGAATACTAAGTTTTTTCATCTACCCTGAAATATAGAGCCTCCAATAGGATATGTTCTATTCATCATAATGGGAACATTTATCAGAATGATGATGATATTATGCAAGGGACCTATGACTTCTTTTCTTCCCTTCTATCTCAAGATCAAAGGGTGGATGATAATCTTCAAAATGATATCCTTCAAGAAATCCCTTCTTTGGTTACAAATGATATGAATAAAGCTTCCACTAGAATTCCATCTAATAAGCAGGTGTATGAAGCTATGTTTTCCTTTGAAGGAAACAAAGCTCTGAGGTCAGATGATTTCCCCATATTCTTCTTCTAGCATTTATGGGACATTTTGGCACAAGATGTTGTGGTGGTTGCTAAAGAATTTTTTGGCTCTAGAACACTTCTGAAAAAATTGAATACTACTTTCATTTTTCTTATCCCCAAGAAACCTAGAGAGGATTCTTTTCAGTAGTTCAAACCTATTAGTCTCTATAACTCCTTTTCATAATATCTTGACTCATATTATTGTTTTATGGCTCAAACCATTTTTATTATCACTTGTTTTTAAGCAGTAAAATGGGTTTTTCATAGGGTGTCAAATTTTGGACTCAGTTATGATGGTGCATGAGAATATTCAGTACTTATCTATCAATAAGAAAGTGGTATTCTTCCTTAAATTGGACCTTCTTAAAGCTTATGATCAAGTCAAATAGTCCTTTCTATTGAAAGTTCTTTCACTTTTTGGTTTCAAGCAAGCCTTCTTAAAAATCATTTTGTAGTTGATTTCCATGCCTACTTTTGTTGTGTTGATTAATGGATCTCCCACTGGTTTTTTCTCTTCCTCTTGTGGTATCAAATAGGGTGATCCTATTTTGCCTTTCTTTTTTATTTTTAAGGAAGAATCCTTTGGAAGGTATATTCAATCTTTTTTTTTTGGGCTGGTGGAATCAAAGGTCTTCGTCCTTCTTTGGAAGACCTTTTTTTCTCCCACTAGCAATTCATGGATGATATGTTTCTTATGGGAGAAAGTTTGGTCTCAGAGGCTAAATATTTTAAGAATATTCTCAATGATTAGGAGTGTGCTTATGGGTAGTGCATTAATCTCAATAAGAGTTCTTTTTTCTTTATCAATACTCCTCTTAAAAGGTAGTAGAGAATAGCTAAAGTCTTGGGATGCAGCAATAATTCCTTTTGTTCTACTTATTTGGGTCTCCACTTATGTCAACATGAGGCTCCTAGTTCCTTTTAAGAAAAGTGTTAGAATAACTGAGAGGGAGGTGAATCAGTTATCCAATGTCCCAAATCAAAATGTATAATCCAAAACAAATTTTTCAATTTTTGCTACTCGGTAAACATAAAATATTTTCATTGTCTGTGTTTTTACCGATTGTTAGCCTAACACTTATAATAGTTACCGATCAAATCTAACATGTAATATGCAAATTATGATAACAAAAAAATATCACAATCAACACATGACACAAGAGATTTAATGTGGAAACCATATGAAGGGAAAAACTACCTGGGACCGGCAACCCAAAATTGTTCACTCTTCTGAAGTGAGGTTGATGAAGACCCAACCCTATTAAAGGTTACATACACATTGTTAGGTGTGACCTTGTTAGAGGATTTTAGACCAGAAGTTATCACCCAACCAGCAGTCACTCTAGGGTGGACAAGATAACAATGTTCACTCTATGAATGAAACATCAAAAAGACTTTCATAGTCCACTCGGTTAAGAGATTTAACTGTGTAAAATGGTTAAATATGTAACAGTAGATGATCTACCTTGAAAAAAATTCAATTGCAGTTTACAGATCAATGTTCAGCTCATTCAAATCTTTCTGATCAATATACCACTTCAGATTCAATACTATATCAACTTATTATTTGTTGGTAATTACTCTCTATAGCTCTGCAATTGTTCTACAGCTCGGTTCTCATTACCCAGTATGATCAGAATGCATGAAAACTTGTTCATGCGATAGTTCTACAGTATCGTCTTCCTCTGGTGATGTTTCAACAATGAAACTATTACCCAAAGTTTCCCATCTTTCAATTCTGGGCTATGCAAATGTCTAGGTCCTTGCTACAGCTTGTTTTCATTTGTGAAGTAGATCCATAAGATTTCATGGCTTGCGATCTGAACCCCATGTTCCTTAATGTGTCACCATGCTTCAGTTCACATTGCATCACTTAATTTGCAAAGCCCTCAGAGATCTTCAAGTTTTAATGTTGCAGGAAATACTAAGGTCGAAAAGTTCCAAAAACTGTTCAGTGTCGAAAACCCTCTATTTTTTCGACCTTTGCTCTAAAAGCTCAGTGTGTTTTTGACCTTCATTCTGAAAACCCTTTGTGTTCTCAACCCCTTTTGTGTTTCACACTTCTTCCTCTAGCGTTGGCATTTCACAAGTACACTGCTGCGACCGGTTGGTGGGTCCAGTTGATGTTTTCGACAAGCTACTAGCAGTTTGTCGCATGGTCGCATAGCCCTTTTCTAGGCCATGCGAACATGCGACTAGCTATTAGCCATGTCGAGTTAGGACTTGTAGTTTGGTGGTGGGTCCCAGTTTTTCATGTTCTCTAGCGGTTATGGGTTTTATTCAGTGATCGGGCGACTGCGCAGTCACTTAATCTCTTGTCTTCAGTGGTTAAGTGATTTTCATTCAGCAACCCAACATTTTCATAGTCTCATGTTCATGCAATTGGGCAAGCGGTTTGCGGTCCAGCAATTAACATCATGCAGTTGGTCACATGATCACATAGGCCTTCCTAGCCGCATGTGATCATGCGACAAGTGATCAACAAAGTTTTAGCTCCGGCAGTGGGCCCTTGGGTGGTGGTGTGTCCATCTCTTGGCGGTCAGCAAAGTCTGCAGTCGGCCCGATAGCATGTGGTCCCATAGATTCAGGATCTACAGTGGTCGCATGTTTGCATGGGATCTTTTGATCCCATGCGATCATGCGACTGTCGTGAGATCCTTCTGATGCTCCCGAGTGTTATTGTCATGGATCTAACCGATGTGTGGTTGGGTTTCAGTTGGTCCACGTGGTAAAGGTGGTAGGTTTGGCTGGGCCAGGTATCCTACATGGCAAGGGTGGAAAATTCTAAAGGCTTGTCGCATGATCATATGCAGCTTTTTGGGCTCATGTGATCATGCGACCATGACATTTTCAAAGCAGTGTGACTATTTTTTGCGGGTTTTCTTCTAAGGAGAATGTTGCAGTGGTAGGTAGCTAAAAATTTATGTCACTAGGACATGCGTAGTTAAGGGAAAATGATGAACAGGCCTGGCTAGCCACCATGAGTCGAGCCCTATCCCAGAAGGTACCAGTTTGCATTCATGGCGAGACTTTTGTGCAGGAAAGTTGTTGAATCCAGGTTGTTGTGGCTGCAGGATGATTTCAGTATAGGGATGGGCACTCAACCTGAAGTCTGATCGGCCATGATATTGCAAAGACATATCCATGATTGAACTTAGCATTAATTCTTAGGGTACCTAGGGTTTCTTATTATATTGTAAAATCTATAACCCTGGTTAATTTTGGACTCCTGCCTGCGTACAGTGAGTGTTGTATATATTGTTTTTTGAGAGCCTTAGTGCTCAGAGAGTTTACAATTTGTAAAAGATTTTTTCTCTTTCTTGGGGAGTTATCCGTGGCATTTGTTCTGCCCTCTAGCTCTTATAGATTGTAATCTTTCATTGAAATCTCAAGTTTAATAGAGGCTATCTGTGGCATTTGTTCTACCCTCTGGTCTTTTCCTTATCTGTATTTCTCTTATTGAATGTAATATATTGGCCTTATTGGAGAAGTCTTGGAGTTCCAGAGCCCTTCTTTCTTTTAGCTTATATGTGTACTACTATGTATGATATGATTTGAGTGAGTTTGTGGGTATTCTTCAGCCCCCTATCATTCTATCTCATTCCTATACCCTTTTGCTGAAGAGAACATTTTCTTGTAGGTCATAGGTTGTGTCTTATGTCTAGGCCCTCCTATGAAATACTTATGCAAGCCTATTTAGAGAGATTGTGTTCTATTAGATCTAAGAGCCTTCATGCTAGTTTGGTCAATGTATTGTATTCATTTCATTTCGGTGCATCACCTAGTCGGTAGTTTTCTTTCCTATTATTTCCCTTTCCATGCACTCCTTCTAACCCTTTCCCATTGAATTTTTACTTTCCTGTTTAAGAGCAGACTAAGGTGATAATCCAAGAGGAACCAGCCTAGAACCTGGAGGTTTCATCTTTGTTAGCAAAGGTCCCACAACCTTGAGATGATTCCCATGTTATACTAAGTTATCAAGACCAAGAGAGCTTGAACAGAGGTGCAAAAAATTCAGTGTATAACAATTTTGGCACGCCCGGTGGGACTGAAGTTCAGATTCATGTTCAAGGTATGCTATCTCTGATATGCTGGTAGCATGCTATAGACCTAGAAGAGGTCATTTTGCTGCATATCTGGCGACTCTGGAAAGTCTACTGGTTTTAAAGGTCAAGTGCTGGTATGTTTTCAATCTTCATATTCAAGTTCCAGCTGATTACATGAGTAGACATGTCAAGTTACTATGGACAGTCGAATTACTCTCCATCCTATTATGAGAATAATGCTCAATGGGCTAGTCTTCAGCCTTATCAAAGCCATCTAAAGCCTCCTTTTACCCCAAGCTATTATACTTCTCAAGGGTATCAATATATCTAGTATGCCCCAAATGAGTTCACCCTTGTGCACAGTTATGAGAGGGCCCTCTGACAAGATGGATCATGGGCACAAGAGGCACAACAAAAAATGAAAAGCCAGCTTCCCCATCATGCTTACCACCCACCCTCCCCTTCTCAACCTATTCAGCAATAGATGCAGACTTTGAGCTCAGACTTCAAGAAGATGCAAGAGGCAAAGAGTGTGTTGCTTGATTTGATTAAGCAAGTGTTTGAGATCAAGGAACAGAGAGAGTAGGAGGGTCAGAGTTATTATGAAGAGTTAGCTCCTTATCAAGTGATGGAAGCTCTTGTTGATGAGCAATAAGTAAGGCAGTTTCAAGAGGAGATTAGATGTCAAGCTGACATGGAGACAACAAGGTTGAGATCACAAATTGCTCAACAAGAGGCTCCTAGACCTAAGATCCCAAGCTGGAGGACCCATTTGCCTCAAGAGCCTAAACATGAAGAGCTAAAAAAGAATTCATTTCCAAGATTCAAGATGGGTATGCCTCCTGTGTCTCCCTTTGAGCCCCCTCAATTTCATATCCCAAGTTTCAAGGCAAAAAATTCCTTTCAAGAGTCTTTGCTTGAGATTCAGCCCACGACTCTACAAGAGCAGCCTATTTAGAGAAGTGAGTTATCCCAAGAGACCCCTCTGGTCTCTCAGGATGATGAGGTGATTCAGATTCCCCAATGGACTCTCCCTCCTGGCTGTCAAATGCCAAGTCTTTTCAAGGATACTAGTCTGGTGTCTGAGCAAGGACTAGTAGAAAGTGAACTTTCATGTGATCAAGAGGAGAGGACATCTACGGTGTTAGTGCAGAGTGATGACTATGGTGAAATGGAGTAGCAAAGTGTGGAGGTAGAGGTTGATGCTCAGCCTAAGCTCTTGGTTGATTTTCTTGATGAGCTTCCCCTCTTTGTTGCTGATGAAGAAGAGACCATGCCATTGCCTATGACTGAATGTTAATCAAAATAGCAGGTTCACCATCAATAGGAGGTTGATACATAAGAGAATTCCTTTTCCTTGTTTGATGAGCTTCCTAGTTTTGTTGAGCAGGATGATGAAGATGTGATCATAGCCACCTCTTTGAAGCTGCAGTAGCTAGAAGAGATTGATCCTAAGGATATGCTGATTCATGAGCTTGATCTCATCTTTGAGGAGGAGACTTCCTAATGTGCAGAGGATAACCAGAGCCTCAACAAGGATTGTTTGGGATGCATCATAGGTGGCTTGTGTCTGGAGCCTAATTGTAAAGAGACAGTCATTCCTGGAGATCTTTGGGATATTGACAACTTGGATGAGCTCTTGGCTTGTTTAAAGGAGGAAGATGATAGTCCCCTGTCCAAAGATGATGAGTTGACATGGCTATCCTTGATGGAGGGAAACCAGGAAGATAAAGAAGAATCCATCAAGGAAATTCCTACCTTTAGACTTTCAAGAGGCTGCCCCATCAAATACTTGGCCCAAAAAGAGTTCACTGAGACACCTCCATATGATCCATTTGAGGTGAGTGAACTTGATCTTGTTTTTGCAGAGGCAGTGCATCCTCATTTGCCAAATTTTTATGTGCCTCACATCCTTGTAGCTATCCTCATGAGTCCAATGCAAAATACCCTGATGAGGAAGGGTAGCTACTTTTCACAACTAGTGAATGGTTTTGTTTGACCAAACTTCTACACTGGTTAGTTTAGGATAGGTTAGTTTTCCTACTTTCTTTCCCTACTTTTAAGGTTATTTTTCCTATTTTCCAAGAAGTGCTCGAGGATAGTTTGTCTCCCTGTCTAAGTTATTATGTTCCTGAGATGACCCCATGTCCAATGGATATGTCAAGGCCATTGGTCCAATGTCTAGCAGGTTGACATCCCGCAGAAGTCACCAAAATGTTACCCAAAGTTTCCCATCTTTCAATTTTGGCCTCTGCAAATGTCTAGGTCCCTACTGCAGCTTGTTTTCATTTGCGAAGTAGATCCATAAGGTTTCACAGCTTGCAATTTGAACCCCATGCTCTTCAATGTGTCACCATGCTTTAGTTTAGATCACATCACTTAATTCACAAAGCACTCAAAGATATTCAAGTTTTAATGTTGCAGGAAATACTTAGGTCACAAAGTTCCAAAAAATGTTCAGTGTCGAAAACCCTCTATGTTTTCAACCTTCGCTCTGAAAGCTTAGTGTGTTTTTGACCTTCGTTCTAAAAACCCTCTGTGTTTTTTACCCCTTCTATGTTTCACACTTCTTCCTCTAGCATTGACATTTCACAAGTGCGCTACTACGACCGGTTGGTGGGTCTAGTTGATGTTTTCGACAAGCTGTTAGCGATTTGTCACATGGTTGCATAGCCCTTTTCTAGGCCATGCGAACATGCAATTAGTTGTTAGCCATGCCAAGTTAGGACTTGCAGGTTGGTGGTGGGTCCCAATTTTTCATGTTCTCTGGAGGTTTTGGGTTTTATTTAGTGATCGGGTGACTATGCGGTCTCTTAATCTCTTCTCTTCGGTGGTTAAGTGATTTTCATTCAGTGACCCAACATTTTCATAGTCTCATGTTCATGCAATTGGGCAAGTAGTTTGCAGTCTAGTAGTTAACATCATGCAGTTGGTCGCATGATCACATAGGCCTTCCTAGCCACATGCGATCATGCGACAAGCAGCCAACAAAGTTTTAGCTCCAATAGTGGGCCCTTGGGTGGTGGCGTGTCCATTTCTCAGCGGTCAGCAAAGTCTGCAGTGGGCTCGGTAGCATGTGGCCCCATAGATTCAGGATCTACAGTGGTCACTTGTTCGCATGGGATCTTTCGATCCCATGTGATCATGCAACTACCGTGAGATGCTTCTCATGCTCCTGAGTGGTATTGTCATGGGTCTAACCGATGTCTGGTTGGGGTTTAGTTGGTCCACATGGTAAAGGTGGTAGGTTTGGCTGGGCTAGGTATCTTGTGTGGCAAGGGTGGTAGATTCTAAAGGCTTTTCGCATGATCGCATGTAGCTTTTTGGGCTCATGCAATCATGCGACCATGACATTTTCAAAGTAGTGTGACTATTTTTTGTGGGTTTTCTTCTAAGGAGAATGTTGCAGTGGTGGGTAGCTAAAAATTTATGTTGCTAGGACATGCACAGTTAAGGGAAAATGATGAACAGGCCTGGCCAGCCGCCATGAGTCGAGCCCTATCCTGAAAGGTACCAGTTTGCATTCATCGTGAGACTTTTGTGCAGAAAAGTTGTTGAATCCAGGTTGTTGTGGTTGCAGGATGATTTCAGTACAAGAATGGGCACGCAACTTGAAGTCTGATCAGCCATGATATTGTAGAGACATATCCATGATCAAACTTAGCATTAATTCTCAGGTTACCTAGGGTTTGTTATTATATTGTAAAATCTATAACCCTGGTTAATTTTGGACTCCTACCTGCGTGCAGTGAGTGTTGTATATATTATTTTTTGAGAGCCTTAGTGCTTAGAGAGTTTGCAATTTGTAAAAGAGTTTTTCCTTTTCTTAGGGAGTTATCCATGGCATTTGTTCTACCCTCTGGCTCTTACAGCTTGTAATCTTTCATTGAAATCTCAGGTTTAATAGAGGCTATCCATGGCATTTGTTCTGCCCTCTGGTGTTTTCCTTATCTATATTTCTCTTATTGAATGTAATATACTGACCTTATTGGAGAAGTCTTGGAGTTCCAGAGCCCTTCTTTCTTTTAGCTTAAATGTGTACTACTGTGTATGATCTGATTTGAGTGAGTTTGTGGGTATTCTTTAGCCCCCTGTCATTTTGTCTCATTCCTGTACCCTTTTGCTGAAGAGAACATTTTCTTGTAGGTCATAGGTTGTGTCTTATGTCCAGGCCCTCCTATGAAATACTTATGTAAGCTTGTTTAGAAGATTATGTTCTATTAGATCTGAGAGCCTTCATGCTAGTTTGGTCAGTGTATTATATTCATTTCATTTCAGTGCATCACCTAGTAGGTAGTTTTCTTTCCTATTATTTCCCTTTCCATGCACTCCTTCTAACCCTTTCCCTTCAAAGTTTTACTTTCCTATTTAAGAGCAGACTAAGGTGATAATCTAAGAGGAACTAGCCTAGAACCTGGAGGTTTCATCTCAGTTAGCAAATGTCCCACAACCTTGAGATGATTCCCATGTTATACTGAGTTATCAAGACCAAGAGAGCTTGAACAAAGGTGCAAAAAATTTAGTGTATAACAAAAACCAATGTCTCTTATATAGACAAGTAAATCATTTTCTTTTCCTCCATTAGATTTTTCCGCTTAATCATATTCATAGATTTTGTTTCTTTAAGCTTCCTCGGCTGATGTGTCATTAACATGTTTAAATCTGTTCCATTAGATCCTTTTTTATTTATGTTAGTCGTCGATGTTCATAACAAACCTTATCTATTACCATGATTTCATACACTTTACAGCTCATCACTTTATCAACTAAACTGATCATTTAATTCCTTTTTGTTTTTCTCGATTAACAAAGAAATGTGTCGATGAACACAAGCTCGGTTAACACTACGCTTGGTATACACTACATTCCGTTAGTGTACACTAGAATGCTTTATTTACCAACAACACTGCTTTGTGTCTTTTAGCTCTATTCTTCATCATAGATGAATGCAACATAATAAAGTCAATTTCATCAAGTCATAGACTCATCAACAAGTTACTCAGTGTATTCCTTATCCTCATCTGATATATACACCTTCCTCATGTAGATATTTCAGTTCTTCACTTCTTTCTCCTTTCTTCAAATATGTCGGTATAGTAACTTACAATATAAGTATTGTCAAGCTAGTTGACATCAATGACAACATAATACTAATTTAATCATCTTGCATTATCTAATCAGCAACTCTTAGTAATCTTGAATTACAGATTCTCCATTCAGGTTCTAAATTAGTTGTAGTTCATCAATCTCTCCATTTGGCATTGATGGAAACTCAAGTAATATGAAATGTACCATATACATACCAAACATTTATTCTACAACTTTGTAATCAAATGTTGTATAAGCTCTACATGGCTTAATATGTTTAATCACTACGTTACTAAACAGCATTAAAAAAAATCAGCTTTGTCATTCTCTCCCTTAGATAGTTCTCATCAGTGCATATCTCTCCTTTCCTTTTCATATTATTTATCTCTCCCTTTGACAACAATTCCAAATAAACAAAAAAATAATCAGCTCTTCTAGTAGCTAAGTAGTTCTCTATTGTCTAATACAATCTCTATATCTTTGTATACTGATATCCCAATCTGTTTCAGTTCTTCAAACTTACTCACAACCTTGAACAATATCCATAGTGTGAACTATGCTGCATCAACATGTGTGATCATCTGATAAGTGTAAGTTGATGCAAAATCCTGATCACATTAGTGACCGATAGATAGAGGATGGACCCCAAGTCTAGTCCTCAAATATTCAAATGTGTCCTTCGGTAGAGGCTTTGTAAAGATATCTGCAAGTTGTTCTTTAGATGTAACAAATTCTAACTTCACTTGCTTCTCTTGCACTTTTTCTCTAAAGTAGTGATACTTAATTGATATATTCTTTGTCTTAGAGTGCATCACTGGATTCTTTGAAATATTAATAGCACCTATGTTGTCATAGTATATAATCATTGGGTCAGTGATTACCTCATTCATTCCTTCCAACATTTGCTTGATATATGCAATGTTTGAGCAATTAGTAGCAACAACAACATACTCTGCTTCAGCTGTAGACTAAGAAATACAAGTCTACTTTTTACTTGTCTAAGTTACAATTCTTTTAGCAAAGAAAAATGCTCCTTCAATGGTACTTTTTCTGTCATCCAAATTTCCAGCCTAATCAGCATCGGTATAAACGTTCAACTCAAACTTACCTTCCTTAGGATACCATAATCCATAATCCTCTATCTTTTTCAGATATCTTAAGATCCTTTTAGTAGCAATCATGTGTGATTCTCTAGGATAAGCAAAATATCTAGCAACAATTCCCACAGCATGTGCTATATCTGGTCTACTATGGACTACATACATTAGCTTACCAATCATGGATCGGTAAAGTGTCTAGTTTACCTCTATAGTTTCATCTTCCTTTGTTAGTTTACTTCCAATAGCCATTGATGTTCCTACAGGTTTAGCATCTTCCATGCCAAATGTCTTCAAGACTTCCTTTATGTACTTGGACTGTGTGATGAATATCCCATCACTTTGCTGAATCACTTGTAATCTGAGAAAGAATTTAATCTCTCCGAACATAGACATTTCAAACTCATTCCTCATGTCATCAGCAAAAGATTTACATACATGATCTTGACCTCCAAAAATAATATCATCAACAAAAATTTCAGCAATAAGAATAGTGTCATCAGTATCACCTTTCATGTATAAACTGTTGTTTTCACTGGTTCTTACAAATCCAATACTTAACAAGTAAGTATGCAGCCTTTCATACCATGCTCTCGGTGCTTGCTTAAAACCATATAAATCTTTTTATAATCTACATACCATGTTAATGTTGTCTAGATCAATGAATCCTTCAAGTTGTTCTATGTATACCTCTTCTTCAAGTATACCATTCAGAAATGCTGACTTCACATCCATTTGATAAACCTTAAATTTCTTGTGTGTAGCATATGCAAGTAGCATTATAACTCCTTCCAATCTAGCAATAGGTGCAATTGTCTCACCATAGTTAATGCCTTCTTCTTGTGCATATCCCTTGCATACCAATCTTGCTTTATTTCTTGTCACTGCACCAATTTCATTCAGTTTGTTTCTGAATATCCATTTAGTACTGACAACATTATTATCTTTAGGTCAGGGTACTAAGGACCAAGTTTTGTTTTTCTTTATTTGTTCTCTTTCCTCTTTCATTGAATTAACCCATTCTTCATTCTCTAATGCAACTTTCACATTCTTTGGTTCAAATTCCCAAACTAGACATGTATCTTGTCTTGTTTTTCTTCTAGTCTGCATGCTAGCTTGTGTGTCTCCAATAATTTGTGTCTCAGGATGATGTCTTCTAACAAAACTAGCCAGTACTTGGTTTCTTCTTTCTTGTTCATCTTGTTCAGGTTCATGTGCTTTCTTGGTAGCACCATCTTGTTTGTCAGTTTCCCTTTGTTGTTCCTCGGGGTTATTTTCCTGTTGACCAGTTATAACAGGTTGCAAATTCAGTATATAATCAGGAAGTTCAATGTAAGTGAATCTACCATAGTCTTTCAGTTCCTTTCTTTATTCTATGTTCTTGTCATCAAACTCATCAACACGGACATTATTACTTTCAATCATCTTATTTGTAACCTTATTCAGACATTTCTATGCTTTACTCTTAGTAGAATATCTTAAGAATATTCCTTCATCACCTTTAGAATCAAATTTCTCATTTCTCTCATCTTTTACAATAAAACATTTTCTTCCAAAAATCCTAAAATAACTTACAATAGGTTTGTGTCCAAACCATAGCTCATAAGGTGTCCGATTGGTGTCCTTCTTCAGTTGTACTCGGTTAAGAACATATATAGTTGTGCTAAGAGCTTCTCTTCAATATGTCTGAGCAACATTCTTTTGTCTCATCAGTGTTCTAGCACAGTCAATGATTGACCTTGTTAGCACATGCAAAAAATTTCATGGCTGTAGCATTTTCCCCCTGGTCTCTGCAATGTTTTTCATGCCTCTGGCATAAGCCCTTAGTCCAAATTTTTGAAAATCTAGCCGTTATGTTCAAAAACCCTTTGTTATGCCTTGCCCTTGTTCTAATTTGATGTTACTTTATTCAGGCCACTTAAAAGTCCTTTAACGCAAGTGTTAAAATCAATGACCTCTTTGTCACGTGATCGCGTGAACCTTTTTCATGTCTTACGATCATGCAACTAAAGTTTTATGTCGGCCCCCCTTGATTTATTTTCCTAAGTCTCTAACCCCCGACAGCCTTTAATATTTCCTAAGGTCCTCAACACCTAATTTTTCCTAAAAGCCTAAGTCCTGCACTTTAATTTTTCTTATGTTCTGGCTTAATATTTTCTTGGGCCTGATCTTCTGATAACATCTCAATTTGACGGTTAGCGTAAGTTCTTATAGGATTTGTCAGGAGCTTCAAATCTTACGCTAGTCATTGATTCTCCTTTATGATAGAGCTTCTCAAATAGGTGGGTCCGTTGACACATATGCACAAATGGTGACATCTTATTGGTCCATGTTTTGACACATTGGGAGTTGTCAGTGGGTCCTAGGTTGCCGGCTTGTCAGAGGGTCCTGACACTTGCAGTGAATCAATGGCAGGCATAAATTCTTATGAGATGTGTCAGACGTATGAGATTTTGAGACAACTGTTGATTCTTTTCTATGACATAACCTTTTCTTTTGGCAGGTCCATCTGCTAGATATGTTGATTTGTTGTACTGTGATTGGTCCACATTGTGTGAGCTAGACATGTTGTCAGGCGGGCCCGGTATCTCAATCAGAGGATTCCTAATCGACGGTTGGCGTGTAAGCGCATAGAATCTTTTCAACCTTTCAGATCTTACGCCAGTCGTCCGATCTTCTAGGTGGCTTAATGTTCTTAGTGGGGCCATTTTCTAGGTGGTGCAGGATTGCTCAAATTTTATTGGTCGACATGGATGATGTGGTAAGGTGGGGTCATTGTCAGAGAGATCAATGATGAGGACAAGATCTATGGTCGGCATAAGTTCTCTTGAGTTTTGTTAGAGCTATGAGATCTTACACTTGTTGTCTAATTATAAGGCTTACAAAAAGTGGGTCCTATGTCAGTGTGACCAAGCATGAGCTGTGAATGAGGTAACAACAAGTGGCATAAAGCAGGCCTAGGTGGGGTCTAAGGTCTTAGCGGTCTGGATAAATAAGGTTAGTGGCCTGAAAAAATTCAATGCCTTTCGCTCATTCATGAAATGAAATAGCGGTGATCCAAAATGATTAGCAATTTAGTGAAGAAGGGTTGTGTCATCGCTAGATATATTGGTGGAAGTAAACAATGTTCTACAAACTGGCAAAAGCCTTTTGTCGCCAATTCACCAAATGTAACTAGGATAAGTTTATTTTCCTTCAGTCTCTAGTTCGCGAGGTTAAGTGGTGAGTTAAGATTTCAATCTATGAATAATAAAATGCCTTGTCACATGTTCGCTTGAAGTAAACCTAAGGTGTCTAGTTGAGTTAAGATCATAAAAGACTGTAAAATGGAGAGATCAGACGGTTAGGACTTAAAGTTGGCCCAGATTTAAATTATGACCACCAATTCGCTGCTGGCACTTGGAAGTAGCCGTTTATTTTCAAATTTGAATTTCTGATGGTTTCTCGGTAATAGAAAGGATCAAAATTGAATGTTTTCACGGCCAGATTTGATTTTTTTGGTGTCATTTGTTGTTGCAGTGTGGTCCAGGGTGTTATTTGATCATCTACAAGGGTCTGTACTGTGTGGTTTTGTGCTCGAGGTGTGTTGTAGGTGACTGAAAGGGTTGACATTTTGGATGTTTTTGAGGTTCTCAGTACCTTCTCAGTGAGATTCTCATGATTATGGATCACTCTGAGATTTTCTTTCTCCCGATTTCCTGGGTTTCTTCCCCTATAATAAATTTGTGACCATTTCTAGTGGGTCTGGTGGGTGAAACCCTAACCCTAGTCATCTATAGCTTGTTGCAACCTATTTTGGGTTTCCAAGATGACTAGGGGGTATATATTGTAGAATTTTTGACTTAGTGCAGATTCCAAAACTTTCTTTGGTCCCTGGTTGTTGTTGATGGTATTATACTGAGTAAGGAGAGCCTAGATTTTGGGTCTATTTCTTTGGCATTTTGTTGTCTGATAATGTATTGATTCTATAAGTCTTAATGAGAATATAGTTGAATTCCAATCTCATAGTGGTGCATGTCTTTTTGTTTTGTTCTTGAGCTCATATATGTTAACTTCACAAAGTGGGTTAGTATATGGTAAACAAAAAGTATTTTGAGATTATCTTTGAGTTCCTAACAAAGTTAGGATTAAAGTCTTTCTGGTAATTTCAGTGAGTTCATGGCTTGATGAGAAATTGATGTCCCAGTATGTGAGTGAGAGGGATAATAGGCAAAGCACTTATCCTGAATTCAAGTGTGTTTGAGTTAGGGTCTTTAGTTGATGTATGCTATTAGGTGACTCTATGCCCTGGTTAAGGCACTGATATGTTCTTTGGAGGTAGTCCATCATCTTCAATCACACACACACACACAAATTCAAATGATCAAATCTTTAAATCAGTTGGTAAAGAGTATATTGGTATAACATTTAGTGATTCCTTTCAAGAAGTGAATCAAGGGTACACCCACCTGAGCATTAAGGCTCAAAGTGTAGGAGGATCTCTTATGATCCTTGTTAATTGGCCCTCTTCCTTGTAGACTTTGGAGTGGTGATAGAGTCAAAGTTATATTAAAGTTACCCATCAAATTATAAATCTACAAGTTGAAGATCAAAGGGAACTCCCAACAAAATGGTGACTCTACTAGGGAGAGTCTAGAGATAAAGGTTTTCAAGTGCACTCTTGTTTTTCTTTTGTATTCAATTAAAGATTTCCCATCTAGGTGGGTGGTGACTCAAGAGGTTAGAACCAGTGTCATACTATAAATCATGGACAAAAGGAGGAATACTAGGTCCTTTGTTAGAAAGAATCTGGAGGTCACTCTAGAACAATTACCTAGACAGGAGAAGAAGAGTTGGATCAGAAGGAATGGTGAGTCTACTAGTGCTCCCATAAGAGAACAAAGAAATACCAGAGGTAGAGCACCACGTGTTTCCTCAAGTGAGGAAGGTTCACAAGACAGAGTTTCTAGATCAGATGGTGGTCGCTCTGAAGATAGATTTTATGATACCCTAGAGGTTGTATTTCAAGACAAGGGTCCATTGCCTACAGGTCAGGATGAACAAGCTAGAGAGATGGGTTTGGAGATTGATTTAGATCTTGATGAAGATAATTTCAGAAGAGAACCCATGAAACCAAGGCAAGTCCACTTCCCATATCAAAATCCTACTAATATGGATGTGTCATCAGGTTTTGATGACATTATGGTAGACCCAGATGATTTAAATGCACTAAGGTTATAGTTGGCAGAGCAGGATGCCATACATAAGAGGTTACAAGAGGAGAGAGAAGCTGAAAAGGTGAATGCTCTAATAGAAAGATAGTCTCTCCTTAGAAAGATTAATGAAATGAAGGAGAGAAACAAGATACTTGCTTATGCTCCTAAGACTTTGCAACATGATGTCTTTGGTGATCTTGAGGCTTTGAGGAGTGAGAAAGAGCACTTACTACAAGATCATGAATTTGATAAGGAGGGCCCTGTGATCAGACAGGTTCAAAGTTATGCTTCCCTCCCTCAAAATAAAGATGGGCATGAGATCACTAGGCCTACTATTGCTGCTTGTGAGAAAGGAAAGCAAAAGATGGTGGGACATCAAACAAGTAGATCATTGACAATATCAAGGGTCCCACCACCCAATTCAAATAAGGACACAGAGATAGAAAGAAGAAGAAAAGAAGATGAGGACCTTGCAAGAGAATTAAAGAGGGTTGAAATTGAAGCCTCTATTGCAGAAAAGAGAAGAAAGATCAAGTTCTTGAGGGCTTCATCTACAAATGCTCTTGGTCCATCTACTACTGAACTAGGTATGTCATCTATCACTACTACTATTCCACTTAGTAATGCTACCAGTTCAATTCCTTCTTCATCTGCTAGGATAGGTGCTGATACTAGGCAGTAGTCAAATGCACAAGTAGATGGAAATGTAAATGCAAATGTTAATCCTAGGGTTAACACTAGTTCAAGTTTTCAAAGAAGACCTATGCAACTAAAAGGCTATAGGAAAATTAGTTTTGATGGAATTCCTGGTTACCCGAATGCTTTTCCAAATGATATAAGAGATAAGGTACCTAAGTTTGCTGGTAATAATGCTATTAGTTGTGAGGAGCATCTTAGGTTATTTGTTGATATGCTTAGTGATTATGAGGTAGACCATGAGGATGTAGTCATGAAATTATTTGTTCAATCTATAATGGAGGATGCTAGAGATTGGTTTAAGAGACTTCCTGATAAATGTATTGATACTTGGGATTCTTTTGAGAGATTTTTTAAAGAGCAGTATGGTGATAGGCTTAATGCTAGTTTCATGTTGAATGAATTTAATACCATAAGGAAAAATTAGAATGAATCTACAACTGAATTCAACATAATATTTCAAAAGGGTATGCATAAGTTGTTCCAAGTTATGCGGTTAGATGACAATGTCTGTCTAACTACATACTTTAATGCATTTGATGGAAAGATGGGATATTTGTTGAGGGACAAAGAACCAAGAACTCTCAAAGATGTTTTTAGGATTTTTATCAATATTGAGAACAATATGAAGATATCACAAAAGTTGGGTGGAAAGAGAGATGACCCTAAGTTGTTTGGGGACAAGAAATACAAAAAAGAAAGTAATAAGAATGTTGGAACTAGCAGGAAAGAAGAAGATAAATTGGATAAGGTGCTCAATGCATTGAAGGATTTGAAGGCACCTACAAATAGGAACATTAGTGCTCCTACCAATGAAAGGCCTTAGTTCAACAACAATTTCAATAAGCAGGACAGATTGTAGAACTACCCCTACAACACCCAATGGAAGGATGGCAAGCCTATTGTCCCTGCTACAAGAAATAACAATGACAAAGGTGTCCCTGCCCTCTACAAAAGGATTCAATAAATGTCATGGAGGACATACCTTGGTGTGTTGCATACCAGTCCCCTCATTCTACAGATCATTATGTGGTTGCACATTCTATGGCTGCAAATCAAGATTGTGGCAATGAGGAGATAGATCAAGAAGAAGATCAAGATGATGTTGGATGCAACATGGCTACTTCATATCTAGGATATGAAGATGATTCTGATTTTGATGAAGAAGAAAATGTAAATGTGAAGAGACATAATCAGGCCCTTTTTCATCAAGAGGTTTTTTCTGATAATGAAGACATTGATAAGAAGATATGTAACATGAACTCTTCTTCTAAGCTACTAAATTTAAGAAGACCTTCTAGAGAAGAGATGGATAGGATTACTGTAGAAATGATTGCCCAAGTGCAAACTAGAGGCATGGTGGCAAGGAATACAAATGAGAAAGCTATAGGAATGTTTATAAAGAGTACCAACTCCGGAGAGCCTAATGAGAACAAATCAAAAGGTAATCACATGGTGAAATTCAAGAATGTAAAAGGTAAGAATTGTGAGCCTAAGGGAGTTGGAATTTAAAAAATTTCTAATGAGATTGAGAAGCTAGTTAACACAATGGCTAAGATTGAAAAAATGAGAGTGGCCAATACACCTAATGTATCAGACAAGCAAAAGGATATTAAAGTAGTGTAGATTGAAATTCCTTTCTCTGCTCCTATTGATATGTTATCTGTATTGTCCCAAATTATAGTTAAGGTTCCATTGTCAGAATTGTTGAGGATCCCTGAACACAAAGATAGAGCTATTGCATGGGTGGATAATGTTCATAACAATGATTTTGCATGCAATGGATCTCAGGATAAAGCATTGAAAGGTGTTGTTTCTCAGGGAATTGTATCTCAAATTCCTCCTATATATTTGGATAGTTCTGTCAATGTCAACCTTGAAAACATTGATCCATTCTTTTTAAGTGTTCTTGTGAATGGAATGAAACTAAGAAATTGTATGATTCATAGTGGTGCCTCTAATACTATTATGCCTTTTAAAATCATGGAGAAGTTAGGCCTAAAAGTTGATACGGTTCAAGGCAGATGTTGTGCAATGGATCAGAGGGAGGTACCAGTTATTGGGACTATCAATGCAATGCCATATAGGCTGGCAGCATATCCAGTGAAAGAGTTAACAATGAGTGTTTTGGTGGTGGACATCCCTCCTCATTATGGGATGCTGCTATCTAGAAAATGGAGTGCTACCATGGGTGGAAGTTTACAGTGTGATCTGTCCTATGCCACTTTCAAGATTGATGATCAGTTTGTCAGGATTGAGCGAGAACCAAGAGTATGCCACATGATTGAGAGAAATATTGATAATGAAACTACATGTTTTGTGGATACTGATATTAATTCTTTTAGGGCAGAGATCCATGTATTTGAAAATGAACCTATTTTGTCACCTATCTCTGTTGAGGTAAGTGATGATTCTGTGAAGGGTGATTTCTCCTGATGCAAATACCTACAAATTTTCTTTCACATTGAATTTCTTTTGTACCAAAAATATAGCAGAGAATGTGGCATTGTTGTTAGGACTAAGGTTGGCACAAAAACATGGTATTAAGTGCTTGAGTGTTGTTGGTGATTCTGCGTTGGTGGTGTCCCAAGTCAGGTCAGTATATGCTTCCAAGAATAAGAGGTTGAAACAATATAGGAATGTAGTTTGGGATTTGATTGAATGTTTTGATGCCTTAAATATTGAGTGGAAGGATAGGAGTAACAATAAGATGGCTGACTTGTTAGCTAATATTGCAATCAATCCCACTGATATTACTTTTTCTAGTATCTCTAAAGTTGAAATTCAGGCTAGGCTAGTATACCAGACAATATTGAAAATTGGCAAGTTTTTGATGATGATAATGATATCTTGAAGTTTATGAGTTGTGAAGATCAATATGATGGTCAAGAATTTGATTGTTCAGCCTTGGTGGAGTCACTAGAAAGAAAAGAGGTTGTCTTTGGCAATGAGGTCATTCAGCTTAGAACTAACAAGGTGCCCAAGGGGCTTGTTGTTTTGGAGACTTTCTTTGATAACCAAGATAGAGTTCAAAAGAATATCAAAGAAGAAGATCATGTTGATCTAGAGGAGATAAATCTTGGAACACATGAAGCACCTAAGAAAGTATACATTGGTAGAGATATATCTCAAAAGGTAAAGAAATCTTTGATTGAATTACTGAGAAAATTTAGGCATGTTTTTGCATGGTCATATGATGACCTAAAGGTTTATAGAGAAGATTTGTTTTAGCATATCATTCCTTTGAAAGAAGATGCTAAACCTTTCCAACAAAAACAAAGGCCTATAAATCCCACTTTGGCACCCAAGATGCAAGAAGAGTTAATGAAGCTTAGAGATGCTGGAATTATCAAGCCTATAAGGCACTCTTCTTGGGTCTTAAACCTTGTTCCTATGAGAAAGAAGAATGGTGACATCAGGCTTTGTGTGGACTTGAGGAATATCAGCTCATTAAAGGATAACTATTGTCTGCCCAATATGGAAGCTATGTTGTAGAGAGTACCAGATCAGAATTGATGTCTATGATGGATGGTTTCTCTGGTTACAATCAAGTGATTGTTAAAGAATCAGAACAATTCAAGATAGATTTCACTACACCTTGGAGGACATATGTTTATGTGAGAATGCCTTTTGGTCTCACAAATGCTAGTGCTACTTTTCAGAGGGCAATGGATGTTGCCTTTTCAGATTTTATTGATGATTTCCTTGTTGTTTATCAAGATGATCTAACTGCCTATTCCAGGAGGGAAGAAGACCATTGTACTCATTTAGAGAAAATATTTGTGAGGGCATGGAATTCAAAGCTACCATTAGCTCTATGGGCTGATAGGGTAACTGTGAAGAGGGCAATTGGTTGTGCACCGTTTGACCTAGTATATGGAATACATGCAAGAATGCCTCAGAATAATTTGTTGGAAATTTATAAATTTGTTTAGTTATATGATGATGAAATAGATGATGAGATGCACTTGAGAATTGAGGACCTCATTAGGTTGGATGAGACTAGGAGAGAGTCAGTTGCAAGAAATGCCAAATTACAGTTGCAGGTTAAGAATCTGTATGATAAGAAGACTGTTGATAGAAATTTTGAACTTGGTGATTTGGTGTTAATTTGGGATGCTAGATTGGAGGCTAAAGGAAAACATGGTAAGTTTGATCCCATCTGGCTAGGCCCATATCTAATTCATGAGAAATGGGGCCAAGATTCATATATGGTCAAGGAGTTAAATGGTGATATTCAGGAATTGCCAGTTCATGGACAATTCTTGAAGAAATACTTCAATTGAAGGTATTCTATTTTCCATGAATAGTAGTTAGGTCTGTACATTTTGTAAATTCTATAAATAAGTTTCTTACCCCTACCCTATTTTGTCCTAGTTAGTAAGGTTTTGGTCCTGTTGCTCTTTGTTGTCAGTTTTCTAGTGGGATGGTCTGCTTTTACCAGTGATTCTAGATCCTTGCTATGCCTGCAGGAGGCACACATCCCTAGACATAGCCACTATTAGCACATGCAAAAAATTTCATGGCTATAACATTTTTCCCCTGGTCTCTACAATGTTTTTCATGCCTCTAGCATAAGCCCTTAGTTCAAATTTTTGAAAATCTAGCCGTTATGTTCAAAAACTCTTTGTTATGCCCTCGCCTTGTTCTAATTTGATGTTACTTTATTCAGGCCACTTAAAAGTCCTTTAACACATGTGCTAAAATTGGTGACCTCTTTTTTGCATGATCGTGTGAACCTTTTTCATGTCTTGCAATCATGCGACTAAAGTTTTATGTTGCCCCCCTTGATTTATTTTCCTAAGTCTCTAACCCCCAGTGGCCTTTAATATTTCCTAAGGTCCTCAGCGCCTAATTTTTCCTAAAAGCCTAAGTCTTGCACTTTAATTTTTCTTATGTTCTAGCTTAATATTTTCCAGGGCCCAGTCTTCTAACAACATCTCAATCTGACATTTAACGTAATTTCTTATAGGATTTGTCAGGAGCTTCAGATCTTACGCCAGTCATTGATTCTCCTTTATGATAGAACTTCTCAAACAAGTGGGTCCATTGACATGTATGCACAAATGGTGACATCTTATTGGTCCATGTTTTGACACATTGGGAGTTGTCAGTGGGTCCTGGGTTGCCGGCTTGTCAGAGGGTCCTGACACTTGCAGTGAATCAATGGTGGGCATAAATTCTTATGAGATGTGTCAGACATATGAGATTTTGAGACAACTGTTGATTCTTTTCTATGACGTAACCTTTTCTTTTGGTGGGTCCATCTGCCAGATATGCTGATTTGTTGTACTATGATTGGTCCATGTTGTGTGAGCTGGATCTATTGTCAGGTAGGCCTAGTATCTCAAACAGAGGATTCCTAATCGACGGTTGGCATGTAAGCACATAGAATCTTTTGAGCCTTTCAGATCTTACACCAGCCATCTGATCTTCTAGGTGACTTAATGTTCTTAGTGGGGCCATTTTCCAGGTGGTGCAAGATTGTTCAAATTTTATTGGTCAATGTGGATGTTGTGGCAAGGTGGGGTCATTGTCAAAGAGATCAGTGATGAGGACAAGATATATGATCGGCGTAAGTTCTCATGAGTTTTGTCAGAGCTATGAGATCTTACACCTGCCATTCGATTATAAGGCTTACAGAAAGTGGGTCCTATGTTAGTGTGACCGAGCATGAGCCATGAATGAGGTAATGACAAGTGGCATAAAGTGAGCCCAGGTGGGATCTAAGGTCTTAGCTATCCAGATAAATAAGGTTAGCGGCCTGACAAAATTTAATGCCTTTCACTCATTCATGAAATGAAATGGTGGTGATCCAAAATGGTTAGCGATTCAGCAAAGAAGGGTCATGTAATCGCTAGATATATTGGTAGAAGTAAAGAATGTTCTGTGAACTGGAGAAAGCCTTTTGTCGCCAATTCACCAAATGTAACAGGGATAAGTTTATTTTCCTTTAGTCACTAGTTCGTGGGGTTAAGTGGTGACTTAAGATTTCATTCTATGAATAAGAAAATGCCTTGTCACATGTTCACTTGAAGTAAACCTGAGGTGTCTGGTTGAGTTAAGATCATAAAAGACCGTGAAATAGAGAGATCAGATGGTCAGGACTTAAAGTTGGCCCAGATTTAAATTATGATCCTTGATTCACTGCTGGTGCTTGGAAGTAGTGTTTATTTTCAAATTTGAATTTCTAAGGGTTTCTTAGTGATAGAAAGGACCGAAATTGAATGTTTTCATGGCCAGATTTGATTTGTTTGGTGGTGTTTGTTGTTGCATTGTGGTCCAGGGTGTTATTTGATCATCTGCAGGGGTCTGTACCGTGTGGTTTTGTGCTCAAGGCATGTTGCAGGTGACTGAAAGGGTTGACATTTTGGATGTTTTTGAGGTTCTCAGTAACTTCTCAATGAGATTCTCATGATTATGGATCACTTTGGGATTTTCTTTCTCCTGGTTTCTTGGGTTTCTTCCCTTGTAATAAATTTGTGACCATTTCTAGTGGGTCCGATGGGTGAAACCCTAACCCTAGTCATCTATAGCTTGTTGCAACCTATTTTGGGTTTCCAAGATGACTACGAGGTATATATTGCAGAATTTTTGACTTAGTGCAGATTCCAAAACTTTCTTTGGTCCCTGGTTGTTGTTGATGGTATTATACTGAGTAAGGAGAGCCTAGATTTTAGGTCTATTTCTTTGGTATTTTTTTGTTTGATAATGTATTGATTCTGTAAGTCTTAATGAGAATATAGTTGAATTCCAATCTCATAGTGGTGTATGTCTTTTTGTTTTATTCTTGAGCTCATATATGTTAACTTCACAAAGTGGGTTAGTATATGGTAAACAAAGAGTATTTTGAGATTATCTTTGAGTTCCTAACAAAGTTAGGATTAAAGCCTTTCAGGTAATTTCACTGAGTTCAGGGCTTGATGAGAATTTGATGTCTCGGTATGTGAGTGAAAGGGATAATAGGCAAAGCACTTATCCTAAATTCAAGTGTGTTTGAGTTAGGGTCTTTAGTTGATGTATGCTATTAGGTGACTCTATGCCCTAGTGAAGGCACTGATCTATTCTTTGGAGGTAGTCCATCATCTTCAATCACACACAGACAAATTCAAATGATCAAATCTTTAAATTAGTTGGTAAAGATTATATTGGTATAAAATTTAGTGATTCCTTTCAAGAAGTGAATCAAGGATACACCCACCTAAGCATTAAGGCTAAAAGTGTAGGAGGATCTCTTCTGATCCTTGTTAAATTGCCCTCTTCCATGTAGACTTTGGAGTGGTGATAGAGTCAAAGTTATATTAAAGTTATCCATAAAAGTATAAATCTACAAGTTGAAGATCAAAGGGAACTCCCAATAGACCTGTTCCTTCTTTCAACAATCCCATTCTGTTGATGTGTTCTCAGTGCAGAGACCTATCTCTTAATACCATGCTCATTACATAAATTAGTAAATTCATCAGAGATAAATTCACCTCCTCTATCAGATCTTAAGCATTTTAATTATTTTCTAGTCTCTTTTTCTACCTTTTCCTTATACCACTTAAACATCTTAAAAGTTTTAGATTTCTCTTTCAAGAACATAACAATCATCAGTCTAGTATATTCATCAACAAAAAGAATAAAATATCTATGACCATAATAGCTCTGAGTTCTCATAGGACCACATAGGTTAGTATGAATCAACTCAAGTATCTTCTTTGTTGAGTAGTCTTTTCTCTTAAAACTAGACTTAGTCATCTTACCTTTCTGACATTCATGACACATAGCATGATCTAGTTTTGACAAGTTAGGCAACCCTCTAACTCTTTTCTTCTTACTAATCTTGATCATGTTATCAAAATTCACATGACATAACCTCTTATGCCACAACCATGCATCTTCATCCTTCATTAATAAACAAGAATACCAATCAATATCAAGATAAAATAGATTACCTCTAGATTGTGTACCAGTTCCGACAAGTCTTCCTCCATTATCATAGATTCTTACCTTTCTACTCTCAAAAGCAAGTCAATGGCCTGAGTTATTCAGCTATGCCACACTTAAAAAATTATAGTTTAGTCCATCTACCCAATATGCATTTTCACATTTTATTCTATCATTAATCATCAGTGAACCTTTAGCTCTCACCATACAAGGTGCATCATTTCTCATTCTAACAGATCCTCCATCATATTCATCAAGTAGATCAAATTTCTCTATATCACCAGTCATATGATGTGTACAACCACTATCTATGATCCATGTATCATTTCTACTTACATTAGAGATTAGTGTTGTTTCTTCATGTTTCTCTTCTTCCTCTGAACATCTTTCATAGCAACAAATACTACTTCTACATTATCATCAGTGTTAGATTCAGATTCAAATTCTTCAGCTATGTAACATACCTTTTTCCCTTTGTCATAGCTATCTCAGTTATCTCTATTGTTGTGTTGGTAGCCTCTATTGACTCTTCTCCCATAGCTTCCTTCAGATCAGTCTTTGGATCTATCATCATCTTTCTTATTCAGACATCTAGCAGCGATGTGGCCAAATTCTTTACAATTAAAACATGCTAAGGGTAACTTGCCTCTATACCTTCCTTTACCTTTGGGAAATCTTCTGGCCATAAGAGCTTCAAGCTCATCAAGTTCATCATCGGTATTACTTTCACTATCATTATTCTTATCATTCCTACTACTAGACTTACCAATCTTCAAAGAAGACATGAAAGCAGATTCAATAGAACGTACAACACTATTGTCAAAATTATTCAATTCAAAGGTTGTAAGCTTACCGATCAATGTGTCAAGAGTAAGATTGGATGTAGCTCTTGTTTCATGAATTACAGAGATCCTGATCGCATAAATTGGCAACAAAGTTTTGAGAATCTTGCTTATCACTGTTTCATCGTCAATAACTCTATTGGATGCTCTAATAGCATGTACTACCTCTTTCAATCTATTTGTGTATTGCACAATGTTCTCACCTTCTTTCATCTTTATATCATCAAATTGACCTCTTAGGCTTCCTGCTCTGGCTCTCTTAACATTCGCATCTCCATTGTATATTAGAGTTAGTTTATCCCACATGGCTTTGGCAATTGTGCATCGCTTAATGTCTTCAAATTCAGCATCAATACAGGTAGCAGCAAGTTCCATCATTGTAATATTGTGTTCATGCCTGTCCTTCAGTTGATCAAGTGTCAGGGGACCTAGTGTCAGTTCAATGTAGCCATTCTCCATTAGTTCTAGTGTGGAATTCCCAATTCCAGATATGTGCAACTTCATCTAGCTTTTCCATATTGTGAAGTTCTCTTTATTCAGCTTTGGCACTTCCCTCTTATACATCTTGTGACCTTTTTGTTGGAGTCCTTAAAAATCTGTTCTAAGAAACCGCCGCTCTGATATGAATTTTTAGAATAACTAAGAGGGGGGTGAATCAGTTATCTAGTGTCCCAAATCAAAATGTATAATCCAAAAAAAATTCTTCAATTTTTGCTACTCGGTAAACATAAAATATTTTCACTATCTATTTTTTAACCGTTTGTCAGTCTAAAACTTTTAATAGTTACCAATCAAATCTAACATGTAATATGAAAAGTATGATAACAAACAAATATTACAATCAACACATGGCACAAGAGATTTAACGTGGAAACCCTATGAAGGGAAAAACCACCTAGGATCGGCAACCCAAAATTGTTCACTCTTCTGAAGTGAGGTCAGTGAAGACCCAACCCTGTTAAAGGTTACATACACACTATTAGGTGTGACCTTGTTAGATGATTTTAGACCAGAAGTTATCATCCAACCAGTAGTCACTCTGGGTTGATAGGATAACAATGTTCACTCTATGAATGAAACATCAAAAAGACTTTCATAGTCCACTCGGTTAAGAGATTTGACCATGTACAATGGTTAAATATGTAACAGTAGATGATTTTCCTTGAAAAAACTTCAATTTCAGTTTACAGATCAATGTTCATCTCATTCAAATATTTCCGATCAATATACCACTTCAGATTCAATACTATATCAACTTACTATCCATCGGTAATTACTCTTTGTAGCTCAGTCATTGTTTTGCAGCTTGATTCTCATTAACCAGTATGATCAGAATGCATGAAAACTTGTTCACGCGATAGTTCTGTAGTATCATCTTCCTCTGGCGATGTTTCAATAATGAAACTAATGTCTCTTATATAGATGAGTAAATCATTTTCTTTTCATCCATCAGATTTTGCCGCTTAATCATATTCATAGATTTTCCCCTTTAAGCTTCCTCAGCTGATGTGTTAGTAACATGTTTCAATCTATTCCATTAGATCCTTTTTTATTTATGTTAGCTATCGATCTTCATAAAAAACCTTATCTGTTACCTTGATTTCATACACTTTACAGCTCATCACTTTATCAGCTAAACAGAACATTTAATTCCTTTCTATTTTTCTTGGTTAACAAAGAGCTATGTCATTGAACACAATCTCAGTTAACACTATGCTTGGTATACACTACATTCTGTCAGTGTATACTAGAATGCTTTATTTACCAAAAACACTACTTTGTGTCTTTTAGCTCTATTCTTCATCATAGATGAATGCAACATAATAAAGTCAATTTCATCAAGTCATAGACTCATCAACAAGTTACTCAGTGTATTCCTTATCCTCATCTGATATATACATCTTCCTCATGTAGATATTTATGTTCTTCATCTCTTTCTCCTTTCTTTAGATGTGTTAGTATAGTAACTTACATGATAAGTATTGTCAAGCTAGTTGACATCAATGACAATATAATACTGATTTAATCATCTTGCATTATCTAATCAGCAAATCCTTAGTAATTTTGAATTACAGATTCTCCATTCAAGTTCTAAATCAGTTGTAGTTCATCAAAAAGCTCATTGAGAAATTTTAGACCAAATTGGTGGGTTGGAAATGATCTCTTTTATCAAAATATAGGAAGGTACAACTCATTAAATCTTCACTACAGAATCTACTAGTCTATGCTATGAGTCTTTTCAAAATAGTGAAGAAATTTGTAGAGAAAATGGAACAGATTGAAAGGATTTTTCTATGGATGGTTATGAAAAGTAGGAAAATATTGAATTTGTTGGCTTGGGATCAGGTTTGTATGCTAAGGGATCTTGGTGGGCTTTCCATTCGTAAGATCAATTATTTTAATAAAGATGTTCTAACAAAGCAATTGTGGCATAGCATTACCAATAAAAATGATTTATCTAGAGTTATATATGAAAAATATATAGGAAGATACTATCATTTTATGGATTCCTTGCGATACCTTAAGGACCTGGATGGCTTCTCTGCTATGTGGAAGCATATTTTATGGACTAAAGACTTCTTTCCAGAGGTCTAAAGTGATCTCTTCATAATGGGAGACAAATTCAATTTTGGGATGATTGGTGGATTGCAGATGAGCCATTATCTTCTATTCTTCAGTTTGTTGTGTATAAAGATTATTGTCTGAGAGCTTTTGGTACCTTTATTGGAGATTAATTGATTAATAATATGTGGTTGAATTTAAGATTGATTAACCCTAATATTGCCCCCGTCTAGGACCTTTTCAATCTTATCCACATTCCTAGGGGTGATGTTGATGATGGTTTTGTTTGACTCCCTTCCTCAGAAGGGATTTTTTCTTTTTCAAAAGTGTTCCAGATGATTTCTAGACCTTTGTTTCCAAGGCATTTTTGTGCTGTGGCTTGGAATGCAAAGTTATTTCCTAAAGTGAATCTTCTTTTCTAGCTACAAGTTCACAATAAGATTCTTACTTTGGATAACCTCTCTAAGCGTGGAATGTGCTTTCCCAACATGCTTTTTTTTATGTCTAGGAGCAACTGAAGATGCTTATCACATTTTCATAGTTTTCCCTTTTGCTAGAGAAGTATGGGCTTTTTTATGAACATGCTTGTCGCATTTTAATAGTTTGCAGTTTTGGCAAAGAAGTATGGACTTTTTTTCTGAACCTATGGTCATTGACCTGGGTGTTTTCTAACTCCTTTTCTAAGTGTTGGCTTCATTCAATATCTCCCTTTCTTGTTGGTTTCATAACTCTCTTATGCATGGTATATATTTAGCTTAGGGTGTCTCCTTTAGCACTGTAGTAGACTTGGGATTTCTTTCATCATTTTTTATCACCTATCTTGATGCAAGTGATAACCTTTCCAAATGCCTAAGGACAGTCAAGTTTAGGAAACTATGCTTTGAATAAGTTGTTTATAATAGTTGACTGTAGATTTTAATATCTCTTGGACGTGATTGACTTAATAATTTAATTTGGGTTGTTAACAAAGTATACTAAAAACTAGGGTAGATTGGATAAACATAATAATATTTTCAAGTTTAGTAATAGTGCCAAGAAGTATTCCCAGAAACCATAATTTCTATCACGCAACTCTGCTAATAATCATTCCCTCATACAGTTCACTATTATGTTTGGGTAGTTAGTTAATTCTATTAAGATAGATTCATTTTTGAGGATATATATATATATATATATATATATATATATATATATATATATATATATATATATATATATATATATATATATATATATATATATATATATATATTCAAAAGGATCTCATATGAAACATCTCCCTTAAAGGTTTTATTTTTTAAAAACTTTATACAACCATTACGTGCTTATGTTTTCATGTACCCATTTAGTTATAAAAGTTATCAACTATTGTTATGTGACCTTTTCCTTCCTTAGAATCGTATCTCTTCTTTAACTCATCTTTATAGACTTAGATTTAGAGAAAAGGGAATTTCTTCTTTAAGATATAAGAAACTAGTTTAGGATTTATTTTTTTTATAATTCTTGGTAAGAGGTAATAAAGGAGGGGTCTTTCTTTTGTCTTGTCTTTTAGTTAGAAATAAATAGATTTCTTAGGAATAGAGTAGAATAGGTAATTTATTTTAAATTAAATGTTGATTAAAATTTAGTACAAGATGTGTTGGTAGCTTTGATTAATTTATTAAACATATTAGTAATTTAAATTTAAATTAGTTTTACAATAATAATTTAATGTATTATTTATATTTGTAATTATTCATTTACTTATATAACAAGAAAGTATTATGAAGTACTTTTTCGTATAATGAATTTTGTGTTCAAGCTATGTTTTAGTGGAGTCAATGTTGTTGAAAAATATGAGATGATAGTACCTACTCTGTGAATTTTAATATTGATTTTGGATCTTGCCATATTTTATTCCTTTTGATCGAATCTTTTTTTTTTCTCACGAGGCTAGTGGATTATATGTTTGGATGGTACTGTATTCTTGACGATCCTTACTTGGGATGATTTATTGATCTTTTATGTTTGTGACCTCTTGAAACTTCTTATCTTCCTATATTGGTCAATGTGAATTGTTCTACCCTTATATTTATGCCTTGATGATGTGCTCTTTGAGTGTCTAATGTTTACTTCGATTTTGATGCCTTGTTGTTTCGAGCTTACTCTTCTTTTGGGCATGATGATATGTTTATGGATTTGGATCCGCGGTTTGGGGATTATCTATTGGTTATGGCATTGTCATCTTTTGATATCAATGGATTAATATATGGGCATTACCTTCTTGATCAGGAATGTGTTACTATGTACCTCACTTCTTACTTGATGGATCCTTTTGCTTTACCTTATGAGATTCTTATTTTGGGAAGGATTGATAGGAACATAGTTGGAGGGTGGCTTGCATTGGGAACCGAGGCCCAAAGTGGCCAATCTTAGATATGTCAATGGAATATTTTGTAAACAAGTTGTAACCCAATACTAATAAAATTAACAGGGTTGGGACAGCTTCATACTAAAGTAAGAAAGATAATAGACTCGCACATGTCCTATAAATTGCATGCACCTATGAGGATGGGTTTGAGAAGGCCTAGTCATCCATAGGGGTGTTGATTTGGTAGTATGACACCTCGGTTGTAATGAGGTGGTCGGTTCCACATGTGATCCACCTAAGCACCAGGTCTAGAGAGGCTAGAGGGGTGGTGCTAGTATGGAGACATGTGATGACACCCTTCAATATGTGTCCTAGGGTCACCTCACAATGTGTTCATCTTGCCTATGGTGTAGAATGTACTCAATGGTTTTCTTATGGAATTTTAGTTGTGATGGTTTTTTTTGTTTATACTCATTGAGAGAACTCCTTTTGTTCTTTTGAGATTCCCCTTGTGGATTGTTGGTATCTTGTATTTATTGATCCTTTTGAGATTTTAGCATGTGTGGGTCTGAAGTTCACCTCCTAGCTCTAGGGAGTGGACCATGAGGTTTAGATGGCCAGGTGGAAAACATTTTCCATCGAGCCTCAATTTTTGGATCATGGTCGTCTAGATATTCCTTGTGGCATATTGGCTTCCCTTTGTCTTTGTGGCATATACTTGATGTATGATCATTGATGTATTATTGTATCTATCGATGTAAAGAGTGCTTGAAGTTGTAGACTCATATATATGTGAATATTTGGAAATCATATGATGATCATGTAAATTGTAAAATCTATGATGTATCATGAGATGGATTATTTATATTGGTGTACTATCATTATGTCTTTATATGATATTTAATGATTGCGATAATTATTACATTTGGATGTTATGTTTTTCTATTTATTAAATTTTTATGTGATGTTTATGCATTGTTTAGTAACAACGTCGGGGAACCTTAGAGGATGTTGGGTTGGTAAATTATTTATTTTGTTTATCTTGTAATGAATTGTATATTTTTTTAAAAGTTCACTTTTCTAGCAGTCATCTCTTGTTCACTAGCTGGGGTGTTTCATTCTTTGTACTTATAATTATGTTTTTAGTTATTATTATATTGAAATGAGTTTCTATTCAAAAACTTACATAATTTATGCATAAATTATTTGCGTACTACTGTGGAATGTGGAAAACTCATGATTACAATTTTCTGTGTTGTTTTCACTCAATTTTTAGCATGGTAAAAGTGGCAAGTGAAACTTGGAAATCTTTCAAAAAACTTGAGATGTTTCATTGATCTTGTTTAGATAGATAAGTTTTGAAATGATTTCATCTAATTTTTAAGGGATTATTTATTTTAATATGATCTCTACAATCAAGATTTTGCAAATATTTGATGAAATTGGTTTTTCAATCAAGTATGTGCTAAGAGAAAATACTATAAAGCTAATGAATAAAGAAATTGGAGAGGTTCAACAAAATGCAAAGGAAAGGGCTCAGGGAAATGTAAGTTGGAGTAAATTAAAAGTATTATAGGTAAATTCTTGAATTCTAATCTCAATAAAGATGTGTTATTGTTAATAATCCAATAGAGTTCTGATAAAAAAAGTTAAAAACATTATAAAGATGAGGATATTGTTAGCACATTTTGCATAGAATTAAAATTGATGAATTTCAATCGAATTTATTTTGAGAGAAATCTAATTAGTTTAATATAGTTAAATATTTAAATTCTCGGCTAAATAAAACGGATTGATTACGCCAAAAAACAATTAAAGTTGATTTACAATTACTCAAGGGTGGCTACAAGAAGTTGAGTCCCACTTTTGGGCAAAAAGTGGAAGTGTTTTCCCTATTTTTCAAATTTCTTGTCAATTGATGTCTTAATTTGAGGTACTTAGAGATTGAATCTTGAAATAATTCAGTACTAGAAAATGTAGTGCTTGGAGTCTACTTTTCAAATATGTAATTTATTTAAATACCCACATGGTATAAATGGATTTTTAGTAGGAATGTTTAAAAACCACTTTTTCAAAATGCTTGTTTCAGGACCATACCATAGTTGTGTACGAACACCATATTTTCACCTAAATAAATGAGCTTTTGCAAATCCTTCTGGGGAAATATACCTAAGTCACCCAAGATCGATGAGCATATTTTTTCTTAGTTTTTTTTAATATATTTTTTAAATTAAATTTTAATTGACAATAAAGTAGATTTTCAAAACCTCCCGTGTGTTGAAACCAAAAATTTCAGGTTCTAAATAAACAAAGCATCAGGGAAGTATTATCCACAATTTCAGTTTTATATAATTTCCCTATGTAAAAAATTAAAATGATTAAAAAGGCACATATGTTTTTCATTATTCTATTTTCATAAATTAGGTTGTTAGTTATTTTATTTCAATTAATTTAATGCATATTCATTTTGAAATAAAATAATAATTCTAAAAAATGATAAATCATAAAGTGGTTAAGTAAAAAAGGTGGCAAGAGGGAGTTGAACCCTTGACCTCTCGAGCCAACCTTTTTTCCTACCTACTTACCCTCCTACCCTCTAACCACTTAGTCTATTTATTTTCTTCAAGAGGATTTGGAGGATAAACTACTTTATTTACGTTTTCATGTGCAGAAAGTCAAGACAATTTCTTACATAGGGAGTAATTATTTCCTTAATTACTTTTCAATTCAATCATGAAATCATATTTTTCTATGTATTATTTATTTTCTCGATTTTAGGAAAAAAGAATGGGGAGAGGGAGTTGAACACTTGACCTCTCGACCCATACTTTCTTCCTAACCTAACTACCCAACTCTACCCTTACTGATTAACCTATGTTATTCCTTCAGAATTTGGGTACAAATAAAGGTATTAATTAAAGATTATTTTATTTCTTTTTTATAATTTAGAAATAAATTATTAGGAGAACAAATATATTGTTTTTCTTTAGTATGTGTGTGTAATAGAAATTTTGTATTTCAAGAAATTATTATTTTTCTAATGTGAGTGACTTTCTAAATTTAATTTATAATTTGACCGAAAAACCCTAAAGTAGAAAAGCATATTAAAATAAATTATATTGGTAAGGATTATTATATTTTTAGGTTTTGAAGATTTTTTCATTAATATTAATCTTTAAATCTTCAATTACCTAAATATAACTTTTTATTTTACCCTAATATATTTTTAATTTTAAAAATTAAACTTGTAGGGTAAAATTAGCATAAATAATTATGTATTACTATATGTGACTTAATTTCATCATTTTCATTTTTGGGAAATGGTAATTGGGTGATGTAAAGGTTTTTAATTTTCATCTCATTAATATATGTATTTTAGGGTTTTTATTGAGAAAGTCAAATTATTTTAGATTCCACAACGATATATAGTTTTGATAAAATGGTTGTAATATTATTAGAAGTAGTTGTAACATTAGGGTTGTTATTTTTCAAAAAACTAATACTTTCCCTAAGTGCATTATTGTGAAATATTAAGATACTAAGGTGAATGCTCCCTTTTTTAGGGAAAGTTGTAAAACTTTTATACCCTAATGCTTTAGGAATTTTTCTATATTGTAATTTATATTGTTTTATTTTGTGAATGTTTGTATTTTAAAATGAATATGTTATGGTTAATATATTATGAAAATAAAGTTTTGAGATTAAAATATAATGTCATATTTCTATTAAATATTTTAGGTGTTATCTTATGTTTTGATAAATATAACTCATTTATATTAATAAAAGTGGGTGGCTTATGATTATTATTTTATTTGCACTTTATTTATCAAATATATTTGTGAAGAGTTATATCTAATTTTATTAATATTTTATATTGATATATCGTTGATTAATAAATGAGTGATTTTAAGGATTATATTAAAAACCTAAAATATTCTAGAATAATTTAATTTTAAATTTTATTTACTAATGTCGGGTGTTTTTGTGTAGGCATTAAAGGACTTGGATTTTATACATAAACACCTGAAGATGTAACAGATTCATTTTCTCATATGGGAAATGTTTTCCCTAAAACCATTATAATGGTTTAATTTGCAATTTCTAGGGTTAGTATTAGGGATTAGGTTTTTGTGAAAGGGCATGTCTTTTCATAGAAAACCTTTGGGAAATATATTTATATTGAAACAATTTGTAAACAAGGACATCATGACATAATTGGGTGTTCCTACTGTATTGTTTTCCTTGATTTTTATGATTCATAGTTAATTTTTACAATTCGAATAGCAATTACATGGTCTATGAATCTGTTGTTGTTCCTTTTGGCCTCTTAATTTGGGTTAAAATCGATAGGATTAATTGTATAAGTTATTTTGAATTTATGATTCAACAAAAACCTATAGGATGATGGTCTCAGTTTATAGGAGTGAGTTCTCTTAAAATCATCTCTGACTATACGTATGATTGAAAGTAATTGAATCTATTCCCATTTTTGCATCAGGCATGTTAGCACCTTGAAAAAATTTCATGGATCTAGCCTTTTTCTTCTGGTCTCTGCAGTTGTTTTTAGGTCTCTAGCATAAGCCCTTAGTTGAAATTTTTGAAAAACTAGCTGTTACTTTGAAAAACCCTTTGTACTACCTTGGCCCTATTCTTTTTTTGTGTTACCTTTTTGGGTCACTTAAAAGTCCTAAAATGCATGTTCTTTATGTTTTTGGTTGGCCCCCATTTAAATTCTTCCTATGTTTTACCCCAGCGGCCTTTAATTTTTCCTATAGTCCTCAGCGCCTAATTTTTCCTAAAAGCCTAAGTCCTGTGCTTTAATTTTTCCTATAGTTTTGGCTTTGATTTTTCCTGGGCTCGGCTCTGACACCATCTTGATCCTATGGTTGTCGTGAGTTCACAAGGGTTTTGTCAGAGGCTTGTGATCTTACGACAGTCATTGATCCCTTTCCATGATGTAGCTTTTCTAAGCGGGCGGGTCCACTGTCAGAGGATGTTTAATTGGCAGCTTTTTATTGGTCAAGGGCTGTGAGTTGGATATAACATGTTAGGTGGGCCTGGTATCTCAATCGGCTAAGATTCCAGATCGACAGTTGGCGTATAAGCGCATAGAATCTTTTGAGCCTTTAAGATCTTGTGCCAGCCTTCTGATCTTCCAGGCGGTATAATGTTCTCGGTGGGTCCTAATTACCATGTAAGCATAGTTGGCAGTCTCTTGTTGGTCCATGAGGTAATGACTTGGCATTTTTTAGTGGGACCTGGTTTCTAGATGCGTTAGAGGGTCTTGATGTTGTCAGTAAATCAATGGTAGGTGTAAGTTCTTATGAGATGTGCTAGAGGTTTAAGATCTTGTGCCAACTATTGATTTCATATCTTGTGAGAGGATTGTCAGGGTAGGGTAAGATTCTTCATTCGACAATTGTCTCATGATCTAGAGGAATCTAGGAGGTCTATGTGAAGATGAGACAACTGTCGATCTTCTTGATGCGGGCCTAGTAGAATTTCCTCGATCTTTTTGGCAGTTTAGACAAGGTGTTTAGGGGTCTGAAAAATTTTCAAAGGGGTTCGTTCATTCATGTAATAAAATGGCAGTGTTCTAAAAGGTCTGGCGATCCAGCGAACAAGTGTTTGCATAATAGCTAAATGAATTGGCGGAGAGATGAAACATTTGGCGAATAGGCACTAGCCTTTAGTCGCCAGTTCGCTAAATGTGACTGAGGTCATATTAAAAGGTAAAGACATAAAGACCGTGAAAAAGAGAAATCTAATGGTCAGGACTTAAAGTTGATCAAGATTCAAATATGGACCGCTGATTTGCTGTTGGCGCCATGGAAGTGACCGTTTGATTTCAAATTCAAATTTTGAAGGTTTTCCTATGACCAAAAGGACTAAAATTCAATGAAGAAATGACTGGAGCTGGTAAGAGATGATTTGTTTGCCATTGCAGTGTGGTCTAGGGTGTGCCATGATCATTTGCAGGGGTTTGTACTATGTTTTTTGTGCTCAAGGCGTGTTGCAGGTGGCCAAAAAGGGTTGACAAATTTGAAATTCCATGATTTGTAGTACTTTCCCAGAGATCTATCATAAGTGCAAACCTTTCTCAGGCATGGCTGACTAGTTTTCACCTCCTGCATTTAATTTTTGACTATTTCTAGTTGGTCTAGTGGGTGAAACCCTAACCCTAGTCACCCGAAGCTTGATGCATCCTCTTTGAGGATACCAATGTGACTAGGGGTATAAGTGGTAGCATTTTTTGATTTTGTAAGGGTTCCAAAAATTTCTTTTTGGTCCCTAGTTGTTGATGGTATTATACTGAGGAAAGAGGAGCTAGATTTTGGGTCTTTTTCCTATCTTTGTGTTTCTTTGATTGCATATTGATCCTGAATATGTTAATGAGAATGCTATTAAGTTCCAATCTTGCATTTGTGTATGTCTTCATGTTTTGGTTCTGAGATCATATATGTTAGTGTCACAAATTGTATTAGCATATGGTAAACAAAGAGTATTGTGAAGTCATCTCTGAGTTCCTAACAAAGTTAGGATTAAAGTCTTTTAGGTGAGTTCAGTGAGTTTACAACCAAATAAGAATCTGATGTCCTTGTGTTTGAGGGAGAGGGGTAATAGGAAAAGCACTTATCCTGAGCCCAAGAGTGTTTGATTTAAGATCTTTAGCTGATGTATGTAATTGGGTGACTCTTTTCCCTAGGTTAAGGCACCGGTCCATTCTCTGGAGGCATTCCATTGTCATCAACCAAACACACCCAAATTTAAATGATAATATCTTTCAATCAGTTAGTAAAGGACATAGTTGTATATTGTTTTGAGACTCCTTTGGAGAAGTGAGTCAAGGGTACACCTACCTGAGCATTAGGGCTCAAAGTGTAGGAGGATCTCATTGTTGATCCTTGTTAATTGGCCCTCTTCCTTGTAGACTTTGGAGTGGTGATAGAGTCAAAGTTATATTAAAGTTATCCATCAAAGTATAAATCTACAAGTTGAAGATCAAAGGGAACTCCCAACAAGTCACTGATCTCATTTCATTTGTAATTGTTATTTGGTTCTTTCAGTAGTTTACATATTAAATCTGATAATCTCTCTTTATAAAGCACTCAATTAGGTTTTAGGCTTTAGTTGGATTTCATACTAGTTAGCTATTAGGAGATTAGGTTATTTTCGTCCAAGGATTGTTCACCCCTTTGGAAGGAATTGCTTTTGTTTGTACGTGCATTTGTGCAATTTAAAAGTACTTGTGGATTCAAGCCTACCAGCCTTGGCTCAACCGAGTCAGAATTGTAGAGGCACTTGTGTGTACCTATCAGTTGGCCTCAAAATGGTCTAGTATTTTTGAGCACCAACAAATTGGTGATTCTGCTAGGGATGCTATCAATAAAGGACAGTTTCAGAATCTTTGGTTATTATTATAGAGACTCTACTAGGATAAAGGACTCAAAATAGTTATTTATTCCTTACAGAAGGTGAGGTGGCGACTCTAAAACTTAGTTTTAGGCAAAGCCTATGTTAGGGAGAAAATCTCTAAAGAACAGTTTATTCATTGAATTGAAACCAAATAGGAGAAATAAGAAATCAAAAAAGAAGATGTTGTATGTGTCTCCTGAAAAGCGGCATGACAAGGATGATCAAGAACTTTCTTGCAAATAATTTCCCAATCCTAACCATCAAAGCAATGAGGGAAATGATGAAAACTATAATCCTTTCTCTCAAAGAAATAATTGGATGCATGATTCTCAAGATAACCAGAGTCAAGTAAAGACTTAGAGAGAGGAGAAAATTAACAAATGGATGGATGTATTTTGTGAAATGGTTGAACCAGAAGAAGAAATGGTTGTATCCCTTGAGAGACAACCAGAGGAAGTATTAAGGAGAATGGGAATAGACAGAGATAAGATCAGATCTCCTAGAGAATTGATGGCTCTTAGGGCTGATAGAATTGAAGTTTACACTCCTGCTCACAGAAAGAATAGTGGGCATATCTCTGACAAAAATTCTATCAATCCTATGTTTGAACTAAACAATGAAGAAAGGACAACATGAAGCAACAATGAATGGTTAAAAGTTTTTTCTAATCTAATGTGTAATCTAGGTAATAAGTGGGGAACACTAATGATCCCTGTGACAATCAAAATGGTGGGGGAAGAAGGAATAACAATGATCTGGGATATGAAGATCATTGGAGAAAAGGTAGTGATAGAAGATAGTATGATCATGAAATAAATGGTGCATTAAATGGTGATAATCATTTTCAAAATACTCACGCCCAGTATGGAGAAGGTAGACAAGAAAGTTTTGATAAAATGAAAAATCATTTTAATAAAGTGCCTCGACATGATAATTTTTATCCACATGCAAATGAGGAAAAAATTGGCCTGCACATTAATAGTGAAGGAAAAATTGGCCCACACATTAATCAGTATCTATACCCTAAAGTTGGTGGGAAAGATAATGAGGGTTTTTACCTGCCTTTAAATAAGGAGTTATTCAACAAGCATTTAATTGGTGGAGAAAAGATTTAAAATAATAATACATAAGATTATATTGCCCAGCAAACTACTATGCATGGAGGTTATTATCAGTAGTTTGGAAAATCACATGAGCAACATGGTATCTTCAAACCTATGAAAGAGGATGAGCAATATGTGAAAGGAGGTATTCAAAATAAAAGTGCACAGTTTAATAGTATTGGTCAAAGAGGAAAGTCTGTGCAAGAAAATATACAAAGTGAGAAATATGATAATGAAGTTTATTAACTTGCGCAAGAAGAGGAGTGCAATATCTATGTGAATAATAATAATAATCACCAGATAAATATGCTAGGAAATAGTAATAATCAACAAGTAAGTAATGTGCATTATCAAAGTCATATTCTTCACGCTGGCTCACGTGACCAGCACGTTGAGGAATATGTAGACATGTAGCCTTATGGTGGTATCCTAGAGGGTGAAGAGGATAAGGAATGCCTGGAACACTCTACACAAATCACTCAAACAAATCAGCATGGTAAGTTTGCGCAGGCCCAAAGGAATATTACACACACTGAGAACTATATTGTGCAGCAATATATTAATCCCAGGCATCATCATGTAGAGTGTACGTAGCAAGAGGAGTAGCAAAAATGGACCATGTAACATTTATATTATCTTGCACAACCCATGGAAGATCCTGTGCAACATTATGGTAAGTATGCACAACACAAAAATGAGCAATGCAATATATTTTTGTGTACATAGCTAAGGCATTTTCAGACATGTGATATTTTACATACACAAGACACACATAATAAAAATGTGCAGCCAAATAAGGAGAAGAACCAGCTTGTGCAAAGCCAGAAGGATGCATTAAATATTCTGGCGAATCAACAAAATGATAATATATATTATCAAAACCAAGATTTATGTGAGCAAATGTATAATGCCAAATTTGTGCAGAATGAGGATTACGTGAAAGTGAGTATGAAAAATGAATAATGTAATAACATCATTTATAAACAGCCAAACAACCATTTACCAAGTAATTATGCAATAGGCCAGCATGATTTTAAAGGTAATAATAATTTTTATGAAAAGAAAAATGATAGTTATCAACTTGCGCAAAAGGAGAGTGAGCAAAGTGATAATATATATTATCAAAATCATATTCTCTATGGTGGTTCACATGACTAGCATGTCGAGGTAAATGAACAGTTTCAAGGCACGTGCCACTAGAAAAGGAATCAACACAATTTAAATTGCATTACCCAGCATCCAAATAATTACCCAACAAATATTACGCTCAAACATAATAACAATTAACGAAATAATAATATATATTACCAAAAACAAATGCAGCATTCTAGAGCTCACGTGTATGTAGAGAAGGAAAGAAATAAGAATTTATATGAGTGGGTAGAAGAATTTCTTCCACTTGCGTAGAAGGAGGGATATGTAAGTATTCAAAATAAACAATATAAAAATTGTTTTAATAGGCAGCCAGATGAAATACATAGATTCACGCAGGGTGAAGATGAATACTTTAAAAGAAATAATCAAGCAAATGATAATAACACGTAGCATGATTGGGGAAAGCATGATGAACTTATGGAAACTAAAGGTAAATATACATCAAATAATATTTACTAGTTTGGGCACAGGGAAAATGAAAAAGGTAATAAAGATATTCATTTACCAAAAGGTAATTATTTATATAAAGGAAACATTAATGTGGGAGGAAATAAAATATGTAGCCAGTATATTGAGGATGGAAATAAATGTGATTATTTGAATAACAATCATGTTTGGGGTGTTGGGGGTCATATGTATCTAGGAAATAATTCCTAGAGCCAAGGAGGTTGTAGTTATTTTCATACACAACCTAATAATAAAATGCATAACCAGCAGTAGTTTGAGAATTATGCACAGGCTCCAAGTTCTAGTAACCATTACAGTCAAGATGCTCATGCTCCTATCCAAACCGGGAGAGATATGCAGTCGTGTCATTGTGATCAAATCCATACAAAAGATGAAATTAACAATAGTCAAGCATATCAAACAAACCATACATAGCAATATGGTATGGGCACAAATCAACAACCTGGGAATCTTGTACAATGGCACCATCAGCAACATAGAGGATGGACACACAATCCAATGAATATGGCTCAACAACCTCACACAGGTCAATATGAAAACCAAGAAAATCAATACCATAGAGGTAATCCTATGTGCCAAAATCAAAACTTTTAGAATGATAATCATAATAGAAATCTATTTGATGTCAGATTTTAAGAAATTAATGAAAGATATAAAGAGTTAGATCTTTCAAATATTCTATGCTTTCCTAACCCAATACCTAATAAATTAAAAGCTGCTATCCCTAAGTTTACTGGTGATGGATCCCAATTAGAAGACCAACATGTAATTAATGTCAAAAATATTGTTTATGAATTTGACATAACTTATGAAGATATGCGTATGAAAATATTTGTACATTCACTCAAGGATAGTGCAAATGAATGGTATAGAAATTTGCCTCATAGATCCATTACCTATTGGAAAAGTTTTGTTGATCAATTTATGGAAGAGTTTGGGGATCAAAGAGATCCATCTTTTTCATCTCATGAATTAACTAGTATAAGGAAAAATATGAATGAAATAGTGAAGGAGTTTAATAAAAGGTTTAGCAGGGTGTTGAATAAGATTCTGAAAGATATCCACCCTGTTGATTCTTTTCTAATCACTTTTTATTCGATAGACTTTGATGTCAAAATGAATTATGAGATAAGGTCTCATAACCCAACAACATTACAATAGGCTTTCAAAATTGCATTAACTATTGAAAACAATAGAATAGCTTCCAGGAGAGTTGATAAAAGAAATGATCCCAGGCTATTGAATCCTACAGTCCTAAAAAAGAGCGAAGAAAGTGATAAGATGGATGAATTAGTAGGTTTGATGAAGAATTTGCAATCAAACAAAGGTCACTTTCAAGTAGGAAAGCATGATAGAAATTTCAACAGGAATGACAGATACAGGTTGCAAGACATGCCTTATCATACCGAATGGAAAGATGGAAATCCTGTGAAAAAACAAATAGACACTCCAGACCCTCTTAAGAAAATAAGTCATTTCATAGGGGATGAACTTTGGTGTGACATTTTCAAGATGCCTCACCCCTAGGATAAATGCCTTATAGCACAAAATATTCTGGAGGAAGAACACCAGGGATGTGAGGAGAGACCTATGATAAATGCTCTTTCATCTACATCCTTTTGGTCAGGAGATAGTGATGATTCAGACAGAGAATACATGCCAGATGAAAGTTGTAGGAGGTTAGGATACCAACAAGAGAAGCAAGTCTTTTCAGATAGTGATGAGAATTTGAATATCAAAAGGACAACAAAAAAGGAAAGAGAGGATTACACTGTGGCAGTGATGGAATAGGTTCTTAGCAACTATCACATAAGGAATAGGAATGTAAACTCAGGTAATGAACAAGCAGCATGGATGTTTAAAATTTCAAACAAGAATGTCGAGATAAAGAAGGTAAAGAGAGATGTCCCTAAAAGGAAAGTTGATCAGACATCAAAGATAAGTAAACCCATGGATAAGCAAAGAAATGGTAAGCAAATTTCAAACTGTACCTCATTCATGTCTCAAGCATTATCTTAGGTAAAACTTTCTATCCCTCTAATAGAAATAGTTAAATTAACTTATTGTAGGAATGAAATGATCAAGATAATAAATGATGTTGTTAACAAAGGTCCAAAGGAACAAAAGGATAATGAAGAATTACTAGTTATTTACCTAGGAACTTTTGTTAATGAAGATGCTACTAAAGTAGATCCTTTCTTTCTAACTTTGTTGATAAACAATAAATTAGTTAAAAAATTTATGTTAGACTCTGGAGCAGTGGTTAATATTATGCCTCATGGGGTAATGGAGGAATTAGGAATGAATGTGGATACTACTTATGGGAAATGCTATGTTATGGATAATAGATCAATTCTAGTTATTGGAATAATGAAAAATGTTGAATTTAAGTTTCCTTCTTGTCCTAAAAAGTCCTATAAAATTGATATTACTATTGTAGAAGTACCACCTAGTTATGGAATGTAATTATCTAGATAGTGGTCCAATTTAGTAGGTGGAAATGTTCAATTAGATCTATCTTATGCTTCTATCCTAGTGAATGACAAGGTTATAAGGATCGACAGGGAACCAAGAACTACTTACATCATTGAAGATATTGATCCAAGTCAGGTTACACACTTTTTCCATACCGACATGGAGAATTTCCAAGTAAGTATTCATAAAAATGTCATTGAAAATACTAGTCCTATTGAAATATGACATCAAAACAAATATCACAATCAACACATAACACAAGAGATTTAACATGGAAACCTTGTGAAGGGAAAAACCACCTGGGACCGGAAACCCAAAATATTCACTCTTCTAAAGTGAGGTTGGTGAAGACCCAACCCTGTTAAAGGTTAAAAACACACTGTTAGGTGTGACCTTGTTAGAGGATTTAAGACCAACCGTTATCATCCAACCAGTAGTCACTTTGAGGTTGACAGGATAACAGTGCTCATTCTATGAATGATACATAATAAGACTTTCTTAGTCCACTCGATTAAGAGATTTGACTATGTACAATAGTTAAATATGTAATAGTAGGTGATCTATCTTAATACAACTTCAATTGCAAATATACAAATCAATGTTCAACTCATACAAATCTTTCTGATCAATGTAACATTTTTGATTCAACAATATATCAACTTACTCTCTGTCAGTAATCACTCTCTATCACTCGGTAATGCTCTACAATATGGTTCTCCTTAACCAGTATGATCAGAATGCATGAAAACTTGTTCACGTGATGATTTTGCAGTTTCCTTCTCTTCTGACATCACACTCATTATGAAATCTCTAGTCTCTTATATAGACATGTAAACTATTTTCTTCTACTCCATCAAAATTTCCCTCTTAATCATCTTCATTGATTTTGCTTCTTAAACATACCTTGGCACCAGGGAAAACTTTAAGAAACCCCCTCCCTAGAAATTTATAAAATCCTAGTGAATCCTACATTATTTTGGGTGGAAAAAATAATATTGTTGGCAATTTTTTTAATTTGAAAAGAAAATATATTAATTTAACTGGTGATTTTTTTTCAATTGTATGAAAATTCTATAAAATCCTAGCGAATCTTTCATTGTTGAAGAAAATCATAGCTAGAAGTACACATACCTAGAAACCATCATTTAACCATTATTGTTAAATGGATAGGTGTCATAATTTACTTTTATATCATCTAACATATAGTAAAACTATTTTTTATAACCTTTGGATGATGTTAAATCAATGGCATATATCCTATTTCGGGCCAAACATTTAAAGGAGACCAAGTTCTAGAGAAAGTCTCTGAAATAAAGACGTGTCCACATTCAAATTTATTTCAGGCCAAAATTTGAAAGGATAAAAAGTCCCATGAAAAGTTTTCAGAATAGAGAAATGTCAAATCTATGTACTTAATCCATACGCTAACTTAAATTTTGACCACATATTGGCGAATATATTCAATTTACTATGGAAAAATTAGATTCTATTGGTGACATCATCATTGAACTCCATATAACTATTGGCGATTGGCCTATGCATGGGACCCAATTTTTATAAAGTGCTGGCGACATGGCCACCCTGAAAGTCTAATTTTTTTAGCCAAATTTTGGGTCCCCGATGAGTAAAATTAGCCAATTGGAAAATATTCACCACTAAAGTTATCCTTGCTCGGCACTTGTGTCAGTAACATGTTTGATTCTCATCCATTAGATCTTTCCTGAATTTTGTTAGCCATCGATCTTTGTAACAAACTTTATCTGTGACCTCAAAATCATACTCTTTCCAGCTCAACAATCTTATCAGCTAAACTAATCATTTAGTTCATTCTATTCTTCTTGGTTAACAAAGAAATGCATCGGTGAGCATAAGCTTGGTTTACACTATGCTCGGTATACACTACACTTTGTCGATGTATACTAAAATGCTTCATCAACCGACAATACTGCTTTGTGTCTTTCAACTCTTTTCCTCATCATAGATGAATGAAACATAATCAAGTCAATATCATAAGGTCATAGACTCATCGACAACTTACGCAATGTATTCTTTAGCCTCATTTATCATATCCATCTTCCTCATGTAGATATTTATGTTCTTCATCTCTTTCACTCCTTTTCTATAGATGTTTCAGTATAGTAACTTACAAGATAAGTGTTGTCAATCTAGTTGAAATCAATGACAACATATACTAATTCAATCATATTACATATCTAATCAATCAACTCAGTGATCTTAAATCATAGATTCTTCAATCAAGTTCTAAATCAGTTGTAGTTCATCAATCTCTCCCTTTGGCATTGATGGCAACTCAAGAAATATGAAATATACCATACACATACCAAACATGTATTCTACAACTCTATGAACAAAATGTTGTTCAAGCTCTCCCTAGCTTAATATGTTTAATCACTACATTACTCAACATCATTACAAAATAAAGCTTTGACATTCTCCAAATATGATCTTTTCAGCTCTCAAATTGCTTCTCATGTTGTTAGTAACTAATCTTCAGTGCTCTCCCTTTCTTCAATTTGTCTCTCCCTCAGATAGCTCTCATCAGTGCATATTGTTTCATATTATTTATCTCTCCCTTTGACAACAATGCCAAAGAAACAAATAAACAAACAACTCTTCAGTAGCCAAGTAACTCTCTGTTGTCCGGTGCATACTCTGTATCTCTGTATACTGATATTCCAATCTATTCCAGTACTTTTCACAGCCTTAGACATGATCCAAAGTGTGAACTATGTTGTATCAACATGAATGATCTTCTGATAAGATTAGGTTGATGCAACATCTAGATCACCTTAGTGACCGGTAGATAGGGGACGAACCCCTAGTCTAGTCCTCAAGTACTCAAATGTATCCTTCGGTAGAGCTTTTATAAATATATCTACAAGTTGTTCTTTTGATGTAAAAAACTCTAGCTTAACTTGCTTCTCCTGTACTTGTTCTCTCAAGTAGTGATACTTAATTGATATATGCTTTGTCTTAGAGTGCATCACTAGATTCTTTGAAATGTTTATTGCACTGGTGTTATCATAGTATATAATCATCGGCTAAGTGATTATCTCATTCATACCTTCCAAAACTTGCTTAATATATGCAATATTTGAATAGTTTGTAGTAGTAGAAACATACTCTACTTTGGCTGTAGACTGAGAAATACAAGCCTGCTTCTTACTTGTCCAAGTAACAAGTCTTTCACCAAAGAAAAATGCTCCTTCGGTGGTACTTTTCTGTCATCCACATTTCCAGCCCAATCAGCGTCGGTATAGACTCTGAGTTAAAAATTTCCTTCCTTAGGATACCATAATCCATAATCCTCTATTTTATTTAGGTATCTTAAGATTCTTTTAGTAGCAATCATGTGTGATTCTCTAGGATTAGTAGAAAATATAGCAACTATTCCCACAACATGTGTTATGTCTGGTCTACTATGAATTACATACATTAACTTACCAATCATTGATTGATACAGTTTTTGGTTCACCTCTTTAGTTTCATCTTCCTTAGTTAGTTTACATCCAGTAGCCATCAGTGTTCCCACAGGTTTAGCATCTTCCATGGAAAATGTTTTCAATACTTCCTTGATATATTTTGATTGTGAGATGAATATCCCATCACTCTATTGAATCACTTGTAGTCCTAGAAAGAACTTAATCTATCTAAACATAGACATCTCAAATTCATTCCTCATTTCATCAGCAAAGGCTTTACATATTTGATCTTGACCTCCAGATATAATGTCATCCGCAAAAATTTCAGCAATAAGAATTGTATCATCAGTATCTCCTTTCATATACAAATTGTTGTTCTCACTTGTTCTCACAAATCCTATACTTAAAAAATAAGTATGCAACCTCTCATACCATGCTCTTGGTGCTTTCTTCAAACCATATAAAGCTTTATGTAATCTATATACCATATCTTTATTTTCTGGATCAATGAACTCTTCAGGTTGTTCTATGTAGACTTCTTCAAGTATTCCATTCAAAAACACTAACTTGACATCCATTTGATAAACCTTGAATTTCTTGTGTGTAGTATATGCAAGTAGCATTCTGACTCCTTCCCATCTAGCAACAGGTGCAAATTTTTCACCATAATCAATTCCTTCCTCTTGTGCATATCCTTTACATACCAATCTAGCTTTATTTCTTGTTACTTCTCCATTCTCATTCTTCTTGTTCCTGAATATCCACTTAGTAGCGATAACATTTTTATCTTTAGGTTAGGGTACTAAGGTCCAGGTTTTGTTCTTCTCTATCTGTTCTATTTCCTCTTTCATTACATTAACCCATTCATCATTTTCTAATGCAACTTTTACATTTTTCAGTTCATAATCACAAACTAGACATGTACCTTGTCTTGCTTTGCTCCTTGTTTGCATGCCAGCTTGTTTGTCTCCAATAATTTGTGTTTCAGGATGATGTCTTCTGAAAAAACTCACCAGTACCCTATTTCTTCTTTTTTGTTCATCTTGTGCAGGTTCATTTGCTTTCTTGGTAAGCCATCCTACTCATTGGTTTCTCTTTCCTAATGTTCGGTATTGTTTTCCTGCTGACCGGTTATCATAGGCTGTAGCTTTGGTAGATACTCTAGTTGTTCAATGTAATTGAATCTACTATATTCTTCTGGTTCCTTTGTACTTTCCTCTATATTCTTTTCATCAAACTCATCAACTCAGACATTAGCACTTCCAATCATTTTATTAGTAGTTCTATTCAGACACTTATATGCTTCAAATTTTTCCTTTAAGAACATAACAGTCATCAATCTAGTATAGTCATCAACAAAAAGAATAAATTATTTATCACCATAATAACTCTAAGTTCTCATAGGACCACATAGGTCGGTATGAACCAACTCAAGTATCTTCTTTGTTGAATAATCCTTACTTTTGAAACTAGATTTAGTCATTTTGCCTTTTTGACATTCATGACACATAACATGATCCGGTTTTGTCAAGTTAGGTAGACCTCTAACTCTTTTCCTTTTCCTTTTACTAATCTTAATCATGTTATCAAAATTCACATGGCATAACCTTTTATGTCACAACCAAACATCTTCATTTTTCATCATCAAGCAAGAAGACTCATTAGTATCAAGATAAAATAGATTACCTCTTGATTGTTCTCTAGTTCCAACTAGTCTTCCTCCATCATCAAATATTTTCACTTGCTTGCTCTCAAAAGAAACTCAGTGACCTGAATTATTTAGTTGTGCCACAATTAACAATTTATAGTTTAGTCCATCTACCCAATAAGCATTATCACATTTTATCATATCATTTATCATCATGGATCCTTTACCTCTTACCATATAGGGTGTGTCATTAACCATCTTAACTGATCCTCCATTGTATTATTCAAGTAGATCAAATTTCTCCTCATCACCAGTCATGTGATGTGTATAGCCACTATCTATGATCCATGTATTATTTTTGTTAACTTCATAGATCAGTGATGTTTCTTCATGTTTTTCTTCTTCTTCCTCTGATTCATCTTTCATAGCAACAAATACAACTTCTACATCATCATTAGAATCAAATTCAGATTCATTATCTTCGGCTATGAAGCATAACTTTTTCCCTTTGTCATTATTGTCTTGATTATCTCTGTTGTGTCAGTAGCCTCTGTTGGATCTTCTTCCATAGCTTCCTTCAGATAAGTCTTTGGTTCTATCATCATCTATCTTATGTGGACATCTAGTAGCGATGTGGCCAACCTCTTTACAGTTAAAGCATGCCAAAGGTAGATTACCTCTATACCTTCCTTTACCTTTGGGTAATCTTTTGGCCATAAGAGCTTCAAGTTCATCAAGCTCATCATCAATATTACTATCACTATCACCATTTTTATTATTCCTACTAGACTTACTAATCTTCAGAGAAGACATGAAAGTGGACTGAACAGACAGAACAAAACTGTTATCAAAGTTATTTAACTCAAAGGTTGTAAGTTTACCAATCAGATTGTAAAGTGTAAGTACATTACCAGATGCAAACCTTGTCTCATGAATATCAGATATTCTGATTGCATAAACCGGCAATAAGGTTCTGAGTACTTTTCTTACAATTGTTTCTTCACTAATGACTCCATTAGATGCTCTAATAGAATGTACTACCTCTTTCAGTCTTTTTTTTTATTGCACTATATTCTTACCTTCTTTCATCTTCATGTCATCAAATCTTCCCCTTAAGCTTTCTTCTCTAGCTCTTTTGACATTTGCATCTCCACTGTAAACTTGAGAAAGTTTATCCCACATGGCTTTTGCAGTAGTCCAACTTTTAATATCTTCAAATTCAACATCGGTACAAGTAGCAGTAATTTCCACCATAGTAACATTATGTTCATGCATGTCTTTCAGTTGATCAAGTGTTAGGGGACCTGGTGTCAGTTCTATATAGCCATTCTCCATCAATTCTAGTGTAGCATTCCCAATTCCATATATGTGCAACTTCATCTAGCTTTGCCATACTACAAAGTTCTCTTTGTTTAGTCTTGGAACTTCCCTCTTATACATTTTGAGATCTTTGTACTAAAGTCCTTAAAACTATGTTCAAAGCAACCAACGCTCTAATACCAATTGTTAGAATAACTAAGAGGGGGGTGAATCAGTTAATCACTGTCCCAATACAAAATGTATAATCCAAAAAACAAATACTTCAATTTTTGCTGCTTGGTAACTTAAAATACTTTTACTATCTATGCTTTTACCAATTATCAGTCTAAAACATATAGTTGTTACTGATCAAATCAAATATGTAACATGTAAATATGACATCAAAACAAATATCACAATCAACACATAACACAAGAGATTTAACATGGAAACCCTATGAAGGGAAAAAACCACCTGGGACCGAAAACCCAAAATATTCACTCTTATAAAGTGAGGTCGGTGAAGACCCAACCCTGTTAAAGGTTATAAACACACTATTAGGTTTGACCTTGTTAGAGGATTTAAGACCAATAGTTACCATCCAACCAGCAGTCACTCTGGGGTTGACAGGATAACAATGCTCATTCTATGAATGATACATAATAAAACTTTCTTAGTCCACTCGATTAAGAGATTTAAATGTGTACAATGGTTAAATATGTAACAGTAGGTGATCTATCTTAATACAACTTCAATTGCAAATATACAGATCAATATTCAGCTTATACAAATCTTTCTGATCAATGTAACATTTCTAATTCAATAATATATCAACTTACTGTCCATCGGTAATCACTCTCTATCGCTCAGTAAAGCTCTGCAGTAGGGTTCTCCTTAACTAGTATGATTAGAATGCATGAAAACTTGTTCACGTGATGATTCTATAGTTTCCTTCTCTTCCAGCATCACACTCATTATGAAATCTCCAATCTCTTATATAGACATGTAAACCATTTTCTTCTGCTCCATCTGATTTTGCCACTTAATCATCTTCATTGATTTTTCCTCTTAAACATACCTCGGCACTTGTGTCAATAACACATTTGATTCTCATCCATTAGATCTTTCCTGAATTTTGTTAGTCGTCGATCTATGTAATAAACTTTAACTGTTACCTTGAAATCATACACTTTCCATCTCATCAATCTTATCGACTAAACTAATCATTTAGTTCATTTTGTTCTTCTCGGTTAACAAAGAAATGCATCGGTGAACACAAGCTTGGTTTACACTATGCTTAGTATACACTACATTCTGTCGGTGTATACTGAAATGCTTCATCAACCGATGACACTGCTTTGTGTCTTTCAGCTCTTTTCCTCATCATAGATGAATGAAACATAATCAAGTCAATATCATAAGGTCATAGACTCATCAAAAAGTTACTCAATGTATTCTTTAGCCTCATCTATCATATCCATCTTCCTCATGTAGATATTTTTGTTCTTAATCTCTATCACTCCTTTTCTACAGATGTTTTGGTATAGTAACTTACAAGATAAGTGTTGTCAAACTAGTTGACATCAATGACAACATAATACTGATTCAATCATATTACATATCTAATCAATCAGCTCGGTGATCTTAAATAAAAAATTCTTCAATCAGGTTCTAAATTAGTTGTAGTTCACCAGTGACTTCATTTGGAAAATGTTTTTTGATGGATCATGTAGAAAAAGTGGTAATGGAGCAGGTGTAGTCTTCATATCCCCAGATGGGAAATATTTTAAATATTCTTTTCTATTAGCTTTTGAATGTACTAACAATACTGCAAAATATGAAGCACTCCTATTAGGTCTAAAAATAGCAGTTAAGCATGGTATCAAAAAATTTTCTATTTATGGTGATTCTGAATTGGTTGTATCTCAAATTAGGGATAAGTTTGTTACTAAGATTCATACCCTAAAAAGATACAAGAATGAAGTTTGGGATTCTATGGAATGTTTTGATTCTTTTTCAATAACATGGATAGATAGGTCTCAAAATATTCTTGTTGATTTCAATGATAACCTAGCAGTTAGGCATAACGATATTCCATGTGAGGACATTGCACAGGTAGAGATCAAATCAAGACCAATAATACCTGATAACGTCCATAATTGGAAAATCTTTGAGGATGATAGAGACATCATAAAATTCCTTGCATACGAAGAGAGGTATGAAGATTAGTCTATTGATTTAAATGCTTATGTTGAAACAATAGATGAAAAGGATACTTTATTTGGAAAAGATGTAATTCAACTCAAAACTAATTAAATTCCTAAAGGCCTTGTTGCATTAGAGAGAATGTTTGATAATAAGGATTCTAATAGTAGGGTTAAAATGGAAAGTGCTACTATAGAGGAAGTAGAAAAGATAAATTTAGGAAATGAACATACTCCTAAAGAGGTTTTCATTGGTAAAAAACTTACTCCTAAAATTAGAGCTAACATTGTTAGTTTATTAAGAAAGTATACACATGTATTTTCTTGGTCCTATGATGATCTTAAGGCCTATAGAGAGGACTTGTTCCAACATGAGATACCCCTAAGACCTGATGCAAAGCCCTTTAGAGAAAGGAAAAGACCGATCAATCCAACTTTTTCTCCTAAGGTGAAGGAAGAGCTCATCAAGATGAGGGATGCTAGTATCATCAAGCTGATTAGACACTCTACTTGGGTTTCAAAATTGGTACATGTTAGGAAGAAAAATAGAGACATCAATCTTTGTGTGGATTTCAGAAACTTAAACATCTCATCCTTAAAAGACAATTATGCATTACCAAATATGGAGGCATTATTATAGAAGGTTACAAGGAATGAATTGTTATCCATGATGGATGGGTTCTCTGGGTACAATTAGGTGAAGGTTAAAGAAGAAGAATAGTACAAAACAATGTTCACTACACCATAGGGTACATATGTTTATGCAAGAATGCCGTTTGGACTTACGAATGCCGAAGCTACTTTTCAGAGGGCCATGGATGTGGCCTTTGGGGATTTCATTGATATTATTATGGTAATATATCAGGATGACATCACAGCTTATTCCAAGAAGGTAGAAGACCATTGCAAGCATTCAAAGAAAATTTTCAAAAGAGCCCTTGAATATGGAGTATCCTTAAATCCAAAGAAATGTCATTTTGGGATAACCGAGGGTAAACTTCTTGGTCACATTGTTTCTAGGGAAGGATTTAGAATAGACCCAGAAAGGATTGAAGCAATTGATAAGGTTCACATACCTAAAAATGTTAAGGGGATTCAATCTTTCTTTGGACAAATCAAATCTGTAAGGAGGTTTGTCCCAAATTTTTCAAAAATTATAAAGCCTATTGCCAAGATGTTAAAGAAGGATGTAGTTCTAAATTGGATAGATGAGGTCTTAGAAGCATTTGCAAGCATTAAGAAAGAAACCAAGGAAGCTCCAGTTTTGAAATCTCCTGATTTCTCCAAACCATTTCAGTTGTTCTCCTTTGCTTCTTTCCACACCATCGTAGCGGTTCTACTACATAAAAATGATGAAGGATACGAGAAACCAATAGCTTTCTTTAGTAAAAATTTACAATCTTCTGAGCTAAATTATGATATACATGAAAAGCATGCTTATGCATTAGTTAAATTAGTGAAATCACTCAAACCCTATTTGGTTGGAGCCAAGATTGTGGGGTATGTACCTAATGGAGCAACTATGGATATCTTGAGGCAATCAGATATCATAGGTAAAAGATGTTGATGGATTATCAGATTCAAGAATTTGATATTGAAATTTAGATCACTAAGTTAATCGGAGGACAAGGATTGGCTAAACTCATTGCAGAGACAAATTTGGATGCAGCACAAGTAAACCAAGTAGACTTGGAAACTACAAAAATGAGCATCGAACAGTGTCCATGGTACACAAACATAGTATACTTCTTAAAGCATATGAAGTGTCAAGAAGGTCTAAGTGATAATCATAAAAGAACTATAAAGTTACAAGCCTCAAGATATGTACTAATTCAAGGAAACCTATATTGGAAAAATAATGATGGTATCCTCCTATTTTGTCTAGACACCTATCAAGCTAAGTCAGTTATTAAAGAGTTACATGATGGGGTATGCAGCAGTCACTTCTTAGCTAAGACAACTCATAAGATATTGAAAGCTAGGTATTATTGGCCTCTTATTTTCATGGATTATTATGATTATGTTAAAAGGTGTGAATCTTGTCAGAAATTCTCTAGGAAATTGAAATACAATGGTTCTTTACCCCTTATCCCTTTAAAAATTGAGGAACCTTTCAAAATGTGGCGACTAGACTTTATCGGGGAAATTGCAGATGCTTTGAGTGGAGGTCACAAGTGGATATTGGTTGTGACAGACTACTTTATGAAATGGGTTGAAGCTATACCTATGAGACAAGCTACAAGCAAGGTGGTCATCAAGTTTTTGATAGACAACATACTTACCATATTTGGAGTACCTTACAAGATTCTTTGTGATAATGGCATGTGTTTCAGATCTAAGGAATATTCAAAATTTTGTGAAAACTATGGCATCAACCTATCATACTCATCCCCATATCATCCGCAAGGGAACGGTCAAGTAGAATAAAGCAATAAGAATATACTAAAGATTATCAGAAGAATGTTGAGCAATAATAAGAAGGCATGGGATTCAAAGCTAGGTCTAGCTTTATGGGCAGACAGGGTAACAGTGAAAAGTGAAATAGGTTTCTCTCCTTACGAATTGGTTTATGGAAAAAAAGCAAGATTACCATTAAACAATCTCCTACCAGTTTACAGGTTCATCCAAGAAGAAGAGCTTGAGGATGTAAATTTTATGGAAGATAGGTTGAGCAAGTTACTAGAGCTAGATGAGATGAGAAGAATAACGCAAGAAAGGAATCTTTATCAACAATGATAGATTAAGACCCTTCATGACAAGAGAGCATCAGACAGGCCTTTCAGAGAAGGTGATTGGGTATTGAGATGGAATGAAAAAGACCAAGGTAAAGGAAAACATGGTAAATTTGAGGCATTATGGTTGGGACCTTACATGGTCATTTCAAAGGCAGGTGAAAATTCATACTATTTACAGGATATTGATGAAATTATTCAGGAGTTCCCAACTCATGGTCAATATTTGAAGCCCTTTTTTCTCATAAAATAGGAAGTATTCTCTAACTTGTATATTATTGTATTTGTTTTATTTTATTTAAGCCTCATTTTTCTTTTCTCACTATGGTCTGCTTTTCCAGAGATAACTAGAATCTCACTGCATCTAGGCATGAATGAACATCCCCAATAGGAGCCACTGTTAACACCAAAAATTTCAAGTTCTAAATAAACAAAGCATCAAGGAAGTATGATCCTCAATTTCAGTTTTATATAATTTCCCTATGTAAAAAATTAAAATTATTAAAAAGGCATATATGTTTGTCATTATTCTATTTTCATAAATCAGGTTGTTAGTTATTTTATTTCAATTAATTTAAAGCATATTCATTTTGAAATAAAATAATAATTCTAAATAATGATAAATCATAAAGTGGTTAAGTAGAAAAGGTGGCGAGAGTGAGTTGAACCCTCGACCTCTTGAGCTGACCTTTTTTCCTACCTACCTACCCTCCTACCCTCTAACTAGATAGTCTATTTATTTTCTTTGAGAGGATTTGGAGGATAAACTAATTTATTTAAGTTTCCATGTGCATGTGAAAAGCCAATACAATTTCTTACATAGGGAGTAATTCTTTCCTTAATTACTTTTCAATTCAATCATGAAATAATATTTTCCTATGTATTATTTATTTTCTTGATTTTAGGAAAAAAGAATGGGGAGAGGGAGTTAAACACTCGACCTCTCGACCCATCCTTTCTTCCTAACCTAACTACCTGACTCTACCCTTACCGATTGACTTATGTTATTCCTTGAGAATGTAGGTACAAATAAAGGTATTAATTAAAGATTATTTTATTTCTTTTTAATAATTTAGAAATAAATTATTAGGAGAATAAATATATTGTTTTTCTTTAGTATGTGTGTGTAATACAAATTTTGTATTTCACGAAATTATTATTTTTCTAATGTGAGTGCCTTTCTAAATTTAATTTATAATTTGACCTAAAAACCCTAAAGTGGAAAAACATATTAAAATAAATTATATTGGCAAGGATTATTATTCTTTTAGGTTTTCAAGTTTTTAAATTGATATTAATCTTTAAATCTTCAATTACCTAAATATAACTTTTTATTTTACCCTAATATATTTTTAATTTTAAAAATTAAACTAGTAGGTTAAAATTAGCATAAATAATTATGTATTACCATATGTGATTTAATTTCATCTTTTTCATTTTTGGGAAATGGTAATTGGGTGATGTAAAGGTTTTTTATTTTCATCTCATTAATATATGCATTTTAGGGTTTTTATTGAGAAAGTGAAATTATTTTAGATTCCACAACTATATATATTTTTGATAAAATGGTTGTAATATTATTAGAAGTATTTATAACATTAGCGTTGTTAGTTTGTAAAAAACTAATACTTTACCTAAGTGCATTATTGTGAAATATTAAGATACTAAGGTGAATGTTCCCTCTTTTAGGGCAAGTTGTAAAACTTTTATACCCTAATGCTTTAGGAATTTTTCTATATTGTAATTTATATTGTTTTATTTTGTGAATGTTTGTATTTTAAAATGAATATGTTATGGTTAATATATTATGAAAATAAAGTTTTTAGATTAAAATATAATGTCATATTTCTATTAAATATTTTAGGTGTTATCTTATGTTTTTTTTATATTAAATATAGGTAGATCAAATACAAAAGAGATTAACCACCGAGAGTATCAAAAAAAGAGGCCCAGCCTCACCATGAACTCAAAGTATCATAAGTACAAGGTACCAGAACAAAAAAGGGAAGAAGCAAAAAAACTAGTGTAAGACATCCTGGTGGGAATCCACCCAAGCAGTCCATCCAAGAGGACCCTCCATCCAAACTATGTTTTTATGCTCTTGGATTTGCGTAAGCATGAACAACTCATCTTTTCTGGAATTGATATTCTTTCTAATCTCTTGGTTAAGTTGTTTGCACGTACGTTCAAACATTTGAAGGTCATCAAGGTTCCTCCTCCACTCATATCCATGCTTGAGCTCATAAAAAAAGAAGGTAGCATGACCATCCTTCAAAAATATCCTTAACTTGTCCTTTTCCATCATCATTGTAGTATGGACCTGAAGAAAGATTTTTAAAAAGGTGAGTTTTTGAAAAAACTCAGTAAGAACTCTAGGATTACCTTGAAACCTTTCGTCATTCCTGCACTTCAAAATCTGCCAGAGAATGTTAGAAGACAACATATTCCAAAATAAATTAGCATCCTTCTTAAGCCCATCAATATGACCAGTGACAATTTCCAAAATATTCACATTTAAGGGGTAAAAAATACCAAACATGTTCCATATCTCTTTAGCAAAAATACAATCAAAGGGAATATGTCTCCCCATTTCAGGAAGCTTGCAGAGACTACAGATGTTAGTAGAGTGACCTTCTTTTCTAATAGGAAGTTTGTCAAGCAGAGTCAACCACTTAAAGCATTTGATTTTAGGTTCAACAGGACTTTTCTAGAGAATATCAAAATACTTCTTCCAAGAAACAGCATCAAGTGAAGAATACCAAACAGAGTTGATATGTTTAATAATATTTTCATTATGATCAATGATTCTATAAATATTCTTGTCTTTGAGATTAGCCTTGATGACCCCATCTGACCATTTGCACTTTAAGTATCTATGAGAGTCCACATGATAGTCAGAGGGCAGGTCTTTAGTAGCTTTGACAATCATGTTATAAGTCTTCTTTTGGGAGTCAAGAATATTAAATCTATTCTTGAGCTCATCCCAACTGATAAGTTTATCAGTACCAAAAAGATCAATAAGCTGGGAGATCCCAAATTTAGTCCACAACCTAGCAGAACAACCTTGGGAAAGGTCTAAGGGTTTATCAGCTAGATGTAAGTTCCACCAAATGGATCTTTCACCATAAAGATGCTTAGCATCATGGAAATCCTTATTGGTGATAAACTCCCTGACATGATCCCAGGCTCTCCAGATGGATTTGAAAATAGTAGAGCCTTGGACAATGACAGGGAAATTACCAACAATAAGGTCACAAAAGGGGAGATTTGTCCAAGTTCTATCTTTTTTTGGGAAACCTTTTTCAATATTATGTCTAACCAACACTTTCCATGGCTCGTTTCCATCCATAGAGTGAAAGATTACCATTTGGTGGATAGAGCAATACCTTGAGTTTTAAGGTCTTTAAGCCCTAGCCCCCCAAGGAGTTTTTCAGTATGACACCATTCCCATTTAACCACATGCATTTTCCTATTGTCTTTACCTTCAAACCAAAGGAAATTCCTAATGGCCTTTTGAATTTCCAAAATTTGATAGTTACTAAACATCCAAGTAGAGGAGTAGTACATGCCATAAGAAGATAACATCTTCTGACAGAATTGAATTCTGGCAGCAAGAGATAAAGACCTGTTATGCCATTTAATCAGCTTCTTGTCAATTTTATCCATAATCCAAGACCACATGTCTTTGAGGGAAGGCTCAATAGAGAAAGGGATACCTAAATATTTAACAATCTTATGAGGACCACCCCATTGGAAATTAAACTTATTGAACCAAGTAGGAGGTTGCTCTTCCCACCCCAGGAAAATGGATTTGTATTGGGAGATACGAGCACTAGAAATAGAATAGAACATATTAAGTTTGTCTTTCAAAGCATCAAAGTTACTATTGGAAATTTCAAAGAAAAGGGTAGTATCATTAGCAAAATGATAGTTAATAAGCTCACCATTATTCAGAAGATAAAGGCCTCTAACATTAGGGGAGAGCGTATTGTCCCTGAGGATATAGAAAAGGGCTTCTGAAGCTATGACAAATAGAGCAGGGGCTAAGGGACAACCTTGCCTAATAGATCGACCAAGGGGGAAGGGATTGGAGAGGGAGCTATTGACCTCAACCTGAGTTGAGGCATCATTAAGTAAAACCTGAACCCAATCACAGAAGAAGGTTGGAAAACCAAAAGCTTCAAGCATCATGATGATAAAGTTCCACTCAACCCTATCATAGGCTTTCTTGAAGTCTAGGAGTAACATGGAAGAGTTCTGTTGAGAGTATTTAGCCCAATCCATGGCTTCCCAACTAGTAATTAAGTTTTCCAAAATATATCTACCTTTAATAAAACCAGTCTGGGTGGCACAAAAAAAATTAGGAAGGATATGGACAAGTCTGCGGGCCAGGATCTTCACCAGGATTTTATAGGAAACATTAAGGAGGGTGATAGGCCTCCAATTTTTAATAAGAGCCTTGTCCCCATCTTTGGGAAGAAGTTTAATGATGCCACTGTTAATCTTAGGGCCAAGGGAACCATTAGCTATAGCTTCCACATAAATGTCATGTAACTCCTTACAAATCCAACTGATATTGGCCTTATAAAATTCAATAGGGAGCCCATCAGGGCTGGGGGCCTTATCATTGTTAAGAGAATTGATAGCATTTTCAACCTCCTCCAAAGAGATAACCTTAGAAAGGCTAGAAAAATCATCCTCATCCAGCTTATTAGGGATAAGAAGTTTACACTTGTTCCTAAGATCAGTAGCCTCTATAGAATCCTCAGAGGTGAAAAGGTTCTTGTAGTAATTAGAAAAGGCCTGGTTAATGATAACAGGATCTAAGGTATCCTGGTTGCCAATTAGGAGTTTGTCAATAGATTCCTTAGTCCATTTTTGTTTTAAAATATTAAAAAAGAATTTGGAACCACGGTCCCCATTCTGGATCCAGTGAGCACAAGATCTGATTTTAGCACCACAGATTCTAATTTTTTGATGATTTCTTAGGGCATCCTTGGTAGACATCACCTAGGAGACAAGGTCAATATTGGAGGAATCATTTTGAACATTGCTCTCAGCCTCTTGGAGGTAAGAGGAAAGACATTTTTCAATGAACCTATAGCCCTTAGCTTTCTTTTGACCAATGGTCTTGAGGAGACATTGCCAAGCAGGAAGATTGACTTTCCATCTATTAGTCATGGAGAGGTTAGGGAAGTTAGCCTTATTAATATTGTGAATGATCTGGATGGCAGCAAGGATATCTTCATCAAGGAGGAGACTAGTATTTAGGATGAATTTGGGATTAGTCATCCTAGAGTGAATAGGGGCAAAATTGAGGCTGACACGGGCAAAAATGGGATGGTGATCAAAAAGAGTGGTGGCAGTAACAAGGACAATGCAATTCTAATTGTTAGGGACGAAGGAGAAGACATCCTTATTCCCATAAAAGCGGTCAAGTCTGGAATAGATCTGGGAATGGCCCTATTGGAAGTTGCACCAAGTGTGCCATAACCCAGGGTTAGTGGCCTTGTTGCCAGCCAAAGGATCAAATAGAACTTTATTATTAATTAACCTGTTCCAATGAACCTTTTCATTATCTTTTCCAGGTGAAAGGATTACTGCCAGACTTATCTTGCTGGGACTCAACCATATTAAAGTCTCCTCCAACCAGCCAAGGGATATCAGGGAGGGTGGTCATCCACTTCCAAAGATTAGTCCTCTCCTTAGAGTCATTGGGGGCATAAATAGAGAAAATGCCAAAGATGTTATTATTATAATTAATGGTAATCCAGAAAGCTCTCTAGCAGGGAGAGGTGCCATTGGCATTTATATAATTCCCCCACTTAGGGCTGATGAGGAGAGAAATGCCACCTCTTCCTCTATCATGATTAGTGCAAAATTTGATTGTGTTAATCCATATAAAGTTAAGGTTGGTTTCAAGCATGAAACCAATGGCTTTAACTTCCTACAACATGAGAAAATCAACAGAGCTAAAAGAACTAAGGAAATGCTTAACAAAAAAATTCCTATCAGGAGATTCAAGACCCCTTACATTCCAAGATAAACAATTCATGAGGAAACATTAGAGGGAGTAGGGCACACAATACCAGCAACATCAGCTAAGGGAGAGGACTTAGAAGAACTATCCCCTGTTTTCTTACTAGAGGTTTTGTTCTTTGATCCTAGAGGCCTTCCTCTGTGTTTCAAAGCAAGGGAATCAGTTTTAAGATCATCTTCATTCTTAGATTTGGAGTTCACTTCCATAGAGGGCATACTAGGGGAATTTTTAATAGCAGGGATGATTTCTAAGGAATAGTCATCACTAAGTTCTTTAAAAACTTTTAGCGAGAACTTTCGAGATGCTCCTAGGGAGATATTCAAGATGGAATTGTTGGAATGAATGGCAGGAGAGCAAGGAGGGTTGTCACTATTGATAACAATCACAGGGAGGATAACAAGGAGATTTCTAAAAGAGGAAGGATTCGCAGTTCTAGCGCAATTAATATTGTTACCCTTTCGCCTTCTTTTCTTTTTGTTGACAGTTTGGAAGCCATCGTCTGTGATAGACTCATCAAGAGCCATGTCCATCAAGGGGAAGGAGAATTGGGTAGTTGGGGGAGTAGCAAAGGTTGAATCAAGAGTAGGAGGGGGTTTAGAGGTGGTTCCTCCTTGAGCATTATTGCTAACAAAAGGAGGCAGATTAGGGTTTCTCAAACAAGTGGGTTGAGGGGTTTTAGCATAATTCTGGTTCTTTTTGATAATGGGGCAATTCTTTCGCAGGTGGCCCTCCTTTTGACATAAGAAACAAGCATTTATACCTCCCAATAGTTCAATAGGGCACGTAAAAATTTCTTCCATAGTGTAAACAGAGATGTCAGCAGGGATTTCCTTGCCAAGTTGTGTAATACACCAAAAATGGGCTATAAGTTCATTAACCTCCTATACCGACACATCAAATAAAATCGACATCAAAGTCCTAACCTAAGGCACATCTGAACATCATCGAATCCTAATTTATTATCATAAATTTTGCATCGGGGAATATTCCTAGTAATATTCCTAATCATCTTAATTATCTTTAATTTAATGATTATTTGGCGATAAATCTTATTTATCCTAAAGTTTGATTAATTGAATATTCTGAATATTTAATTAATTATATTTAATACTGCCACTTAATTATTTAATTGAATTTAATTATATTTATTCCTAATTATTATTATTTAAATTTGACAATAAATCAAAATTCCTATCATTAATTGATTAAATTCTTATTTAATTAATTAAGGCAAGTTGTCATATTTATTGATATTTAATTGGAATAAAAGTTTGATTTAATAATTGATTAGCCCATAAATCAATTGTTTTATTTTTAAAATGAGTTAAGTTGAGGATAAATCACTTTATTTATTTATTTAATTCATGATTAATTATGCACATCCAAAAAGCAGTTGAACTCTAAATCAGAAAATCAATTCAAGTTGTTTTAAAAATAAACTCAACTCTCTTTTGAGTTGAAAGTTGATCTCAACTTCTGATTTAAATCAAAAAGTTGCTTTTGCATGATTTATTATGAGTTAACTATCTTTAATTCCTTGTTGACTCAAAAATCAATTGGAGTGATTTATGGCTTTTCCATGCATCCCCAAAGCCCTGGATTTCTATAAAATCAAGGCTCAGCTCTTCAATCTCATATCTCAGAATTTGCAAACTTATGCTGGTGAATTGGTATCTGAAGAATTGAAGCTTCTTTGCAAATCAACAATTTTTGTGAGATCAATCTTGTTTTAGTTTCATATCATTTAGTATATCATTGTTAGATTAATTGCATTGCATATCAATTTTTCATATAGCGTAGATTCATATCAGTTTTTCATTCATAATTGCATAGAAAATCCAAAAAAATACATTAATTCGCATCTAATTCATATCTAGATTTTATATTGAAATCCTTCATTTAGGTGTCGTCAAGGTCACTGATCTCGGTCCAATATGAGAATACATACTTGCATCTACTAGAAGGTAGTAAATCACTTGGTTAGATTAGTTTTCATTTCAATGCACGATTTTGATTTCAGCTAACCTCTAATGTTTTACTGAAGTGTTGTGTCTACAACTACATACAAAATTCACACACACATTTTTGGTGCCCATCATGGGGCCCTGAAATGGGTTTCCATTCAATTTCTATCAATTTCTATTATCTTCTTGTCATTTTCTATTCCAAGCTGCAATTTTTAATTTTTGTCCGTACAATTTTCATACAAGTTTTGTCAGAAACTCATATCAGAGGATACCCACTATCGTATGATAGTGTATTTGATCGAGGATCGTATCGACATAATCAAAGTGTCATTTGGAAACTCTTGCATGTCAAGCTTGTGTGACCTTTATTGCTTTCATATCATAGATTTCATTTGGGTTATAAAAATGAACATATATTTTCTTTTTCAACATCTTTATTACACATAGTATATAGGCCCTCTAAATACTATTCATGGTTCTTGAGAGAGTGGGTTTCCAGTGAAACTCTTCTCAATGAAGGAACCCTTGTAGGTAGGGAGGTTACTGAGAGAGTCTCACATTCTACTAGATTTGTGCGTCTTCATCTTCTGATTGATACATTCTCTCTCTGGAGAGGTTGATAGATCATGAGTGGTTGACATCATAGATCTTTGTGAGATAATCTTGGTCTTAGCGTGTCGGATTAATCTATCTACTTTGTTTGGGTTAAAAGTGAAAAGGCTAGAGGATTATGCTCTACTCCCTTTTTGGGTAGTACGAGAAACTCAAATCCTTGAATCTGGAGCTAGTCTCCATGTGGTACATTTTGTGAGTCACCTTTAGAGAGGGTTAACCATAGTGGACATTCCCTTAATTGGGTCAACCACATTGATAGAACCTCAAGTGGTAATAGCCATTTTCACCATGGTAGTGACAACCGCTATATAAATGTCCTTGTGGAAGAAATCTCCACAGGTGTGGTTTCTTATTGGGCTGTTAGATCTCCCTAGCAGATCCTAAAGATTAAGTTCTTAGACTGTGTCAAAACCCCAGTGTGCCTAGATTGGAGTTCACCCTCTTGAGATCATAAAATTTGCAGAGTCAGACCATTACTAAAAACCCTAATGAGGCCAAATTTTTATTTTTCTAGGAATATGTGCATTATTGCAAAACTTTTTGGAACATACACTGTTAGCACTCCTAGGGATTAGCTCAATTTAGTCACTTGATTGTTCATGCACAGGGTTGCTTTGTCCCTTGTTCATTATTCTCAGACGTGCTTGAAATCACTTGCTTGTTGTTTTGTGTGCTTGTTTATCTATCTGGTCACTAAGAATGAATGAATCCACTACAAATCTTCAAATCTGGACAAAGAATTTTGTGAACAATCTGAAATTGAAAACCTCAAAAATTGCAAAATCTGATGTCAAACACCTTTCTGGAGTCAACAGTCATTTTGTAAAGTTAGAAAGTCGTACGACTTTTGGCTATTGTCATTTTAAAACCCCCAGATTATCATATGGTATCAGGTACATTGTCGTACCAGTTTTATTGCCAGTCAATTCCAAAAAGTCAAAATTCATCCAATCAACTGTCGTGTGAGTTTTGCAATAGTTGTATGATTTTTTCAATTGTCATTTCATGCTATACCCACTATCGTACAAGCCTATAGGAAGTCATTTGAGAAATTTTGAAAAGTTGTCTGAAAGTTGTCAAAACTATCAGAGACCCAGCTTTTCCAGCCTATTTCCAGAATCCGTCAAACAAATCACTATGTCAAGAAGAAAGCAGCAAATACTGAGAATCCAATCATTTTCCTAAAGTGGCCTTTTGAATCCAATTTAGCCTTTTGTTTAATCGATTTGAGTCTTTATGATCTTGTGTCAAAACCTTGTCATAACTATTAATCTTCAATCAATCATCAAAATGGCTAAGTGTTGTAAACTCATGTCCGCTATCTTTTCAAAATCTACCCATACATCTAGGGCATAGTCTCCTTCATCTACGTCTAATCCAAGTTTCAATCAACCAAACCTTGACAAGGTTGCATCATTTGATCTTCTTGAATCAATTCATTCTTTAGTTGTCTTCATCTTGTTCTTTTGTTTCACCCAAGGTTAATGGTGGAAACTAGAGCTTCCTCTCACAAGAAATATAGAGAAGCATCCCATACCTTACCTATAACCACTATCAGGGGTCCAACTCTTGAGCAACTCTACAATTCTGGTCTTTACAAAGATGGTAGTCTTGGCAACTTTCGATTAAAAATTGGTTACATTCCTCCTTCATCAACTGACGAAGGTAATCAACAAACTCCTCCTCAATCTATCCCAAGGAAAACTCCTACCATGTCTCAAGCAGGGACAAACTTTGGCTCTCAAAGAGCTCAATCTCAACATGGCGTGGATCAGGAACCCACACCTAAAGAAATTGCTCAATATCAAAATGATGATAACTTCAAATGAATGATGAAGCATTTCTTGAAAGAAGACAGAGAGGCATACTTTTTACAATTAGCTCATCAAGGAGCTAAACTTCCTCCCAACTTTAATGTTGAAAATATCATTATGCATGAGGAAGAAACTCCACTCACAGCTATGATGAAATAGATGCATGCCATGCAAGTCAAACTTAATAACCTTGAGAAAGAAAAGGAACCCAAGGAGTTATCCATGGAGGCCCTATGTCCTTTTCCATTTGACAAAGACTTGTACATGCCACCATTCCCAAAAAGAGTGGAGATGCCAAAATATGATAAGTATGATGGACACTCTGATCCTCAAGATCATGTCAGAGAATTCTATACACAATCTATGGAGTTCATGTATGAACCAACCTATTTGATTCATCTCTTTCCTCGATCTCTGGGAGGAGCAGCCATTCATTGGTTCTCTAGATTGCCTTCTACTATCAAAACTTTTGAGGAGTTGATCAAATTGTTTTATCATCAATACTCCTACAACATTCAACATCTAGTCACCATGATTAATATCTACAATCTCAAGCAATATCTAGGAGAACCATTCTTGACATTTCTCAAAAGATGGAGGAAGAAATTCTTTTTATATGCTAGGCCTATTCCAAAAATTGAGAAACTAGAAATCTTCATCAATAATCTTGTCCTAGAGATCAACTATCCCTTACAAATGCAAGATCATACATCTTTTGATAAAATGGTAGACAATGCAATCAAAATTGAAAAGGTACTTGTGAAAAAAGGAGACATCACACTTCAAAAGGATAAGTACGAATCAGGGTCCAGTTCTAAAGACAAGAACAAAAACTGGAACAAGAATAAAGGCATTGTCATAGATGGTGTTGCCGATACTATTAGTACCCCATCAAAGGCACCAGCTTTCAATCTAACTATTGGTGCCAAAGCTATCAAAGCCTCAAAGAAAAAGGTGTCTGAATCATCTCAAAAGAAACCAAAATATAAATCTTGGTCCACTTATAATAAATGAAAGTTCACTCCTCTAGGATAATCTTTAGAATTTGCTATGAGAACTTTGCTAGCTAATAACATCATCTTTTTTCTTGAGATCCAACAATCTGATCCTGATCCTAAACCAAAATGGTGGAGAGAGAATGAATTATGTGATTTCCATCGGGGTAAAGGTCACAAAACTAATAACTGCTTACGTTTCAAACATACTATTCAAGATCTGATTGATAAGGGAGATATCACAATCGACAATCATAAGAGCAATAATGATCATATAGCATTCATAGAACCATTTCTGAAACATGGTTAAGAAGTTTCATCTTCTTAGCCTAATATGGGGGAAAAGGTCAATTATGCTTACCCTAAAAATAATGTTGTTATCAATATGGTTGAACCTTGTCCCTCGGAGAATTGCAATGTCATCACAATTATGCAAAGAGATAGGGATCATACTTTAGCTAACATAGTAACTCGATCACAAGCTCAGGCACATCTGAACGGACAAATCCCAGATTCATCAAATGTCCCTAAGATGACCTTCAATCTTTCTTCCACTTCCAAATAGAAGGCTACTTCTAAATCTTCCAATCCTAAATATACAAGGCCAACATCTTATAGCATTGTTCAAAAAATCCAACACACTAATGCAAAAATCTCCATGTTTGAGTTGCTTCGGATATCTCCCGCTCATAGAGCTATTCTAAACAAAGCTTTTCTCAGATCCAATGTTCTTGATGACCTTGATTTAGAGAGGTTCCAGACTATGGTTGGACATCTTACATCTCCATAGTATATATCCTTTTCAGAGGAAGATGACATCTCCTTGAGTCACCCACATAACCATCCCTTGCATATAGAAGTCTTGATCTAGAACCGTAGGGTCAAACGTGTGTCGATAGATGTGGGCATTGGCCTAAACATTTATTCTTACAGCTTGGTCACACAATTGGGATTTTTAGAATTGGCTATTGATCCTAGCAAGAAAATAACTATAAAAGCCTATGATGAACAAGAAAGATCTTCTAAAGGCACTATTGTCTTACCTATCAGAGCAGGTCCAGTTATCAGAGATACTATATGTCAAGTTCTTGATCTACCTTTGGCTTACAACATTCTTCTAGGGAGACCATGGATACATGAGATGAAGGCTATTCCTTCTACATTCCACCAATGCTTGAAATTTCCTTATGAAGGAGTAGAGGTCACTATTCCAGCAGATATATCCACCACTTGCAATACATTGAAGGAAAGTGCAGATAAACTTGTGCCTAATAATAGAGAATCTTGCAATGAGCCAACTAAAGAAGCATCCACATCTAAAATGGAAGACATTGCAAAAGAGGTCAATATCAAAGAAAATGGTATGGGAGAATACACTATAGAGCCAGTATTATCTTTGACATCTCTCCCTATCTCACCTAAGTCTTATGGACAATCTTTAAAATGTTAGGAATAAGGTGTCTCAACCTTGGATAATTCCTATTCTTATTATTTGTTTTGTAAAATGTATTTCTTGCAAATAATGTTGATGTGTCGGCATCTTGAATTGTGTGTAAGGAGATAATGGCTAAAATGGTTATGATGGATTCCTATGACACGTAAGAGCTATGTCAGGAAGATTCAATGACAGGTGAAGACATGTGGCAACTGATAAAATTTGAGTACTGTACACTCTTCCCCAATCGTGGGGTTTGGGAATGGTAAAACCCTAATACAATTATCTTTGGGAGTAGCCCTAAAAAGTGAAGCACATGATATAAGCTTTTTTAGGGTTGCAAAGAGATGTGATGCGAGTTTATTTTTGGAAAATTTTTATGCTACCTTGATTTGTCTTCAAGGTTTTGAAATCTTCTGAAAGAACTTGCATTGCAATTGTATTGTAAGTTGTAATAGTTTTGATCAATACATTGTGCAGGTTTTGGAGTGCTGGTGTTTTTACCGAAAGGTTTCCCTAGGGTATATCATTGTGTCATTCTCTATTTTTTTGTATGCATGGTATGTGGTTGCAATATCTTTGTTAAATTAGTTAACGAATCTGAAATTGTAAGGATTTATAAGAATTTGCACAATACTCTCCTATAGAGATTAGCGTAGGAAGCTATTTCCGCACCTAAGTTTCCTTACATAAAATAGTCCAAACCAGATTCTAAAGAACCTCTTGAGGCATATAAAATCAATTTTTTACTAGAACAAGTCTCCAAGCAAGATTTTGAAGAGGATGAAGTTGTGCTTGCATGGATATACAAAGATGAACCTGAATCTCAAGTTGTCCAAACTAGTGATTCTACAGTATCCAAAATCCCTTCTAAGGCATATGGTCCAAGAGATAAACTAATACCTAAGATGGGATATTCAGGTGAAGGACCTCTAGGAGTTAGAGGAGAAGGTCTCGTAACACCTATTTCACATACTGGTAGGGGAAACAAAGATACTGTTGGCTTAGGCTTTAAAAAGAAGCTCTTCCACCTCAAAGGTAATTATTCCCATGTCATAGAGTAGATCGCACCAGGAAAACCCCTTCTTAAGAAGGAAGAAAATGAACCATCAGATAGTGATTCAAACACCTCAGAACTTATTCCTTATGAGCATTTTCCTAAAGAAATCAAAGACTTTCTTGGTGCTAAAGATGATCCAATCAAAAGAATTAATGTAGTAGAAACACAAGAACCTACTATCAATCAAGAGATAGTTGCAACACAAGAACCAGCTAATCTCGAAGACAATCACATAGACAAAGAGGAAGGTGGTAGTTATTCTAAGACAAATTCCCATGAGTATGAATTCAAATTAGAATATGAGGGTAACCCTTCTTGGGGTATTCATCCTGACTTTTCTCATGTTCTTATATTTCCTAGAGGCATAGATGAAGAATCTAATGACTATGCATGGGGAGCCATTCCAGAAGAAGATGAGCTTATTACAGAGAAACATGTGGATGCTATTCACCAATATGCACCTAAACCCAACATAAGTCTAGAGCGAAATGATGAACTTATCGAGTCTGGTCCACCTATGGCTGAATTGGATTCCCATAATGACATTGAGCCTATTCATGAATTGAATGTCTTAAGTTGTAATATCACCTTTGAACTCGAGTGTCAGGTTAGGACCAATGATGATAGATCCATGTCCATAAACACTATCTCCCAATCTTTCCCCATTTTGACTATCCAACATCCTGAACTTCTTGATCAAACCTCCACAAATCTGAGCCATGGTATTTATACCTTCCTGAATGATTATGCCCTTTCTTGCTACCTCAATGTAGTTGAGCCTATGAGGACTTCCATTAGTGAACTGAGCATTAGTATGACAGAGTCAGACATCAAGTATCTTAGTCAGAAAAATAAGAATAAAAAGAAAAAGAAAAGGAGTTATGAGGGTGAAAACCACTTTGTGGCAGTCTTAGAACCTACAAAAGTAAAAATAAAAGATGTATCCAAAGGTGAAAACCTCTTTGAGGCACCTAAGGATGAGATATTTGATGTCCTTCTGAGTCATTTATAGGATAGATCTCCAGTTCTAATTGAGCCCACTCATTCTATCAATTTGGAAATAGCAGAGGAACCACAATTGATCCATGTAGCACAATCTTTATCAGAAGAAGAGAAGCAAAAATTTACTACATTCCTAACAGAAAAGAAGATCAACTTTGCATGGAAATATTTAGATATGCTAGGGTTGGATCCTAATCTCATAATGCATCATTTATCTATAGCTCCAAATGTCAAACCCATCAAGAAAAAATTGAGAAAGATGCATCCTCATGTTGCACTCTTGGTAAAAGATAAATTAGAGAAGCTCCTGAAAGCCAAATTCATCAAAGTTATTGACTATGCAGAATGGATCTCTAATATTGTACCTATTTCAAAACTAGATAAATCAATTAGAGTGTGCACAGATTTTAGAGATGTAAACAGAGCATGCCCTAAGGATGATTTTCCATTACCTAACATTGATATGATAGTGGACATGACTGCAGGCTTTGAGATGTATTCTTTAATGGATGGTTTTTCTGGATATAATCAAATAAAAATTGCTCTAGAGGATCAAGAGAAAACTACTTTCACATGTGCATGGGGCACCTTCTATTGGAATGTCATGCCATTTGGGCTTAAGAATGTTGGTGCTACATATCAAAGAGCCATGACATCTATTTTTCATGACATGATGCATAGGACTATGGAGGATTATGTTGATGATACTTTAGAAAAATCTATGATTAGAGCTGAACATCTAAATAACTTGAGCAAGATACTAGACAGAATGGAAAAATTTAGTTTCAGACTAAATCCTAAGAAGTGCACTTTTGGTGTCACTTCTGGAAAGCTCTTAGGATACATAGTCTCAAAGAAGGGCATTGAAGTTGATCCAGATAAAGTAAAGGCTATCATGGAAATGCAACCCCCAAAGAATATTAGTCAAATGAGGACATTACAAGGAAGGGTTCAATCTATTAGAAGATTTATATCACAATTAGCAGACATATCACAACCTTTTATAAAAACATTACATAAAGGTGTGACCTTTTCATGGAATGAAGAATGTGAGAACAACTTTAACCATATCAAGAACTATCTATCAAATCCTCTGATCTTGATGCCTCCCATTCTAGAGAAGCCTTTGATCTTATATGTCTCCTCTATAGATACATAATTGGGGGCATTGCTAGCACAACATGATGAAAACAAACAGGAAAGAGCTATATACTATATCAATAGAACATCAGTTGCATATGAGAAGAACTATTCAACGATTGAGAAAGCTTGTCTAGCTGTGATCTTTGCATCACAGAAACTAAGACATTATATGTTACCTCATACCACACATTTGGTAGCCAAGATTGATCCACTCAAGTACCTAATAAGAAAAGCTACCTTCACAGGTAGATTATCTAAATGAGTCATTCTCTTAAGTAAATTTGACATTGAAAATGTGAAAGAAAAGCTATCAAAGGACATGTTATTGCTGATCAATTAGCAGATGCACCTATGATTGATGATACACCTGTATCATCTTAAAATGGAAGCACTTCCATGATAAGAGCATTTAGCCCTCTAAGTAAGTGGTTTTGGGTCATGTCAAGCACATTGATTGGGTCTTTTCATGTATTTGGCTTTTCTCCCTGCTTTCCACTTCTTCCCCGCACTTCATTTCTTCATTCTAGGTGAAATTAGGGTTAGGATCTTAAAGATTCTCCTGAATTTCCCTCTTCTATGGCTCTATTTTCTAGGTAGGGTTTAGAAATGGATCCTCCTAGGCTTCATCATAGTAATCATAGGATTTTATGTCTATATGTGACATTCTATCCTGTTCTAGCATCAGTTCTAGGTTTCTAGGCATCCCTGGGACCTCTTGACTTGGTTCTGAGTCAAACTAGGATAAGGGTCAGGGTCGAGTTAGAACCTGACTAGGTCAGGGTCGAGCTTGAACCTGACTAGGTCAAGGTCAACCTTGACCCTAACTAGGTCAGGTCCAACCTCAACTTTGACTCCTTCCTCCAAAATTCCAATTTCCAAAATTTCTGGGCTTCGAGCTTTCAAGAGATTTAATTTCCCGCCTCCAGGTCGGCCATTTCAGGTTTTTGGAATGGTAAATCCTTTAATTTCATTTAATCTAGGTATATTTTCTAAAGGTGAGGACCTAACTAGGATTTAATTATCCAAGGTGGCCCATCTAGAGGAGTGTGCCCTAGATCACTATAAAAGGAGGCTTTCCTCTCTCATTTTCACATCAAGTTTTCATATCTCATCTCAAGAAATTGCAAGCTCTCAAGCTCTCAAGCTCTGAAGGTGATCAAGCAAGCATCCATTCAAGCATCCAAGTCTTCTTCTCCATCCAAGTTCTCCATTTAAGATCAAGGATTCAAGCATTCAAGGCATTGAAGGGATTTGGTTCAAGCATTCAAGATTTATCATTCAAACCCTAGATCTAGCCATCATGATGGTGTGATCTTCCTTCAAGATCCTTTGTTCATCTTCAAGATCTATTTCATTCTTCTCTCAAGGTGGATTCCAAGCATACAACCATGGAGGTTTGATTTACATTTATTTTTGTGTTTAAGCTTTCATATCAATATACTTGTTTACATTCAAAATACAATTGCATATCTATAGAATTGCATAGCTTCATTGTTCGATCCTTTTCTACTACTTGCTAGCATTCCTATTTCAATTTCAATATTAAGGTTGATTCCAAACTGGGGTTTGACCAAGGCAAACCCCTCAAACAAACAACACAAATCCTCCTTTTCTTGCAGGTATAAGTGCGGAGTTTCAAATTTGAGAGAGAATTTGGATACCCTTTTCGACAAACTTCTGGGATTTGCGAACAGAATTCAAATCGGACTTCAAATAAAGAATGTGGTATTTGACCTTTTATGAGGGTCAAACTTGATCTGATCCATCATGAGGAAATATTTCTAGGTTTTCTCTATCTTGGCATTTCTAGTCTAGGATAGGTTTCAGATTTTCCCGAAAGTGTACATAGAGATCAAAATTCAACATTTTCTGATCTGCCCCAATTTGAGGTTAGTACTTTTATTTCAATTATTCTATATTCTAAACATAATCCTCCACATAGGGAAATATTATATCTACTCTCTCTTCCTACTCTTTTCCATAAATTGATTCGATTGTGCATTAACCTTTTGGTTGATCAAATCGGATCTCTTCTTTGGGGAATTTGGGTTTGAGAATAGGTCTCATATTTCCCCCTATACATTTTGGTGAGCCTGACCTAATTACTCTCCTTTCTTTTGTGGATTTAGATGCCCTATTGTGTTAGATTTGTGGTTAATCTTTTCTTGCATTAATATTAGGTTTATCTATGCCCTTGCATTTATATTTCAAAAAACCAAAAAAATTGCAAAATTCCTTTAAAAATACAAAAACATTTACATTTTCATGCTTTTAGTATTCAACATGTATGATTCTTGTTTTGAGTACTTTGATGAGGCTTTTGTTGTTCAAGATGATAGATACCTTAATGAGGTACATAGAAGTGAGAATGAAAATTGTTTGAATGAGATCTCCATTTATCCTATTCCTATTTCACTCTCCTCCACAACCTCTTCAATTGACCTTTACAAAGATGAGTTAGAGATTGATGTTAATTCTTCTCCTAATATATGGCTTTTCTATGAGCCTACTTTAGAATACAATTTACCTTTTTTCCCCTCTAGGGATAAAGCTTTAATGAGTTTTGATGATCCTACAATGCGCTTAATGGATAGGGATGATAATCCTCCTATTTGGGATGAACCTTTGAAATTGGATATTGATTACTCTCTTCCTCCTATTTGGGATGAACCTTTGGATCATGAAGCCATTGTGGATAGTTCTACTTTTTGGGATGAACCCTTGGATAAATACATTGATTTATCCCCTCCTTGTGAAGAATTTTTTATACAAAAGGATGACATATTCTATAAAACACACTTCCCTTATGTGAGAGAAGATGACATTATAAATCCTTCACCTCCATTTGGGATTTCTTCTAGGAATGAGGCCTTAGTGGAGAAAGATATGAATTCCCTTAATGCTCTTACTCTTCATGGTGATCTTATGGGAAATCAAGATCCTACCTCACAACCTTCTTACCATAGTATTACTTATATCTATTCAAATCCTTTTCCAACTGTGGTTCCAAGTGTTCTTCCAGTTGTGTCTTCCATTCATATCACTTCCTACACTTTTGCTAGTGTTCCTAATCTTCCTAATCCTAATCCTATCTTTCCTAATCTGATTCCTAATTCTCCATCTTCTATTCCTAGTTGTTCCCATGCTTATTTTGAGGTTCAAACTATGGTTCATGATGTAGATGTGCAAAGATTCTTCAAAGTACCTTCTCCATATTATCCGATCCATAAATATAAAAGAAAAGAAACTTCTCCTTTGAAATTTATTCATAATTTTACCCCTCATTCTGATATAATGTAGATCTTTTCTCCTCTAGACTAGGGGGAAAGAGGTATATTTCTTCCTATCTTCTAGAATCCATTATGTTCTTTCTTTGAGCTTAATTGGTTATTCTTTCATTTATCTCGATGGTTTGTAGTATGATAGTTTTTCATCTATTGCTCTCTTCTATTATTCAGGATATCTTTTTTAGGACATGTGTTTTGTAAATATATCCCTTTCCTTTCATCCTTGGGGGGCAAGGTTCTTTTTTCTTTCTCTTTGTCTAGGGAGCCGCTTTCCTTAGCTTAGTGGTATTTTTTTATATTGCAATATTATTTCAACATATTGATAGATGTTTTGACTATGGATAACCTTCTTATATGAGAAGTTGTTGTCCTAAGTCATCACTTCTTCTCTATGTTTTAAATTATGCTTTTTATAAAATCTTACTCTTACTTGGTGTTGGAGTTGTTTCCCTCATTTCAAAGATTCCTCTTTCTCTTCCTTGCAAGGGACTTGATGATTGAATCTTTGTTTCCACCTTTTGAAAGATGATATTTTATCTAAAGCACTCCTCTTTGGTGGGGGTCTTGTTGATAAGATCTATTTTCATTGGAGGATCCTTTTTCCATGAGTGACATATCCTTTTCATAATTATCTATATTCTTGGATGTAGGGATTAACATCCCTTGCTAAGGATATGGTGTACATTGTTGTAAATAGGATATCTCCTTGCCTTGTGAAGTAGGTATCCTCTTTCATCTTTGTTCCTACACTTGGGGGGAAAGGATGCCATCTCCTTCTATCTTTCTGGGATTCACCTCTTTCCTTGGTTAAGTAGTATTTATCTAAATTATGTGATATCCAATCATTCATGAAAATTTTGGTTTGCATTGAGGATCCGTGTCCTTAATCACAACCTATTTTATTGTTTGACATTGGGTTTCCATGGTTGATATATCTCTCACCCTAGAAATTGAATAGTGTGCTATCCCTCATAAGGGTTACTTTCTTTTCACTTCTTGCATGATATCTCTTACATTTGTCCCTTCCATGACCTCATAGAAGCTGTGACCTTCTTGTCTTGGACTGGGTGTTGTTTGTGGATATTGTCTTGATGCTGAGGAAGCCTTTATCCTTATTCTTTTCTTTCCTTAACATGTCAAAATAGTATGTTTTTGCCATATTAAGGAGGGGGGCATATATAGGGCCTCCCTTGTACTATAGTTTTTTATTTTTACATGTTAAATCTTGGAAGGTAATGCACATAAGTTGCTAAATCCTAAAAAGACAAGCATTTATATGCTAAATCTTCCAATGGTAACGCACATAAGTTGCTAAATCTTGAGGAGACACGCATTTTTCAAAATTTTCAATATGCTAAATCCTCTGAAGGTAACACACATAAGTTGCTAAATCCTGAAGGGACATGCATTTCCAATATTTTCAATATGCTAAATCTTAGAAGGTAACACACATAAGTCACTAAATCCTAAAAAGACACGCACCTATATGCTAAATCTTCTGAAGGTAACACACATAAGTTGCTAAATCCTGAGGAGACATGCATTTCATATTCATAGTGATACAAGAAGGTGGATCTATGAATATTCTAGAAGCCATCAGAAGATGCATTACAATTGCAAGCATAGTTTATGGGTGAACCTATTGGGCTCTCCCTCCAGGGTGATTCACAGTAAGGTGGGCATCTTACTAGGTGAGGTAATCACTTTCTCCTTTCTTTCTTTTCTGCTTTCATGCTAGTAGGATAGGATCATGAAGCTATGTTATTTATAGTGTTGCTCTTGTCTTTCTTATGTAAACATTTATGCTTTTATGATAGCTTTCCAAATATGATATTAACATGATGAATATTTCTTAGTGAGGTTTCTTATGCTAATTGATTTGGGTTATTTAGTGCTAACCCTTGTTCTTTTGGTTTTATTATTTCACATCCTCGTGTGTGTATGTTTAGTTAGAATCTTTAGTCTAGGGGCTCATGTCCTTAGCTAAGTGTTATTTTATCTCTTTTTGAATCCACTTGGATCTCCTCTTTCTTCTCTTTTACCAAGAGTTTGCATCAAATCCAGACTCTTGCTAAAGTGGGGGCTTAATGTATCATCTTAAAATGGAAGCACTTCCATGATAAGAGCATTTACCCTTTGAGTAAGTGGTTTGGGATCATGTCAAGTGCCTTTATTAGGTCTTTGCATGTATTTTTCTTTTCTCCACATTTTCCACTTCTTCCCTGCACTTGATTTCTTCATTCTAGGTGAAATTAGGGTTAGGAACTTAAGGATTCTCTTAAATTTCCCTCTTCTATGGCTCTATTTTCTAGGTAGGGTTTAGAAATGGATCCTCCTAGGCTTCATCATATTAATCATAGGATTTTATTTCTATCTCTGACATTATATCTTGTTCTGGCATCAGTTCTAGGTTTCTGGGCATCCCCGGGACCTCTTGACTTGGTTCTAAGTCAAACTGGGACGAGGGTCAGGGTCAAGTTAGAACCTAACTAGGTTAGGGTTGAGGTTGACCCTGACTAGGTTAGGTTTGACCTCAACCTTGACTAGGTTAGGTCCAACCTTGACTTTGACCCCTTCCTCCAAAATTCCAATTTCCAAAATTTTTGGGCTTCGAGCTTTCGGGAGATTTATTTTCTTGCCTCCAGGTCAGCCATTTTAGGTTTTCATGATGGTAAATCCTTTAATTGCATTTAATCTAGTTATATTTTCTAAATTTGAGGACCTGATTGGGATTTAATTCTCCAAGGTGGCCCATCTAGAGGAGTGTACCCTAGATCACTATAAAAGGAGGCCTTCCTCTCTCATTTTCACATCAAGTTTTCATATCTGATCTCAAGAAATTGCAAGATCTAAAGCTCTCAAGCTCTGAAGGTGATCAAGCAAGCATCCATTCAAGCATCTAAGTCTTCTTCTCTATCCAAGTTCTCCATTGAAGATCAAGGATTCAAGAATTCAAGCCATTGAAGGGATTTGGTTCAAGCATTCAAGATTTATCATTCAAACCCTAGATCTAGCCATCATGATGGTGTGATCTTCCTTCAAGATCCTTTGTTCATCTTCAAGATCTATTTCATTCTTCTCTCAAGGTGTATTCCAAGCATACAACCATTGAGGTTTGATTTACATTTATTGTTGTGTTCAAGTTTTCATATCAATATACTTGTCTACATTCAAAATACAATTACATATCTATAGAATTGCATAGCTTCATTGTTGGATCCTTTTCTACTACTTGCTAGCATTCCTATTTCAATTTCAATATTAAGGTTGATTCCAAACCGAGGTTTGACCAAGGCAAACCCCTCAAACAAACAACAAAAATCCTTCTTTTCTTGTAGGTACAGGTGCGGAGTTTCAGATCTAAGAGCGAATTTGGATACCCTTTTCAGAAAACTTCTGGGATTTGTGAATAGAATTCAAATTGGACTTCAAATAAAGAATGTGGTATTTGACCTTTTATGAGGGTCAAACCTGAGCTGAGCCATCTTGAGGAAAGATTTTTGGGTTTTCTCTGTCTTGGCATTTCTAGTCCAGGACAGGTTTCAGATTTTCCTGAAAGTGTACACAGACATCAAAATTCAACATTTTCCAGATCTGCCCTAATTTGAGGTTAGTACTTGTATTTCGAGTATTCCATATTCTAAACATAATCCTCCATATAGGAAAATATTGGATTTACTCTCTCTTCCTACTATTTTCCATAAATTGATTCGATTGTGCATTAACCTTTTGGTTGATCAAATCGGATCTCTTCTTTGGGAATTTGGGTTTGAGAATAGGTCTCATATTTCCCCCTGTACAACATGAATGCAAATGGAATTTCTAGATTCTTCTATCATTACTCTTTCTTCTAGAGAATGGCAGTTATTCTTTGACGGCTCCTATACATAGAATGGATCAAGAGCGGGCATATTGTTCATAACTCCTTAAGGATACTCAATCCCTAAAGCATTCAAATTAAAGTTCCCTTACACAAACAATATTGTATAATATGAAGCCCTTTTGAATGGTATGAAAATAACAATTGAATGGAGAGTAACAGAATTACACATTCACGGAGACTCACAACTTGTTATCCATCAAGTCAATGATGTGTACCAAACTAAAGATGAAAATCTCATTCCTTACAAAATAATGTTAGATGGTCTAAAGAAGTATTTCATATCTATCACATTTGAGAAAATACCTAGAATGGAGAATAAGGTTGTTGATGCAATGGCAACATTATCTACTTTATTACAGTAGCCTAAACATGAGTTATGCTACGAATTCCTGGTGGAAGCACTATCTTATCCTGCATATGATTCCCCTGAAACCCACATGATCTGCATTGTTGTTGGTCATGATTCATCCAGATACAAAAACCTATTTTCCTATCTCCAAGACCAAATCATTCTCGATACCTTCAACCGCCATGAAAAGAGATACCTTATCCGTAATGTCTCCTGATATGTCATCATTGGTCATGATTTATACAAATGAGGTCTAGATGGTACACTACTTAGATGTTTAGAATGGGAAGAGTCTCAACATGTGTTAGAGGAAGTCCATGATGGCATTTGTGGGTCACACTCGAATGGTTTAACACTAGCTCGAAAACTTATTAGGGCTGGGTACTATTGGCCTGAAATGGAGAAAGAGTCTATCAAGTTTGCTAAGAATTGTCAAAAATCCCAAGTGCATGGAAACTTGATTCATGCTCCAGGGAGAGATCTAATTCCCTTTACTACACAATGGCCTTTTCACCAAGGGGCATTTGATCTTATAGGAGCTATATGTATGCACCCTAAAATGGTCGCCGAGACTTTGGGCCCCTATTCAGCAATTTGACAAATCCTTGAATCAATATTTTCAAATATCAACAATATCAATTGTATCAATTTCCTTGATCAAATCATAATCAATTCAATATTTCCTAAGGTTTGAGCCTTATTTAATTTTAAAAAGAAAAAAAATAAAAATTTTATTTAATTAAGAGAACATGCTCCCTTTTAATTAATTAAAAATCTTTTTTAATTAAATAATAAAATCACTTTATCCTAAGCCTTTATTTAATTAAAAGAAATTTCCTCCCCTTTTATTTAAATAAAAAATCCCACTTTTCTTCTTATCCTATGTTGCACAAATAAAGCATTATTCTTATTTTATAAAAAGGGAAAAAACACTTTTTGTCTTATGTGGGACACAAAAGTCAACTCCTATTTTCCTATTGGAGGATATTTGTGCACAAGGATCAAGCTTCCATTTTTCTCCACCGTTGATTAAGTCTTTTGCCTCTTAATCTCAATGGTCCATTTTCATCTCATTTCTTATAAAAGGAGAGCTCTCTCCTTCATTTTCATATCTTAGGTTTTTATGCTAATGTTATGCTGCAGGTTTTCTAGGTCATTTGGAGCTCTTTGAAGACATTCTTGCATTCAAGCTTTGAAGACATTGTTGTTGCATTTCATTTAGCTTGTTTTCTTACATCATAGTTGCATAATCATGGCATTTTTAGTATAGATTTCCTTTATGCAATAGATTAATCTCACATAGCTTAATAGGAGGATTTGTAACACTTGTATTTTCCTTTCATAGCATAGCTTGCATCTTTCATTCTCATAGATTAGTTTGCATTGCATTGCATCCATATTGATTTCATTGGAGACATTGGCATTGTTTCCCTTGTCTTTGATTTGGAATCTCTCATTGTGTGGTTGACTAGCAAGGTCATGAGTTTATATCTCTAGCTGAGAGCAATTTTAAAAATCTTGCAACTCCATGCATAGAGAGCTATGGATCGATTTGTGAGGGCTCATTGTTGAGTTTTCTTGCATGTAAGGATTCATAGAAGTGTGGTCACATTTTCACCATACACTATTAATCCTCATTCTTCTAATGGACATACCCATATAATCATAGCTACAGATTATTTTACAAAATGGTTAGAAGTAGTCCCTTTGACACAAGCAACTGGAAAGAAAATATCTATGTTCATATTGAACTATATCATATGCAGATATGGGATACCTCATTCCATAATCACAGATAATGGTGGACAATTCAAGAACAAAGATCTAGATGATTTATGTGCTAAGTTCAAGATTACACAACATTGGTCATCTATCTACTATCCTTAAGGGAATGGCCAAGCAGAGGCTTCTAGTAAGAATCTATTGAAAATCTTGCACCATACAGTTAATAAAACAGGAAGAGACTGGCATCTCATGATCAATCTAGCTCTCTAGGCCTATAGAAGAAGTATCAGAATGCCCACTAAGGCTACTCATTTCACTTTAGTTTATGGGTCTGAAGTGATACTACCTATTGAGGTTGAAATCCCATCACTAAGAATCAGAATGCATGGTCTAGTAACTGATGATGACTACAGAGTGCCTAGGTTGCAAGAACTTGAGCTACTAGATGAGCACAGACAAGAAGCATATGATCATCTCAGAGTATATCAAAAGATAATGTCTAGAGGTTACAACAAGAAAGTCAGACACTGAGAATTTTAGGCTGGTGATCCAGTCTTGAGAGAGAATCCTAAAAATCAATCAAATCAAAAATGTAAGAGGAAGTTTGAACCCAACTGGCTAGGTCCCTTTGTTATCACTGCTAATTTTGGCTCTGTCGCCTATCAACTCTCAACGGCTAAAGGAGAAAAGCTCCAAGAACCAATCAACATTATCCATCTGAAGAAATTCTATGTCTAAGGCATTCAGTCTATGGTAAAATGTCCTAAAAAAAATCTTTAAAATTTGGAAAAAGTCCTGAAAAAATGAACATCTTGGTGAAAACTTAGCAATAGGCACCTTGATGATTCACAAAAAATGTAAAAAATATCAAAAGTACAAAAAAAAATTTTAAAAATGAAAAATACAAAAAAATGAGAAGAAAAAAGTGCCTTGGTGAAAACCTGGAAACAGGCGCCTTGGTAGCAAAAATAGAATCTCTACCAAGATGGTGAAAACCTGGCAAACGAGTGCCACTTGTTTCAAAATTCTCCATCTATCAGCGCAATCTTGGTCTTTCCCAACTTTTAGTCTTGCTTTAGTTTGTACATATCTCCTGGTTTGTTTCTGCATTCCTATTTTCAATAAGTCAATTTGTACACCCATCAGCTCAAGCATCTATATCCTATCAGTGTTCAAACTTGGGGGAAATCAATGTCATATCCTATGACCTCCAGTACATCTTAGATGAGTCATATCCATTTAGAGTCCTTTGAAGCTTCATTTGAGTCAGTCTATCTATCTCATCTCCATAAAGGATTTTGCATCTACAACAACGCAATCAAACATCAAAATAAAAACAATCTATACTTTTCACATGCTTTTATCTCCTTGTATGCTTGTTGATTCACATTGAGATTTTTGCATATTTTGTTCCCACGAGCTCTTCGATGATGTCCTTTATAGGATTTAGAGAGTAATGACTGGGGGCATAATCTTTTCTTTATCTTCTGCTTGTATGTGAAAATCTAACAACTTTGGAAATTCTGGATTGAAATTATGTCCGACTGTAAGAGCCTCTATCTCGAATTGGATGGCCATGCGTACCTCGACCATTGATACTTGGAAAATTCAAGGAAGTTTGATCTAACTATTGTCTTTTTTGAGTGAGTTCTTTCTCCTATGGGGAAATGTGATCTTACCTAAGGATGTGAACGATAAAGGGTCACTACGGGTAATTCACATGGGATTTAGAATAATCTCTTGACTGTTTGATGTGTTTGAAATGCAAGGCATATTCAGGTCATTACGATGTTTATTTTTTGATGCTTATACAAATTGCTATATCAAAATGGACATGATATTCAGGTCATCTTGGCATTTGTGCCTTGGTGCTTATATCTAATGTGACATTCCAAAAATAAAATCAATATTCATATGTCCATGGTTTCCTAACCAGTGGGTGTTGTATTGATCCTTGTGTATACAAATCGATATTAATATGTCTATGGTTTCATAACTAGTGGGCATTGTATTGATTTATCCGATTACCTAAAAATTCAATGATGAAATTGACTGACACATGATCAGTGACTAGGTCCTAGGTCTTAGATTGCATTTTATTTTACATGTTTCTTTGCATTTTACATGTTTGCATGATCTCACAAATTATAGAATTAAACTTAAATGCTTAAACGATTCTTCAAAAGTGCTAAAAACATATCATAAGAGCTGAATCTCACACAAAGGTCCATCCAATGAAATAGCAAGTAGAATCCTTTTTCGAGATCAAAATCAAAATTTGAGATCGTTTATATTATTAACTACTTGCATAATCGACCTTTAATCATCATAGAAATCTAGTATTCAACTTAACTAATTATCTTACATCAAACTATTGAAATTTCAATTGGGTCAACTATGGTCAAACCTAGTCAAATTTGGTCTTCTAGACCTCTCAATGATGTAGAATGCATTTTTGAATGTGTTTAACCACTTCTCAAAACAATTAAACATGCTTTTGAACACTATCAATGCTGACTTTTCTTGTCAAATTTCAATTTTAATCCCGAAGGGGGCATGGTATTACACATCATTCAAAGTCTGTAATCTAAATTTGAAATCATATCTTTCCTCAGTAATCAAGACAACAACCATGTCTAGTTGATGATTCATCAAAAAGACCTCATCGCTCGGGGCAAATCAATCATCGCTTGGGGCATATTAGATTCATCAAGATCCATATCAATCTAGTATTCTCGTAATCTTGTAAACTATATCAGTCTTTTGTAATTATCAGTTCAATTGTGTTATTTCCTTGGTTCTTCAGAAACTGAAGGGTTTAGATGTGATACCAATGTGTCTGGAATCGATCACTCACTTCTTCACAATCATAAGGTTTGGAATCAGGTGTTTTGACACTTTTTTGAAATCATCAGTTCATTTGTTGTTATAGTTAACATTATCTTTGGTCATTCAGGACCTATTATCTTCATATCAATTTAAATCAGTTTCTGTCTCATATCAATTTCAATTTCAGACATCAGTTTCAACATCATACATAGATTGTCTTTGAACCACTGCGCTTCGTACAACAATTCAAAGAGGGGCAAAATGTAATACCCCAAAAATGGGCTATAAGTTCATTAACCTCCTATATTGACACATTGAATGAAATCAACATCAAAGTCCTAACCTAAGGCACATCATAAATTCTACATCGGGGAATATTCCTAGTAATATTCCTAATTATCTTAATTATCTTTAATTTAATGATTATTTGGTGATAAATCTTATTTATCCTAAAGTTTGATTAATTGAATATTCTAAATATTTAATTAATTAGATTTAATACTATCACTTAAATATTTAATTGAATTTAATTATATTTATTCCTAATTATTATTATTTAAATTTGACAATAAATCAAAATTCCTATCATTAATTGATTAAATTCTTATTTAATTAATTAAAGAAAGTTGTCATATTTAATAATATTTAATTGGAATAAAAGTTTGATTTAATAATCGATTAACCCATAAATCAATTGTTTTATTTTTAAAATCAGTTAAGTTGAGGATAAATCACTTTATTTATTTATTTAATTCATGATTAATTATGCACATCTAAAGAGTAGTTGAACTCTAAATCAGAAAATCAATTCAAGTTGTTTTAAAAATAAACTCAACTCTCCTTTGAGTTGAAAGCTGATCTCAACTTCTGATTTCAATCAAAAAGCTGCTTTTGCATGATTTATTGTGAGTTAACTATCTTTAATTCCTTGTTGACTCAAAAATCAACTGGAGTGATTTATGGATTTTCCATGCATCCCCAAAGCCCTGGATTTCTATAAAATCAAGGCTCAGCTCTTCAATCTCATATCTCAGAATTTGCAAACTTATGCTAGCGAATTGGTATCTGAAGAATTGAAGCTTCTTTGCAAATCAACAATTTTTGTGAGATCAATCTTGTTTTAGTTTCATATCATTTAGTATATCATTGTTAGATTAATTGCATTGCATATTAGTTTTTCATATAGCATAGATTCATATCAGTTTTTCATTCATAATTGCATAGAAAATCCAAAAAAATAGATTAATTTGCATCTAATTCATATCTAGATTTTGCATTCAAATCCTTCATTGAGGTGTCGTCAAGGTCACTGATCTCAGTCCAATCTAAGAATACATACATCTACTAGAAGGCAGTAAATCACTTGGTTAGATTAGTTTTCATTTCATTGCATGATTTTGATTTCAGCTAACCTCTAATATTTTACTGAAGTGTTGTGTCTATAGCTATGTACAAAATTCACACACACAGACTGCAAAGAGATTAGGACTTTGGCATCCATATGCAGTATCAGTCTAACTGTATCATCCATTCAGATGGTTTTTCCAAATGGTTCAAGCAATTGAGGCAAAATCACCATAAAAAAAGGGGGGACATTTTTAACCAGTATCCATCTAGGGGTCGAAAGGGCAAGAACTTCTTCGTGAACAGCCTTAGGAGACCAAGCCAATGCACAAAATGAAGTGGATCCTATGGTCCAATATTGTTTTTTAAGGACTTCAACCTGAGATTCATGATTAACAAAGATCACAAATAAACCCTTCTGGATTTGCCGACAAAAAGAAATGTGATAACCCATTTTGAGATTCCAAAAGTTGTGAAACCAATCACCAAGAAATTTTCAAGGAGGACACTTATCAAGTTCAACAGTAGAAAAGAAAACCATAGTATTTTTCAACCTATTCTTCTCCTTAATAATCTCAGCAATCATTTCAAGATTAGGAGCGATGGAGAAGGGGGTCGAGGGAATGAAAGAGCACTTACCGAGAATGGCAGCATCGTGAGCACAGACACCTGCAAGATTAAACTTGGCTTTCCCATTGACCACGCCAGTTACATTGGCCACAACCTTAGAGAATCTTTTCAGTTTATAGGTAGGGTTAGGGGTAATATCAAGGACACCATTAATGTCGGCATCCTTTGGCCCATTGCGAGAGGGGTTAGGGGGTACAGGCTCTGCCTAGCAAAAGAGCGAGGGAGATTATGATCCAGGGATATCTACCATATTAAAGGAGGGACTGGAGATGACTACACCTAGTCTGACATCACGCTCAGGGACTTCCAACTGTCTCCCATTGCTCTGATCAAAACCGTCGGAACTCACCACCATAGCCTTCGCAGAGATCGCACAAATCACAAAATGCGCATAGCAGAGCAAACAAATTTTTAATAAATCTTTTGATAAATAATAAAATTGGGTGGCTTATGATTATTATTTTATTTGCACTTTATTTATCAAATATATTTGTGAAGAGTTATATCATAATTTTATTAATATTTTATTTTGATATATCATTGATTAATAAATGAGTGATTTTAAGGATTATATTAAAAACCTAAATTATTATAGAATATAATAAATTTAATTTTAAATTTTATTTACTAATGTCAAGTGTTTTTGTGCAAACATTAATGTAAGGACTTGGATTTTATACATAAACACCTGTAGATGTAACAGATTCATTTTTTTATATGGGAAATGTTTTCCCTAAAACCATTATAATGGTTTAATTTGTAATTTCTAGGGTTAGTATTAGGGATTAGGTTTTTGTGAAAGGGCATGTATTTTCACAGAAAACCTTTGGGAAATATATTTATATTGAAACAATTTGTAAACAAGGACATTGTGACACAATTGGGAAAATCTCCTGAACTACAAATTTGGACCTAATTTTCAATTTGGCAAATACTAATGTCAAATAAGTTGCTTATGCTTTTTGAAGTTATATAGTTTTTATTTTTCAATTAGTTTTTTAGATTACTTTGTGCACTAGGGTGTCCTATGGTATTGTTTTCCTTGATTTTTATGATTCATAGTTAATTTGTACAATTAGAATAGCAATTGCATGGTCTGTGAACCTTTTATTGTTCCTTTCAACCTCTTAATTTGGGTTAAAATCGATAGGATTAATTGTATAAGTTATTTTGAATTTATGATTCAATGGAAGCATATAGGATGATGGTCTCTCTTTATAAGAGTGAGTTCCCTTAAAACCATCTCTGACTATATGTATGATTGAAAGTAATTGACTCTATTCCCATTTTTTCATCAGGCACTTATTTCATTTCATCTGTAATTGTTATTTGGTTCTTTCTATAGTTTACATATTAAATCTGATAATCTCTCTTTATAAAGCACTCAAGTAGGTTTTAGGCTTTAGTTGGATTTCATACTAGTTAGCTATTAGGAGATTAGGTTATTTTCCTCCAAGGATTGTTCACCCCTTTGGAAGGAATTTCTTTTGTCTATATGTGCATTTGTGTAGTTTAAAAACACTTGTGGATTTAGGCCTCCCAGCCTTTGGTCAATCAAGTTAGAATTGCAGAGGCACTTCTTTGTGCCTGTTTGTTGGCCTCAAAATAGTCTAGCATTTTTTAGCACCAACAAATTAGATATATCACCATCTATCACTAGCAGAGTTGCCAATTTATTGGTGCCCAAAAATGATGGTTTGGATTTGTCCAACTAATAGGTACAAATTGATACCTCTACAATTTTGGCTTGATCAGGCCAAGGCCGGTAGGCCTAATTTCACTTTGAACTATTTAATTCTCCATGTCACACAACTACGTACATAAACAAACAAAGTTCCTCCAAAGGTGGTGAATGATCTTTTGAGGAAAGAAACTAATCTCATGAAAATATCTATTCTATAATACTTGACTAAATGGATTATACTAAAGAATTAAAAGTAATGCTTTTGAAAGAATGATTTAATGAACTATAGACTACAAAGTATAAACCAAATGACAATTTTGAAATAATGATTAGATCAGTGCCTTCTAAATACTTGGTCTATAGAGTCAAAACACTTTGAATCCTACGTACAATCAGAGAAAGTTTTTAAAACTTTCTTTAATAAGACAAGACCATCATTTCAGAGGCTTCCACTTGATTCACAATTCAAATCAATTTACACAATTAATCGTATCGAGTTTAACTCAAATTAAGAGACCGATAAGAACAATGGTAGGTTCATGGACCATACAATTGATATTCGAGTTGTATATATTAATTTTGAACTATGATACTCAAGGAATTCAACACAGTGAAACATTCTATTTAATACAATATCTGAAAGACTAATTGAAAACGTATAACTTATAACTACAAATAAAGAGAAGAGCACTTATCTTTATTGATGTTGAAAAACTAGTACATAAGAGTTCATTGTTGCAGTTGTTTATGAAATTATATTCTATGAAAATATATTGTATTGTCTTCTATCTTTTCATTTTAAATTATGTATATATACATGTTTGAGTGGCTTTCACACCTCTTTAGGGTCAAAAGAAACACCCTTATTACAAATTATTTTGAAAAAATAATAAACTAACTAAAAAATAACTACCTAACTTTCGGATTTGGGTCTGGTCAAAAATTCAAAACACCTCATGGAAAGCTAAGATTTTTAATAGGAATAGGAAATTTGATTTTCCAAACTGGGTCCTTTTTAAATTTTTAAAATTTGACCATCTTCAACCTCCGTTGGCATCATCTTTGCAACACGTCAAAATTCTAGCATTTTCTGAAGGTTTTGATCACAGAATTTTGATTGCTCTTGTGACAGAGCTTCCTTTCTTAATCTCTCAACTTTGAATTGAAAATTAATGTAATTTTTTCATCTCATTTCATGTACTCCATCATTAATTATTTGGCATGGAGTTTAATAGACCATTTTTTAGGGTTTTATCACTACATAGGACTCCAAATTTTGCCCAAAATTTAGAGCTCCAACATGGTGTACGACCACCATAATTTGATTTAAATTTTATATTTTTTCAAAATTCCTTTTTTAATATTCAAGATAATTCTATTTAGATTGATGTCATATAATTTATTTTCCAAAAAACCTTAAAATAAAGAAGTTATTAAAGCTTTAGTGAACCTCACTATTCTACATTTAGGTACCACTCTTAATTAATAAATAATGAAAAAATAGTAAAAATAATCATGTCACTATGAAATTTACATTTTTTAAATCAAGACAGTGAACTCTACTGGGTTTTTGTTTTGTCAAAAAATGCAATCATGAAGGCCCTCAAAAAATTACGACAAGGTGGAAATTTGACATTCTAGTGCCTTAACTAAACTTTTGGAGGTCAAGGCATAGGCTTGTTTCCACAAAACCTACATCAAGCCTAGTTTGAACTAAAAACTGAGGTAGAGTTGTGTTTCCCACTCATGTCTTAAGAAATGGGTGCCTGTTATTTAAAATTAAAAAATGGGCACTTGTTTCTTAAAACAATAAATCGACATGTAAAAATGCATTTCAAATCATAATTTTTTTTAAAAAATTGAAATGGGTACGCATTTTTTAAAAAATAGGCACCCATTTATTGAATTTTGGATTAGGCGTTTGAACATAAATCAGGTGCCCATTTTTTGAAAATGGGTGTCCGTTTCTAGCGGTGTTTTTCAATTCCATGAGACTTCCACCGAATAGGCACCCAACTTCTTGCACTTACCCTCAAAACTAAATTCTTCAAACTTACAAGGTATTTAACGAATAAAAAATATGTTTATTCAATTAAACCAATATGAACAAGTTGTCATATGTAATGCATGATGCCACACTTTTCATGAGCATCAATGCAACAATATAAGGACATTGATGGTAGAATTTACTCTAACTCAGGATAAGATACCATTTTTTTAAAATGGGGCATGAAAGGGAAAAAATATTTTCCCTAGATATTGGAACACCTTCTAACATAACTACAAAACCATGATCAAAATTTCAACGGGGTTACAATGGACAAGAAAGATAAAATTGTAGTTATGTTAGAAGCTATTAGACTTCTTGCAGCTTTGATGCCCCAATACTATATTTCTTACAAATTTAATTACTAGTATCAATGTTCTCTAAAATTTGGTTCCCCAAAAGATAGAGAAAACTTCTCACAAGTTTGATACTTGAAAAGAAATAGAGAAAAGAGAAAAAATGATAAGGAAACAAGAAATGGTTCAACTTCTCCACTAGAAAAGACCCATATTCCTTGATTTATGAGATATTATGACAAAATTTGGAAAAAAAATATTCAAGAGATCATGGGACAAAACCTAGTGATGCAGGAGCATTTTGGGTTCTTAGCAATCTTGTATCACCAAAAACAAGTTAGAAGTGGTAGGTTTACTTGAGAGCTTCTTTTGGCTCTCGGTGATGTTTTCCTTTGTTTACTGATGGGGCTCGGTTATTGCTCTATTCCTTCATTGACTGAGTTGGCTGGGTTCCTTCATTTGCTGAGTTATTTCTTAGCACTCGGTAATCTTTCTCACCAAGTGATTTATTTTGATTTCCTATTGAGGCCGACTTGTGCATTTAATTATGGTCACAGAGTTAATGTTGGTATTGATCATTGGGAAGCGTGTGGACCTAGATCTGGTGACTCCTCTCACCAATGATGGATTTGAAGGATGACTTGTTCAGTAGCCTCTTGTATAAATGTAGTTTTTGGTTGTGGTTTTAGGCATCAGTTTGGAATGTAGGAGTTAGAGGTATCAATTTAGAAGTTAGAAGATAGTTTATGAGTCCTCGCATGTTCGAGGACTATTGTAACTAAATTTGAATGTATTTGGCCATTACCGGGAAGGTCTTATAGTCCGACATGTATGAGGTTATTTTATGAATAATAAAGGATCTATTATGCATTCTCTCTATCAGTTGTTGTTTAATTGCTTCTGTGTGTTATCTATGCAACTAGGATTTGGATTGGGGTGTGCCATTGGCCCTCATCCTACCCTACCTTGCATCAGGTGGTACCAAAATGAAGGTTGAGATCTAGATCTAAACTTACAAGTTTAGATTGAGTGTTCCTTCTTGTTAAACCCTAGTTGATTTGGTTGTGGGGTAGTGGATTGTGATCTAGCCTTCAATTGTAGGGGGTTTTCAAGATGGTTCATGGGAGGTGAGATGAAAATCCAAGGTTGGTAGACATGTTATGACAAATTGTTGCTAGGTTAGAAGCTATTGAGATAGCCCAGCGTAGAGGAAGACATCTTGAAGATGTTAGTGATGAAGAAATTGAAGAAGAACAAGGTGAAGCAGAACCTGCACCTGTAATGTATCAGGGTGAGGAAAGATTGTTGAAGTCTTTGATAAATCTGAAATATACACCACATTTAAATTCTCTTGAATATAGTGGAAATCTAGATTTAGATGAGTTGGTGGATAGGATCACTGAGATGGAAAAGTATTTTGAGTATGAAAATATCCTTGAAGAAAAGAAGGTCAAGATTCCAAGCACATTGTTGAAGAGTCATGCATCCTTATGGTGGGAGCATATGTAATTGGATAGAAAAAGGAAAGGCAAAAACAAGATCAAGGTATGGAATAAAATGGTAAATAAGTTGAAAGGAAAGTTTTTACCATGTGATTATCAAATTAACCTAGTTAGGTGAATGCAAAGTTTGAGGCAGAAAGATAGATTGATAAAAGATTATACTAGGGAATTCTATAAATTAGATATCAAATCTAGACATGATGAAGATGAAGTGGAAAGAATTGCTAGGTACCTAAATGGTTTGAGAGTTTTTGTCCAAGAAGAAATTAGTTTGGTTAAGTTGGAAAACATTGAGGAAGCTTATCAGCTTTCCTTGAAAGCTGAGGAGAAATTGAACAAAAGATATGAGCAAAGATAGAGAGGAAGAGGTGGTAGATTCCCTAGAGGAAGAGGTAGATCCTATGGTGAAAATAATAGATCTGATCAAGATAAATAAAATCTAGATAAAGGCAAGACCGAGTGGAAAGGTGAAAGTTTGGTTAGAGGAAGAGGCAATAACTACCCAGGTGGTTATAGCAGAGGTGGATTCTGAGGAGCTTGCTACAATTGTGGAGAAGAAGGACATAGGTCATTTGAGTGTACACATGCAAGTAAGAAGGTCGGTAGAAGTAGAAATGCTTTGGTGCAAGAAGAATCACCAAATGAACCTAAGAAAGAAAAAAACTTGATGGTCAGGAGAGCACTTTGGAGTGAAAGTAATAAGGAAGATCCATGGTAAGGAAAAAAAATTTCAAGACTAGTTGTAGAGTTTCTGATGAAATGTGGAAGGCAATCATTGATAGTGTAAGCTTGAAAATTTTGGCATCTGAGGAAATGCTTACAAAGTTACAATTGGAAAGGTTGAAACACCCAAAGCCCTATCAGATTTCATGGATCAGGGATGAGCATTCACTATTGGTAAGTGAACAATGCTATGTGAATTTGAAAAATGGAAAGTACTATGATAAGGTGTTGTGTGATATAATGCCTATGGATTGTTGTCATATTTTTTTTGGGTAGACCTTAGCAATATGATATAAATGCTATATATTATGGGAGATTGCATAAATATACTATTTGGGCTGATGGGAGAAAGAAAATCTTCTTGCCTTTGATTGAAGAGCCTGTTAGTAGTGTTTGTACATCTGTAAAAGTTTGTTTGATGAAAGGAAGAAATTTTGTTAAGGATTTGAAGAAGAATGATGTATGTTTTGTTGTGATTCCTAACAAACTAAGTGAGAAAATAGTGGATAGCATACTTGAAGAGATTGATAAGATACTCACCAAGTATAAGGAGATCATTTTTTATAATATACCTGATGGTTTTCCATTGAAGAGAAGTATTGATCATTGCATGGATCTAATATGTGGAGCTAGTTTACCAAATTAGGCACCACATCGGTTATCACCTACCGAGAATACGGAATTGAACTGACAAATCCAAGAATTGTTGCAGAAAGGTTTGATCTGATAAAATTTGAGTCCTTGTGTAGTACCAAATATATTGGCACCTAATAAAAATGGAGAATAGTGAATGTGTATTGATTCCAGAGAAATCAACAAGATAATAATGAAATATAGGTTTCATATACCGAGGACAGATGACATAATGGATAGTTTGACTAGAGAAAATTATTTTACCAAAATTGATTTGAAAATTGGATATCATCATATCAGAATCAGAGAAGGTGAGGATTGGAAGACTTCTTTTAAGATAAGAGAAGGTTTGTATGAGTGCTTGGTTATGCCTTTTGGTTTAACTAATGCACCGAGTACTTTTATGACATTGATGAATGGGGTTTTGAAGAAATTCTTGGGTAAATTTTTTATTGTATACCTAGATGATATTATGATATTCAGTAAGACCAAAGAAGAGCATTTTTTGCATGTTGAATAAGTATTGTAGAGATTGAAACAAGAAAAGTTGTTGATTAACCTAAAAAAGTGTTCCTTCATGAAAGAGGAGATTGTGTATTTGGGATTTTTTATTTTAGCTGATGGTTTGAAAATGGATCTTGAAAAGGTTGAAGCTATTTTGAATTGGCCTATACCTGAGAATGTTAGTGAGGTAAGATCATTTCATGGTTTAGCAAGTTTTTACTGAAAGTTCATTAGGAATTTCAGTTCGATTTGTAATGCTATGATTGAGACTATGAGAGGAGATAAAAGAGAATTTAAGTGGACACATGGAGCTGATAAAAGTTTTGAGACTTTGGAGAAAAAGGTTATTGAATTGCCTATGTTAGCATTGCTTGATTTCAATAAGGTATTTCAAGTTGAATGTGATGCAAGTGGTAGTGCAATAGGAGCCATGTTGAGTCAAGCAGGTAAACTTGTTCCTTTCTTTAGTGAAAAGTTGAATGATGCAAAAAGGAAATATTTTGTGTATGATCAAGAGTTCTATGCTATTTTGCAAGCTCTAAAGAAATGGAGACATTATTTGATACCAAGCGAATTTGTGTTGTATACTGATCAGAAGCCTTTACAGTATTTGGATAATCAGAATAAGTTGAATCAGAGACATATGAAATGGGTTGAATATTTTTAGAGTTATACATTTGTGATAAAATATAAGAGTGGATTCACTAACTGAGTTTTTGATGCATTGAGTAGAAGATCTTTGATGGCTGAGATAAGAATTGAAGTTCTTGGTTTTGATGACATGAAAGGATTATATGAAACTAATCCTGATTTTTCTAAGTCATGGAGGAAGTGCAGAGGACCTATTCAAGATCAATCAAGTACTAAATGGGAAGACTATTTCATTCAAGAAGGTATGTTGTTTAAACATATTTAGTGTTGGAAAATGTAATTGAAGCAATTATTGTATTATCATTGATGTCAAAACTTAACTAGTAAGACTGTTGCTATCTAAGAAAGTACTATATCTATTTCATTGTTGAGAAGGATTAGGGAAAGGGTGATAACAATATAGAGAAAGGTTGAGTTATTCGATACTTCAGTTAGTACTTGATTATGTGGAACAATGATAAGATAATGCATTTTTTATCTAAGTGAGAAGAAAGACTGAACAAGTAGGCTTAACCGAGAAAAAGTGAAGAAATCTAGTTTAAGGCAAGTGATGTTAGTGTCGACCGAGCCAATATATGCCGAGTAAATTCAATATTGACTGAACATCAATGTATTGTTAAGGGAAATAGTTTCAAGTGGTGACCGAGCTATGCAGTGATGACTGAAGATTTGAACATAGTATTGACCGAGCATCTCTAATTTACATTTGAGGAAGAATTCAGATTCCTAGCTGACATGTTTGAATTCTTGGATTATGTAAATTGTGTTGACTTTATTTATTGACTATATGGAGCATTTAATGCACAGTAAACCATTTTATTATGATTCCAATAAAGAGATTAAAGATGTTTTTAGAAGGATAGATGAAGAACATAATGTTGGAAGTGTTAGCATGAGCAAAAAAATTTATGGCTTCATTATCTTTCCCCTAGTCTCTGTATCATTTCTCATGTCTCTAGCTAAATCCCTAAGCAGAATATTCAAAAAACTAGCCGTTACATTCAAAATACCCTTTGTAATGCCTTGGCCCTGTTCTATTTTAAAGTTACTTTTTTGGGCCACTTAAAAACCTTTGTGTGCATGTGCTTTATATTTTTGAGCAGCCCCCGCTTTCATTTTTCCTAAGTTTTTACCCCTGGTGGCCTTTAATTTTTCCTATTGTCCTCAGCACCTAAAATTTTCCTAAAATGCCTAAGTCTTGCGCTTTAATTTTTCTTATGTTTTGTCTTAATATTTTCCTGGGCCCGGCTCTGACACCATCTTGATCCAATGATTGTCACGAAAGTGCAAGGGTTTTGTCAGAGGCTTGCACTTTTGCGACGGCCATTGATTCATTTCCATGACGTAACCTTTCAAAGCACGGTGGGCCCGATATCTCAATCAAATGATTCAGGACCGACGGTTGGTGTATAAGTGCATAGAATCTTTTCAGTCCTTCAGATCTTGCGCTCATCGTCTGATCTTCTAGGTGATATAATGATCTTGATGGGTCTTAATTTCCATTTAAGCATAGTTGGTGGTCTCTCATTGGTCCATGAGGTAATGACTTGGCACTTCTTAGTGGGACCTGAGTTTTTGGCTTGTCAGAGGGTCCTGACATCTGTAGAAAATCAACGACGGGTGTAAGTTCTTAAGGAATGTGTCAGACGCATGAGATCTTCAGAAAACCATCAATTTTACTTTTCCTCAAATGACTGATGTAGGTGGGTCCTCTAACATTTGGAGCTGATGCAAGGAATCAGCAGGGTGGGGTAGTTGTCAGAAGGATCAGTGATGGGGACAAAATCTACGGTCGGCGTAAGTTCTCATGGGTTGTGTCAGAGCCATGAGATATTATGCCTACCATCCATTTTCAAAGACATAGGGAGGTGGGTCCTGTGTCAGAGATGACTGAACATGAGCGATGAATGAGGTGGTGACATGTGCAATAAAGCAGGCCTAAGTGAGGTCAAAGGGTCTGGCGGTCCTAATAAATGTGTTTAGTGGCCGACAAATTTCCAAAGGGTTTCGCTCATTCGCAAAGAGAATTGGTGGTGTTCCAAAATGATTGGCAATTCAGTGAAGGAAGGTCATGTAGTCACCAAAATTTTTAGCAGTGACATAAAGTGCCTCGCAAAATGTCGGAAACCTTCAGTCGCCAGTTCGCTAAATATGACTGTGGTTATATTAAAAGGTTAAGACATAAAGTTGGTGAGATAAAAGGATCTGACGGTCACGATATAAAGTTGACTTAAATTTGAATATAGACCGCCGATTTATTGTAGGCACCATAAAGTAACCATTTATTTTCAAATTCAAATTTGAGAAGGGTTTCCTATGAACAAAAGGACCAAAATTTAATGTAGAAGTGACTAGTGCTGGTATGAGATGATTTGTTTGCCGTTGCAGTGTGGTCCAGGGTGTGTCATGATCATCTGTAGGGGTTTGTACTATGTTTTTGGTGCTCGAGGAGTGTTTGCAGATGGCCGAACAGGTTAACAATTTGGCATTTTCATGGTTCTCAGTACTTTCTTAGTAAAATTGTCATGATTGAGGATCACTCCAGGATTTTTTTTCTCCTAGTTGCCTAGATTTCTTCTCCTGTTTTAAATTTTTTAGTGTTTCAGTTGGTTGGGTAGTTGAAACCCTAACCCTAGTCACCCAAAGCTTGATGCATCCTCTTTGAGGATTCCAAGGGGACTAGTGGTGGTATATATTGAAAAAAGGTGATATCTTGTAAGGGTTGTTGATGGTATTATACTGAGCAAGGAGAGACTGGATTTTGGGTCTGCTTCTTTGGCATTTTGTTGTTTGATAATGTATTGATTTTGCAAGTCTTAATGAGAATACAGTTGAATTCCAATCTCATAGTGGTGTATGTCTTTTTGTTTTGTTCTTAGGCTCATATATGTTGATTTTAGAAAGTGGGTTAGCATATGGTAAACAAAGAGTATTTTGAGATTATCTTTGAGTTCCTAACAAAGTTAGGATTAAATTCTTTCAGTTAGTCTTAGTGAGTTCATGGCTTGATAAGAATTTGATGTCCTGATATGTGAGTGAGAGGGATAATAAGAAAAGAACTTATCTTGAATTCAAGTGTGTTTGAGTTAGGGTCTTCGGTTGATGTATGCTATTAGGTGACTCTATGCCCTAGTTAAGGCACTGATCCTTTCTCTAGATGCAGTCCATCATCATCAATCACACACACATTTAAATGATAATATCTTTCAGTCAGTTAGTAAAGGACATAGTTGAATATTGTTTTGAGACTCCTTTGAAGAAGTGAGTCAAGGGTACACCCGCCTGAGCATTAAGGCTCAAAGTGTAGGAGGATTTCATTATTGATCCTTGTTAATTGGCCCTCTTCCTTGTAGACTTTGGAGTGGTGATAGATTCAAAGTTATATTAAAGTTATTCATCAAAGTATAAATCTACAAGTTAAAGATCAAAGGGAACTCCCAACAAGAGGGTGACTCTATTGGGGAGAATCTAGAGATAATGGTTGTTAAGTGCACTCTTGTTTTCCTGTTCTATTTAGTTGAATATTTCCCACTTTGTGGGTGGTGACTCAAAAAGGTTAAAACTAGTGTCATACTACAAAAGATGTAAAAAATAAGGAATACTAGATCCTTTGTCAAAAAAAATTCGGAGGTCACTCTAGAACAATTGCCTAGACAAGAGAAGAGTTGGATCAGAAGGAATGGTGAGTCTACTAGTGCTCCCATAAGAGAACAAAGAAATACCAAAAGAAGAGCACCACATGTTTCCTCAAGTGAGGAAGGTTCACAAGACATAGTTTCTAGATCACATGGTGGTCACTCTGAATATAGATTTTATGATACCCTAGAGATTGTATTCCAAGACAAGGGTGCATTGCCTGCAGGTTAGGATGAACAAGCTAGAGGGATGGGTTTAGAGATTTATTTAGATCTTGATGAGGATAATTTAAGAATAGAGCCCATGAGACCATGACAAGTGCATTTCCCATATAAGCATCCTACTGATATGGATGTGTCATCAGGTTCTGATGACATTATGATAGACCCAGATGATTTAAATGCACTTAGGTTGCAGTTGGCAGAGCAAGATGCCATACATAAAAGGTTACAAGAGGAGAGAGAGGCTGAAAAGGTGAATGCTCTAATAGAAAGATAGTCTCTCCTTAGAAAGATTAATGAAATGAAGTAGAGAAACAAGATGCTTGCTTCTGCTCCTAAGATGTTGCAACATAATGTTTTTGGTGATCTTGAAGCTCTAAGAAGTGAGTAGGAATGTTTGTTGCAAGACCATGACTTTGATGAAGAGAGCCTTGTGATCAGACAAGTGCAAAGTTTTCCTCCTTTGCCTAAGGGTAAGAATGGACATGAGATCATTAGGCCTACTGTAGTTATTAATGAAAAAGGAAAGCAGGAGATGGTGGGTGTCCAGGCAAGCAAACTAGTGACAATACCAAGGATCCCAACACTTAAGTCAAATAGGGAGAGAGAGATAGAAAGAAAAAGAATAGAGGATGAAGCTCTTGCTCAAGAGTTGGAAAGAGCTAAGTTTGATGCTACTATTGCAGAGAAAAGAAGAACTATCTAGTTCTTGAGGGCTTCATCAGCTAATGTTCATGGCCCTTCTACTACTGAACTAGGTATGCCATCTATGAACACTACTGTTCCACCTAGCAATGCTACTACTAGTAATCTAATTCCTAATGTATCTACCAAATCATTTGTTGATCCTAATAGATAGTCAAATGTTTAAGTGGGTGGGAATGTAGATAAAAATAATAATTCTAGTGGGAACACTAGTTTAAGATTTCAAAGAAGTCCTATGCAGCTAGAAGGGTATAGGCAAATTAGTTTTGATGGGATACCAGGCTACCCGAATGCTTTTCCAAATGATATAAGAGATAAGGTACCTCATTTTTCTGGTAATAATGCTATTAGTTGTGAGGAGCATCTTAGGCTATTTTTTGATATGCTTAATGATTATGAGGTAGAGCATGAGGATGTAGTCATGAAATTATTTGTTCAATCTCTAATGGAGGATGCTACAGATTGGTTCAAGAGACTTCCTGATAAATGTATTGATACTTGGGATTCTTTTGAGAGATGTTTTAAAGAGAAATATGGTGATAGGCCTAATGCTAGTTTCATGTTGAATGAATTCAATACCATAAGGAAAAATCAGAATGAGTCTGCAGCTGAATTCAACATGAGATTTTAGAAGGGTATGCATAAGTTGTTTCAAGTTATGCGGTTAGATGACAATGTCTGTCTAACCACATAATTCAATGCATTTGATGGAAAGATGGGATACTTGTTGAGGGACAAAGAACTAGGAACTCTTAGATATGCTTTTAGGATTCCTATCAATATTGAGAACAATATGAAAATATCAGGGAGATTGGGTGGGAAAAGAGATGACCCTAAGTTCTTTGGGGACAAGAAATAAAAAAAAGAAAATAGTAGGAATGTTGGAGCTAGGAGGCAAGAAGAAGATAAATTGGATAAGGTGCTCAATGCATTGAAGGATTTGAAGACACCTACAAATGGGAACATCAGTGCTCCTACCAATGAAAGGCCTCAGTTCAACAACAATTTCAATAAGCAGAATAGATTGCAGAACTACCCCTACAACACCCAATGGAAGGATGGCAAGCCTATTGTCCCTGTTGCAAGAGGAAAAAATGACAGAGGTGTCCCTAACCCTCTACACAAGGCTTCAATAAATGTCATGGAGGACATACCTTGGTGTGTTGCATGTCAGTCCCCTCATTTTGTAGAGCATTGTGTGGTTGCACATTCTATGGCTGCAAATCAAGATTGTGGCAATGAGGAGATAGATCAAGAAGAAGATCAAGATGATATTGGATGAACATGGCCACATCATATCTAGGACATGAAGATGGTTCTGATTTTGATGAAGAAATAGATGTAAATGTGAAGAGACACAATCAAGCCCTTTTTCATCAAGAGGTTTTTTCTGATAGTGAAGACATAGATAAGAAGACATGTAACATGAACTCTTCTTCTGAGCTAGTAAATTTGAGAAGACCTTCTAGAGAAGAGATGGATAGGATTACTGTAGAAATGATTTCTTGGGTGCAAACTAGAGGCATGGTGGAAAGGAATACAAATCAGAAAGCTGTAGGAATGTTTATAAAGAATACCAACTCCGGAGAGCCTAATGAGAACAAATGAAAAAGTGATCACATGGTGAAATTCAAGAATGTAAAAGGTAGGAATTGTGAGCCTAAGGGAGTTGGAGATGAAAGATTTTCTAATGAGACAGAGAAGCCAGTTAACACAATGGCTAAGATTGAAAAAATGAGGGTGGCCAATACACCTAATGTATCAGACAGGAAAAAGGACACTAAGGTAGTGCAAATTGAGATTCCTTCATCTGCTCCTATTGATATGTTATCTGTATTGTCACAAATTAAAGTTAAGGTTCCATTGTCAGAGTTGTTAAAGATCCCTGAACACAAAGATAGAGCTATTCCATGTGTAGATGATACTCATAATAATGATGATGCTTGCAATGGATCTCAGGATAAAGCTTTGAAAGGTGTTTCTACTCAAGGAATTGTATCTCAAATTCTTCCTATAGATTTGGATAGTTCTGTCATTGCTAGCCTTGAAAACATTGATCCATTCTTATTAAGTGTCCTTGTGAATGGAATGAAATTAAGAAATTGTATGATTGATAGTAGTGCCTCTAATACTATTATGCCTTTTAAGATTATGGAAAATTTGGGTCTTAAACTTGATACAGTTCAAGGCAGATGTTGTGCAATGGATTAGAGGGAGGTACCAATTATTGGCACTATCAATGCAATGCCATATAGGCTGGAAGCATATCTAGAGAAAGAGTTAACAATGAGTGTTTTGGTGGTGGACATCCCTCCTCATTATGGGATGCTACTATCTAGAAGGTGGACTGCTGCCATGGGTGGAAGTTTAGAGTGTCATTTGTCCTATGCCACTTTCAAGATTGATGATCAGTTTGTCAAGATTGAGCGAGAACCAAGAGTATGCCACATGATTGAGAGAAATATTGACAATGAGACTACATGCTTTGTGGATACTAATATTAATGCTTTTAGGGAAAAGATCCCTGTACTTGAGAAGGAACCTATTTTGTCACCTATCTCTATTGAGGTAAGTTTTAACTCTATGAAAGGTGATTTGTGGGTAATGTACTTTGATGGTGCAAATTGCAAAGATGGAGCAGGAGCAGGTATTTTACTTATTTCTCCTAATAGAAATACCTACGAATTTTCTTTCACATTGAATTTCTTTTGTACCAACAATATAGCAGAATATGAGGCATTGGTCTTAGGACTGAGGTTGGCACAAAAGAATGGAATTAAATGTATAAGTGTTGTTGGTGATTCTGAGTTCTTGATATGCCTAGATTTTGGGTCTGCTTCTTTGGCATCCTGTATAAGTGGGATGGTCTACTTTAACCAGTGATTCTAAGTTCTTGCTATGCCTGCAAGAGCCACACATCCCCAGACAGAGCCATTGTTAGCATGTGCAAAAAATTTTATGGCTTCATTATCTTTCCCCTGGTCTTTGTATAATTTTTCATGTCACTGGCTAAAGCCCTAAGAAGAATATTCAAAAAGCTAGCCTTTACATTCAAAATACCCTTTGTAATGCTCTGGCCCTGTTCTATTTTAAAGTTACTTTTTTGGCCCACTAAAAAACCTTTGTGTGCACGTGCTTTATATTTTTGGTCGGCCCCCACTTTAATTTTTCCTAATTTTTTACCCTGAGTGGCCTTTAATTTTTCCTATGGTCCTCAACACCTAAAATATTCCTAAAAATCCTAAGTCTTGCGCTTTAATTTTTCTTATGTTCTGGCTTAATATTTTCCTAGGCCTGGCTCTGACACCATCTTGATCTAACGGTTGTCACGAAAGTGAAAGGTTTTTGTTAGAGGCTTGCACTTTTGTGATGGCCATTGATTCATTTCCATGATGTAACCTTTCAAAGCACGGAGGGCCCAATACCTCAATCAGATGATTCAGGATCGACGGCTGACGTATAAGTGCATAGAATCTTTTTAGCCCTTCAGATCTTGCATTCGCCATCCAATCTTCTAGGTGGTATAATGATCTCAGTGGGTCTTTATTACCATGTAAGCATAGTTGGTGGTCTCTCATTGGTCCATGAGGTAATGACTTGGTGCTTGTCAGTGGGACCTGAGTTTTTGGCTTGTCAGATGGTCCTGACATCTTCAAAAAATTGACGACGGGCGTAATTTCTTAAGGAATGTGTCAGATGCATGAGATCTTCAGAAAACCATTGATTTTACTTTTCCTCAAATGACTGACGTAGGTGGGTCCTCTGACATTTTGAGATAATGCAAGCAATCAATAGGGTGGGGTCATTGTCAGAAGGATTAGTGACGGGGACAAAATCTATGGTCAGTGTAAGTACTCATGGGTTGTGTGAGAGCCATGAGATCTTACGCCCACCATCCATTTTCAAAGGATTAGGTGGGTGGGTCTTGTGTTTGAGATGATGGAGCATGAGTGGTGAATGAGGAGGTGACATGTGGCATAAAGTGGACCCAGGTGGGGTCAAATGGTCTGGCGGTCCTAATAAATGTGTTTAGCGGCCGAAAAATTTCCAAAAGGTTTCACTCATTTGCAAAGAGAATTGGCGGTGTTCCAAAATGATTGGTGATTCAGAGAAGGAAGGTCATGTAGTCACTAAAACTTTTAGCAGTGACATAAAGTCTCTCACGAACTGGCGGAAACCTTTAGTCGCCAGTTCGCTAAATATGACTAGGGTTATATTAAAAGGTTAAGACATAAACCCCATGAGATAAAAAGATCCGATGGTCATGATATAAAGTTGACTTAAATTTGAATATAGACCACTGATTTATTGTAGGTGCCATAAAGTAGCCATTTATTTTCAAATTCAAATTTGACAAGGGTTTCCTGTGACCAAAAGGACCAAAATTGAATGCAAAAGCGACTGGTGCCAGTATGAGATGATTTGTTTGCCATTGCAGTGTGGTCCAGGGTGTGTCGTGATCATCTACAGGGGTTTGTACTATGTTTTTTGTGCTCGAGGTGTGTTTGCAGATGGCCGAATAGGTTGACAATTTGGCATTTTTGTGGTTCTTAGTACTTTCTCAGTTAAATTGTCATGATTGAGGATCACTCCAGGATCTATTTTCTCCTGGTTGCCTAGATTTCTTCCACTATTTTAAATTTTTAACTGTTTCAGTTGGTTGGGTAGTTGAAACCCTAACCCTAGTCACCTGAAGCTTGATGCATCCTCTTTGAGGATTCCAAGGGGACTAGTGGTGGTATATATTGAAAAAAGGTGATATCTTATAAGGGTTGTTGTTGGTATTATACTAAGAAAGGAGAGCTTGGATTTTGGGTCTGATCACATGGTGAAATTCAAGAATGTAAAAGGTAAGAATTCTGAGCCTAAGGGAGTTGAAGTTGAAAGATTTTCTAATGACACAGAGAAGCCAGTTAACGCAATGGCTAAGATTGAGAAAATGAGGGTGGCCAATACACCTAATGTATCAGACAGGAAAAAGGACACTAAGGTAGTGCAGATTGAGATTCCTTCCTTTTCTACTATTGATATGTTATCTATATTGTCCCAAATTACAGTTAAGGTTACATTGTCAGAGTTGTTAAAGATCTGTGAACACAAAGATAGAGCTATTGCATGGGTAGATAATGCTCATAATAATGATGTTGCTTGCAATGGATCTTAGGATAAAGTTTTGAAAGGTGTTGCTTCTCAGGGAATTGTATCTCAAATTCATCCTATATATTTGGATAGTTCTGTCAATGCTAGCCTTGAAAACATTGATCCATTCTTATTAAGTGTCCTTGTGAATGAAATGAAATTAAGAAATTGTATGATTGATAGTGGTGCCTCTAATACTGTTATGCCTTTTAAGATTATGGAAAAGTTGGGTCTTAAAGTTGATATAGTTCAAGGTACATGTTGTGAAATGGATTAGAGGGAGGTACCAGTTATTGGCACTATCAATGCAATGCCATATATGTTGGCAGCATATCCAGAGAAAGAGTTAACAATGAGTGTTTTGGTGGTGGACATCCCTCCTCATTATGGGATGCTACTATCTAGAAGGTGGAGTGTTGCCATGGGTGGAAGTTTATAGTGTTATTTGTCCTATGCCACTTTCAAGATTGATGATCAGTTTGTCAAGATTGAGTGAGAACCAAGAGTATGCCACATGATTGAGAGAAATATTGACAATGAGACTACATGCTTTGTGGATACTGATATTAATGCTTTTAGGGTAGAGATCCTTGTACTTGAGAAGGTACCTATTTTTTCACCTATCTCTATTGAGGTAAGTGTTAACTCTGTGAAAGGTGATTTGTGGGTAATGTATTTTGATGGTGCAAATTGCAAAGATGTAGCAGGAGCATCTATTTTACTTATTTCTCCTAATGGAAATACCTACAAATTTTCTTTCACATTGAATTTATTTTGTACCAACAATATAGCAGAATATGAGGCATTGTTGTTAGGACTTAGGTTGGCACAAAAGCATGGAATTAAATCTATAAGTGTTGTTAGTGATTCTGATTTGGTGGTGTCCCAAGTCAGGTCAGTATATGCTTCCAAGAACAAAAGGTTAAAATAATATAGGAATGCAGTTTGGGATTTGATTGAACATTTTGATGCCTTCAATATTGAGTGGAAGGATAGGAGTAACAATAAGATGGATGACTTGTTAGCCAATATAGAAATCAATAGCAATGTGATATTATTTTTGCTGGTCTCTCTAAAGTTGAAGTTCAGACTATGCCTAGTATACCAGGCAATATTGAAAATTCGCAAGTTTTTGATGATGATAATGATATCTTGAAGTTTATGAGTTTTGAAGATCAATATCATGGTCAAGAATTTGATTATTTAGCCTTGGTTGAGTCAGTAGAAGGAAGGGAGGTTGTCTTTGGCAATGAAGTTATTCAACTTAGAACTAACAAGGTGCCCAAGGGGCTTGTTGTTTTGGAGACTATCTTTGATAACCAGGATAGAGTTCAAAACAATATTAAAAGAGAAGATCATGTTGATCTAGAGTAGATAAACCTTGGAACACATGAGGCACCTAAGAAGGTATACATTGGTAGGGACATGTCTCACAATGTAATAAAATCTTTGATTGAATTATTGAGAAAATTCATGCATGTTTTTGCATGGTCATTTGATGACCTAAAGTTTTATAGAGAAGACTTGTTTCACCATATCATTCCTTTGAAACTAGATGCTAAACCTTTTTGACAAAAACAAAGGCCAATTAATCCCACTTTGGCACCTAAGATGCAAGAAGAAATAATGAACTTAAGAGATTTTGGCATTATCAAGCCCATTAGACATTCTTCTTGGGTGTCAAACCTTGTTCCTATGAGAAAGAAGAATGGTGACATCAGGCTTTGTGTGGACTTTAGGAATTTGAACATCAGCTCATTAAAGGATAATTATTGTCTGCCCAATATGGAAGCTATGTTGCAGAGGGTAACCGGATCAAAATTGATGTCTATGATTGATGGTTTCTCTGGTTACAATCAGGTGATTGTTAAAGAATTAGAACAATTCAAGACAACTTTCACAACACCTTGGGGGACATATGTTTATGTGAGAATGCCTTTTGGTCTCACAAATGTTGGTGCTACTTTTTAGAGAGTAATGGATGTTGCTTTTGCAGATTTTATCAATGATTTCCTTGTTGTTTATCAAGATGATTTGACTGCCTATTCCAAGAAGGAAGAAGACCATTGTACTCATTTAGAGAAAATATTTGTAAGGGATTTGGAATATGGCATTTCATTAAACCCAAAGAAATGTGCATTTGGTGTCATTGAAGGTAAGTTGCTTGGGCACTTAGTTGGGAAGAAAGAAGTGAGAATTGACCCTAAGAGGGTAGGAGCTATTGATAAGATTCAAAGGCCAAAAAATGTTAAAGGGATTCAGTCCTTCTTTGGTTAGATCAATTTCTTAAGGAGGTTTGTAACAAACTTTGCAAAGGTTACTAGACCTATTTCTAAGATGTTGAAGAAGGGATCTGCAATCAATTGGGAGGGTGAGCCTGATGAGGCTTTCAAAAATATGAAGCAGGCTATCAAAGATGCACCGGTGCTTAAGGCACCTGATTATAATGTCCTAATGCACATCTTTTCCTTTGCATCTTTTCACACTATTGCTGTAGTTTTGTTACAAAAGAAGAAGCAGGGTTTTGAGTAGCCTATTGCATTTTTCAGTAAATCATTGCAGGCTACTAAATTGAAGTATGACATAAATGATAAACAAGCATATGCACTTGTGAAGGTAGTCAAGGCTTTTAGGTGTTACTTGATGGGAGCAGTTGTGATTGCTTTTGTGCCAAGTGCAGCAGTGAAGGCTATTTTCTCATAGCAAGAGGTGTCTAGGAGAAGATGCAAATGGATCAATAGGATCCAAGAATTCAACATTGATGTTTAGATTACCAAGTTGGTTAGAGGACAACGATTGGAAAAACTGATGGCTCAATCCAATCTTGATGCAAATCAGGTAAATCAAGCTGATTATACATGTGACATGGATGATTGTGTCTGGTATCAAGATATCATCTATTACTTGAGAAATATGAGATGTCTAGCAGACATGGATGACAATAAGAAGAGGACATTGAAATTACAAGCCATCAAGTATGTAATTGTGAAATGCAAATTGTATAGAAGGAATTTAAATTGCATACTTTTGAAGTGTGTTGATGAGAATCAGGCTAACAAGTTGTTGAAAGAAATGCATGAGGGAGTTTGTGGTGGACATTACATGGGTAAAACAACTGCTCATAAAATCTTGAGAGCAGGATTCTCTTGGCCCACAATCTTCAAGGATGTAGAACAGTTGGTAAGGAGGTGTGATGCTTGTCAAAGGTTCTCTGGTAAGCTTAAATTTTTAGGTAACATGCCATTAAGACTAGAAGTACAAGCTCCTTTCCAACAATGGGGAATTGATTTCATAGGGGAGATACCAAACAAGTCAAGTGAAGGACACTCATGGATATTAGTTGCCACTGATTACTTTACAAAGTGGGTAGAGGCTATGCCTACAAGAAATGCAACTAGTAAGGTGGTAGTTGATTTTTTGTTGAATAACATTGTTACAAGGTTTGGTTTCCCTAAGAGAATAGTAAGTGATAATGTCATGTGCTTCAAGTTTGCTGAATATAAGGACTATTGCAAAGGTTTAGGAATTCAGATTTCTAATTCCTCACCTTATCATCCACAAGGAAATGGACAGGCAGAATCAACAAATAAGAGTTTGATTAAGATCCTAAAGAGGATTCTTGAAAAGAATAAGAGGGCATGGAATTCAAAACTACCATTAGTTGTATGGGCTGATAAGGTAATTGTGAAGAGGGCAATTGGTTGTGCACCATTTGACCTAGTATGTGGGATACATGCAAGAATGCCTCAAAATAACATATTGGAAATGTATAAATTTGTGCAATTATATGATGATGACATAGATGATGAAATGCAGTTGAGAACTAAGGACCTCATCAGGCAGGATGAGATTAGAAGAGAGTCCGTTGCAAGAAATGTCAAATTGCAGTTGCAGGTTAAGAATTTGTATGAGAAGAAGACTGTTGAAAGAAGGTTTGAGCCTGGTGATTTGCTGTTAATTTGGAATGCCAGACTGGAGGATAAAGGAAAACATGGTAAGATTGATCCCATTTGGCTAGGGCCATATCAAATTCATGAGAAATGGGGCCAAGATTCATATGTTGTAAAACAAATGAATTGTGATATTCAAGAATTGCCAGTTCATGGACAATTCTTGAAGAAATACTTCAATTGAAGGTATTCTGATTTCCATGAATAGTAGCTAAGTTTGTATATGTTGTAAATACTATAAATAATTTTCTTGCCCCTATCCTATTTTGTCCTGGTCTTTAGGTTTTGGTCATGTTGCTCTCTATTGTCAGTTTTTCCAGTGGGATGGTCTTCTTTAACCAGTGATTCTAAGTTCTTGCTATGCCTACAAGAGACACACATCCTTAAATAGAGCCAATGTTAGCATGTGCAAACAATTTTATGGCTTCATTATCTTTTCCCTAGTCTCTGTATCATTTTTCATGTCTCTCGCTAAAGCCCTAAGCAAAATATTCAAAAAACTAGCTGTTACATTCAACATACCCTTTGTAATGCCCTGGCCCTATTCTATTTTAAAGTTACTTTTTTGGGCCACTTTAAAACCTTTGTGTGTACGTGCTTTATATTTTTGGTCAACCCCCACTTTAATTTTTCCTATGGTCCTCAGCACCTAAAATTTTCCTCAAAAGCCTAAGTCTTGCGCTTTAATTTTTCTTATGTTCTCGCTTAATATTTTCTTAGGCCTGGCTCTGACACCATCTTGATCCAATGATTGTCACAAAAGTGCAAGGGTTTTGTCAGAGGCTTGCACTTTTGTGATGGCTGTTGATTCATTTCCATGACATAACCTTTCAAATCACAGTGGGCCTAGTATCTCAATCAGATGATTCAAGATCAATGACTGATGTATAAGTGCATTGAATCTTTTCAGCCCTTCAGATCTTGCACTCATTGTCTGATCTTCCAGGTGGCATAATGATCTCGGTGGGTCCTAATTGCCATGTAAGCATAGTTGGCGGTCTCTCATTGGTCCACAAGGTAATGACTTGGTGCTTGTCAATGGGACCTAAGTTTCTGGCTTGTCAAAGGGTCCTGACATCTACAGAAAATCAATGATGGGTGTAAGTTCTTAAGGAATGTGTCAGACACATGAGATCTTCAAACAATCATCAATTTTACTTTTCCTCAAATGACTGAAATAGGTGGGTCCTCTGACATTTGCATCTGATGTGAGGAATCAATAGGGTGGGTTCGTTGTCAGAAGGATCAGTGACACGGATAAAATCTACGGTCTGCATAAGTTCTCATGGGTTGTGTCAGAGCCATGAGATCTTACGCCTGCCATCCATTTTCAAAGGCTTAGGTGGGTGGGTCCTATCTCAAAGATTATCAAACATGAGTGGTGAATGAGGTGGTGACATGTGGCATAAAGCGGGCCTAGGTGGGGTCAAAGGGTCTGGTGGTCCTAATAAATGTGTTTATCGGCCAAAAATTTTTCAAAGGGTTTCGCTCATTTGCAAAGAGAAGTTGTGGTGTTCCAAAATGATTGGCGATTCAGCGAAGGAAGGTCGCATAGTAGCTAAAAATTTTACCGGTGACATAAAGTGTCTCACGAACTGGCAGAAACCATCAGTCACCAATTCGCTAAATATGACTGGGGTTATATTAAAAGGTTAAGACATAAAGCCCACGAGATAAAAGGATTGAATAGTCATGATATAAAGTTGTCTTAAATTTGAATAAAGACCACTGATTTATTGCAAGCACCATAAAGTAGCCATTTATTTTCAAATTCAAATTTGTGAAGGGTTTCTTGTGACCAAAAGGACCAAAATTAAATGCAGAAGCAACTAGTGCTGGTATGAGATGATTTTTTTGTCATTGCAATGTGATCCAAGGTGTGCCATGATCATCTGCAGGGGTTTATACTATGTTTTTTATGCTTGAGGTGTGTTTGGAGATGGCTGAACAGGTTGACAATTTGGCATTTTCATGGTTCTCAGTACTTTCTTAGTAAAATTTTCATGATTGAGGATCACTCCAGGATCTTTTTTCTCCTGGTTGCCTATATTTCTTCCCCTATTTTAAATTTTTTACTGTTTCAGTTGGTTGGGTAGTTGAAACCCTAACCCTAGTCACACGAAGCTTGATGCATCCTCTTTGAGGATTCCAAGGTGACTAGTGGTGGTATATATTGAAAAAAGGTGATATCTTGTAAGGGTTGTTGATGGTATTATACTGAACAAGGAGAGCCTAGATTTTGGGTCTAATTCTTTGGCATTTTCTTGTTTAATAATGTATTGATTCTGCAAGTCTTAATGAGAATATAGTTGAATTCCATTCTCATAGCAGTGTATGTCTTTTTGTTTTGTTCTTGGGCTCATATATGTTGATTTCACAAAGTGGGTTAGCATATGGTAAATAAAGAGTATTTTGAGATTATCTTTGAGTTCCTAACAAAGTTAGGATTAAAGTCTTTCAGGTAGTCTCAGTGAGTTCATGGCTTGATAAGAATTTGATGTCCTGATATTTGAGTGAGAGGGACAATAGGCAAAGCACTTATCCTAAATTCAAGTGTGTTTGAGTTAGGGTCTTCGGTTGATGTATGCTATTAGGTAACTCTATGCCCTGGTTAAGGCACTGATCCTTTCTCTAGATGTAGTCCATCATCATCAATCACACACACATTTAAATGATAATATATTTTAGTCAGTTAGTAAAGGACATAGTTGAATATTGTTTTGAGACTCCTTTGGAGAAGTGAGTCAAGGGTACACCCACCTGAGCATTAAGGCTCAAAGTGTAGGAGGATTTCATTGTTGATCCTTGTTAATTGGCCCTCTTCCTTGTAGACTTTGGAGTAGTGATAGAGTCAAAGTTATATTAAAGTTATCCATCAAAGTATAAATCTATAAGGTGAAGATCAAAGGGAACTCCCAACAAAATGGCGACTCTATTGGGGAGAGTCTAGAGATAAAGGTTGTTAAGTGCACTATTTTTTTCCTATTCTATTTAGTTAAAGATTTCCCACTTTGGTGGGCGGTGACTCAAAAAGGTTAAAACCAGTGTCATATTGCAAAAGATGGAAAAAAGAAGTAATACTAGGTCCTTTGTCAGAAAAAATCTGGAGGTCACTCTGGCACAATTGCCTAGACAAGAGAAGAAGAGGTTGATCAGAAGGAATTGTGAGTCTACTAGTGCTCCCATAAGAGAACAAAGAAATAACAGAGGAAGAGCACGACATGTTTCCTCAAGTGAAGAAGGTTCACAAAATAGAGTTTCTAGATCAGATGGTGGTCGCTCTAAAGATAGATTTTATCATACCCCAGAGGTTGTATTTCAAGACAAGGGTGCATTGCCTACCGGTCAGGATGAACAAGCTAGAGAGATGGGTTTAGAGATTGATTTAGATCTTGATGAGGATAATTTTAGAAGAGAGCCCATGAGACCATGGCAAGTGCATTTCCCATATCAGCATCCTACTAATATGGATGTGTCATCAGGTTTTGATGACATTATGATAGACCCAGATGATTTAAATGCACATAGGTTGTAGTTGGCAGAGCAGGATGCCATACATAAAAGGTTACAAGGGGAGAGAAAGACTGAAAAGGTAAATGCTCTAATAGAAAGATAGTCTCTCTTCGAAAGATTAATGAAATGAAGGAGAGAAACAAGATGCTTGCTTCTACTCCTAAGATGTTGCAGCATGATGTTTTTGGTGATCTTGAAGCTCTAAGAAGTGAGCAGGAATGTTTGTTGCAAGACCATGAGTTTGATGAAGAGGGCCCTGTGATCAGACAAGTGCAAAGTTTTACTCCTTTACCTAAGGGTAAGAATGGACATGAGATCTCTAGTCCTACTATAGTTATTAATGAAAAAGGAAAGCAAAAGATGGTGGGTGTCCAAGAAAACAAACCAGTGATAATACCAGGGATACCACCACCTAAGTCAAATAGGGAGAGAGAGACAAAAAGAAAAATAAAAGAGGATGAAGCTCTTGCTCAAGAGTTGGAAGGAGCTAAGGTTGATGCTACTATTGCAGAGAAAACAAGAAAGATCCAGTTCTTGAGGGCTTCATCATCTAATGTTCATGGCCCTTCTACTACTAAACTAGGTATGCCATCTATGAACACTACTATTCCACCTAGCAATGCTACAACTAGTAATCTAATTCCTAATGTATCTACCAAATCATTTGTTGATCCTAATAGATAGTCAAATGTGCAAGTGGGTGGGAATGTAGATAAAAATAATAATTCTAGTGGGAACACTAGTTTAGGATTTCAAAGAAGACCTATGTAGCTAGAAGGCTATACGCAAATTAGTTTTCATGGGATACCAGGCTACCCGAATCCTTTTCCAAATGATATAAGAGATAAGGTATCTAATTTTGCTGGGAATAATGCTATTATTTATGAAGAGAATCTTAGGCTATTTTTTGATATGCTTAATGATTATGAGGTAGAGCATGAGGATGTAGTCATGAAATTATTTGTTCAATCTCTAATGGAGGATGCTAGAGATTGGTTCAAGAGACTTCCTGATAAATGTATTGATACTTGGTATTCTTTTGAGAGATGTTTTAAAGAGAAATATGGTGATAGGCCTAATGCTAGTTTCATGTTGAATGAATTCAATACCATAAGGAAAAATTAGAATGAGTCTGCAGCTGAATTCAACATGAGATTTCAGAAGGGTATGCATAAGCTGTTTCAAGTTATGCGGTTAGATGACAATGTCTGTCTAACCATATACTTTAATGAATTTGATGAAAATATGGGATACTTGTTGAGGGACAAAGAACCAAGAACTCCTAGAGATGCTTTTAGCATTTCTATCAATAGTGAGAACAATATGAAAATATCAGGGAGATTGGGTGGGAAAAGATATGACCCTAAGTTGTTTGGGGACAAGAAATACAAAAAAGAAAATGGTAGGAATGTTGGAACTAGGAGGCAAGAAGAAGATAAATTGGATAAGGTGCTCAATGAATTGAAAGATTTGAAGGCACCTACAAATAGGAACATCAATGATCCTACCAATGAAAGGCCTCAGTTCAACAACAATTTCAATAAGCAGAATAGATTGCAGAACTACCCCTACAACACCCAATGGAAGGATGGAAAGCCTATTGTCCCTATTGCAAGAGGAAAAAATGACAGAGGTGTCCCTAACCCTCTACAAAAGGCTTCAATAAATTTTATGGAGGACATACCTTGGTGTGTTGCATGCTAGTCCCCTCATTCTGCAGTGCATTGTGTGGTTGTACATTCTATGGCTGCAAGTCAAGATTGTGGCAATGAGGAGATAGATCAAGAAGAAGATCAAGATGATGTATGAAATTAAGAAATTGTATGATTGATAGTGGTGCCTCTAATACTGTTATGCCTTTTAAGATTATGGAAAAGTTGGGTCTTAAAGTTGATACAATTCAAGGTAGATGTTGTCAAATGGATCAGAGGGAGGTACCAGTTATTGGCACTATCAATGCAATGCTATATATGCTGGCAGCATATCCAGAGAAAGAGTTAACAATGAGTGTTTTGGTGGTGGACATCCCTCCTCATTATGGGATGCTACTATCTAGAAGGTGGAATGCTGCCATGGGTGGAAGTTTATAGTGTGATTTGTCCTATGCCACTTTCAAGATTGATGATCAGTTTGTCAAGATTGAGTGAGAACAAAGAGTATGCCACATGATTGAGAGAAATATTGACAATGAGACTACATGCTTTGTGGATACTGATATTAATGCTTTTAGGGTAGAGATCCATGTACTTGAGAAGGAACCTATTTTGTCACCTATCTTTGTTGAGGTAAGTGTTATGTCTACGAAAGGTGATTTGTGGGTAATGTACTTTGATGGTGCAAATTGCAAAGATGGAGTAGGAGCAGGTATTTTACTTATTTCTCCTAATGGAAATACCTACAAATTTTCTTTCACATTGAATTTCTTTTGTACCAACAATATAGCAGAATATGAGGCATTGTTTTTAGGACTCAGGTTGACACAAAAGCATGGAATTAAATGTATAAGTGTTGTTGGTGATTCTAAGTTGGTGGTGTCCCAAGTCAGGTCAATATATGCTTCCAAGAACAAAAGGTTAAAACAATATAGGAATGCAGTTTGGGATTTGATTGAACATTTTGATGCCTTCAATATTGAGTGGAAGGATAGGAGTAACAATAAGATGGCTGACTTGTTAGCCAATATAGAAATCAATCCCAGTGATATTATTTTTGCTGGTCTCTCTAAAGTTGAAGTTCAGATGAGGCCTAATATACTAGACAATATTGAAAATTGGCAGGTTTTTGATGATGATAATGATATCTTGAAGTTTATGAGTTGTGAAGATCAGTATCATGGTCAAGAATTTGATTGTTCAGCCTTTGTTGAGTCAGTAGAAGGAAGGGAGATTCTTTTTGGCAATGAAGTTATTCAACTTAGAACTAACAAGGTGCCCAAGGGGCTTGTTGTTTTGGAGACTATCTTTGATAACCAGGATAGAGTTCAAAAGAATATTAAAAGAGAAGATCATGCTGATCTAGTGAGATAAACCTTGGAACACATGAGGCACCTAAGAAGGTATACATTGGTGGGGACATGTCTCACAATGTAAGAAAATCTTTGATTGAATTATTGAGAAAATTCAGGCATGTTTTTGCATGGTCATATGATGACCTAAAGGTTTATAGAGAAAACTTGTTTCAACATATCATTCCTTTGAAAGGAGATGCTAAACCTTTCTAAAAAAAACAAAGGCCTATTAATCCCACTTTGACACCTAAGATCCAAGAAGAATTAATGAAGTTAAGAGATGCTGGCATTATCAAGCCCATTAGACATTCTTCTTGGGTGTCAAACCTTGTTCCTGTGAGAAAGAAGAATCGTGACATTAGGCTTTGTGTGGACTTCAAGAATTTGAACATCGGCTCATTAAAGGATAATTATTGTCTGCCCAATATGGAAGCTATGTTGTAGAGGGTAACCGGATCAGAATTGATGTCTATGATGGATGATTTCTCTGGTTACAATCAAGTTATTGTTAAGGAATTAGAACAATTCAAGATAGCGTTAGCAACACCTTGGGGGACATATGTTTATGTGAGAATGCCTTTTGGTCTCACAAATGCTGGTGCTACTCTTCAGAGAGAAATGGATGTTGCTTTTGCATATTTTATCAATGATTTCATTATTGTTTATCAAGATGATTTGACTGCCTATTCCAAGAAGGAAGAAGACCATTGTATTCATTTAAAGAAAATATTTGTAAGGGCTTTGGAATATGGCATTTTATTAAACCCAAGGAAATGTGCATTTGGTGCCACTGAAGGTAAGTTGCTTGGCCACTTAGTTGGGAAGCAAGGAGTGAGAATTGACCCTGAGAGGGTAGCAACTATTGATAAGATTCAAAGGCCAAAAAATGTTAAAGGGATTCAGTCCTTCTTTGGTCAGATCAATCTCTTAAGGATGTTTGTAACAAACTTTGCAGAGGTTACTAGACCTATTATACACTAAGTTTGTGCCTTTGTCTCAAGCTCTCTTGTTCTTGATAACTCAGTATAACATGGGAATCATCTCTAGGTTGTGGGACCTTTGCTAGCTGAGATGAAACCTCCAAGTTCTAGGCTAGTTCCTCTTGGATAATCACCCTAATTTTCTTTTTGACATTAAAGTAAAACTTTTGGTAGGAAAGGGATAGAAGGAATGCTTGTAAGGGAAATGACTTGAAAGAAAACTACCTACTAGGTGATGCACCAAAACTAGGGTTTGGATCTCAGTATGTAGGAATGAAATTAATGAAAAGCTTAGGTCTAGTAGGTCACAACTTACTTAATAGGCTTTCATAATTGTTTCATAAGAGGGCCTGAGAATAAGGCACAACTTATGACCTGCAAAGAGACATTCACTTCTACAACTCGGTGTAGGATTGAGACAAGACTGTAAAGGGGGTTGAGGTATGCCCACAAGAACATCTAACTCATATCAAACATAGTAACACACAAAATTGCAGAAAGCAAGAGGGATCAGTAACCCTAAAATATCATTGGAAACATGCACATATTTTGATCCAATAAGAGATAATCTAAACAAGGAAGCATAGGGACATGAAGGATTGTCACAAAATACCTCTACAATATTTAAATCATCAATGGGAGAAATACAACCATATAAGCTAGAGGGTAGAAAAAATACCACAGATGACCCTTAAGAAAAGATGAATTTTCTTCTACAAATTGTCCAACTCTTGAGCTACTAAAAGCTCTAAAAAAATATATACATACTCTAGCACACAGGCAAGAGTCAAAACCTAACTAGGGTTACAAGATTTTATGTAAAATATTCTAACCCTAAGTCCATCATTTCTAATCATAAATATATCTCTGCAAAAAATCATAGCCGATCAGATATTCATGCATGTACTATGTTACCTACAAACAAGCAAGCTAGATTTACTCACCCTACTGCACAAAAGTCTTGCCATGAATGCAAGAATGGTACCTCATAGGGATAGGACTCAACCCATGACCCCCACCTAGGCCTTTCTCATCATCTTCCTTAACTGCAAATGTCTTGTAGACATTAATTTTCTTGAGCTACCTCGCCATTGTATCCCATTAAATCAAAAACTGGAAAAAACACTTCACAAACATACTCAAATTTGAATACCAACGGCTAGCTAGTCATTTTAAAATGTGTCTGTCGATGTCTCCTCCTTCTCGACAAATGAGTGGCTTAGATTAACCTGGCAATAGTTATAAAACCCTTGAACGGTCAAAATCCATCTCGACATGTTTGGACCAATGAGAATCGAGCTTTTCTGCATGTCATCATATTTGGACCCACCTCGAGCTCTTCTTCCTTTATGTCATTCAACAACTACGTGACTGAAGACTTCCTCTAAGTCATAGAATCCTTTCTACCTTTGCCAATTTATTTAGAGATTCAGTGAACAAAGCATTTGCTGAATCGCTAAGTTGTTTGGAGCACTGCCAAATCATTTCGTGAGTGAGCGAACATGTGAAACTCATCGGGACCGCCAAATACTCTATCAAACCTAGGCCTAGACTTGCCACTTGGAAATATTTCATTCACTCTGACTACTTTGTAGGCACACACGTCGGCAAGTCCCTCTAACACAGACCCCACTCAAACAAGATTCTGATCTAACGGCTGGCGCAAAATCTCATAGCTACAAAATATTCTTTCTACTTTTACACTAGTCATAGATCCTTTCTAAGCTAGGACCCCACTGACACATCAGTCCACCTAGAAATCCTCATCATCTTTTGGTGGCCAATCAAAAGCATGTGTGTCAACAATATGCAGCACTGGGACCACCTAACATATCTCTTTATTCCAACCAATAAGAACTCAGCAACTCACCTTGACCTGGCACTGGATCCACTAACAAGTCTGAACACTTTGGAAAATTTGATACCTGGCACAAGATCTCATACTTTGACACAAACCTTTACGAAGATATGTCAATCATCAATTTTCATCTTTCTGACATCTTTGCAGGTCCTCTGACATAGTCCCACTATGGCATCCAAGTCTTTGCTATGTGGACCAATTACATTTGAGCAAGTCAACATACCTGACAGATGGACCCATGATCTATAGAAATAACATCGGATGGTTGTCGCTAAATCACTGACTTAAAAATTATGCATCTTATCCCAATAGCATAGTGACAACCATGAGATCCTGCTATACTTTAACCTTCCAAAAGGATCAGGACCCACTGACATGTTCCAGTTCATCACTATGTGGACCAATCAGATGCAAGCACATTAGAAAGAAAGGACCCACTGAATGAAGCTCTGACAACAAATCAAGATCGACGGTTGGTGCATGATCTGATGCTCTGACATAAACCTATGAGAACACACGTTAGCCATAGATCTTGCTTACTAGGACCCTTGGTTATCTGAGACCGCCAAAAGATTTAAGCGACCCTGAAGGGAAGCTAACCACCCACTAAATCATTGTATTCACTAAGTCATGGGAAGAAAAGACAACTGCCAGAAAGAAAAGGAGAACTGGTGACTACGCCGAAAGAGTAAAGCACACATGCCAAAAAGAGGGCTTAAGTGGCTGAGATAAAGTAACTACAAATTAGAACAAAGGCTTAGGGTTTTTAGGGCCTTTTGGAATTTTTTTGGAGATAACGGCTAGTTTTATGAATTTTTTGGCCTACAGACCAGGAACTTAAATAATTTGCAGAGGCTAGGAAACATAACATGAGGCCATGAAATTTTGCAGAGTGCTTGGTAGGGCCAAAACAGGGACCTGGGAATAGGTTTAGCCAAATTTGCATGGACATGAAAATTAGGATAACATTTTGGCAATTTCTACTGGTTGTCAGCCTGCTTGACATGGAAAACTAGTGGCCTTGATAATCCATTGGGCATGGGGTCATTCTGAACACAAAACTTCGACAGAGGGACAAAACTGAACAGCAAGACAAACATGTGCACAAGCACTTCTTAGAAAACAAGGAACTAACTAGAAAGCAAGAAGAAAGCATAAAAGCATTTTTACGAAATTTATAGAGAGGGATTAACCTCAAAATAGGGTTTTAGGTGGAAACCATTCATTGTGATTGGCAAGGCATCTCCTTCCAGAGTTGAAAGTTGGAAAGCATTGGTTCCCCTGCACTCTGTTATAACAAATGGTCCACCCCAAAAAGAATCAAACTTTGTGTGTCTGCCAAGCCTAGACCTGAACTCATCCTACTTGAGAACTATGTCTCCAACTTTGAAATTCCTAACCCTGGCTCTCTTGTCAAAGCTCCTCTTTTTCTGAACCTGATGGAACTCCATATCTTGCATTGACTTTTCTTTGAGTTCTTCTAACTCCATCAATTGAGCATATCTAATCTGTAAGGGATCCTCTTCATCAAACAGGGCATATTGAGTAGCTAAGTCTAGAGCTAATAATTTTGTTGAAATGGACAACTTAGCCTCCTTGCCATACACTAACATGTAAGGAGAATTACCAATGATTTTCTTTGGGGTAATTCTGTCTAACCACAAGGTAGATTTGAGTTTTGTATGCCAATCTCTCTAATTGTCTTGAAGAGTCTTCTTGATTATCCTAATCAAGTTCTTATTGGTTGATTCTGCTAAGCCATTGCCTTGAGGGTAATAATTTGAGCTAGTATTCAAATAGATGCCATTCTTGACTGCCCACTCTGAGACTTTGAGGCTTGTGAATGCTAAGGCATTATCTGAGATGATGGAATCAGGAGTGCCAAACCTATGAATTAAATCATCATAAAAGCTTAGGACAGCACTCTCATTGGGTTCTTTCAATGCAATTGCTTCTGTCCATCTAGTGAAATAATCTATTTTAGTAATTATCCACCTATGTCCTACACTAGATGGAGGATTAATCATGCCAATGAACTCTATACCCCACTTCATGAAGGGTTGCTCTGTTCTGACTGGCTATAGGGGCAAGGCTGCAAGCCTCTCTTTTCCTACAAACAAGGCACATTTGATGCATTTCCTGACATAATCATGACTATCCTTAAAGATAGATGGCCAATAGTATCCAACCCTCATGATTTTAAAAGTAGTAGTCCTAGGAGAAAATTGCCCTCCAGAAGGTCCATCATGAAACTCAAATAGGACATCTGCTATCTTTTTTGAATCTATGCATCTTAAAAGGACACCACTATGATCCTTTCTGAAAAGAACATCATCAATCAGCACAAAAGGGATAGATTGTAACCTATAATACCTTCTTTTTTCTAAATCCAAACCTATAGGACATTGTCTTGTCTTCAAGTAATTGATCATATTAGGAAACAAACTTGTTGCCTTGGCTTGTTCTTCTGTAGAATGCACCACCAGAGACACATCCATTATTTCTGATTTCTTTGAACTTTCATCCCTTGCCAAATGTTCACAAAGACCTCTTCCTCTAACCAGCTTGGTAGGTTGAATATCTATGTCATATTCCATCACCTTGGTGATCCAACCAGCTCTTTTCTCATTTAGGTCCTTGGAAAGCAAAAACTCTTTGACACTTGGATGAGTAACTTTTAAATGTACCTTTTTGCGGGTCAATAGATATCTAAACTTCTTAAGCCTCTTTACCATAGTAAGTACATGTTTCTCTACAAAAGAGTATCTCTATTCATACTCTTCCAAACCTTTGCTAAAGAAAGCAATAGGCTACTCCAATCCATCTAAATTTTCTTGAGTCAACATTGCAGATATGGCATCATGACCTCCATAAGCATAAAGAATGAAATCCTTATTGAAATTTAGGTTTAAGAGGGTAGGAGATTCTATTAGGGCCTCTTTGATAGCTTGGAAATTGACTTTCCCTTCTTTGGTCTAACTGAAAGCTGAACTCTTCTTTAACATGGTTGTCAAAGGCTTTAGTAAATCTGCAATGTTAGGCAAGAACCTCCTAACAAAATTAATCTTTCCTATGAAAGATTGGAGACTTTTCTTGTGATGTGGTAAGGGTAGCTCTAGGATAGCTACAATTCTCTTATGATCCACTATAATTCCTTCTTTGGATACTACATATCCCAATACTTTTCTCTCATGAACTGTAAACACACATTTCTTGGGATTAAGAGATATCCCAAATTCTCTAAACCTTTCAAAGATCTTTCTCAAATGTTTGATATGATCTACTGCATGCTTTGAATAGATAGTTATATCATCCAAGTAGACCAAAACAAACTTGTACATTAGGCTCTTAAAGGCCATATCCATTGCCTTTTGAAATGTAGCACCTACATTTGACAAACCAAAGGGCATCTTTTTATAAGCCATGGTTCCCCACTTGGTTGTAAATGCAGTCTTATATTGATCCTCTTCATTTACTAAGATCTGATTGTATCTTGAATAGCCATCCAATAATGAAAATCTCTCAGATCCAGAGACACATTGTAAGATTTTTCCCATAGAGGGTAGTGGGTGGCGGTCCTTTAATGAGGCCCTATTAAGATCCCTGAAGTCAACACATAACCTTAGTTCCCCATTCTTCTTCCTGACAAGAACAAGGTTGGAAACCCAACTAGTATGCTTAATGGGGTAGATGATACCACTTTCTATCAATTTGAGCACTTTATGCATAAGTGGCTCAAGCTTAGGATTAACAAGCCTTTTCTTTTGCCTTACTGGTTTGGCGTTTGGTTCTAATTCAATAGTGTGTTGGGCAAGGGCTGGATCAAAACCTTTGAGGTCCTCATATTGCCATGCAAAAACATCACTGAATTCTTTGAATAATTGAGTGTAAGCTTTCTTTTCCAATTCAGTATTTACCTTTCCAAATTGTAAACTCTTACCTGGTTCCAACTCTTATTCAACATAATGTTCTTGTTGAATTGTCAGGCCACCTTTGTTTTCCTTAACTTCATCATCCTTGTTGAAGATAGTCTCCAAAGTAACAAGAGCTCTAGGCATCTTATTAGACTTGAGTTGTATCACTTGATCACCATAGTTTTGAGATAGCCTATCTTGATTGTAATCTAAAAAAACATCCTCCTCAAACAAGAATTGCAGGATTTGTTCATCATTGTCAAACACTTGCCAATTGACATCATTATCAAGAATAGAGGGTCTGACAATCACTTTGATATGTTGTTGATCCACTTCTTTTGAAATGCTATTTGGGATGTCATATTGGGATCCAACAGCAGCTAATCTATCTGCATTTTGATTTAACTTTCTAGGGATGGCAACAATATTGAAAGCATGGAAATCTTCAAGTGCATCCCAAAATCTATGTTTGTATGCTTTCATGGTGTCATTTTTTGTTGCACTTATCCCTCTCACTTGGCTAACAACTAACTCACTATCACCATAAACCTTTAAGGCCTTAAGCCCTCTTTTTCTAGCCCATTCTAGTCCATTGACTAGACTTTCATATTCTGCAGTATTTCTAGTGTAGGAGAAACTAAATCTAAAGGTAGTATAATACCTTTCTCCTTTTGGGGACACTAACATAGCACCACCACTAGAACCATGTTTACTTCTAGCTCCATCAAAAAATAGTTCCCAAACCTGATTATTCTGATCCTCTGAATTAGTGTCCTCTTTGAGAAGGTTTGGCTCTATGACTCCACTCTCTTGTATCAAATAACTTCCCAAACCAAATTCCCAAATAGGATTTTCTTGGACCTCTGAAGCTCTTTCATCTAGAAAAATATCAGGGATACTCTCTATCTTTGTGCTTGCTTCACTAATGGTTTGGAAGTCACTGTCATCAAATATAGGGTAGTTTATGTTGATGGTGTTGGGTACATATGGTTCTATATGGTGTGTTGTCAATTTCTATGATTTAATGGTAACCTTGGTACCATACCTTGTATGAAAAATCATGTGAGACCAATCAGAAGATAGATAGCCTCCTATCTTGGCTATAAACTCCCTTGATAAGCATATGGTGAATAAGGTAGGGAGATCTATGATATATGTCAAGGAGGATGGAAAAATTAGGACTAGCATGAAGAATCAGACTAGTATCCTTAGCCACACCTATAGTATTGATTGAGGATCCATCAAGTTGGGTCACCTTCTTTTGGAAGGGTTCATACTTCAGTCCTAATTGGTCAGCTACCTTTTTAGGTATTAGAGTGCTAGTAGCTCCACTATCTACCATACAATTATGTACTAAATATTTTCCAATGATTAAAGATACATAAAAGTGAGGTGGCTTTGAGTTCCTACCTTGTGTGGCATTGGCATTGGAGTTGCTACTTGGAGCTTCCTTCTCTTGATCAGTGTTAACTAATACTAGCCTTGCAGCTTCTTTTGTAGGTTGAGGAGTTGCTACCTCTGACATGGCCATCTTCAAGATTTCAGGCTGTCCTAGGAGGGCCAAAGAGTCCCACATGGACATTGTGACATTCACCTTCTTCATGTTGTCTACAATATTAAATGGTGTCACAATGTGTACTCTTTGTTGTATCTTTGGCATGATGGGCTCCACCTCTTTGGAATGTTGGCCTTCTTTTCTTGTAATGACAGGAGTCTCCTTAGATGTGATGGGATTAGCTTGTTGCAGTGGCTCTAAAGATGTAGTAGCTTTGGAATTGGAATCCACTTTCTCCATGTCTTGAGCTTTTCTTTTTGCTCTTGTAAAGTAACAAAAGCAACCTCATCATTGACTCCATTGAAGTCTAGTTGCTCCCAATTAAAGAGAGTAGTCTCATTCTCTTGTGATTCTTGTTGAGGCATTGACCCACTGGATGAAACCTTTGATTGAGCTTGTGAGGCATTTTGAACCATTAGAGCTTGGTTCATCCATCCATTTGAACATGTAGCCTGATTATGAGGCTGATTATAAGGAAAACACCATTCATTCTCCATAGCCATATTATTTTGACTAGGAACCACATCCCTCACTGGGTTTGCAGAGTTTAGAGGTGCAAGGTTATATGGTTGGAATGGTCTCTGATTAAAACTTTGTCTTTTTCCTTGATAGCCTCCTTGGTATGGTGACCTATTTTGTTGATAAGGTTGTCCCTGATTCTGATATTGTTAATTAGGACCTTGGCCTTGTGTCTAAAATGGTGGTCTGATTCCTTGACCTTGCTTCTTTAGATTTGTGACCTTCTTAGTCAAGGTCTACAACAAGTTGGTCATTTCTTGCTGACTGCTTTGTTGGCTTTTCTTTATCTCTTGTAACTCTTGAGAGAAGCTTGTTGTTAACTCTTGGCCACTAGTACTAGCTTGGGGTGACAATATGGTGGGAATAGGAGTAAATGGGGGTACTTGGGTAGGTGCAACGGGTTGAAGGCTAGGAAAAATGGGCATTGGAGGCCTTCTAGCAATCATGCCTGCTTGAATTAAACAATTTTCAGCCCTGACAACTATGTCAAAAGCTTGGGGTAGAGAAGTACCACCCATAGACTAGATCATGATAGAAATTTGACCATTTAGACTTTGTAAATAGTATAGGAAGGCATGGTCAGCTGATGGTCTCACTGAGGCTAGGATTCTATTCCATGTTTTAAGGAATCTACTATTGTAATCTGTCATTTGTTCTTGAGGGTCTCTCTTAATAGTTGTTAACTGCTCAACTAGAGACAAATTATTTGATTTGTCCTAAAACTGCTTACTTAATGCATCCCCTAACTCATCTCAAGAAGTAATAAAACCAACAGTTAAAGTTCTAAACCATTCTAGAGCCTTACCTTTTAGAGAGGCTACTAATAACTTTGTGGCCACATCTTCTTGAGTAATGTTGTGTATGTTGCATATGGTGGTCACATCTCTTATGTGCTCAAAAGGAGTTGTCTACCCTTCACCTATGAAATCAGGTATACTCTTGAGTGCCACCAAAGACACATCATGATGTTGAGAAAAGGCCAATGGGCTACCTTGGTCGAATGGTGCAAAAGCAAATTGTCTTGCAATTGTAGGTGCTGGAATCTGAAGATTGACAACTATATGAGTTGTATTTGCTGCTTGATTGGAATCTTCCTCTACATCTCTGGTTAGAGATCTCCCTCTTCTTCTAGAATGAAAGGGAAAAGGTTTCCTTTCTGAAGTATCAGGAGGTGTAGATTGAACTCTCCTTTCATGGGATATTCTTTGAGTTGTCCTGCCTTTATGACTTCTTCGTGAGGGAAACTCTAAAAATTGGGTAGGCTTTGAACTTCTAGTCTCAATCTTTCTCATAAAACTTTAAACAAGGTAGCCTCTTATCTTTGAATAGTGAGGTCACCAGATATACTTGATAGAATGACTTCTAAAAGCCTATTTCATGCAATCTGTATATTAGAGATAGCATATCTTTAACATGAATCTGATATTTTACTGTCTGTCCCACCGGGCATGCCAAAATTTTTATACACTAAGTTTGTGCCTTTGTCTTAAGCCCTCTTGGTCTTGATAACTCAGTATAACATGGGAATCATCTCTAGGTTGTGGGACCTTTGCTAACTAAGATGAAACCTCCAGGTTCTAGGCTGGTTCCTCTTGGATAATCACCCTAATTTTCTTTTTGACATTAAAGTAAAACTTTTGGGGGGAAAGGAATAGAAGGAAGGCTTGTAAGGGAAATGACTTGAAAGAAAACTACCTACTAGGTGATGCACCAAAACTAGGGTTTGGATCTCAGTATGTAGGAATGAAATCAATGAAAAGCTCAGGTCTAGTAGGTCACAACTTACTGAATAGGCTTGCATAAGTGTTTCATAAGAGGGCCTGAGAATAAGGCACAACTTATGACCTGCAAAGAGACATTCACTTCTACAACTCAGTGTAGGATTGAGACAAGACTATAAAGGGGGTTGAGGCATGCCCAAAAGAACATCTAACTCAAATCAAACATAGTAACACACAAAATTATAGAAAGCAAGAGGGATCAGGAAACCTAAAATATCATTGGAAACATGCACATATTTTGATCCAATAAGAGATAATCCAAACAAGGAAGTATAGGGACATGAAGGATTGTCACAAAATACCTCTACAATATTTAAATCATCAATGGGAGAAATACAACTATATAAGCCAGAGTGCAAAAAAAATGCCACAGATGACCCTTAAGAAAAGATGAATTTTCTTCTACAAATTGTCCAACTCTTGAGCTACTAAAAGCTCTAAAACAATATATACATACTCTAGCATGCAAGCAAGAGTCAAAACCTAACTAAGGTTACAAGATTTTACATAAAATATTCAAACCCTAAGTTCATCATTTCTGATCATAAATATATCTCTACAAAAAATCATAGCCAAACAGATATTCATGCCTGTACTATGTTGCCTATAGACAAGCAACCCAGATTTACTCACCCTACTGCACAAAAGTCTTGCCATGAATGCAAGAATGGTACCTCACAAGGATAGGACTCGACCCATGATAGCCACCCAGGCCTTTCTCATCATCTTCCTTAACTACAAATGTCCTGTAAACATTAATTTTCTTGAGCTACCTCATCGGTGTATCCCATTAAATAAAAAACTAGCAAAAACCCTTTGCAAACATACTCAAATTTGAATACCAACAGCTAGCCGGTCATTTTAAAATGTGTCCATCGATGTCTCCTCCTTCTTGGCAAATGAGTAGCTCAGATTAACCCGACAATAGTTATAAAACCCTTGAACGGTCAAAATCCATCTCGGCATGTTTGGACCAATGAGAATCAAGCTTTTCTCCACGTCAACATATTTGGACCCACCTCAGGCCCTTCTTCCTTTAAGTCATTTAGCAACTACACAATTGAAGACTTCCTCTAAGTCATAGAATCCTTTCTACCTCTACCAATTTATTTAGAGATTTAGCGAACAAAGCATTCGCTAATTCACTGAGTTGTTTGGAGCACCACCAAATCATTTCATGAATGAGAAAACATGTGAAACTCATCAGGACTGCCAAACACTCTATCAAACCTGGGCCCAGACTTTCCACTTGGTAATCTTTCATTCACTCTGGCTGCTTCATAGGCACACACCTCGGCAAGTCCCTCTGACACAGACCCCACTCAAACAAGATTTTGATCTAACGGCTAGTGCAAAATCTCATAGCTATAGAATATTCTTTCTACTTTTATGCCAACCGTAGATCCTTTCTAAGCTGGGACCCCACTAACACATCAGTCCACCTGGAAATCCTCATCATCATTTGGCAGCCAATCAAAAGCATGTGTGTCAGCAATACATGGCACTGGGACCACCTGACATATCTCTTTATTTCAACCAATAAGAACTCAGCAACTCACCCTGACCTGGCACCGGATCCACTGACAAGTCTGAACACTTTGGCAAATCTGACGGCTGGCGCAAGATCTCATACTCTAACATAAACCTTTGTGAAGATACGCCAATCGTTGATCTTCATCTTTCTGACATCTTTGCAGGTCCTCTGACATGGTCCCATTGTAGCATCCAAGTCATTGCTATGTGGAAAAATTACATTTGAGCAAGTCAGCGTACCTGACAGATGGACCCACGATCTGTAGAAAGAACATTGGATAGTTGTCACTAAACTGCTAACTTAAAAAGTGTGCATCTTATCCCAGCGGTGTAGCAACAACCATGAGATCCTACTATAATTTAACCTTCCAAAAGGATTAGGACCCACTGACATGTTCCAGTTCATCACTATGTGGAGCAATCAGATGCAAGCACGTCAGAAAGAAAGGACCCACCGAATGAAGCTCTGACAACAAATCAAGATCGACGGTTGGCGCATGATCTGATACTCTGACACAAACCTATGAGAACACATGCCAACCGTAGATCTTGCTTATTGGGACCCTTGGTTCTCTGAGACCACTGAAATATTTAAGCGACCACATGACTGAAGGGAAGCTAACCACCCGCTAAATCATTGTATTCACTAAGTCGCGGGAAGAAAAGACAACCGCCAGAAAGAAAAGGAGAACTGGTGACTAGACTGAAAGATAAAAGCGCACATGCTGAAAAGAGGACTTAAGTGGCCGAGATAAAGTAACTACAAATTAGAACAAAGGCTTAGGGTTTTTAGGGCCCTTAGGAATTTTTTTGGAGATAACGGCTAGTTTTATGAATTTTTTGGCCAGTAGACCAGGAACTTAAATAATATGCAGAGGCCAAGAAACATAACATGAGGCCATGAAATTTTCCAGAGTGCTTGGCAGGGCCAAAATAGGGACCTGGGAATAGGTTTAGCCAAATTTGCATGGACATGAAAATTAGGATAACAAGACCTATTTCTAAGATGTTAAAGAAGGGATCTGTAATCAATTGGGAGGGTGAGCTTGATGAGGCTTTCAAAAATATCAAGCAAGCTATCAAAGATGCACCAGTGCTTAAGGCACCTGATTATAATGTCCCAATGCACATCTTTTCCTTTGCATCTTTTCACACTATTCCTCCAGTTTTGTTACAAAAGAATAAGGAGGGTTTTGAGTAGCCTATTGCATTTTTTAGTAAATCTTTGTAGGCTGCTGAATTGAAGTATGACATAAATGAGAAACAAGTATATGCACTTGCAAAGGTAGTCAAGGCTTTTAGGTGTTACTTGATGGGAGCAGTTGTGATTGCTTTTGTGCCAAGTGCAGCAGTGAAAGTTATTTTCTCATAGCAAGAGGTGTCTGGGAGAAGATGCAGATGGATCAATAGGATCCAAGAATTCAACATTGATGTTCAGATTACCAAGTTGGTTAGACGACAAGGATTGGCAAAACTGATGGCTCAATCCAATCTTGATGCAAATCAGGTAAATCAAGCTGAAATTGATTATACATGTGACATGGATGATTCTGTCTGGTATCAAGATATCATCTATTACCTGATAAATATGAGATGTCCAGTAGAGATGGATGACAATAAGAAGAGGACATTGAAATTATAGAACATCAAGTATGTAATTTTGAAATGTAAATTGTATAGAAGGAATTTCGATTGCATACTTTTGAAGTGTGTTGATGAGAATTAGGCTAACAAGTTGTTGAAAGAAATGCATGAGGGATTTTGTGGTGGACATTACATGGGTAAAACAACTGCTCATAAAATCTTGAGAGCGGGATTCTGGTGGCCCACAATCTTCAAGGATGTAGAACAGTTGGTAAGGAGGTGTGATGCTTGTCAAAGGTTCTCTGGTAAGCTTAAATTTTTAGGTAACATACCATTAAGACTAGTAGAAGTACAAGCATCTTTCCAACAATGGGGAATTGATTTCATAGGGGAGATACCAAACAAGTCAAGTGGAGGACACTCATGGATCTTAGTTACCACTGATTACTTTACAAAGTGGGTAGAGGCTATGCCTATAAGAAATGCAACTAGTAAGGTGGTAATTGATTTTCTATTGAATAACATTGTTACAAGGTTTGGTTGCCTTGAGAGAATAGTACATGATAATTCCATGTGCTTTAGGTCTATTGAATATAAGGAATTTTGCAAAGGTTTAGGAATTCAGATTTCTAATTCATCACCTTATCATCCACAAGGAAATGGACAGGCAGTATTAAAAAATAAGATTTTGATTAAGATCCTCAAGAGGATTCTTGAAGAGAATAAGAGGGCATGGAATTCAAAACTACCATTAGCTATATGGGCTGATAGGTTAACTGTGAAGAGGGCAATTGGTTGTGCACCATTTGACCTAGTATATGGGATACATGCAAGAATGCCTCAAAATAACTTATTGGAAATGTATAAATTTGTACAATTATATGATGATGACATAGATGATGAAATGCGGTTTAGAATTGAGGACCTCATCAGGCTGGATGAGACTAGAACAGAGTCAGTTGCAAGAAATGCCAAATTGCAGTTGCAGGTTAAGAATTTGTATGACAAGAAGACTGTTGAAAGAAGGTTTGAGCCTAGTGATTTGGTGTTAATTTGGAATGCCAAACTAGAGGATAAAGGAAAACATGGTAAGTTTGATCCCATCTGGCTAGGTTCATATCAAATTCATGAGAAATGGGGCCAAGATTCATATGTTGTAAAAGTACTAAATGGTGATATTCAGGAATTGCCAGTTCATGGACAATTCTTGAAGAAATACTTCAATTGAAGGTATTCTATTTTCCATGAACAGTATTTAGGTTTGTATATGTTGTAAATCCTATAAATAAGTTTCTTGCCCCTATCATGTTTTGTCCTAGTCTTTAGGTTTTGGTCCTGTTGCTCTTTATTGTCAGTTTTTCCAGTGGGATGGTCTGCTTTAACCAGTGATTCTAAGTTCTTGCTATGCCTGCAAGAGCCACACATCCCCAGACAGAGCCACTGTTAGCACATGCAAAAAAATTTATGGCTTCATTATCTTTCCCCTGGTCTCTATATCATTTTTCATGTCTCTGGCTAAAGCCCTAAGCAGAGAATATTCAAAAAATTAGTCGTTACATTCAAAATACCCTTTGTAATGCCCTGGCCTTGTTCTATTTTAAAGTTACTTTTTTGGGCCACTTAAAAACCTTTGTGTGCACGTGCTTTATATTTTTCATCGGCCCTCACTTTAATTTTTCCTAAGTGTTTACCCCCAACGGCCTTTAATTTTTCCTATGGTCCTCAACACCTAAAATTTTCCTAAAAAGCCTAAGTCCTACACTTTAATTTTTCTTATGTTCTAACTTAATACTTTCCTGGGCCCGGCTCTAACACCATCTTGATCCAACAGTTGATGTGAAAGTGCAACAATTTTTTCAGAGGCTTGCACTTTTGCAACGGCCTTTGATTCATTTCCATGACATAACCTTTCAAAGAACGGTGGGCCCAGTATCTCAATCAGATGATTTAGGATCGACGGCTGGCATATAAGCACATAGAATCTTTTCAGCCCTTCATATCTTGCACTCACCATCTGATCTTCTAGGTGGTATAATGATCTTGGTGGGTCCTAATTTCCATGTAAGCATAGTTGGTGGTCTCTCATTGGTCCACAAGGCAATGACTTGGCGCTTGTCAGTGGGACCTAAGTTTCTAGCTTGTCAAAGGGTCCTGACATTTGCAGAAAATTGATGATGGGCATAAGTTCTTAAGGAATGTGTTAGACACATGAGATCTTCAGACAACCGTTGATTTTACTTTTCCTTAGATGACTGACATAGGTGGGTCCTCTAACATTTGGAGTTGATGCAAGGAATCAGTACGGTGGGGTCATTGTCAAAAGGATCAGTGACGGGGACAAAATCTATGGTCGATGTAAGTTCTCATGGGTTGTGCCAGAGCCATGAGATCTTACGCCTACCATCCATTTTCAAAGGCTTATGTAGGTGGGTCCTGTGTCAGAGATGATCGAGCATGAGCAGTGAATGAGGTGGTGACATGTGGCATAAAGAAAGCCCAGGTGGGGTCAAAGGGTCTGGCGGTCCTAATAAATGTGTTTAGCGGCCCACAAATTTCCAAAGGGTTTCACTCATTCACAAAGAGAATTGGCAGTGTTCCAAAATGATTGGCGATTCAGCGAAGGAAGGTCGCGTAGTCGCTAAAATTTTTAGCGGTAACATAAAGTGTCTCGTGAACTGGCGGAAACCTTCAGTCACCAGTTCACTAAATATGACTGGGGTTATATTAAAAGGTTAAGACATAAAGCCCATGAGATAAAAGGATCTAATGGTCATGATATAAAGTTGACTTAAATTTGAATATAGACCGTCGATTTATTACAGGCACCATAAAGTAGCCATTTATTTTCAAATCAAATTTGTTAATGGTTTCCTGCGACCAAAAGGACCAAATTGAATGCAGAAGCGACAGGTGCTAGTATGAGATGATTTGTTTGCCATTGCAATGTGGTCCAAGGTGTGCCATGATCATCTGCAAGGGTTTGTACTATGTTTTTTGTGCTTGAGGTGTGTTTGCAGATGGTCGAACGGGTTGACAATTTGGCATTTTCATGGTTCTCAGTACTTTCTTAGTAAAATTTTCATGATTAAGGATCACTTCGGGATCTGTTTTCTCCTGGTTGCCTGGATTTCTTCCCCTTGTTTTAAATTTTTTACTGTTTCAGTTGGTTTGGTAGTTGACACCCTAACCCTAGTCACATGAAGCTTGATGCATCCTCTTTGAGGATTCCAAGGTGACTAGTGGTGGTATATATTGAAAAAAGGTGATATCTTGTAAGGGTTGTTGATGGTACTATTCTAAGCAAGGAGAGCCTTGATTTTGGGTCTGCTTCTTTGGCATTGTATTGTTTGATAATGTATTGATTCTACAAGTCTTAATGAGAATAGAGTTGAATTCCAATCTCATAGTGGTGTATGTCTTTTTGTTTTGTTCTTGGGCTCATATATGTTGATTTCACAAAGTGGGTTAGCATATGGTAAACAAAGAGTATTTTGAGATTATCTTTGAGTTCCTAACAAAGTTAGGATTAAATTCTTTCAAGTAGTCTCAGTGAGTTCATGGCTTGATAATAAGTTGATGTCCTGATATGTGAGTGACAGGGATAATAGGCAAAGCACTTATCCTAAATTCAAGTGTGTTTGAGTTAGGGTCTTCGGTTGATGTATGCTATTAGGTGACTCTATGCCCTGGTTAAGGCACTGATCCTTTCTCTAGATGCAGTCCATCATCATCAATCACACACACATTTAAATGATAATATCTTTCAGTCAATTAGTAAAGGACATAGCTGAATATTGTTTTGAGACTCCTTTGGAGAAGTGAGTCAAGGGTACACCCGCTTGAGCATTAAGGCTCAAAGTGTAGGAGGATTTCATTGTTGATCCTTGTTAATTGGCCCTCTTCCTTGTATACTTTGGAGTGGTGATAGATTCAAGTTATATTAAAGTTATCCATCAAAATATAAATCTAAAAGTTGAAGATCAAAGGGAACTCCCAACAGTAAGGATTTGATGAATCTGACCTAAACCTAAGATCTACAAAGGACATTAAATGGAAAAAGATGGATCTACCTATCGAAGAGGTATTAAGGAAACCTAAGTGTGAGGTTGAAAAAGAGATGCTGGAGTTGTTGTTGTTATTGACTGAATAAGTAGAAAGGGTGAGAGTGAAGGAGTTGATCAGATTTCTGAATACTTGAAGGGATTTTTGAGCAGATTAGTGATGGAAATGAAAATGGAACTTAGTCAGTAAGCCAACATATATGTAAGAATTTGATCTATTTTTTATTAGGGTAAAATAGGTTTTGAATGAGCCCCTAAACCATATACATTAAGTTTTTGAAGGGTACTATAACCCTTTGCAAAAGTAGTGAAAGATAGGAAAAATTAGCAAACCTAAAATGTGATAGCTGGGAGAAGAAGATAATCTTTACAGAGCCACCCCAACACTGACTTCCAACAGAACTACCAGCAGCCCCAAACTAGAAATATAACAATAGCCAAAAGAAGGATAAGCACTAAGGCTCTAGCTGCTCAAAACCATTAGAGTGAAGCCAAAGATTTATGTCAACAAAAGAAAACTAGGGTTTTCAGGCAACCCAAACCAGTAATATGGGTTTTGAAATGGCTCCCATAACCATTATGGGTTTTAACCTGGGACCCAAAACCAGCATGGCGGTAAAAAGACCAATCCACCCTAGCAGAACCAAACATGAATAAAAACAATAGCTTAAATTATTAAGCACATTTAACTTGAGTTGCACCAAGACATAAGGGTTGAAAGGCTCCCCTAACCTTCACCAAAGAAATGGGGTTAAGGAAGTCTCCCCAAACCACCAAGCCACAATCTAGTAGAAGAAATAAAGTACAGGCAAAGAACTCTAGCAAAGAGAGCTCCCTCCAACATAGACCAAGCTCAATAGCAATACTCCATCACACCTCTTTCATCCAACAACAAGCCACCTCAATAGGCTGAGCCTCCATCTCAAAAAGAGCTTCCACCTCAATAGGAAGCGGGAAAGAAGAAATAAGAAGAGAAGCCTTCAGCTGCCACTGAGCCCAGGAGTGAAACCTCACCTCAATAGGGATCTGCACCATATAATGGAAAGGGATGAAAGAGCCAACACTCCAACATAGCCACCCTCCAAAACTAGGTATCAGAATAAAAAAGAAACCTCTCCATGCCAAAGCACCAAGATGCAGAACATGCCTCAAGAAGCTTTTCCATAGGGAAACAACAAAGATCTCCATTAAAATAGAGAGGAGGAAAAATAAAATGACATGAAATAAACAAACCCCCTGAATCAAAGAAGGTTGAACCCCAACAGCCAACTGACCCAAAAGCTCTAAGGAAAAAATAGCGACCAACAAAGAGACCCCCAAAAACCTTCCACTAAATGAAAGGAAGAGAGGAGAACATGATAGATCCACTGAAAGAGTCTCTGAGGAACGCCAAGATCCATCCCCCCCGAAGAGAAAGGCCACACCACCAATGAAGCAGGCATAAGGCAAGACTAACGAAACCCTGACCCTATATTGTCTTAAAATGGAAGAACTTCCATGTTAAGATTTTTTAGCCCTCTGAGTAAGTTTTTTTGGGTCATGTCAAACACCTTCAATTGGCCTTTTCTTAGATCTATCTTTTTCCCCATTTTTCCACTTCTTTTATGCACTTGATTACTTCATTCTAGGTGAAATTAGGGTTAGGATCTTGAGGATTCTCCTTAGTTTCCCTCTTCTATGGCTCTACTTTCTAGGTAGGAATTAAAAATAGGTCCTCTTAGCCTTGATCATGTTCATCATAGGATTTTGTGCCTCTTCCTAGCACTTTGCCTTGATTCTGCCCCTTTTTCCACTTTCTGGTTGCATTTTCCTAGCATTCTAGACTGAGACCCTGAGATCTATGACCACAAGTTCAAGGAAGACCTTGAGGTTCAAGGAAGACCTCATCCCTAACCTAGGTCAAGTTCAATCTCATCTTTGACCCTGGGTTCAAGTTTCAAGGTCTCGTGATCTCTAGATGTCAGCTTTCAGAAAGAATTGTTTTCCCGCTTTCAGGTCGGCTCTTTTGGTCTCCGAAATGGTAAACTCTTAAATTATATTTTATTTAGGTCCATTCATAAAGGTTTGAGGGCTAATTGGAATTTAATTCCCCAAGGTGGCCCCTCTAGAGGATTGTGCCCTAGATCACTATAAAAGGAAGTCTTCCTCTCTCATTTTCACATCCATTAATCATCTAGCAACTTCATGATCAAGAGCTCTCAAGGAGATATTCACAAGCCATCAAATTCTCTCTCAAGAAAGATCAAGCAATCATCCATTCAAGTCCTCTTCTCCATTCAAGTTCTCCATTGAAGATCAAGGATTCAAGCATTCAAGTCTTTGAAGGGATTTGGTTCAAGCATTCAAGATTCATCATTCAAACCCTAGATCTATCCATCATGGTGGTGTGATCTTCCTTCAAGATCCTTTGTTCATCTTCAAGATCCATTCATTCTTCCCTTAATGTGGATTCCAAGCATACAATCATGGAAGTTTAGATTTACATTTGTTAATATTATGTCCAAACTTTCATATCAACATAGTTGTTTACATTTGAAATACAATTACATATCTATTGAATATCATAGCTTCATCATTAGATCTACTTCTACTACTTGCTAGCATTCCCTATTTCAATTCCATTATTAAGGTTGATTCCAAACCAAGGTTTGACTAAGGAAAACCCCTCCCCATCCAAACAAACAAAACCATTTTTCTTGTAGGTATAGGTGTGGGATGATGAATTAAAGTGTAGATCTGGATACCCTTTTCACCAAACTTTCAAGATCCGCAAAAAAAGTCAAAGATGACCTTCAAAATTCTGAAGTAGTCTTTGACCTTTCATCGGGGTCAAAGACTACCTGCTTCCAGAAAGACAAATTTTTTCTAGGTTTTCTCCATCTTGGCATTTACAGTCTGAAATAGGTTGTAGAATTGTCCGAAACTATACACAGGCACTAGAAAATAGATATTTCCAAATTAATTTCAGCATGGGGTATGTATCTTACTTTTTTTATTTCAAGTATTTCTAGATTTACATTCTTTCCCTTACAATTCAAATGTATGTGTAAAATATTGGTCTTGGGGTCTCTTTCATGTGCAAACCATTGTTCTAGGACCCCATCCATATTTTATCTTATACATTTTGGTGAACCCGACATGATTACCCCTTTCTTTTGAGGATTTAGATGCCCTATTGTGTTAGATTTCCCTTTGTATTTCCCTTTGCCGGATCTATCTAGATCTATAGTGTTTGATTTTCTTTTCATGTTTATAAATTTCATTTGAATGCATTTGGATATATCTAGATCTATTTATTATTATGTTACACAAGTTGTTTCAATTTTTTTCAAAATCTTTTGGGATTACACAACATCCTCCTCTTACCTTACCATTGCATGGCATTACACCTAGAAAGAATTCATTTAGTACATGTGATATTGCTTTTTCCTCTTTTGAATTACCTTATAAGGATATATTAAAGAAAGAAGATGACCTTAATCTATATCTCCATCATATTTCTCTTTATGGAGATGAGTTGAGGATTGATGTTAATTCTTCTCCTAATACATGTCCTTCTTCCCCCTCTAGGGATCAAGATTTAGTGATTTATAGTGATCCTACAATGTGATTTATTGGTAGGGATGATAATCCTCCTATTTGTGATGAACCTTTGAATTTGGATGTTGATTACTCTCTTCCTCATGAAACCATTTTGGATGATCCCTTCGATAAAGACATTGATTTATCTCCTCCTCATGAAGAATATTTGATACAAGAGGGTGATTTATTAATGGATGACATATTCATACATGATGATGAATCTTTTTCTAAAACACACTCATCTTATGCAGAAATTTTAGTGAAAGAAGATGAAATTATAGATCATTTACCTCCATTTAGGATTCCTTCTAGTGACAAGGCATTAAAGGAAAATTATATGAATTCTCTTAATGTTCTCCCTCTTAGTGAAGATCTTATGGAGAATCAATATCTTACATCATCTCCTCCTAGGGTGTCTTATTTGCTTCCTTTTTGTGAATCTATTTGTAGTGTTGAGACAACTAATATGGTTTTTACTAAACCCTTGTTGACTGTCAAAGGTTGTCCTCGCATTACTATCAAAGGTAAACTTATGGAGTCTTTAGAGTCTTTCAATGACCAAGATTCAATAGCTCACACATATCATACAAGGAATAACCCTTAACCTAATTTGGTGGTTTCTACTTCGTTGCCACCTTCTCAACCTATTCTTCCTCCTCCACCCCATCTTCCTAGCATGGAGTATGATTTGATAACCCAATTGCAAAATACTCCTACCAAGATTTCTTTATGGGAGCTTCTTCAAACTTCACCTACCTACTATGAAGCCTTGCAAAAAGCTCTAGAAACTCTTCCCACTCCACCTCCTAATCAAGAGAACATCAATAACTTCTTACAATGCATGCATGCTACCCCGAGTCCTCCTAACATTGTATTTACTCAAAAGGATTTACCTTCTAAGGAAGTTCAGAATCAACGAGATGCTCTTATGGTTGTTGTTTCTATCAATAAAATTATAATTCCTAGGACCTTGCTTGATAATAGATTTGGGCTTAATGTTTGTAGCATGGACATGCTCAAGGTGATTAACGTCGATCTTTCAACTATTCAACCTGACAATGTTTCTATACATGGATTTGATAACATTGCTAAGAACACTTTAGGCATCATTACCTTACCTATCAAAGTAGGACCGGTCATCTTGAATACACCTATTCATGTTATGCCTAGACCTCTCAATTATAACCTTATTTTGGGTAGACCTTGGTTGCATGAGATGCATGCTATCCCTTCCACCCTTCACCATAAAGTCAATTTTATACATAATAACAAGATGTATTCATTTCATGGGGATGATGCACCTAATCCTTGTCTAAATATTCAAACCCACACTACTCATGTTCCTGTTATACACTAAGTTTGCACCCTTGTTTCAAGCTCTCGTAGTCTTGATAACCTAGTATAACATGGGAATCATCTCCAGGTTGTGGGACCTATGCTAACTAAGATGAGACCTCCAGGTTCTAGGCTAGTTCCTCTTGGATAATCACCTTAATTTGCTTCTAGACATGAAAAGTAAATCTTTTGAGGGAAAGGGATAGAAGGAGTACTTGAAAGGGAAATGACTAAAAGTAAACTACCTACTAGGTGATGCACTGAAATTAGGGTTTGGATCTTAGTATAGAGGAATGGAATCAATGAAAGGCCTAGATCTAGTAGGTCACAACTTACTGAATAGGCTTGCATAAGTGTTTCATAGGAGGGCCTGAACATAAGACACAACTTATGACCTGCAAAAAAACATTTACTTCTGCAACTCAGTGTAGGATTGAGACAAGACTATTAGGGGGCTAAAGGATACCCACAAAAACATATAAATCAAATCAAACACAATAACACACACAATTACAAAAAGTAAGAGTGATCAGGAACCCTAAGATACCACCAAAAACATCATATACTTTGATCCAATGAGAGATAATTTAGACAAGGAAGCATAGGGACATGAAGGATTGTCACAAAATACCTCTGCAATATCTAAATCATCAATGAAAGATTTACAACTATGGAAGCTAGAGGGTAGAAATGATACCACAAATGGCCCTTAAGAAAGATGAATTTCTTTTACAATTGTCCAACTCTGAGTGCTAAGGCTCCCAAAAATACAATATATACCAACTCAACTGCATGCAGGCAGGAGTCAAAAAAAAACTAACCTAACTAGGGTTACAAGATTTTACAATAATATCAAACCCTAAAGGTACACTGATTGCCACATCAAAATCTCTAAGAACACTGGAAATCAAATCAAATCCTCCCTTGCATGTTGATCTTGTACTAAGCCCACCTACAAACACAACAACCTCAACTCACCCACCCACCTGCAACTCCACTAAGCCATGAAGGCTCACAATCTGATCATATTTCCCTAGGTAACAGTACCGTTCAAAAGGTGGTGCCAACTCAGTCTAGCATCTCCTGGCATGAAAATGTGGCATAGTACCCTACAACACCAGCCAACAGTCATCTCCATCACCCTCACAACCACAACCATCCTGAGACTTTATTTCTTGAGCTACCTGATGTCGTGCATGGCCAAAAGAATGCAAAACCTTCGCAGAGACATTTGAAATTTTTGAAATATAACGGCTAGCGGAAAATTTTAAAACATAACCATTGATGAGAAACCCTTCCCAACAAATGAATGGCCTAGATACACTGAGAAAACAACTTTAAAAATCCTTTTGACAAGTCAAAACCACCGTGGAAGTCAGCGGCCAATGAGAAATGAGCAAATCGACATGCTTACCAGCTTGGACCAACTGAGAACAAGATTCCAATGTAATGGCGGGTGCATGATCTCATACCCTTTGAATATTCCTTCAGAACATGTCCCAGTTGTAGATCCTTATTAGACCAGGACCCCATGACACATTAGATCCTCTGACAAATCCTCATCAGCATACAGCAACCAATCACAAACTGGCACATTAGCACACCTGGCAACGCAGTCCCACAAAATTTCTCTTTACTTCGACCAATCAAAAGATGGCATGTCATCCTGACCTGGCATTGGACCCACTGACAAGACCTGAACACTTGGAAAATCTGATGGTTAGCATAAGATCACATGTGTCAGAAAAAGGCTATGTGAAGATACCCCAGTCATTGATCTTCATCCCTCTGACATCCCTGCAGAGACCCTGACACAGCCCCACTGATGAATCCCAATCATCGCTATGTGGACCAATAGAAGATGAGAACATCATAAAATGAGGACCCACCAAATGAAGCTCTGACAACAATTCAAGATCGATGCATCAGATGCATAATCTCATGGCTCTGACACAACCCATGAGATCATGTGCCAATCATTGGATTAAAAGCTACACAGTCCTCTGGGCCCGCTCTGACAAACTTCCAAATCATCACCAATTGACCAATGACAAGCTTCCACATAGGACAACATGGCAATGGACCCACTAAAGCCTTGAAGCACTGAGAAAAAGGGAAGATCGACGGCCTTCACAAGATCGCATGTGTCAAAAGAACCCCTTGCAAATTCACAACAACCGTTAGATCTTCCTAACTGGGACCCCACTAAAGTGACCACCAAAAGACTTAGCAAATATGTGACTGAGGAAAGGTTAGTTGTTTCGCTGGGTCGTGGGATGTTAAGACTTAACCGCCAAACATTTAGCGACTAAGAGAACCAATGTAGTCACTAAATCATCAAATAGAAGGGGTAACCGCCGGAGAACTTAGAGAACCTACAACCAACCAATGAGAATAAAGCGCACATGGGTTTTTTGAGGACTTAAGTGGCCGAAATAAAGTAACATAAAAATATAAAGTGGCTTAGGGTTACTTAGGGTTTTTGGCACAATGGCTACATTTTCAAATATTTTGACCTACAGACCAGGGAATGAAACAAAGTGCAGAGACCAGAAGGAAGGACATGAACCCATGAAACTTTCAGGGATGCTTGGCAAGATAAAAACATAGATCTTGGGGTAGGTTTTAGCCAAATTTTCATGTACATGGAAATTGGGGTAACAGTTCCTAGTAGTAATCCTCTTCCTAATGATGATTGGGGAACCTTGGATTTTACTCCTACCTTTATTGGAGAGTATAAGGTTAATGATCTTGATTTTATTAAGAAATAAAGAGAGTTTGAACAATGAACTTTTACTTCTAAAGCCCTTTATAATAAATTTTTCGCTGCTTCTACCCACAATGAATCTATCAAACCTACTAATGATGACATAGTGACTACTGAAGTTCCATTGACTCCTTCTAATATGGCTTCTTGTTATGGTCTTGGTTATCATTTCCTTATTAAAAAAGGAATTCAAATGGCCTTACACACTGGGGGGCATGAGCATTCTTATGGCTTGCGATTTAATCCTCAACAACAAATCAATGTTAACAACACTTAAAAACATGATGAAACTATGAAGGAATTTAACCAAGAAGTTCTTTTTCCTAAACTCCTTCATGCTAAGATGATTACTAGACCTAAATGCAAAAATAAACATAGTCCACACTTGAAGGCTCTTCCTTTTTTTTTATATCATAGATTTCATGATCACTCTACTAATGAATGTCAAGCTTTACATTATAACATTAGGTAGCTAATTGATAGTAATGTTATTTATATATCATGTGGCAATGAGTTTTATTTTTATCCTATTTTCTCTAAATAACATCTATGTTCCTATTATAGAGCTCCACATTATGTAAATAATGTTAGCCTAATCCTTGGGGGCTTGTTGTCTTATATAGTGTTGTGAGTGATATAATAGGTCCCCTTCCATCCTTTTTCCTATGCTTGGGGGGCAAGGATGCAATCTCCTTTTCCATCTTTTCGGGATTCACCTCTTTCCTTGGTTAAGCAATATCTATCTATTATGTGATATCCAATCATACATGAAAATTTTTGGTTTACATTGAGGATCTTTGTCCTTGATCAAAATAGTTTTCATTGTTTGACATTGGGTTTCCATGGTGGATAAATCTTTCACCTTGGAAACTGAACAATGTGTTATCCCTCACAAGGGTTACTTTTTCACTTCTTGCATTATATCTCTTTGCATTCATCCCTTCCATGGCCTCATAGGAGTTGTGACCTTCTTGGCTTGGACTGGGTGTTGTCTATGGATATTGTCTTGATGTTGAAGAATACTTTATCCTTGTTCTTTTCTTTCCTTAACATGTCCAAATAGTATTTTTTTGCCATATTAAGGAGGGGGCATATATACGGCCTCCCTCGCTCTATATTATACATTTTTGTTCTAGCCTTTTTGTTTTGTAGCATGCTAAATCTCGAAAGGTAATGCACATAAGTTGTTAAATCCTGAAGGGACATGCATTTCCAATTTCAAATATGCTAAATCTTGGATGGTAATGCACATAAGTTCCTAAATCCTAAAAAGACACATTTTCCAATATGCTAAATCTTCCGATGGTAAAGCACATAAGTTGCTAAATCCTGAGGAGACACGCATTTCATATTCATAGTGATACAAGAAGGTGGATCTATGGTTATTCCAAAATCCTTCAGAAGATACATTACAATTTCAAGGCATGATTTATGGGTGAACCTATTGGGCTCTCCCTCCAAGGTGATTCACGGTAAGGTGGGTATCTTACTGGGCGAGGTAATCACTTTCTCTTTTCTCTCTTTTCGCTTCCATCTAGTAGGATTGGATCATGAAGATATGTTATTTATAGTGTTTCTCTTGTCTTTCTTATGTAATCATTTATGCTTTTATGATAGCTTTCCAAATATGATATTAGTATGAGAAATATTTCTTAGCAAGGTTTCTTATGCTAATTGATTTGGGTTGTTTAGTACTAACCCTTGTTCTTTTAGTTTTCTCTTTTCACACGCTCGTGCATGTATGTTGAGTTAGAATCCTTAGCTTGGGGGCTTGAGTCCTTAGCTAAGTTTTATTTTATCTCATTGTAAATCCACTTAGATCTCCTCTTTCTTCTCCTTTACCAAGAGTTTGCATCAAGTCCATACTCTTGCTAAAGTGGGGGCTTAATGTATCATCTTAAAATGGAAGCACTTCCATGTTAAGAGTGTTTAGCCCTCCGAGTAAGTGGTTTGGGTTCATGTTGAATGCCTTGAATTGTCCTTTTCTTAGATATAACTTTTTCCCCATTTTTCCACTTCTTTTCTGCACTTGATTCCTTCATTCTAGGTGAAATTAGGATTAGGATCCCGAGGATTCTCATTAATTTCCCTCTTCTATGGCTCTATTTTCTAGGTGGGACTTAAAAATAGGTCCTCCTAGCCTTTATCATGTTCATCATAGGATTTTGTGCCTCTTCTTGGCACTTTGCCCTGATTATGCCCCTTTTTCCACTTTCTAGCTACATTTTCCTAGCATTCTAGACTGAGACGCTAAGATCTGTGACCTCAATGTCAAGGATGACCTTGAGGGGTCAAGTTCAACCTCATATTTGACCCCATGTTCAAGTTTCAAGGTCCCGTGATCTCTGGATATCAGGTTTTGGAAAGAATTATTTTCCCGCTTCTGGGTCGACTATTTTGGTCTCCAAAATGGTAAACTCTTAAATTATATTTAATTTAGGTCCATTCCTAAAGGTTTAAGGCCTAATTGGAATTTAATTCCCCAAGGTGCCCCTCTAGAGGATTGTGCCCTATATCACTATAAAAGGAAGCCTTCCTCTCTCATTTTCACATCCATTAATCACCAAGCAACTTCATGATCAAGAGCTCTCAAGGAGATATTCACAAGCCATCAAGTTCTCTGTCAAGAAAGATCAAGCAATCATCCATTCAAGTCCACTTCTCCATTCAATTTCTCCATTGAAGATCAAGGATTCAAGCATTCAAGCCTTTGAAGGGATTTGGTTCCATCATTCAAGATTCATCATTCAAACCCTAGATCTATCCATCATGGTGGTGTGATCTTCCTTCAAGATCCTTTGTTCATCTTCAAGATCCATTCATTCTTCCCTTAAGGTGGATTCCACACATACAATCATGAAGGTTTAGATTTACATTTTTTAATTTTATGTCAAAGCTTTCATATCAACATACTTGTTTACATTTGAAATACAATTGCATATCTATTGAATATCATAGCTTCATTGTTAGATCTACTTCTACTACTTGCTAGGATTCCCTATTTAAATTCCATTATTAAGGTTGATTCCAAACCGGGGTTTGACTAAGGCAAACCCCTCCCCATCCAAACAAATAATACCATTTTTCTTCCATGTACAGGTGCGGGATGATGAATTAAAGTGAAGATCTGGATACCCTTTTTGACGAACTTCTGAGATCCACAAACAAAGTCAAAGATGACCTTCAAAATTTTGAAGTAGTCTTTGACCTTTTATCGGAGTCAAAGAGTACCTACTTCCAAAAAGACAAACATTTTCTAGGTTTTCTATGTCTCAACATTTCTAGTCTAAAATAGGTTGCAGAATTGCCCAAAACTATACACAGGCACCAGAAAATAGGTATTTCCAAATTAATTTCATCATGAGGTATGTATCTTATGTTTTTTGATTTCAAGTATTTCCATATTTACATTCTTTCCCTTACAATTCAAATGTATGTGTAAAATATTGGTCTTGGGGTCTCTTTCATGTGAAAACCATTGTTCTAGGACCCCATCCATATTTTATCTTATACAGACCCCAAGAAACCTGCACCATCCTTCCTCATGCCGAACAAGAGCCCAAGGAAGAGGGACAAGGCAGGAGAAAAAAAGGGCTTCACAGACAAAAGAGGAGACATCATCACGAGCATCTCCAATCGTCCCAGTGCAAATAAGACCAAACTGGCTCCACACCAAGAAAGTAGCTGACCAAGGTGTGCCAGGAACAAAAAGAGATGGGTGAGAGATCCCAATGCAGACCCAAACTACTAGACCCTGCAAACCCTCAAGTGGGTCATCATCATTGTCGCCAAACTTGCTCAAATCCTCTGAGGAACCAAAAGCCCTAGCGTCGAAGGCCCTATTCCCGCTCACCATTCTGAATAATTGATTATGATAGTTGTAATAATTGGATCTGTTATTTGCAAAGTGAGTTGTATGTTTTCAGATCAAATATTACTGTTACTTTCTAATCATTGTATCAGTCAAAATCCTTTAATCAAGGTTGACCTAATAGTCATTGTATAAATCCTTTAATCAAGGTTGCATTCTAATAGATTGTACTTAAGCCCTCTAACAAAGCGCACTCCTAACAGGATGGTTGAAATCCTTTAACATGGTCACACCTAGTAGTGTGTTTGTAAACTTTTGATAGGGTTGGCTTTTCACAGAGCTCACTTTAGAAGAGTGAATATATCAGTATCATGTTACAAAGTGGTTTTTACCAAATTGGGTTTCCACTATAAATCCTAGTGTCAATACTTGTGTGACCTTTTTGGTTTGAACATTTCTATGTTTTGCAAGTTAAATACTGTTGGATAGTAGACTGCATTGTTATATGTTTCTAGTATACATTTAGTAATGACCGAGTAGTGTTGGTTATTAGATCTGAGTTGTTGAGGTGTTTAAAAGTTTAATTGATACATCTGGACCTGAGAACAACTGATTCACCCCCCTCTCTATTGTTTTAAATCATCTTAAAAATTGGTATCAGAGCTATTGGTGCTTACAGAGAAGAATTTTAAAGGTACTTGGAGTAAATGATCAAGATATATAAGGAGGTACCGAAGTTGAATAAGGAGAACTTCCCTGCATGGCAGAGTCTGATGAAATTGCATCTAGTTGGTATTTGTGACTTAATGAAATATTATGTTGAACATGACTATGTTACACATATTGCACCTTTGACTACCAAGGAGATGAGAGCTAAACAAGAACATAATCAAGCAATGTTGGAGATTGCATCTACCTTAAGCTATCCTGAATTTGAAGACATTAAAGACTGCACAAATGAAAATAAAATGTGGGACACTCTTGCAAACATCTATTGTGGTGACATAAATGTACTAAGCACAAAAGCTAAAAGCCGAAGAGGTAAGTTTGATGAAATGAAAATGCAAGAAGGTGAGAATATTGTTCAATATTGTGGTAGATAAAGGAAGTTGTAAATGCTATTAGAGGAGCTAATGGAACTATTGATGATGAGACTGTTATTGGAAAGGTACTGAGAAATTTGTTTCCTATATATGCCATCAAAATTTAAGTAATTCAAGAATCTAGATGTAACCTTGGTAATGCTCTAACACTGGAAAGTCTTGTTGGTAAGCTTACTACTTTTAAGCTTTCTAATTATGATAACTTCATTGTTTCTAATGTTGAATCTACATTCAAGTCACAAATGGTTTTTTATAAATCTAAGAAGGAAAAATAAAGATGCATCAGTGAGAATGAAAGTGATAGTAACACTTCTGATGAAGATTTAGAGGATCTTGAAGCTTATATGGCCAGAAGATTGAAAATAGGAAAAGGCAAGTATAAAGGTAAAATTTATATGATATGTTTCTCATGTAACAAAGTTGGCCATATAGTTGCAAGATGTCTTGACAGGGATGACAAGGATAAAAAAAGATAAAACAAGTACAAAGACAAGAGAGAAAACAAAGGTTACCAAAGGTACAAGGACTACAAGGATAAAGGTAAGAAATCTTGTTACATTGCTGAAGAAGAAACTGACACTGATAATGATGATTTTGAAATTGAAGTAGTCTATGTTGCTATGAAAAATGAGTCTGATGAAGATGAGAAAACTTCACTTGTTTCTTATGTGAGCAAAGGTGATAAATGAATTATTGATAGTGGTTTCTCACACCACATGACTAGTGACAAAAGTAAATTTGATACCATAGATCATTACAAAGGTAGAAGTTTTAAGTTTGGTAATGATGCACCATGTCCTATAAAGGTTAAAGGATTAATTAAGCTGACTGATAAGGTAACTTGTGAAAATTCTTATTGGGTTGAAGGTCTTAACTATAATTTGCTAAGTGTTGTACAACTTAATAGCACTAGTTATCAAGTGGAATTTCATCATAGGAAGGCTAAAATATTTGATGCCACTACTGAACTGATTGGGAGTGGAGAATAGATAAGAGGTAATTTGTTCTATCTAGACCTATCTAAAGAGACATGTTTGGTTGCACAACTTGATAATATATGGCTATGGCATAAAAAGCTATGTCATGTTAACTTTGACAATCTAGTAAATATTAGTAAAAAGAAGAAAGTTAAGGGTTTTCCTAGATTGAAGAAACCTGATAATGTGATGTGCAAACAATGTCAGTTGGGTAAAATGACAAAGGCTAGTTTCAAGAGCAAGACTTTTACTTCTGAAAATGTCTTATATCTGGGTCATACTGACCTTTGTGGACCTATGGGTGTACAAAGCTATTGTGGTGCTAAATACTTTATTTTGTTTGTTGATGATTACACTAGGATGATGACTGTAATGTTTTTAAAAGAAAAATATGATGCATTTTAGTTGTTTATGTGGTATTTGGTTAAGGTTGAAAAGGAGACAGGTAGAAACCTTAAATGTCTAAGATCTGACCAAGGTGGAGAGTTTATATCAAATGAGTTCAATCTATTCTGTAATGATAAAGGAATCAAGAGATAGATGTTCACACCTAGAACACCTCTACAAAATGGTAAAGCAAAGAGAAGAAATAGATCTATCATGGATTGTGCAAGGACACTAATGATTGAGAAGAATGTTGCACAAAAGTACTGGAAATAAGATTTAAGTATAGCTGTTTATGCCTTAAACTGAGTCCAAATAAAAATAGGTACAAATGTTACACTTTATGAACTATGACATGGTTATGCACCTAATGTAAAATACTTTAGAATTTTTGGGAGCAAATGATATATACTAAAAGACAATAGGAATGAAAATTTTGATGCTAAAAGTGATGAGGGCATATTCTTAGGCTATTTCACAAAGAGTAAAGCTTACAAGTGTTTGAACTCTAACACTAAAAAAATTGAGGAAAGTGTAAATGTGAAGGTTGACGAATATGCAGAGAAAAATGAACAGGAAAGAAAAACAAAACCTAAATATTATAGATTTTTTTTCTATATAGAAGAAGAAGAGGCAAGTAACACACTTTTATCTGATGCAAAGACTCAGGTAAGCAATGTCGAGCATTAGGGAGATAATGTCGAGCGTCAGGAAGATATTTCCAAATGATAGGAGGATGTTGTCAAGCATCAGGAAGTGGTTGTTGAGCAATCAGAGGCTAAATCTGATAATCTTATTGATGAACCTGAAGAGCAAGGAGAAAAGAAAGTTGAACTTGTTTTGGCATAGTATGCAAAGAGACATCACAAGCCTTAGAAAATCATTGGAGACAAAGAAACTGGAATTCTAACCAAAAGCAAGTTAAGAGATCCTACATGTTTATTGTGCGAATTTGAGCCTAAGACAACAAGGGGGGCATTAGAAAATGAAGACTGGACTCAACCTATGAATGAGGAGATAGACCAAATACAAAAGAATGATACCTGGACTCTGGTGTCAAGATCAGAAAACAAAAATGCCATTGGAACAAAATGGGTATTCAGAAATAAGCTTAATGAACATGGACAAATCACAAGGAACAAAGTAAGGATGGTATGCAAGGGCTATGCACAAGAAGAAGGAATATACTATGGGGAGACATTTTCCCCTATAACAAGATTAGAAGGAGTAAGAACTCTACTTGCATATGTTGCCTAGAGAGATTTCAAGGTATACCAAATGGATGTCAAGTCTGCATTTTTAAATGGTATATTAGAAGAAGAAGTGTACATTGAGAAATTTGAAGGATGTGTTGATCCAAACAAGAGACACATGTTTGCAAACTAAACAAGGCACTCTATGGATTAAAGAAAGCCCCCAGAGCATGGTATGAGAGGCTACACAATTACTTGTTATAAATTGGATTCTCAAGGACAAATGACACCAACAATCTATACATGAAAGATGAAGAAGGTAAAGGGATCTTGTTAGCTAAGATCTTTGTAGATGATATCATATTTGGTGGACAAGATGCATGTTTAAGAAATTTTCAAATGAGATGCAAACAGAGTTTTAAATGTCTATGTTTGGTGAGATAAGATTCCTTTTTGGTTTGCAAGTATATCAGATGGAGAAAAGTATTTTCATCACACAATCTAAATATGTCAAAGAGATACTGAAAACCTTTGGTATGGAGGACTCAAGGCCAGTAAGTACTCCCATGGCCACTAGACATAAACTATCTAAAAATTATGATACTACTAAAGTAAACCAAACTTTGTATAGATCCATGATTGGAAAGTTGTAATATGCTATTCACAGCAGACCAGATATTACTCTAGTAGTTGGAATTGTGGCTAGATTCTGTGCCAATCCTAAGGAAAGTCATATGATGGTTGTGAAAAGAATAATGAGCTGTTTGAAAGGGACAGAAGACTATGGACTATACTACAAGAAGCATGAGATATTTGAACTGAGAGTCTATACTAATGTAGATTGGGCAGGAAATGTGGATGACAGAAAAAGTACTAGTGGTGGAGCTTTCTTTCTTGGATAGAGATTAGTTTCTTGGATAAGCAAGAAACAAAATTGCATTTCCCAGTCTATACCTAAAGCTAAGTATGTAGAAGTTGCAGTAAATTGTTCAAACCTAATATGGATAAAGCAACTGTTTAAAGGCATGAAAGAAGAGATCACTAAACCAAGTGTCATATATTGTGACAACACAAGTGCTATCAACATATCAAAGAACCCCGTGATGCACACTAAGACCAAACATATTGCCGTCAAGTATCATTACTTGAGGGAATTGGTACAAGATAAAGAGGTGAGAATGGAATATGTGAATACAAAGGAACAACTAGCAGACATATTCATGAAAGCTTTATCAAAGGAAGCTCATGAATATCTGAGAGGAAAATTAGGGGCTCTTCCCCTAATTGAGGCTGCCTAGTCAAGCTAGGAGCACTGCATTAAATGTGCTACAAAGAGTATCTGACAAATTGATGCAGAAAAGGTCATACTTTAGGAGCAGCATAGAATTTTGAAAAGTACAACAAAGTTGATAGTCAATCACAAGAAAAGATGACAGAGGGAGAAATATTGTTACTGAGCTGACAAGATGACATCCACATCTAAAAGATGCAAGTTCTAGTTGCTACTTTGGCATTATTGTCAAAGAGGGAGATGAGTCAGATGAAAACACATGGTGAGATTTCATGGAAGATCAAGAAAGAGGGAGAGATTCAAAGGAAAGGGACATAGAAAAGATTCAGTGGGAGTTATTGTGTGGATGATCAAGCAAATTAAGCTAAAGAGATTGAGAATCAGAACGAAGCTAAGGATATTACAAATGTTTCTGATGCATAGACAAGTTTTGGATTGGTCAAGGTGAATCATGTATTATTCATATGGTGTTGCCATCAATGTCAAGGAGGGAGATTGTTGGAAACTGCAATTGAAGAAATTATTATATTATCATTGATGTCAAACCTTAACTAGTAAGAATGTTGCTATCTAAGAAAGTACTATATCTATTTGATTTTTGAGAAGGATTAGGGAAAGGGTGCTGACAATATAACCTAGACAAAGGTTGAGTTATTTGATACTTCAATGAGTACTTGAACAATGATAAGATAATGTATTATTTATCTAAGTGAGAAGCAAGACTAAACAAGTAGGCTTGACTGAGAAAAAATGAAGAAATCTAATTTAAGCCAAGTGATGTTAGTGTCGACCAAGCCAGTATATGCCAAGTAAATTTAGTATTGACTGAACATCAGTGTATTGTCAATGGAGACAGCATTGGCTGAGGGAAATAGTTTCAAGTGGTGACTAAGCTACATAGTGATGACCGAGGAGTTGAACACAGTATTGAACGAGCATCAGTAATTTACATTTGAGGAAGAATTCAGATTCCTAGCCAACATGTTTGAATTCTTGGATTATGTAAATCGTGTTGACTTTATTTATTGACTGTATGGAGTATTTAATGCACAGTAAAAAAAATTATTGTGATTCCAATTAAGAGATTAAAGATTTTTCTAGAAGGATGGACAAAGAACATAATGTTGGAAGGATTTGATGAATCTGACCTAAACCTAAGATCTACAGAGGAGATTAAGCAGAAAAAGATGGATCTACCTATTGAAGAGGTATTAAGGAAACCTAAGTTTGAGGTTGAAAAAGAGATGCTGGAGTTGTTGTTATTGACTGAATAAGTAGAAAGGCTGAAGGTGAAGGAGTTTATCAGAGTTGTGATTGCTTGAAGGGATTTCCGAGTAGATCAGTGATGGAAATGGAAATAGAACTCAGTCAGTAAGCCAACATATATTTAAGAATTGGATATGTTATTTGCAAAGTGAGTTGTATGTTTTCAGATCAAATATTATTGTTACTTCTAATCATTGTATTAGTCAAAATCTTTTAATCAAGGTTGACCTAACAGTCATTGTATAAATCATTTAATCAAGGTTACATTCTAATGGAATGTACTTAAGTCCTCTAACAAGGTGCACTCCTAACAGGGTGGTTGAAATCCTTTAATAGGGTCACACCTAGCAGTGTATTTGTAAACCTTTGATAGGGTTGGCTTTTCACAGAGCTCACTTTAGAAGAGTGAATATATCAGTAGCATGTTACAAAGTGGTTTTTACCATATTGGGTTTCCACTATAAATCCTGGTGTCAATACTTGTGTGAATATTTTGGTTTGAACATTTCTATGTTTTACAAGTTAAATATTGTTGGATAGTGGACTACATTGTTATATGTTTCTAGTATACATTCAGTAATGACCAAGTAGTGTTGGTTATTAGGTCTGAGTTGTTGAAGTGTTTAAAATTTTAATTGATAAATCTGGACCTGAGAACAACATATTCACCCCCCCTCTCTGTTATTCTAAATCATATTAACATTTAGTTGTGTATACCGAGAGGATCAATGAGAACTAATTTGATAAAGGAAAAACATAGTTGTGGTTTGGCTGGAAATTTTGGTATTGACAATCCATTGAATTTTCTTAAGGAGAAATACTTTTGGCCGCAGTTGTATTAGGATGTTCAGAAATTTATGAAAAGTTGTGGTATTTTTCAAGTTGCAAAGGGAGTAAGTCAAAATACTAGATTGTATATAGCGATTTCTGTTCTTGAGAAACCTTGGATTGATATCAGGATGGATTTTGTTCTTGGTTTACCGAAGACAGTAAAGGGGTAATGATTCTATATTTGTTGTTGTGGATATATTTTCTAAGATGGCACATTTTATACCTTGTAAAAAGACATGAGATGTAGTGCATATGGAAGATCTTTTCTTTAAGGAAATTGTCAAATTGCATGGATTACCGAGGAGTATCATCTCTGACTAAGACAGTAAGTATTTTGGATACTTTTGGAAGACTCTTTGGAAAAAGATGGGCACCAAGTTGAGGTATAGTTCTACATTTCACCCATAGATTGATGGATAGATAGAGGTTGTGAATAGAAGTTTGGGTAATCTTTTGAGATGATTAGTTGGGGATAAGCTGAGTAATTGGGATTCTATGTTGGCACAAGAAGAGTTTGCATATAATAATTCAATAGATAGGAGTAATAGAAAAACACCTTTTGAGATTGTTAATGGCATACAACTGAGAGGTATATCAAATATGTAGGATATTGCTGGTGAAGAAAAGAGAAGTGTTGAAGGAGTAAAGTTTGCTGAGTTGATGAAGGTCCATTGCATGAAAATTTGAAACATACGTTGGAGAATAGTAATAAAAAATATAAGGACATAGAAGATAGATCAAGAAGACATAAGACTTTTACAGTTGGGGATGAAGTAATGGTACACTTGAAGAAAGGAAGATTTCCTGTTGGAACATCTAGGAAGGTGAAAATGGAGAAAAATTTTCCTTGCGAGATATTGAGGAGATTTGACAGTGGAAATGCTTATGATACTGAATTACCTGATGACATGGAAATAGCACCTATATTCTTGACATTGCAGATTTGTTTGAGTATTATGAACCTGATGAAGCCATGACAGTGCCGAATGATTATCCTAAGAAGCAAACATAAGAAGTTGAGTATATTTTGGAACATAGATTTGGTAGAAGCACAAGAGGAAAACAATATATGAAATATCTAGTAAAGTGGAAGAACAGACCCATTGAAGACAGTTCATGGATTTCATAATCTGAGTTGGATTCAACTCGGGTTTTACCTACTGCGTGATTCAAAGACTCATTTTAAACAACCACAGTTGTCTGATGCAGGAGCATCTCAAGTTCTTAGCAATCCTATATCACCAAAAACAAATTAGAAGTGTTAGGTTTTCTCGGTAGCTTCTTTTGGCTCTCGGTGATGTTTTCATTTGTTTACCGATGGGGCTCAGTTATTGCTCGGTTCCTTCATTGACCGAGTTGGCTCGGTTCCTTCATTTGCTGAGTTATTTCCTGGTGCTCGGTAGTCTTTCTCACTGAGTGATTTATTTTGATTTCCTGTTGAGGCCGACTTGTGCATTTAATTGTGGTCACAAAGTTAATGTTGGTATCGATCATTGGAAAGCGTGTGGACCTAGATCTAGTCATTCCTCCCACCAATGATGGATCTAAAGGCCGACTTGTTTGGTAGCCTCTTGTATAAATGTAGTTGTTGGTTGTATTCTTAGGCATCAATTTGGAATGTAGGAGTTAGAGGTATCAATTTAGAAGTTAGAAGATAGTTTATCAATCCCCGCATGTTGGAGGACTGTTGTAATTGAATTTGAATGTATTTGGCCCTAACCGGGAAGGCCTTATAGCCCAGCATGTATGAGGTTATTTTATGAATAATAAATGATATGTTCTGCATTCTCTCTCTCACTTGTTGTTTAATTGCTTCTGTGCGTGATCTATGCAAGGAGGATTTGGATTGGGGTGTGCCATTGGCCCTCATCCTTCCCTGGCTTGTGTCACCTAGCAACATAAGCACTGCTTAAAGGGTACAAGTTGCAAGGAACGGGGATGAAATTAACTCTTATTTACACAAAATAAAGGAATTACATATAAAAACATGCTATTTACTAAACTAAGAATCCATATGCATTCAATATTGACAGAAAGATGGAATTTGAAGGAATAGAAAATTCATAAACATAATTATAACATTTATAAGAGCATAACAATGTCTCATGTTAATTATTTATATAATTGAGTTAAATATTTCAACATGCCATTTTTCCTTTCAAAGAAAGGGTAATTCAAATTGTGACATTAAATAGATATATAATAGATGGTAATTCTAAAAAAATGAAAGAGTGTCACTCTAATATATCTATTGTAAAATAATATTAATACAACAAGATAGGCTAAACTCAATGTACTCCAATAAAATAATAACTTTAAAATTCAATCCAAGAACTCCTCTAGCTCATGAGAGATTTTCAATGATGGAATTTAATAAGGCATGATACTAAACATATAACCATATTAGCATCATCAAGTGCACTACATGCCTATGTCATTTTAGAAGATCTTTTACCTATGGAGATGAAGATCATGGATATATGAATAAAATAGGAAAAATCACATCCATACAATAGTATTAAGGAGGAAACAATGCTCATGACATAAGAGTCACAAAAATTTATTTTCACAAGCATGCATAATAGACTCAAGAATGTCACTAAACTTGAAGATATGTCACATAGATTGGCTTCACACAATAACATAAGACAAATGTTTATCTCAACATAAGATTTAATGTTGTCCATCCAATCAATGTGGATAAGAGAGGAGTAGCTAAGGCAATGGATTTTCCGTGAGTTCTCCAAAACCAAGCCAAAAGTTGAACTATAGGGTAATATATTAAATAAAAATACACCCCATCCCATCAAGTGGGTGTTTGGACATTTTTAATCACATGTTTTAAATAAGGATCTTCTTTATAAGTTTTCATGGAAACCTTATCCCATGAGTTTGGGTGTGTTTACACTCTTAGTTATAAGAGTTAATTGTAAACTCCCAATACCCCCAATAAAATCCACTAGACTAAAATATCTTCCACAAGAGAGAAAATGAGTAGAATAGCTTGATTTATTGTGGATGTCTAAATGATTAAAAAAAAAAAAGTGCATGAGAGGTCTTTCTTATAAAGGCAAGATGAGGGAGAGGACTAGACAAGATTGTGACATGTGTCATAATCAAATGTTATGAGGAAAATACCTCAAACAAATATTAATGACTTAGGTAACTAGAATTAAATAAAACTAGAAACAATAAAATAGATTATTTAGACAATTAAGACTTAGTGAAAGACACCTAAAACTTAAGTAAAATTAACATATGAATAAGTCCTTGTTAAGTTTTAATTAGGTACAAGACCTTATTCCCATTGACACATCAATAAAAGAGAAATAAAAAATATCAATATATTATTCTATATACACATTATTACAATTTCAGATGGAGCAAGTTCTTATTTTTTATTTACTCAAGAAATGTAACAGATTATTTTTTAATGATAAATAATAAATAGTGTAATCAATGTATTTCTAGAAATAAAAATTAATTGAATCAAAAGAATAATACAAAGCGTCCAGAGTTGATCGAACTTCATACTTTTTCCTTAACTAAAATACATTAGCATAAATCTCATGCATGTCATTTTATATTGAGAAGCGTCACTATTTTTGAAGCCTATTTCTAGAACAGTATTACAAAAGGGAACCGATTTTTGGATTCATTGAACAACATTGGTGGGGGTATACTATTGGAAGTGTCATTGGAAGCATAATATCGACTATCTGTGAAGAATGATAATGATGAGTTGTTGGGCTCGGTTTGTTTTCAGAATCTACATAATAATTATTATCATGCTCATAAAGCTCTGATTCAGAAAAGGGTATGTGGGTTCAAGGATCGATGCCTTGAATAATAAAGTTTTTTTTTTCCAAGCGGGTATTTCAGAAGTTCTTAATCTTGTTATTATACTTCTTATAATTAGAGGCTTATCGTTAAGCTCTTTACAAAATGTACTGTTGATCAAATTTTTAAAAATAGAAAACACAACAGATTTTTGTGAAATTTTCACCATCTTTTTTTCATGATCTGCATATTTTGTAGTCGAAAACCACAAAAAAATTACTGTGTTTTGGTGAATTTGAGAAAAAAAAGGCTGACATTTTTTTGTCATTTTGTAAGGAGCTTAGCCACTACCATTAGAAACAGCCTCGAAAGTGATGATATAACATTGACTCAAATATAGCTGTACTTAATATTTGGAGATATTTGAAGGTATTTAATATATGAAATATATTACTGAGAAATTATGAAATGTTATTTCAATAGTTTTAATTTTGTGTATATATTATTGATTATATTAAATATCTATGAATGTTAAATATTTTCAAATTTGATATTTCAGATTTTGAAAAATATAAGTACACTAGTTTACATAAATATGTAAATCTATACTATGAATTTTACTATTCTTGTAAAGGTCTATTTAAAATTATAAAGATTTATTTTTAAAATATATAAAGAGAAAAAATATGAAAAAAATCATTATTAAATTAAATTGTAGAAGATTCATTATGTAGAATACTAAAACAACAGAATGTAGGAGCGGAGATTAGGTAGTGGAGGACCTTAATTTGAGAAATTTCAAATCACTCTTAATTTTTTTTTCAGTAGCTTATTTGGTAAGTCCCATATTTATAACTAAAATTTCAAGACAGTCATCAAATAAGATGTCACATCAACATACTTTTTAACAGAGTATCCATAAAAAACAAATCCAAATGTTTGAACAGATTTGGGTCTCATGAATGTCTATGGTGTCCATTTAAGATGCAGATCTATTCCACTAAATGAAAAATCATAACACTTGGCTCAAATGATAAAAAGATCTTCGAGCGTTACAACGACATTTGTGGCATTTATTCTATGTGGGTTTAGGTAGATTACAAACCGCATTCTCTCGTGACTAAAAACCCATCTAAGGACAAAAATGTGCATTAAGGTTAGTTTATATAGGATGTCATGGTTAGTTTAGATAGCATTAAGTTTTGGCACGGGCTAAGCTCCCTACAAAATGTACCAAGTAAAAAAAAAATCAGATTTATCAGAACAGAGCAATTTTTTGGTAAGTTTTTTGTATTTTTTACTACAAAATATGCAAATGGATGGTGAAAATTTGGCGAAAATCTAATTTGTTTTCAGTTTTTTAAAATTTGGTTAATAGTATATTTTGTAAGTGTCCTTAAGTTTTGTACTCTTCATCCATGATGCACCCAAAATGAATCCATCACTCAAAATGAACCCATCATGCATAATGTTCCTCTTAATCCATTCCATTGGATCCCCGCTTCCACAATATTCCAGATAATAAATTTGAGAATCTTCATATTTCTAGATGCAACTTATCATCAACTTTTTGATGATACTAATATGTATTATCAGAATGAAGGATTAATTACAGAGCAGAATATGAAGTTTCCTTCTTTCACTTTACAGTCCTCATTCTTCTCTCATTACCTTGTCCTTGGCCTTTTTTTCCTTCATGTTCTTGAGTTTCTTACTAGATATTTGATTGATTATTGTATTTATTATTTTTCTTATTTGTATATTTACTAATTAATTGTAATTTTAATTTTCTTATATGTTTTTTTCATATTCTTTTACTTAGTTTTTTCATTTGTAAAATGTAGATGCAAATTATTTTACTTTATAATATCTAGAAATTAATTTTTGATCATCTCATTACATGAATACATTTGAAGTCTTATTACAAGAGTGAACCAATTAAAATTTACCACATTTTTTATTTATTGTTGGCAGTCATGTTTATACTATTAATTTTTACAATATATTATAACTTAAATAACAACCTATGATATTATAATATTTATTTATTTTTATTCATATTTTTAAAAAAATTTAATTTTTATTTTTATTATATACTAATTATACATTAACAACTATTTATGTAAAAAAATTATGTGATTTTATTTGCTTATAATTTTTATTTTTTCTTTACAAAATATTAATATTTAAATTAAACTATATTAAATTGATATTTAATATTATTATAACAGTTTTATTTTGAAAAACTTTTTAAAATTTAGTTTAAAAGATCAATTTATTTAAATTTATTTATTTATAATAGTTTTAATATAAATTCTTTTATAAAAAGTTATTACTTCTAATCTAACTATATAAAACATAATAATTAAAAAATTAATATACTATTATTTCTAGTATAACTTAAAAATTTATAAAAAATTATTACTTCTATTATTACTATATAAAACATAGTAATTAAAAAATTAATATACTATTACTTCTACTTTAGTTTCTACTATAATTAAAAGAAAGCACTATGTAGCACTTGTTTTATTTATTGATTTTATCCTTGATTATTAATTTTAATAGCTTATTTATTAATTCCTGCAGTTGGCTATAGAATTATAGGCAACCAACAGATTTTAACTAGTGATTGAATATTACAATTGGTTAACCAATCAAAATATAGCATTTTTTAATAATATTACACCTTAATATTTTATAATTGGGAAATTTCTTGGTCATTCCTTGATTTTTTGCTGCACAACATAATTGCGGATAACAATCAGGAAATGGGTTTTACTGGTTGGCAGGGAAAGCACACCAAATTTTATCTTTGTTAGGATTTTTTTCGAAAATTTTGGGTGCCGCCATTAATGGAGTCTAGAAAAGTGGTTGAATCAATTGTATATTTTGCAGAATAAGGATGACAAAATACAAATAGCTTTGTATTCAGGAAGTGCCAGACGAATCACTGGTTTTCTGGGATGATCAAAACATAAAGTAGCTTTGTATTGAGGAAGTGCGAGACGGATCACTAGTTTTCTGGGATGATCAAAATGTTTTGGATGAAGGATAAAAATGCTGAAAGTGATAAAAATGGTAGCAGAAACCCTGATTTTGATGTACAGGAAAATGTAACCCTAAGAAACTTGACAGAGGGTGAGAGCTGATTTCCTACTTCTCGACTACTATCTGTAGAATTTATCAAGACAGAGGGTGAGAGCTGATTTCCTATTTCTCGACTGCTATCTGTAGAATTTATCAAGAAAGTGAGCTTCGTTTTAGCTTTATTATTTTTGGGTCATGTCTATTTCATTTTTATAATCACAGTTTTGCCATGTTTGATGGAATTTAATAAGTTTTTCCTTGATTTTTGGAATTCAAAAGAAAATTGGAACTGGGATCTGTGTGTGTTTGTTTGAGACTGAATCGCTTAGTAATGTTTTAGTTGTTTCAGTCAGATGTTCTTTGTGTTTCTGTTATATGCTTTAACTCCTATTCTCTGTGTACAAGGGTCTGCACCCTTTTAAAATCCCTCCTTTTATAGAACATTTAAAAAAATTGATTTTGTTCTTATTATGCTTCCCTACTATACTACTATGAATATGCATATATAATGGGTGCTTGTTACTTAAAAATAGGTGTTGGTTTCTTTCTCCATGGTCTAAAATGAAATGAGGATATGGGATTTGGGAATGCCAGATTTCTATCTTGATCTATTAGAAGTCTTATTATTTAGATTTTAAAAATACAAATTTCTTAGTGATATGATTAATTTCATTATTTTTGTAATTACTATGAATTTTACAAGTAAAGGTTTATTTAAAATTATAAAGACTTATTTTTAAAATATATAAAGAGAAAAACTGAAAAAATCATTATTAAATTAAATTGTAGAAAATTCATTTTGCAGAATACTAAAACAACAGAATGTAGGAGTACAGATTTGGTAGTGGAGCACCCTAATTTTACCCTTCTCAAAATATTAAATGAAAATTTCAAATCACTCATAATTTTTTTTACAGTAGCTTATTTGATAACTCCTGTACTTATAACTAAAGTTTCAAGGCAGCCATCAAATAAGTTGCCATATTAACATGCTTTTTAACATGGTATCTATAAAGATAAAAAAAGTGAACAATTATTTCTGTATATAAAGAATACATTTCATTCAATTATAAATCACAACTGTTAATACAATATTGAATACTAAACCAATACTCTCCGTAACGGAATAAATTCCCATAAATTATTCTATTCTTCCCTTCCCTTCAGAGGCACATACTTTCCCAGGTACGCCTAGGGAAGCACATACTTTCACAGGTACGCCTCCAAATGATCCGACAGAGCCGATCTATTAATGCTCTCGTGGTGGAAGGATTTACAGTGAAAGTAAAAGACGATCTGAATGAGCAACCAAAAGAGATCAAACCCACACCACAGCGCCACCAGAAGCGTCATACGAGCGGCCGTAATGGCGCCTTCAACCTGCTCTTCCCCGCCTGTGATCAACGCAAAGCTGTACCCAACAACACTTTCGATTCCGCCTGTGATCAACACAAACAAAAATTTTAACGCCAGCGCCGTGCCGCGCTTTCCTTTGATGAGATCTTTGCTCTTCCTCATCGCCACCAAACCCCAACGCTCCTCCACAACACACATCACGCTGGCAACGTCCCACACCATGCCCATGTACACGTGGACAGCCAACGAAACGACTAAGACGCCCACAAAGCCGAATAAAACCCTCCAGAAGATGAAATCTATCATAGTTTGGATGCTCGAAATCGACCAGAAGACCCAAAAGTGGACGGCCACCACGTAGTACGCGAACATGACGGCGAAATACCAGATTCCAGTAACAATCAGGCGCTTCCAAATTCTTGGGACGACGCTCAGAACCCTAATGTTGGACAATTCCTTGCGCGTGTACATGCACGCCACCGTGTACACCACCGCCGCCGTGAACGGCAGCGAGAAAGCGAAGGCCAAAAATTTGCGGGCGGCTTCCCACAGGAAAATTTCCCCCAATCCCACATAGATTTTGTGTATGGTTTCGCTCTCCAGAGATGTGCCGTTACCATATAGAGCTAATGATTCATTCATCCTTTGTTCGAAGTGGGGCTTTGAATTCGAGCCTTGGTTGAAGATTGCGAAACGGAGAGGCAGAAGCAGCGTAAGCGTGATGGCGCCCAGTAATTTGGGCGCAGAGCGGAGGATTCTGAAGGCCTCTGCGACCACTCCTGCGATGCCCAAGAATTGCACTTCTTCCAATCCTCTCTCCATGATTCCTGATTTCTTCTACTGGAGAGATAAAATGCGTGGATGAGACTTTATATTTTGTAAGGTGGGCTCTGTGGTCAATGGCGGGCTAGCCAATTTTGATTTAAATTCTTGTTATTGACCATGACCAATCCAATTGTTTGAACGGATTTGGGTTTCGTGAATGTCTGCGGTGTGCATTCCATTGACTGGTCTGTCACGCCTCTTGCAAATCAAAGCGCCTCGTGACAGCCCATGTTAAAGTTCTGCATTATCAAAAAAAGAAAAAAGAGAGTTCTGGATCATCTTTTCTCCTGAGACGATTTATCTAGGAATGCTGAAAAAGTTAACTGGTATAAATATTTATCTAAGCGGCTCAAATATTTCAACAATATCAAATTTTTATAATTACATTGTTTCTAGATTAAAATGTGAGATTTCTTTTTCTACAAACAACACTTTCACGCAATTTAATCTACAAACAACACTGAAAGCTAAAAATCTGATTTAAGATGCAGATTTATTCTACTAAATGAAAAATCATAACACTTGGCTCATATGATAAAAAGATCTTCGAGAGCTACAGGACATTTGTGGCGTTCATTCCATGTGGGTTTACGTAGATGGCAAATCTCATTCTCTCACGACTAAGAACCCATCCAAGGACAAAACTGCGCATTAAGGTTAGTTTGTATAGGATGTCATGGTTGATTTAGATAGCATTAAATTTTGACAGCATTATTGACAGCAGCTAAGTTCTTTACAAAAATGTATCAAAGATAAAAAGTATGTAAAAAAAAAAATGGTGAAAACAGAGCAATTTTTGTTAATTTTTTTGTGTTTTTCGACCATAAAATATGCAGATTATGAAAAATAGATGGTAAAAATTTGGCGAAAATCTGTTGTGTTTTCCATTTTGTTGAAATTTGATCAATAGTACATTTTATAAGGAACTTAACCCTATCCTTAAGTTTTGTACTAGTCATCCATGATGCACCCAAAATGAACCCATCATGCATAATGTTCATTTTAATCAATTCCATTAGATCAGGGCTTCCACATTATTCCAAATAATAAATTTCAAATATTAATTGCCGTAGAGTTCCTTTAGTCTTTTTCTAAATGCAACTTATCATCAACTTTTTGATGATACTAATATCTATTATCAGAATAAAGGATTAATTACAGAACAGAATATGAAGATTCATTCTTTCACCTTGCAGTCCTCATTCTTCTCTTTACCTTCTCCTAGGGTATTTATTATTGTCCTTGAGCTTTTTTCCAATATGTCCTTGAGTTTCTTATTAGATATTTGATTGATTATTATTTTTCCTAGTTATATTCAGCATTCTTATTTGTATATTTACTAATTACGCCGAGAAGCGTAGCTATACAATGAAAGCAGAAATGAAGATGCCAGCACGAAAATATGCCATAATAAATTCTTTGTAAATAAAAACTATTATTCTAAATAAAAAATTAATTAAACCGAAATAATAGCTGGCCGAAATAATAGCTAGCTAAAAAAAATTTAAAATCAATTACGAATCAAAAACCGAAATAATAAAAAATAAAAATAAAAAAATGAAAAAAATAAAAAATAAAAAATCATAAACGAAAAATTCATAAATAAATAAAAAATAAAAAAACGGAAAGCCGAAAATGAAATGACGCGTATTAAAACAATTTAAAAAAATGTCCTTAAAAACGTTTTGCAGTTTTCAACTGCCCCGTGCGCTGCTACCGTGCACTGCAGAGGCTGCCGTGCAGTGCACTTGGCTGCCGGCAGGCTGGCAGCGGCAGTGCCGTGCGCACGACACTGCCGCTGCCAGCCTGCCGGCAGCCAAGCGCACGGCAGGGGGATGGGGAGTGGTGACCCCGTCCCCAATCAAAATTTTTAAACTTTTTTTAAATTTTTGTTTTTAATTTCGTGCATGTTATTAAGTATTCATTTTTATTTGCATACCAAGTTTTTGGGGGAGTTTTTAGGTTTTGTTTGATGGAATTTGGAGAGACATTTTTTGGGAATATGAGGAGACGCTTTTTATTTATAAAATAGCGTCTATTTTTTTATTTTATTTTTGTTTGATTTGATTTTTTACAAGTGAGAGCTTTAAGAAATTGAAGAAATTTGGAGGAGAGCTTGAAGAAATCATTCTTCTGATTTGATTTGATATTTTGCAGGTGAGAGAGCTTGCTAATTAAATTTAATATAGTTTTTAATGTAGTTTTTAATATAGTTTTTATATGTGAGTTTTTTTAGTTGTATTCCACTCTAGATAATTTGATTATATCATACATTTTTATTTGCAGGAGACTTGCTCTTGATCATCACAGAGAGCAGGATTATAGATTTTTGCACGGTAGTTTGCAGGAGAGTTGGACTTCAGCATCGTACAGAGGAGTAGATTGTGTGTGCAGGTATGCTATACAAACATAATTCTTTATTTTATTTTACTTGAAATTTTAGTAAATGATGATTGCTAACTGAGTTAGATATTTTTCCCCAAATTTCATGTTCATACACTCAACTTTACTAACACTCAACTTTACTTTATTTTAATAACATACATATAGTGAAAAATTTGGAAGACCAAGTCTTTAAGAAAAGGAAAAATTAATAAATATGTTGTGTTTTCTGGCAGTTGCATCTCTTAATTGCATATCAGTGTCGTAATCTTTTTTGAAATGTAATATTTTATAAAACAAATGACTATATAGATTCTTAATATATTGTATTTAAATTTCATTTAGCACATGGCTCATTAGATTTCTTTTTTAGATTATGCTTTATATATTAGATTAATTTATTCTGATTAATTATATATACTGATGTTTGTTTAAAACTTTGCAGGGTACCATTCCACCTATGGTTGCTTCTGACAAAGAGTCAAACATCATGGTTACAAGCCCCTCTACTTCGGTGGCCTCAAATGATGTCTTTGAGACTGAATTTGACAAGTGTACACGAATCATTGTAGACTCATGTGCGACTATAATCAAAGTTGTGGAGCACACAGTGTTCAGTTGACTATGTTGACGAACTAGATATAATGCAGATGGCAGATGTTGTGAAAGTTCTGTGTGAGACATCTACAAAAGTGGATGCATTTCCATCAATGATGAAAGAAGTCTATCGCGATCATTGTACAAATAAGGGCCGCAATACCAACTTTATCATTGAAGAATATGTGATCTACTTGCATCATTATGGAGAAATGTTATTGATTTAGATCATTCTAATCTTAGCTTTGAACCTTCTTAATTATCTTAATAGTTGTATTGGGACTTCTATTTCCTTTTTCATCTATATATGTTTCATGAATGATAAATAAATATTTTTGGCTATTCGCATCATGATTACCCCTATACTTGCAACATTTTGTAGCATGTTTTGTTGAACTCTGCATTTCCAATATTTATTCCTTCAATGGATGTACCAAATAAATGTGAGGAATTAATTATAGAGGACATCTTATTCATTCCTACTTCTAACCTAATCCTAATCAATGTTAAAATATGTTAAACCTAATTGTTGTAAAAATTTTCTAAGCAATTATGATTACTCTAATATTTTATCGTTAACATTATAATTACTTATATATGGTAATTGTTCAAGTTAGTTGTTACCATATCCCTACCATTTATAATACGTTAAATGGTAATGTTAAATAAGATACTAATGATAATTATCATGTTAAACTGTAAACAACATCCAAAAATGTATTACCAAGTATGATACTTTAATCCTAACTCTAAAACCTAGATCCCATAGCTAACTACGTCCATAATCTTACCCTCACAAAAACCCTAATACTAACCCTATACCCAACACTACATATGATTTAACCCTGACTATAAACCATACATCATAACACTGCACATAACCTTAAACTGACCCTATTTCTCATACTAACCTTAACCAATCTTTTAACCCTAATACTAATCCAAACTCAACACTCTCCATGTCATCATTAACCCATGATTAAGCCTCACCGTATTAGTAACCCTAACCCTAACCCCATACTCTAATCTTAAACCTTAATGTTACACTAAATATGATACTAATCCTAATTGTAAACCTAACATCATATCCCTAACCACATCCTTAATCTCACCCTATCCCTAACCCTAACCCTAACTATAACTCTCACCTGAACCCTAAATCATAAGGTAAAATGTCCTACTAACCCTAACTCTCACCCTATCCCTAACCCTAACCTTAACTGTAACACTTACTAAAACCCTAACTCATAAGGTAAAATATCCTACTAACCCTAACTCCCACCCTATCCCTAACCCTAAACCTAACTGTAACTCTTACTTGAACCCTAACTCATAAGGTAAAATATCCTGCTAACCAGAAGTGTCACCCTCTCCCTAACCCTAAATTTAACTGTAAGTCTTACCTGAACCCTAACTCATAATGTAAAATTTTCTACTAACCCTAACTCTCACCCTATCCCTCTCTGTAACCCTTAGTGTAACTGTTACCCAAACCCTAATTATGTTTTAGCTAAAATATCCTACTAAACCTAACTCTCACCCTATCCCTAACCCTAACCCTAATTATAACTCTTACTTGAACCCTAACTCATAACATAAAATTATAACTCTTACTTGAACCCTAACTCATAACATAAAATATCTTACTAACCCTAACTCTCACCCTATCCCTTACCATAACCCTAACATTAACTCTTACCCAAACCCTAACTCATAAGCTAAAATGCCCTACTAACCCTAACTCTCACCCTATCACTAACCCTAACTATAACTCTTATCTAAACCCTAACTCATAACATAAAATATCCTTGTAACCCTAACTCTCTTTATATATATAATACGCCGAGAGTAATCCTTCTCGAGGCGCCTATTGCAGCTTGCAATTTAAAGAAAATAGGCACCTCGAGAAGGATTACTCTCGGCGTATTATATATATAAATATATATAAGCTAGCTGTGCTTTCCTTTGATGAGATTAACCCTAACTCATAACATAAAATATCCTACTAACCCTAACTCTCTTTATGTCTTATTAACCCTAACTCTCACCCTATCCCTTACCATAACCCTAACATTAACTCTTACCCAAACCCTAACTCATAAGCTAAAATGTCCTACTAACCCTAACTCTCACCCTATCACTAACCCTAATTGTAACTCTATCTAAACCCTAACTCATAAGATAAAATGTCCTACTAACCCTAACTCTTACCCTATCCTTGACCCTAACCCTAATTGTAATTCTTACTTGAACCCTAACTCATAATGTAAAATATCCTACTAACCCTAACTCTTATCCTATTCCTAATTGTAACCCTAACTGTAACTCTTACACAAACTCTAATCATAACGTAATTTATATCCTACTAACCCTAACTCTCACCCTATCCCTAATCCTAACCTTAACTATAACTCTTACTCGAACCCTAACTCATAAGGTAAAATATCCTTTTAATCCTAACTCTCACCCTATTCCTAACCCTAACTATACTTCTTACTCGAACCTTAACTCATAAGGTAAAATATCTTTCTAACCCTAACTCATAATGTAATATATTCTACCAACCCTAAATCTTGCCCTATTCCTAACCCTGACCGTTACTATAAATCGTACCTAAACCCTAATTATATTTTAGCTAAAATGTCCTACTAACCCTAACTCTCACCCTATCCCTAACCCTAACCCTAACTTTAACTCTTACTCGAACCCTAACTCATAACGTAAAATATCCTACTAACCCTAACTCTCACCCTATCCTTAACTCTAAACTTAATTATAACTCTTACCTGAACCCTAACTCATAAGCTAAAATGTCCTACTAACCCTAACCCTAACACAAGCACTAACCCTATATTTTTCCATAATATCCTACTATCCTAATACAAGCACTAACCCTAACAATTTCCATAACAGTAACCTCAGCTCTAGCAATAGTACTAACCTTAACCATAATAATAACACTATCCCTAATAATAACTTAAACCTTACCAATACGACTAACCTCAACTCTACCAATGGCACTAACCTTAACCATTATAATAACACTATCCATAATTATAACTTAAAACTTATCAAATTTCATAAATGTAACCTAATATTTCCCCTAACACTAACCTTAACAATCTCACTAACCTTAATTATAATAGTTTAACATACCCTAACACTAACCTAACCATTATATTAATACTAATTACAAATGTAATCCAACCTAACCAATTGGGTTTAATAACCCTTATGATAATTATTTTAAAAATTATTTTTAAAAATATAAAATATTAAATGTCTTTCGTGTTGCGCTGCCGCTGCTACTAGCTTATATATATTTATATATATAATACGCCGAGAGTAATCCTTCTCGAAGTACCTATTTTCTTTAAATTGCAAGTTGTAATAGGCACGCGTATTATATATATAAATATATATAAGCTAGTTGTAAATTTAATTTTCTATATGCAAGGAGCAGGTTTTAACTAGTGATTAAATATTACAATTTTAACTATTTTAACTAATCAAAATACAGTAGTTTTTTTATAATATTACATATTAATATTTATATTTTATAAAGTTAACAAGTAAAATATTTAACATTTCAATTTTTTAAAATTGTTTTTTCTCATTCTCATTGGCCAAAACAATCAACAAATGGGTTTTACTGGCTGACAGGGAAAGCACATCGAATTTTATGATTTTTTCAAAAATTTTGGGTGCCGCCATTAAAGGACTCTAGAGAAGTGGTTGGTATTTTGCAGAATAAGGATGATGCCAGACGGGTCACTTGTTTTCTGAATGATCAAAATGTTTTGGATGAAGGATAGACTCTAGTATTTCGGTGCCATGTGTGAAATTCTAATTCTTTTATGTTTTAACATTGATTTTCCCATGATTGAAGGTTGGAGCAGGAATGATAGCAACATTATTCTTGAGCTTATTCGGATGTGGCTCTGTTCTTGTTGACAAGAAGACTAATGGCTCCATAACTAATCTTGGGGTGTCAATAGTTTGGGGCCTAACAGTGATGATATTGATCTATCACGTCGGTCATATCTCTGGAGCCCACTTCAACCGTTCACTTACGACGGCATTTGCATCTGTCAATAGATTTCCAGTGAAAGAGGTTTGTATACAATATTTTTCATTTGGGTATGCTGCCTTCTCAAATTTTGCTATTCCCATAACCCATATTGAATTCCTGTTTGGATTACAATGTATTTAATGCTTGAATTGACATTGGGTGTTCCCAATTGTATGGAATTCCTATTTAGATTTGAATCCATAGTTATGCTTGAATTGACTTTGGGTGTTATCAATTTATGAAAATTTTGCTTAAATTTGAATATGTAGTTATCGTTGAATTAACATTGGGTGTAACCATTGTTTCTTAGTCATGAGGATTGACATTGCAATTTAAAATTGCATTGAAATGATAGGTTCTAGGGTACATAGCAGCTCAAGCTGTTGGCCCTGTTGGGTCAGTTGCACTTGTTCTCAGATCGATGTTTGGAGATACATAGCAGAAACTGTGCCTTCTAGATCAAATATACAGTACATTATTAATTTATTTGTTATTTTGGAGCTTTGTCCTCTTCCCTTGTAACAAGGAAGTCAATTGGGATACATGGATGCAGTAAAATATCATTAACAGGCTGCAAATGTGATCCAGAAATCCTAAAGCCCTACATTTCATTGAAACACCCCATCCTAAGATCAGGGCACTTATAATGCTCTGTTCAAAGTATGCAGATTAGATAAGGGTGCTTTTATGGCTCTATTCAAAATATGCAGATTATTGTAATAACAACAGCAACCAAAATTCATTGGATACAACAGGCATTGGGATTCTCATGGCTCCAGGCAAATGTATACCCCTACAATGGTCACAGCTATTTGGAACATATACATACATTGCATTTGGTTCTGGGTTTTCCTTTACTGGCTTCCCTTCGTTTACTCTTTCTTTTCCTCTTTCTTCTCATTCTTTTTTACATTGGGCTTCTCTTCATCAGACTTCTTTTTATCAGATTTATTTTCTTCAGTTTTCTTCTCTTAAGAGTTCTTCTCTGTCTCTTTTGCAGGCCCAACGCTCACCAATTGTGTCCATCCGAATATATTGAGTTTGTTGGTAAGGAAAACCGGTTCTGCATTTCTTATGACTGATTTTTTCGTTCTTGGAACCAAATGACAGAGAATCGATGCCTGTCAAAAACCCAAATGAATTGGTACAAATTAGCTCTCTGTAACCTAAAAAACTACGGCTCTTCGAAACCCACATTTTTGTATTCTGTTCCAGATACAGCCTTCATGACCCTTCGCTTACTCTTCTACCCATCCAGAGTAACTTTCAACACAATCTTTTACAAAACAAATTTTACCTAATACATCAATTTTCTACCATCCATCTATGAAATTATAAAAGTACTTCTGGATTTGACTGAGCGTTATTTTGCATGATATTTGGGATCCTTTATCAGAATAAGAATCATAGAAGTTGATCTAAATGCTATAGACAATAAAATTTGAAAGCATTATTCATAATAGAATTTATGTCATAATCTGGAACAAAACACTAATCCCGAAATACAGTAAAAGTAAAATTACTTTGTTACCTTTCCTGACACAGTAAATGCAGCTCCATAAACATTGTTGAATCCTGAAAGCATTCTTGAACATAGCTGTGGAAACAAAAGATGCCTTTACAATCTCCAGTGCCTTGGCAAAAATGCTAAAACATTTTACCAAAATTGGAGCAATCAGCAATAATTTTGTCTGAAAAGTTTGAAATTAAACTATAACCTCTACCTATATAAATCGGAGACATGGCAATTTTTGCTATTGGGTTGAAATTTACAGTCACTTAACAATCATTTTACGGGATTTGGCATGTACAATACATTGCATTTTAAATTTTATCACAAAACCAGTATTAATCAATTACAATTGTTGAGCAACCAGATTTAAGATAGGAATTTTGTCCAGCTGTTAATGACTTTGGTAAGCTGCAACTATTCATAAGGCTTACCTATTTTTTCACCCACAAATATCTACCTATATTTTTATTGTGATTCTTAAATTTCATACTTCAATTTCACTTCGCCTACTATCACGAGATGGAAATAATATTAATGTTATTCTTTAGGAATTGAAATTAAGAGAGGGGTAAAAATTTATTAAGACAAAATGAGAAACAAAAAGGAGAGCTCAACAAGGAGCTCTATCCTGAGCAACAAGATCATCTAACTCAAGAGACAAATCTAAGGGAAGCTGCCCCCTATCCACAATATTCCAACCTTGAGCATGATCAGATGCCCATTTAGCCAAACAATCAGCAGCTTTGTTCCATTCTCGGGGAATGTAATTAAAATTAACAGACTCTAGAGAAGTACAAAAGAGAAGAGTTTGATTAATAACAGAAGCCAATTGCCAACTAACATCCTCAAGCAACTGTGAAGTAAGCAAATTCACCACCACTTGAGAGTCAGATTCACAAATAACTTGGTGCCATCCCCTCAAACAACATTGCTCCATGACATGTAAAATGGCCAGAGCCTCCATGAAATTGTTAGTATGACAACCCTTATGCACTAAAAAAATAAATTGAACTTCTCCAGAGCTACATCGGGCCACACCCCCAATGCCAGCAGGACTTGGATACCCCTGAGAAGAACCATCACTATTGACTTTGAGAACTCCAAGTGGAGGAGGCGACCAATGACCCACACGGTTCACCCATCTCTTCCTTTGACGTCTAGGATGGTTTGGAACTTGACGATACCATTAGCCTGTAGCCCCTAAGAACCCATCCTGAAAATGAAAGTTAAGACGTCTGCAAATAGCAAGACCGCCAGGATCCATACCTCCATCTAACTCACACTTTGCTTGAATAGTTTCCTGAAGAGAGTGGGAAATCTTCCACCAAAGATGCATAACACCAATCCGGACATCCTGAAAGATTCATCGGTTCCTCTCCAACTAGATAATCCAAAGAATAAAAGAGGGGCCAACAATCCAAGCAGTCTGAAGAGGTGAGCCTTGGAGGGGCCACTCCCCAAGCGATCCCAAAACTCGGACAAGGAGGAAGCATACCGACAAGAGTGACCCCAAGCACTCCATCAAAGATGCCATAATTGGGTAGAAAGGGAACAATGGAAGAAGAGATTAGATATAGACTCCTCTCCATGACCACATAACACACAAAAAGAAGGGCCCTAGAACCCATGTTTACAAAGATTATCCCACGTAAGACACCGATTGTGAGCCACCAACCACATGAAAAAATTACATTTGGGCCAAGAAAACTTACTCCAAACTTGTTTCCACCAAGGGACCTCAACATCCCCTAACAATTCTCTAATAATCTCCTGGTACCCGACAGAAATAGAATATTTACCAGATAGAGTACCACCCCAAGCCAAAACATCTGGCCCCACCAGTGAGCAACACTCCTTAGAAGCCAAAATCCTAGAAAGATCCTTGCAGTGTGCCTCTAAGCCCCCAAGAGGCCAATTTGAATAGCACTTCCATCTATATCCAACAACAAGACCTAGCTGATAAGGAGTCTTATAATGAGCTACTTTATCCCATCCAGCAGCAAGAAAAGAATCACACAGAGTCTGAAGATGAGGGTAAATATAGGAGGGTTGGCATACCAAGCATCAGACCAAAACAAAGCCTCAAAGCCTCCCTTACATATCCAGAAAAGGCCCCTCTTAACCAATTGAGCACCAATCTTGAGAGTATTTCACACCATAGAGCCACGACCTTCAAGACGAAGCGTGGAGGCAAACCAAGGATCAATGCCTCTAAAATACTTATGAGTAATTATACGAACCCAGAGATGATTTTGTCTAGAGCACCATCATCAGTAAAGCTTAGCAGCCAAAGCTTTGCTACTCAAGATAGTAGATCGAAAGCCAAGACCATCCTCCTTCTTAGGCCTGCAAACAGTCTCCCAACTAACCAAACTCCATTTAGAGTTGCGTAATTTACCACTCCAAGGGAATTATCATGAAAGAGCATCAAATTCCTTGAAAAAGTAAATAGGAGTAGCCTGAATAACAGGTTGAAGAAGGGTAACACGAGTAGCAGAAGAGAGCCATCTATGGGTCCAGTTATTTACCTTATCCCAAAGCTTGTTAATCAAATTCTACCAAAAGAGTTGTGGCTTCCTAGAAACAACAATAGGAATGCCAAGATAAGTCAGAGGGAGCGAACCAATCTGAAATCTAAGGATATTAGCAATCCTCTGTTGAATAGGATCAGGAGTGTTAAAGAAATATATAGAAGATTTGTGTTCATTAACTTTCTAGCCTATCACCGCCAAATAAATATCCAAAGCATGTCGAAAGGCTTCAGCTTCCTTGACTCAAGTAATTCATGCTAGAGCAGAGTCATCAACAAATTGAAGATGAGAAAGAGAAGGTAAACCATGCCCCTAGTGCCATCCCTGGATAGAGTTCTGGGACACCTGATACTTAATGAATCTGCCCAAACCCTTAGCCATAATAATGAAAAGATAGGGGGAAAGAGGATCACCCTGGCGGAGACCCCTAGAAGCACCAAATAACTCAAAAGGTTGGCCATTGAGAAGAACAGAGAAAGAGGAAGAAGTGACACACCTCATAGTCCAACTCACCCACTCCGAGCTAAAGCCAAAGGCAAGAAGAATATTCCTTAGAAAGCTCCATTTAACTCTATCATAGGCCTTAGCCATATCCAACTTAATAAACATTGATCGTTCCCTTGAGCTAGCCATAGAGTGGGTAGCTTCAGTAGCAATAACCACCCCATCTAAGATTTGTCTTCTTGCAATAAAACCTCCTTGTTCTTCTAAGATAATAGTAGGTAGCCACTTTTTAAGTCTCTCAACAATCAACTTAGTAATAACTTTGTAGGCCACATTACATAGAGCAATAGGTTAGAAAAACTCCAATTGATTAGCCCCGTCTTTTTTCGGAATAAGAACCAAGAAAGTAGAATTTAGAGCCCGAAGCATAAACTTGCTAGAATAAGACTCCTTAACAACTTCTAACAAATCTTGATTAATGATGTCCTAGAATTCTTGAAAGAATTCAACAGGAAAGCTATTAGGGCCAAGAGCTTTTCCTTTGGACATACCAAAGACCACTTCCTCCAACTCAGCCAAAGAAATTGGGCGCATAAGATAATAATTCATTTCGTGAGAAATAAGGGTGGGAATACATGACAAATTAATATGCTCTTCATTATCAACAGGAGGAGAATCCTCAATATTCTTTAGGAATTATCAAATAATTTGCAATTTAATTTTTAAAGATAATTTTCTTAAAATTATTTTTAAAAATAAAAATATAATTATATGTTATTTTTTAATTATTTCAAGTTAATATAACATTTTTAAAATATGATTTGATTTGTGAAAAATAAATAAATTACATAATTTACATACAACAATTATAAAATAATTAAATCAATTTATTTAGTTCTACTTCTTATAATTTTTATCATACTTTTTATTTTAATAAGACATTACTAATATTATATTAGTGCAAAATTATATTCTTAATAAGATATAATTAATATTATATTATTATTATAAGAAAAAAATGTTATCTCACTCATATTATAAGAATTCATCAAAATTGGTATTATGTCTTTTCATATAATTATTAAGAAATACTTTTAAAAAGTGATTAAATCATATTTTAAAAGTATGAAATAACTTATTATATTTTTTCTAAATAACTTATAATTTAAAAAATTCATATGTACTAAAAGATATAAAAAAATCTTAAAGTCTTAAGCACACTTAATATGTGAACAGTTATATTTTTCATAGTTAAAAGGAAATTAGTAGAGATACCCTTATTCACTAACAAAATATAATTTTAAAGATGTTGAAATTTAATTTCATACTAAACATGGTATAAAAGTGCAAAAGTAAATTGACTTGGTGTAAAAATACAAAATAGAAATGAAAAGTAAACTTAGGTGTGCAAAAGATAAAATACTTTTTGCCAAAATCAAGTCCATTGCTTTGTTTTTTTCTTTAAAAAGAAAATATTAGATCTATGTACTTTGTTTTGCAACAAACTGGTGAACTCTTTTACAAGCTTGAAGACATATGTCATGTTTATGTAGCATGTTGCAAAAAAAAAAACTTTTCCAGTCCACTTACCATAAATATAACATAACATTTTTTTTATCTTTTTAGTAGCTCGTGCATTTTAAAAATCAAGATATGAATTAGCATGCAAACTCTATACAATTTATACATTAAATTATCTCACATCTTTATCAACATCTAACATTTTGTTTTTACATATTAGTAAAATTATTTGACTTCCTATACTATTATAACAAAATAACTAACTTTGTAAGAATTTCCTTCAACCTTGTTTTCTCTTGCACTTAATTGAAAAAAAAATTAATTAGTTTTTAGAATTTATTATTCTTTATAATTTTCTTCTATTTGTTCTTTTCAATTAATTCTCTTATACTTAATTGGAAGAAAAAATTAATTAGCTTTTAGACTTTATTATTCTTTATATTTTTTCTTCTATTTATTCTTTTTTATTTATATTTTTTAAATCATCCTTTTATTAGTTTTTTTTTATATTAAATATAAGCGGGTCACAAAAAAATATCCAGTTACATCAAAATGTACAAAAAAGAGGCCAGGCCTCGCAACAAGAGAGTCACAAGAGCTACATATCAGAAAGTCCTAAACATAGGTATATGAAGGAGATCAAAAGACCAGTGTAAGATATCTTCATGGGTGTCTACCTAGGCAGTCCACCCCATAGAGCCCTCCATCCACACAATATTTTTCTTCTCCTGGATTTGCACCAGCATGAGGATTTGGTCCTTTTTGGATTTAATGTTCTTTTTAGCCTCCTAGTTAAGCTTCTTGCAAGTCCTCTCAAACATCTCCAGGTTATCCATATTCCTCCCCCATTCATAACCATTCTTCAACTCATGGACGAAGAATGTGGCATATCCAGTCTTCAGGAATCTTTTGAGCTTATCCTTGTCAATCATCATAGTAGTATGAACTTGCATGAAGATTTTAAAATAGATGAGTTTTCGAAAAGACTCAATAAGAACTCTGGGTTGTTTTGATACCTTTCCTCGTTCCTGCATTTCCAAATCTGCTAGAGAATATTAGAAGAGAGAATGTTCCAAAATAGATTAGTATCTTTTTTAAGACCATTAATGTGCCCAGTAATAATTTTAAGAATATTCACATTCATAGGATAAGTGATACCAAACATATGTCAAATTTCCTTAGCAAAAATACAGTCAAAGAGAATGTGTCTACCAGACTCAGGAAGTTTGCACAAGTTATAGTAATCAGCCACAGAGTTATCTTTTCTAATCGGGAGTCTATCAAGAACCACCAGCCATTTAAAACATTTTATCTTAGTTTCAATAGAGCCTTTCCATAATATATCAAAATACTTCTTCTAAGAGCAGATGTCAAGGGTGGAGTACCAAACAGAATTAACATGGTCAATGATGGCATCATTATATCCAATCACATTGTAAATATTTTTTTCTTTGATTTTGGATATAATGATCCCATCTGGCCATTTACATTTTAAATATATATTAGAGTCCACATGACAAGCAATAGGTAAGTCCTTGGTAGCTTTAAGAATCATATTATAAGTTTCCTTTTGGGAGGTCGGGATATCAAACTTGCTCCTAAGATCATCCCAGCTAATAATTTTATCATGCTCAAAGAGATCAACCAAATGAGAAATTCCCATATTAGACCAACACTTAGCAGAGCAGCCTTGGGAGAGGGTGAGGGGTTTGCAAGATAAGTGCAAGTTCCACCAGATGGATCTTGTTGGAGATTTGCTAGCAAGCTAGTGTTGACTGTATGTTTGTCATTGATGACAACATATGGTAAGAAGCATGCGTTGTAGTTCTAAGAAGAGAGCCTTGAGAATATGTTGTATGAATATGTTATCAGCATGATATCATAGACACAAAGGTTGATTTTGAGTGCGGTCAGTTGTGCAGTTGTTTGTATCAGTAGTGTTCCTGACAGTGTTACAGACAGAGTTTTGTATGTGATTCTCAGTATGGTTATGATAGAGACTTGCGCGTTTATATTTATGTTGTAGACATGTTTGTGAAGCTATGTTCATGGATGCAGAACTATTTGTGCAGTACAAGTTGAATTATGATATTTCTATTTGCCAGTTATAGTTTCCTGAGATTGTTTGTTGGAGTTGACAATGTTTATATTGTTTCAGAAGTTGCACCTATCATTATGATATGTGTATTTGTTTTAGTGTTTGGTTATGAGCTAATAATGTTTGATTAAAAGTGCATAACATATTTTAGATTGAGAATCAAGTTTTAGTTAATTTGGTGAAGCCGACAGTGCGAAGCAACGTGTCTACTCATATTGAGTTGCACTATCCTTTTTGTGTTACGTACTTGGTTTAGCCGTTTGAGATGTTGTTGGAGAGTTGTAGTGTTTCTCTAATATGATTTCAAGAAGGTTCTAATAGGCCGACTTGACTATATATTTTGGAGAAGACTACTTATAGCTGGTCAGTTGTGATCGCTTAGAGAGAAGAAAGAAAAATGAATTAAAGAAAAGTACAAAGTAGAAAGTGTGGAGTATTGGGCCAATAAAGATATATGTGAAGAAGCAGAGAGTGTATGCTATACATTGGAACTGATCAAGACAACAGGTCTATTTCCTAGTTCACCAAGATCTAGATATAATGTGTATTTGTTGTGCAAAAGGTTGTAGCCTTCACCATTTGAGTAGTGTGCTCCCGGACAGTGTTTCCTCACCCCTAACAGGGTTATTTATAAAAGACTCCTAATAGGGTCTGACCTTTGACTAGGTCACTGTACTTCATGCATTATAAATATCAACTTCTATCAGGGTTGTAAGATCTTCTAACAAGGATCATTATACTCTAGTGCAGTTTATAGTGGGTGCTAACTCCCACTAGGGTTTTTACCTATTTGGGTTTCCCCGTAACTAAAATTGTGGTGTTGTGTTAAGTGTTATCTTATTGTGTATGTGCTTAATGTTATTTTGTACTTAATTGGATAAATAATTGAATCTTCTAGATAATGGATTCACCCCCCCCACCTCTCAGTTATCTATTGGGACTATTCCTAACAATTGGTATCAGAGCCAAGTACCTCAGAGAGAAGTTTAACAACTTGAGTTTCATCAGATGGCATTCTTTAGAAAAGACAGTCCTAATTTTGATGGAGATAATTATCTAGATTGGAAAAACAAAATGATAACACATTTGCAATGCATTGGTTTTGATATTTTTGAAGTAGCTACTCAAGATTTTCAGATTCCCTCTCTATCAGATCTTACAAAAGATGATGCAACTATTAATCAAAAGAAAATGTTCACTCAAAATGCAATTTCCAAAGAATCCCTTATCAGCGCCTTATCTGACAGTGAGTTTTCAGAGATCAAGAAAGTAGATAAAGCCTACAGAATATGGAAGTATCTAGAAGACATGTTTGAAGGAGATATCCAAGCCAAGAATGTGTGCAGAAAGACATGGAAGAAAAGACTCAGTACATTGGAGATGCTACCTGAAGAGAACATCAGATCCTATAATCAAAGAATTAATGAAGTAGTTGCAGGAATCATAAATAATGGTGGAGAAATTTCAGAAGAAGACATAATGGATAAATTGATGACTACTCTGACAGCAGAATATGAGAGCAAGATAAACATCCTAGATGAGACTATGTAGTTTTCAAAAGACTTCATAAGAGAGACCTTAATCAACAAGATTTCAGTATTTGAGATATCAAGGTTGAAGACAGAGCCTAAAAGTGAAACAACATTCAAAGCCTCGGTCCATGGTAAGAAATCTTTGAACACTTCTGGTAATTTTGATGATGAAGATGATGATAAAGAACTAGATGAATTCATTGCTATGATTGCTAAGAAAGAAAGAAAAGGAAAAGGAAAATATGAAGGTCAGTTATGTTGGAAATAATTGTCTGAAGGAAATTGCTACTCAATTATGTATTGTCCTTGATGTCACACAATGTCATAGTCTGCAGCAATCTGCTTCTACCGAGCTCAGTCGGTCTGCCAGACAGGAATATTAATGCTTACCGAGTCCACTCGGTTATCGAAGAAAAGTAGTATTTACCGAGTTCACTCGGTTGCCGAAGAAAGTTTAGTGTTTACCGAGTTCAATCGGTCATCGAAGAAAAGTTAGTGTTTACCGAGTTCACTCGGTTATCAAAGGTAAAGGATTGTTGGTGTTTACCGAGTTCCCTCGGTCTCCGAAAAATTATATTAAGATATGGTCACCGAGCACTGTCGGCCCTTGAAGGATTTTTGCAAATAGAGTTTACTTAATTCAGCCGACTGTTATACTAAATAATGTCGATTTGACTAATCCAAAATCATATAAATAAAAGGTCAAATGTGAAAAGTAAAAAAACAACACAGCAGAAGATTTACAAAAGAAAAGAAGGAAAGGTATATGCGAATTTGTGAAGGATGTTCAGATATCCTTGAGGTGCAGCAGAGATTTATTCGATCAGAGAGGATCAGACTTATGCAGAACAGAGATCTGTAATCAGCAAGATAGTTGCATTATTATATAGGTCACTTTTTCATTGTTACCTTCTTATCATTGTAACAGTGAATTCAAAATCTCTTAACCGAGTTGGTTTAACAGCCATAATATAAATCCTCTAACAAGGTGACAATTCCATTGAATTGTTTTCAAGACCTCTTACCAGGCCACTCCTAGTAGGGTGTTTTTAAATCCTCTAACAAGGTCACACCTAACAGTGTGTTTTGTAACCTTTTACCGGGTTGGCTTCTAACCGGGCATCACTTCAGAAAAGTGAAAATCAGTATCTAGATACATTGGTGGTTTTTTCCCATATTGGGTTTCCACGTTAAATCTTGTGTCTCTTGTGTTCTTAATTGCTTTCTCAATCATATACATGTGCTGATAAATATCTAAGGATAATTTTGCTAATACTTTCTGCATCTTCAAAGTTACTGCAATCTATTTACCGAGTGCTAAAACAGACAACATTGTTAAGATATCTTAAAGGATCTGCAAAGAATTAATTGTGAAGTGTTTTTATGGTTGACTGATTCACCCCCCCCCCTTCTCAGTCACTTCATCCATATTCCATCAATTGGTATCAGAGCTTTTGGTGCTTGCAGGAAGGGTTTCAAAGACCTAAGCTAAAGATCAGGATGTCTTACAAGAGGGAAATTCCAAAGCTTAACAGAGATAACTTTTCAGCATGGCAAGGTCTCATGCGACTTCATCTGGCTTCCATTGGTGATTCAGGATGCAAATACATTGATGAAGAGTATACAATTCCTAATGGCGCATTAACTGTTGAAGACATTGTAGATAAAAAGACTCACAACACCATGATGATAGACATTGCATCTGCTCTCAGCTATGAAGAATTTGATGATATTAAAGACTGCACTACTGCATATGAAATGTGGGTGGCACTGAAGAAAATATATGGTGGTGATGCAAATGTGAAGAGAGCCAAAGCAGAAAGCCTAAGAGGACAGTTTGACAAGATGAATATGAAGGAAGATGAAAACATTGCAAAATATGTTGAAAGAATCAAAGCAAGTGTAAGTGCAATTAGAGCTTCTGGAGGAACAATCTCAGATGAGACTGTTATAAGTAAGGTACTCAGAACACTACTCCCTATCTATGGAATAAGAGTATCAGCTATTCAAGAAAGAAGATGTGAAGCAAACCACAGTATAACCTTGGATGCTCTAGTTGGAAGATTGACAACTTTTGAATTAGACAACTATGACAACTATGTTCCTAGTTCCAAAAATATTGAATCAGCATTTGAGGCCAAGGTTTCACTAAAGAAGAACAAGAAAATTAAAGAAGTTCAGACAGACAGTGAAGAAGAGTCAGAAGAAAGTTCTGATAGTGATCTTGAAATTGTAGAAGCATTACTTGCAAAGAAGTACTCTAGAGGGAAAGGTAAGTATAAAGGTAAAACTCCTTTAATCTGTTTTTCATGTGAAGAAATTGGACATATTGCAGCTATGTGCCCAAACAAGCAAGTCAAGGAAGAAAAGAGAAGTCACAGTACTATGGCAAAAAGAATTTCAAATCATACAAGGATAAAGGTAAGAAATCATGTTTTATGGCTAAAGATTCTGATGATAGTGAAGAAGAAATTGTCTTTATTGCTATAAAAGATGAATCTGATGATGATGAAGATAAGATAGCACTTATTTCTCATATAAGCAAAGATGATATATGGATAATAGACAGCGGATGTTCACACCACATGACTGGTGACAAGACAAAATTTGAATATCTAGAAGACTGTGACAATGGTAATGTAAGATTTGGAAACAATGAACCTTGTTGTATAAAAGGAAAAGGAAGAATCTCATTAACCAAAGAACTCATATGTGATAATGCTTACTAGGTTGAAGGACTAAAACATAATCTTCTAAGTGTAGCACAGCTAATCAACACTGGTTTCAAGGTTGAATTCATTAATGGTCAAGCAAGACTGCTGGATGGAAAAGGAAAACTCATTGGATCAGGCAAACAAACAAAAGGTAACTTATTTTATCTTGATCTCAATGAATATTCATGCTTTATTGCTCAAATAGAAGAAATTTGGCTATGGCACAAAAGGTTATGTCATGTGAATTTTGATAACATGATAAAAATAAGCAAATTCAAGAAGGTTAGAGGCATTCCTACTTTGAAGAAACCTGACACTGGTCTATGTAAGAATTGTCAGATTGGCAAAATGAGTAAAACTAGTTTCAAAAGTAAGAACTATCAGTCTAAAGAAATTTTGGAAATTGTGCATACTGATTTATGTGGACCTATTGGAATACAAAGCTATACTGGAGATAAATTCTTTATTCTTTTCGTTGATGATTATTCTAGAATGATGACTGTTATGTATTTAAGAGAAAAATCAGAGGCATTTGAAAAGTTCAAATGGTACTTAGCAAGAGTAGAAAAAGAAACAGGGAAAAGATTGAAATGCTTAAGATCAGGCAGAGGTGGTGAATTCATCTCCCATGATTTTAACAACTTCTGCATAGAAAGAGGAATCAAAAGATAGGTATCAGCTCCTAGAACTCCTGAGCAGAATGGAATAGCAGAAAGAAGAAAAAGATCTATTATGGATTGTGCAAGGACTCTAATGATAGAAAAGAACATCGCTATAAAGTACTGGAAGGAAGCTATCAGCACTGCAGTTCATACCTTGAACCGAGTACAACTGAAGAAAAACACATTCAAAACTCCTTATGAATTATGGTATGGCTATAAACCTAATGTAAGTTACATGAAAATATTTGGTAGCAAGTGTTATATCTTAAAAGAATCCAGAAGAAATAAATTTGATGTGAAAAGTGATGAAGGAATATTCCTAGGATATTCTAGCAAAAGCAAGGCATACAAATGTCTGAACTTATCTACTCACAAAGTCATAGAAAGTATACATGTAAAATTTGATGAGTTTGCAGAAAAGACTAAGGAAGAAAGCAAAAGGGAACCTGAGAACTACAGAAGATTCGTTTACATTGAACCTGAAACATTGATAGACACAACTATCAATAAGGAAGCTATATCTACCAAGCCGAGCACAGTTACCGAGTCACAGGAAGAAGTTCAAACCAAGTCACAGGAAGAAATTCAGACCAAGTCTCAGCTTGAAGTTACCGAGCAAATATCTACCGAGCCTGAGCAACCTGAGGAAGAGATCCTAGAAGACAACAGCATGAATCATTCAAAAGGCAAGGAACCTATACTAGCCAAATATGTCAGAAGACATCATACACCAGATCAAATCATTGGAAACAAATCAGATGGTACTATGACAAGAAGCAAGCTAAAAGGTACATGTCTACTTACTGATTTTGAACCTAGAAATATCAAAGATGCATTAGAGAATGAAAGTTGGATTGAAGCAATGAATGAAGAATTAGAATAAATACAAAAGAACAAAACTTGGACTCTTGTACCTAGACCTAAAGATAAGAATGTAATTGGAACAAAATGGGTATTCAGAAATAAACTGAATGAAGATGGTCAAGTATCTAGAAACAAAGCTAGACTGGTATGTAAAGGTTATTCTCAAGAAGAAGGTATAGATTATGGAGAAACTTTTGCTCCTGTTGCAAGATTAGAAGGTGTAAGAACTCTACTTGCTTATGCAGCACACAAAGGATTTAAGGTATATCAGATGGATATAAAATCTGCATTTCTCAATGGAATTCTTGATGAAGAAGTCTACATTGAACAACCTGAAGGTTTTGTTGATCCAGACAAAAGGGACATGGTCTGCAGGTTACACAAAGCATTGTATGGTTTAAAACAAGCTCCTAGAGCATGGTATGAAAGACTCCATAACTATTTGATCTAGATTAATTTCAAAAGAGCTAATGATAATAGTAATCTATATATCAAAGAAGGACCGGATGACAAAATTGTATTGGCAGAAATATTTGTGGATGATACTATATTTACAGGGAATGAGGATCAGTGCAAAGAATTTTCAGAACAAATGAACAGAGAATTTGAAATGTCTATGTTTGGCTTAATAAAATTCTTTGTTGGTCTTCAAATTCAGCAAAGCAAGAATGGTATATACATTACTCAATCCAAATACATTAAGGAGATACTTAAGAAGTTTGGAATGGAAGATTCAAAACCAGTTGGTACACCCATGTGTACTAGACTGAAACTTACCAAAAATGATGATTCAAAAGAAGTTGATCAAACCCTATACCGATCTATGATTGGAAAATTGCAGTATGTGGTACATACAAGACCTGATATTGCCTTAGCAGTCGGTATAGTAGCTAGATTCTCAGCAAAACCTAAGGAAAATCACATGATGGCAATCAAAAGAATCTTAAGATACTTAAAAGGAACTGAAGAGTATGGTTTGTGGTATAAATTTGGAGGCAATCTAGACTTGAAAGTGTTTACTGATGCTAATTGGGCAGGAAACATTGATGACAGAAAAAGCACAAGTGGTGGAGCATTTTTTCTTGGAAAAAGACTGGTATCCTGGACTAGTAAAAAGCAGAATTGTACATCTCAATCCACAGCCGAAGCAGAATATGTTGCTGCTGCAGTAAACTGTTCAAATATTGTTTGGTTCAAACAACTATTAGAAGGTATGAAGGTTGAAATCAAAGAACCAGTTGTTATATTTTGTGACAATACCAGTGCAATAAACATTTCTAAGAATCCAGTGATGCACTCCAAAACCAAGCACATTGCTATTAAATATCACTTTGTCAGAGAATTGGTGCAGGACAAGGAAATCAGATTAGAATATATTCATACAAAAGAATAGATTGCAGACATTTTTACCAAACCATTACCTAAGGATGCATTTGTGTATCTAAGAGGTAAGTTAGGGGTCATTCCCCTATCCGAGGCTCACTAAATACAGTTTTAGTGATGCATCAACCAGAACATGATTGAAAATCAACCTGTTGATGCAGCATATTAAAGGAATCATTGCATATGAATCAGTACTTGAGGTACATTAATTTTCACCGGTAATATGTGAATTATCTTTGGCATGTGTTGTCAAAGAGGGAGTGTTTGCTATGTCTTTGCTATTACTTCAAGAAATTTTCATTAGTCAGAAGGAAGTTTGCTGACAGAGGGAGATTTGAATCTAAACCGAGCTAACTCTTTCAAATTTCTTATGATATGACATATTGTGTTGCCATCAATGCCAAAGAGGGAGATTGTTGGAAACAATTGTCTGAAGGAAATTGCTACTCAATTATGTATTGTCCTTGATGTCACACAATGTCATAGTCTGCAGCAATCTGCTTCTACTGAGCTCAGTCGGTCTGCCAAACAGGAATATTAATGCTTACCGAGTCCACTCGGTTATCGAAGAAAAGTAGTATTTACCGAGTTCACTCGGTTGCTGAAGAAAGTTTAGTGTTTACCGAGTTCAGTCGGTCATCGAAGAAAAGTTAGTGTTTACCGAGTTCACTCGGTTATCAAAGGTAAAGGATTGTTGGTGTTTACCGAGTTCCCTCGGTCTCTGAAAAATTATATTAAGATATGGTCACCGAGCACTGTCGGCCCTTGAAGGATTTTTGCAAATAGAGTTTACTTAATTCAGCCGACTGTTATACTAAATAATGTCGATTTGACTAATCCAAAATCATATAAATAAAAGGTCAAATGTGAAAAGTAAAAAACAACACAGCAGAAGATTTACAGAAGAAAAGAAGGAAAGGTATATGCGAATTTGTGAAGGATGTTCAGATATCCTTAAGGTGCAGCAGAGATTTATTCGATCAGAGAGGATCAGACTTATGCAGAACAGAGATCTGTAATCAGCAAGATAGTTGCATTATTATACAGGTCACTTTTTCATTGTTACCTTCTTATCATTGTAACAGTGAATTCAAAATCTCTTAACCGAGTTGGTTTAACAGCCATAATATAAATCCTCTAACAAGGTGACAATTCCATTGAATTGTTTTCAAGACCTCTTACCAGGCCACTCCTAGCAGGGTGTTTTTAAATCCTCTAACAAGGTCACACCTAACAGTGTGTTTTGTAACCTTTTACCGGGTTGGCTTCTAACCGGGCATCACTTCAGAAAAGTGAAAATCAGTATCTAGATACATTGGTGGTTTTTCCCATATTGGGTTTCCACGTTAAATCTTGTGTCTCTTGTGTTCTTAATTGCTTTCTCAATCATATACATGTGCTGATAAATATCTAAGGATAATTTTGCTAATACTTTCTGCATCTTCAAAGTTACTGCAATCTATTTACCAAGTGCTAAAACAGACAACATTGTTAAGATATCTTAAAGGATCTGCAAAGAATTAATTGTGAAGTGTTTTTATGGTTGACTGATTCACCCCCCCCCCCTTCTTAGTCACTTCATCCATATTCCATCAAGTTACCTTTTAAATGTTTTTCATGTAACAAGATTGGTCATTTTGCATCTAAGTGTCCTACAAGAGTCAAGAAGTTCAAAACTAATCTGAAGCCTGAGTATAAAAAAGAATGTTACTATGCTAGAGATGGAGTATCAGATGAAGATTCAGGAGAAGATGAGATTGGATTTATTGCAATTGAAGACATGGAAAAAAATGTTTGATGAAATAGATATTGAAGATGAAAAGAAAGCACAAGAGCTAGCATTGATTTCACGAGAAGACATCAAAATAGACTGAATCGTTGATAGTGAATGTTCACATCACATGACAGGAGACAAAGACAGATTTGTACATCTAGATAATTACAAAGGTGGCATGGTTAGATTTGGAGACAACACTCCTAAACCTATCATAGGTAGAGGAACTATCACTTTGGATGGAAATAATAACACTGATGATGTTCTATATGTTGATGGTTTGTAGCATAAATTACTAAGTGTTGGACAATTGCTTGACAAAGGATATCAGTTGGAACTCAAAAAAAATAAGTGTATCATTAATAACAAAGAAGGAGTAATGATTGCATCAAGTTCAAAGACAAAAGGTAATGTTTTTCAACTTAATTCAGAAGTAAGTTGTTTTGTTGCTAAAGTAGATGATAGTTGGTTATGGCACAAAAGACTATGTCACATCAATTTTGACAATATAGTAAAGATAAGCAATGTAAAGGCAGTAAGAGACCTCCCTAGTTTTGCAAAACCACTTCATACAATATGCAGGGAATGTGTGATGGGAAAACATGTGAGGAATTCATTCAGAAGCAAGCAAAACTTAGCAGAAAACAAATTGGAGCTAGTGCATACAGACTTATGTGGGCCAACTCCAACAAGATCATACTATGGTGAAAGGTACTTTATTTTGTTTGTTGATGATTATTCTAGAATGATGTGGGTTGTGTTCTTAAGAGATAAATCTGAAGCATTTGAGAAGTTCAAGATATTCAAAGCTAAAGTTGAAAATGAGTCTAGATTAAAGATAAAATGTCTGAGATCATATAGAGGAGGAGAATTCACCTCTGACAAATTTATGAGTATTGCAAAGAACATGGGATAAAGAGACAGTAAAATGCACCTAGAACCCCTTAGTAGAATGGAATTGTATAAAGGAGAAATAGGATCATACTTGACACAGCGTGCACTATCATGATTGAAGGAAAATTTGCACACACTTATTGGGGAGATGTAGTCAATACAGTAGTCTATACTATCAACATAATTCAATTAAGGCCAGGTGCAGACAAGACACCTTATGAGCTATGGTTTGGGAATGTACCTACAATAAAATACTTTAGAATATTTGGAAGTAAGTGCTACATCAAGAGAGATGATGGTGTTGGCAAGTTTTGATGCAAGAAGCAATGAATGTATTTTTCTTGGTTACTCTACTCAAAGAAAAGCTTATAGATGTTTTAACTTAAGATTGAAGAAGATCATTGAAAGTGCACATGTAAAGATTGATGAAAAGTTTATGATTCAAGAGAGATATCATGATTATGCACCTATAATTGAAGAAGAACCCATACCTACCAATAGAGAAACAATTGTTGAAGAAATGTTTGACAGTATTGATGTATTATTCAATGATCATGAAACAAGTGAAGAAGAAACATAGAAGATAGATGAGAGAGCCACACCTAATGTTCCAAAATTCACATCTAGATACCATTCAAAATAAGATATCATTGGAGATCAGAACAACAAAGTCATGAAAAGATCAAAAGAAAAAAATTCAACAGTTGATGAAGCGGTATGCTTACTTTCACAAATTGAACCTTTAAGTGTTGAAGATGCATGTAATGATTTAGATTGGCATAAAGAAATGAAATAAGAATTAGACCAGATAGTTAAGAATGATACATTGGAACTAGTCCCTAGACCTGGTGACAAAAATGTGATTGGAACCAAGTGGATATTTAGAAACAAGATGAATGAAGATGGAACAGTAGTAAGAAAAAAGCAAGACTAGTATGTAAAGGATACGTGCAGAGAGAAGGAAGTGATTATTCTGATACATTTTCCCCTATAAGGAGATTGGAAGCCATAAAGTTATTTCTAGCCTATGCAACATTCAAATACTTTAAGGTATATCAAATGGATGTCAAGTCAGCATAACTAAATGGAGATTTGAAGGAATAAGTATACATAGAGCAGCCTAAAGGATTTAGTTTATCAGACAAACCAGATATGGTATGCAGGTTGAAGAAAGCTCTCTATGGACTTAAGCAAGCCCCAAGAGCATGGTATGAAAGAATAGATGGTTACTTAGCAAAGATTGGATTCAAGAAAGGAGCAACAGATTGTAACTTATTCATAAGAGAGACACCTGAAGGATTATTACTAGTTGTTATTTTTATTAATGACATTATTTTTTGTGGTAATGACAAGCTTAGTGTAGAATTTGCTAAAGGGATGAAGAGAAAATTTGAAATGAGCATGATTGGACCTATCAAGTACATTTTGGGATTGAATGTGAAGCAGACAAATAAAGGTATTTTCATTAATCAGTCTAAGTATGTAAAAGAAATATTAAAGAATTTCAAGATGGATTATTACAAGCTAGTAAGTACCCCTATGATAACATGAAGAAAGCTTTCAAAAGATGATGATTCTACAGTAGTAGACAAGACCCTATATAAGTCTATGATTGATAAACTCATATATCCTACTCAATCTAGAACAGATATTTCTAATGCAGTTGGTATTGTTGGAAGATTTGTAGCAGAACCTAAACAAAGTCATCTTATGGCAGTAAATAGGATATTCAGATATTTGAAAGGAACTATAGCCTATGGTTTATGGTATCTTAACTTAGAGAATATAGAACTTCATGTGTATATAGATGCAGATTGAGTAGGTTGCGTTGATGACAAAGAGAACCTCAGGAGGAGCAATATTCCTTGGAGATAGACTAGTTACTTGGACAAGCAAGAAGCATAATTGTATTTCTTAGTCAATAGCAGAAGTAGAGTATGTGGTAGTAGCTTTAAATTGTTCTACAATTATTTGGATCAAATAGATGATAACATATTTTGGAATCTAGATTGATTATCCTATTTTTATTCATTGTGACAACACTAGCACTATCAATATGTCAAAGAACTATGTGATGCATGCAAAGAAAAAACACATTGAGATAAAATATCACTTCCTAAGAGATAAATTTGTAGAGAAAGAAGTAAAATTGGATTATGTGAGCACAAAAGAACAGTTAGCAGACATATTCACAAAGCCTTTGTTGAAGGATACATTTGAGTATCTCAGGGAGAAGCTGGGAGTAATTCCCTTCCTTGGATCTGATTAGAGTTTGTAGTAGTGCATTAGTCCTTAGTGACTGATGAATGGTTGACTAATCTACTTTAGGAGTATTACCTATGCTTAATTATTTTTGGCACCCTTTTCCATTGATGTCAAAGGGGGAGTATATAGTCATGAAAAACAATACAGTTGAAGAGTATGAAGTAAGGGGGAGTATATAATAAGAAGATGCAACATTAGATATTCAAAGCATTCAATAGCAGATGCAGAATTCATTCTTGGGGGAGTTTTGTTGAGGAAATGGAAAATGTTATAAAATAATTATACGTCTATATTGGTGGTGTTTTTCATTCCATATGTTGCCATCAATGCCAAAGGGGGAGATTGTTGGAGATTTTCCAGCAAGTCAGTGTTGACTCTATGTTTATCGTTGATGACAACATATGGTAAGCAACATCTATTGTAGTTCTAAGTAAAGAGCCTTGAGCATATGTTGTATGGATATGTTATCAGCATGATATCATAGATGCGGAGGTTGATTCTGAGTGCAGTTAGTTGTGTAGTTGTTTTTATCAGTAGTGTTCCTAATAGTGTTACAGACAAAGTTTTGTATGTGATTCTCAGTATGGTTATGATAGAGCCTTGCACATTTATATTTATATTTTAGACATGTTTGTGAAGCTATGTTCATGGATACAGAGCTATTTGTGTAGTACAAGTTCAGTTATGATGTTTCTATTTGCCAATTACAGTTTCATGAGATTGTTTGTTGGAGCTGACAATGTTTATATTGTTTCAGCAGTTGTGCCTATCATTATGATATGCGTGTTTGGTTTCATATTTGGTTATGAGATAAGAATGTTTAGTTAAGAGGGCATAACATATTTCAACTTCAAAATAAAGTTTTAGTTAATTTGATGGAGCTGATAGTGTGAAGCGATGCGTCTACTCATATTGAGTTGTGTAGTCATTTTTGTGTTGCGTGATTGGTTTAGCCATTGGAGATGTTGCTAGAGATTTGTAGTGTTTCTCTAATATGATTTCAATAAGGTTCTAATAGGCTAACTTGACTATATCTCTTGGAGAAGACTACTTATAGCTGTTCAGTTGTGATTGCTTAGAGAGAAGAAAGAAAAATGAAGTAAAGAAAAGTGCAGAACAGAAAGTGCAAAGTATTTGGCCAATAAAGATATATGTGAAGAAGCAGAGAGTGTATGCTATACATTAGAACTGATCAAGACATTAGGTCTATTTCCCAATTCAATAAGATCCAGATATAGTGTGTGTTTGTTGTGCAAAAGGTTGTAGCCTTCACCATTTGAGCAATGTGCTCCCGGACAGTGTGTCCTCACCCCTAACAGGGTTATTTATAAAAGACTCCTAACAGGGTCTGACCTTTGACCAAGTCACTGTACTTCATGCATTGTAAAGATCAACTCCTAACAGGGTTGTAAGATCTTCTAACAAGGATCATTATACTCTAGTGTAGTTTATAGTGGGTGCTAATTCCCACCGGGGTTTTTACCTATTTGGGTTTCCCCATAACCAAAATTGTGGTGTTGTGTTAAGTGTTATCTTATTGTGTATGTGTTTAATGTTATTCTGTACTTAATTGGATAAAGAATTGAATCTTGTAGATAAATAATTCACCCCCACCCTCTTAGTTATCTCTTGGGACTATTCCTAATAGACCTTTCACCATAAAGATGATTATCATCATGGAAGGCCTTGTTAGTAATATATTTTCTGACATGATCCCAAGCTTTCCATATGGATCTAAAAATAATAGTACCTTGAACAAAAATAGGAAAGTTGCTAATAATTAGATCATTAAAAGGAAGATTCTTCCAAGATTTAGCATTTTTGGGGAATCCCCTTTCTATATTATGCCTAACAAGGATCTTCCATGGATCATTACCATCCATAGAGTGAAAGATCCATTTGGCGGAAAGGGAAGTCCCTTGGAGTTTAAGATCCTTTAAGCCCAATCCCCCAAGGAGCTTATTAGTATGACACCAATCCCACTTCATAGCATGCATCTTTTTATTACCTTTACCATCATACCAAAGAAATTTTCTGACAACCTTTTGAATCTCCAAGATTTGGTAGTTGTTGAACATCCAGGGAGAGGAGTAGTATATATTATAGGAAGAAAGGATTTTTTGGCAAATGTGGACTTTGTCGGCTAAGGATAAAGATCTTTTGTGCCACTTATCCAGCTTCTTGGTGATTTTATCTTTAACCCAAGACCACATATCCTTGAGGGAGGGTTCAATAGAGAAGGGTATGCCCAGATATCTCACAATTTTATGTGAGCGTCCCCATTGAAAGTCATAATTATTGAACCAGTCAAGGAACTGATCCTCCTAGCCAAGACATATAGATTTGGATTGGGATAATCAAGAACCAAAAATAGTGCAAAAAAGACTGAGTTTGGTTTGAAAAGCTTCAAAGTTGTCTGCAATGGCTTCAAAGAAAATGGCAGTATCATCATCAAACTAGCAATTAATAAGCTCTTCATTATTAGGGAGAGATATACCTTTGACATTAGGGGACATAGAATTGTCTCTAATAATGTAGTACAAGGCCTAAGAGGCAATAGCAAAAAGGGCAGGGGCCAAGGGGTAGCCTTGCCTGATGGATCTACCAAGGGAGAAGGAGTTAGAAAGGGAGCCATTAACATCCACCTAGGCAAAAGCATCATTGAGCATCATGTTAACCAAATTGTAGAAAGCATTGGAAAAACCAAAAGCCTCAAGCATCATGGAGATAAAACTCCATTCCACCCTGTCATAGGCTTTTTCAAAATCTAAGAGAAACATAGCCAAATTTTGTTGAGAGTAATTGGCCCAATTCATGGCTTCCCAACTGGTGATCAGATTCTCAAGAATATATCTTCCTTTAATGAAGCCAATCTGGGTAGGACAAACAAATTTGGGTAGGATATTCTCAAGTCTCAGAGCCATGATCTTGGAAAAAATTTTATAGGAAACATTGAGGAGAGTGAAAGGTCTCTAGTTTTTTATGAGAGCTTTGTCCCCATCCTTAGGAATCAATTTAATGATACCCCTGTTCATAGCATTAACTAGGGAGCCCCTAGCTATGGCTTCTGGGTAAATATCTTAAAGATCTTTGCATAACCAACTAATGTTAGCACTTAGCTTTGTAAAATTCTATAGGGAGGCCATCCAGCCTAGGGGCCTTGTCATTATTAAGGGAGTTAATGGCTTTTTCAATTTATTCCAAGGAGATATCTTTAGACAACAAATCAACATCAGTAGTGGATATCCTTTTAGGGATAAGAGATTTGCACTGATTTCTAAGGGCAATAGCCTCCTCCGAATCCTCAGAGGTAAAGAGATTTTGGTAGCATTTAGCAAAGGCCTCTTTGATGTTTTCAGGATCAATAATATCTTAATTATTCACTAAAATCCTTTCTATAGTTTCATTGTACTATTTATGCTTGATAAGGTTAAAGAAGAATTTAGAGCCACGATCACCAAATTGGAGCCAGTGAGCATGGGATCTAATTTTGGCGCCTCTAGTCTTAATTTGTTGGTCCTGTCTAAGGGCTTCTTTAGCATAGATCACAATCTGAGGGATTGGCTTGGATGTTAGCTTCAGCTCTTTGAAGGTTAGAGAAGAGATTTTTTTGGTGAACCTATAGTCTTTGGCCCTTTTTTGGCTAATGGTCTTTAACAAATTCTGCTAGGCAAGAATGTTCATGTTCCATCTATCCGTGTGAGAGATGGTGGGAAAATTGTTCTTGTTGATGTGTCTAATGATGTGGATGGAAACCAGAATGTCCTCATATTTAATAAGACTAGTATTCAAGATAAACTTGGGATTGGAGCCTATACTGTGCATAGGGGAATTGCTAATACTAATGTAAGTGGAGATAGGATGGTGATCAGAGCGGAAAGTGGAGGTGACAAGCACAGAGTTGCCCAGGTTATCAGGCAAAAAAGAAAAGAAAATTTTATTAGCATAAAAACGGTCAAGTCTAGAGTATATTCTAGAGGGACCTTGCTGGAAGTTACACCAAGTATGCCATAAGCTAGGATTAGTGTCTTTATTTCTAGCTAAGGGGTCAAAGAGATGTTTAGCATTTTTCATTTTATTCCAATGGATTTTTTCCTGATATTTCCAAGAAAATAGGAGAACCCCAACTTTATCTTCCTAAGACTCAACCATAATGAAATCCCATCCCACAAGCCATGGGATATTAGGGAGAGTAGCCAGCTAGTCCCAGAGGCTCACTCTCTCTCTAAAGTCATTCAGGGCATAAATAGAAAATATACCAAAGACATTATTATTGTAATTAATTGTAATCCACACTGCTATATTACAAGGGGAGAGTCCATTGTCAATGATATAATTCCCCCATTTGGAGTTAACCAATAACACAACTCCACCCCTGCCTCTAGGGTGATTGGTACAGTATTTGAGAGCATCCTTCCAAAGGAAATTAAGGTTGGAGTCAAGGACAAAACCAACAACTTTAGTCTCTTGTAACATCAAGAAATTCATGGACTTACAGGTATCAAGAAACTACTTAATAAAAAACTTCTTGTCAGGGGACTCAATTCCCCTTACATTCCAAGAGATGCAAATCATGAGGAAACATGTGGTGGAGAAGAACACTGGTTTGCAGCCCCCTCAATGGGGGTCATAGAAATAGGGGGGATATCCCCATTCTTTTTACCGGAGGAGTTCTTCTTTTTGGAGCCCAAAGGCCTCCCCTATCATTTAAATGTGGGGAGGTCTCCTTTGAATTCATCATCATCATTATCTGAAATAGCAGGGGTCAGGGTATCCACATCCATGGACTATTTTGGGAGAAAGGGCACAGAATCGGAGGGGGCCTTATAGGCAGGGATAACCTCAATCAAACAGTCATCGCTAAGCTCTATGAAGATCTTATGATGGAACTTTTGGGGAGGGCCCGAGATAATTCAATTGTTGGAGGGATCTATGTTGATCAAGTTTGATGGGGGAGAATTAATTTGGATTTCCTGTGAGATAGGGTTGATCAAGTTGGAGGCTAGCAGAGGATTTAAGGACTGAGAATCAACCAATGAGGTGTTCTCTAGTTTATTGGCCCTTCTTCTACACTTATGGGAATTTTTGGTCATGGTTTGGAATCTATCATTTTGAGTCACATTTCCAATGGAAAAGGAAATTGTCGAGAATGAAGTTGGGGAAGAGGCAGCGGGGATGGATGGGGAGTTGGAGGCCAAATCAAGGAAAGGGTTAGAGGGCACATCAATCTGAGGGGTTTTGTTCACTAAGGATTCCACATTAGGGTTAGCTAAGTTAGCAGAGTTTTGGAGAGGCGAGGGCTTAGCTAGAATACATTTTTTCTTAAGGATGGGGCAATCTTTCCTCAAATGCCCTTCTCTTCTACACAAGAAGCAAGTATTCAAACCCCCAAGAATTTCAATGGGACAAGAGTAATTTTACTTAGAGATGCTAATGCAAATATCATCTAGAATCCCTTTACCAGGGTTCAATAAAATAAGAACCCTGGCATCCATATGAGGAAGCAGTCTAACAGTGTCATCCATACGAATGAATTGACCAAGTGGTTCAAGCAGTTGGGGAAGAAAATGACATAATAATTGAGGGGTCTGTTTAACCAAGATCCACTGGGGGGCTGAGAGGACAAGAACCTCCTCATGAATGGCCTTGGGAGACCAAGCTAGGGCACAAAAGGAGATAGAACCCATGAACCAATATTTTTTTTTAAGAACTTCAACTTGGGATTCATGGTTAGCAAAGAAAATCACATGTAAACCTTTCTAAATTTTCCTGCAAAAATAAATATGGAAACCAAGCTTCAAGTTCCATTAGTTATGTAACCAATCATCTAAAAATTTTCTAGGAGGGAATTTATCAACTTCAAAAGTAGTGAAAAAAATAGTAGTATTCCTTAATCTTTTCTTTTCCTTCATAATTTTAACAAGCATTTCTAGATTTGGAGAAACAAAGAAAGGTAAAGCAACAACCCCATTGTTCTTACCAAAATTGGAGGTGCCATGAATACTCGATAAGTTAAACCTTTTGCTCGCATCAATGGTAATGCCAGAATTAGCAACCACCTCGGAGAAAGATATGGGTCTTGTAGGAAGTAGAGTGTTGGTTTTAGAGGGAGTAATTATGCTAGGTATGTCAGTCTCCATTCAAGCCCTAGGCATAAATGTAGGGGAGATGGGGGGTATAGCCTCTACCAAATGACAGAGGGAAGTGTTGCCCAAAAAATTCCCTGTCTTTCATTTTTTGGCCACAGCCCTATTTTCCAAGTGAAATGCTCAAGTGTCAAAAACCCAGTGTGTTTTCGACTTCCTCTTTGCAGGCTCGAGATGTTTCTTCCTTTTAGTCCAAAAATTTGGTGTGTTTTCAACCTTTTAGCTCTGAAAATTTGGTGTGTTTTCGACCCTAGCTCGAAAACCCTCTGTGTTTTCGGCCCTAAGCACGCAACTCCGATTAGGCGGGTCCCAGTGCCTAAATCCATTCTGCTGCAGTCAAGATCCTATGGCTATCGCATGATCACATGGGATCTCCTGATCCCATGAGATCACGTGATGACCGTTGATGCAGTATCTCTAATCGATGGTCAACCAGTGGTTATCAGGGTGGCATCACGTGGTTTGTTGCATGATCGCATGGGCTCTTCCAATCCCATGCAACCATGCGACAAACTGTCAGTGGTTTCGGTGGCGGTGCTTCACGGTTCGACAGTTAATGTCAAGTGGTTGGTCGCATGATCACATGCGGTCTCGTGACCACATGAGATCATGCGAAAAACTGTCAACTACGACAGGTAGTTAGTGGGGCCCAAGGTTTCTACATTGGCGCAAGTGCGAGGAGATCCGACGGTGGTCATATGATCCCATGTGATCATGCGACAACCATTAGATGGGAATCTGGCAGTTGTGATGGGTCCTGTGCTTGGGGTGCCAAGGTGTTTGTTGGGGTAGCAGTCAGGATGATTAAGGGAGTGACACGTGGTAGTACCGAGCTCAAGGTTTGGCAAACTTTGTGAGATTGCGCAGTTGGAGGTTGGCCCAGTTCTATGTTTGGTTGGGTAATCTCGCATTGAAAAGAGGAATATTCCTTCTATCTAGCGATTCAGTGACTTCCCTTAGTCGGGTAATCTCCTGACGGAAGTGAATATGCCAAAAAAATTTTGAGACTCAGCGACTACCGTCAGATGAAGCAGAGATCAACAGATTTTGCGTAGTCGCTAAATAGGTGCCCGTGGTTAAGAAAGTTCATGTGACTTGGTGACAAGGGAAATTTGAACCTGAGGTAAACTATGGCAAGGCTTGACAGGTGGCAGATTTTGCGGGGCCCAGATGTCTTATTTGGCAGGGCGGAGGTAGTTTCTCAAGAGGTTGTCGCATGATCGTATGAAGGCCTTTCGGCCTCATGTGATCATGCGACCATTGCTTTGTCAGCGGTGGTAGTTTCAAAGGGGTGTCACATGATCGCATGAACCTTTTTTGGTTCATGCGATCATGCGACCAGGTTCATTTCAAAGGCAGTGCGGCCCTTTTTTAGCTTTCTTCTGAGGGAGTTTTGTGCGGGTAGCTGAGGTTGATGATTTCTAGAGGTAGTTGCAGTTGGATAGATATTTGCACAGATCTTTTGGGTGTTGTTTTGAGTCCTTTCTAGCATGGGATTGGATTTGAACATTCATGACAGAGTCTAGCTTACAAAGAGGTAGATGGATGAGGTTTTTGTCCTGGCAAGGCATGATCAATTCAAGGATGGGCATGCAAACAAAATATCTGATCAGCTATGATATTCACAGAACACATTTATGATCAGATTGTGACTATTTTAGGGCAAGATTATTTTATGCATATCTATGTAGCCCTAATTCGGTGATATTTTGACTCCTGCCTGGGTGCACTGAGGGATGTATATAATCTTTTTTGGAGCCTGTAGTTCTCAGAATTTGCATTTTGTAAAAAAGGGAAAGTCTTTCCTTGGAGAACTATCTATAGCATTCCTGCTCTCTAGTTTTTCACATCCTGTAAGTTCTCATTGATAATTCAAATATTGCAAAGCATTCTATGACATTTTTCTTGTCCTCATGCCTTCCTTGTTTGGCTTGTCTCTTATTGGATTGAAGTTTATGCATGTTTTCAATGGAAATTAGGGTTCCTGGTCCCTCTCATTTTCTGCAAATTTGTGTGTTTCCTGTATCTAATCTGATTTAGGTGTTTTGTGGGTATACTACAACCCCTAGCAGCCTTGTCTCATTCCTACACCTACTTGCAGAAAAGGATGTCTATTTGCAGGTCATAGGTTGAGTTTTCTATTCAAGCCTTCCTATGAAATACTTATGCAAACCTATCTAGTGAGTGGTGACTTATTAGACCTGATTCTTTCATTGGTTTCATCCCTCTATATTGAGATCCAAACCCTAGTTCGGTGCATCACCTAGTAGGTAGATTTGCTTTCCTGTCATTTCTCTTTCATGCATTCCTTCTATCCCTTTCCCTCAAAAGTTTACTTTCATGTTAAGAGCAAATCTGGATGACTATCCAAGAGGAACCAACCTAGAATCTGGAAGTCTCATCTTGGTTAGCAAAAGGTCCCACAACCTTGAGATGATTCCCTTGTTATACTGAGTTATCAAGACTACGAGAGCTTGAACTAAGGGTGCAAATTCAATGTATAACATTTCTGGCACGCTCGGTGGCACTACAAAAGAAGTCAATTTCAAATGTTATGCTATCTCTGATATACTAATTGCATAATACAGGCCTTAAAGAGGTTAGTACTCAAGTATATCTGGCGACTCCATGGGTGTTAAAAGTAGTGACCCAATTTCTGATAGAGCTTATGAAGAAAATAGACCCTTATGATGGAAAGACTATTTGCATTTGTACCCTTTAATTAGGGTAGTCCATTAAATTTTACAGTGCATCATGATGTGCCCCTGGTAGCACTAAAAGGTATACCTGATTTCATAGGTGAAGGAAAGACAACAGCCTTTGAGCACATAAGAGATGTGACCACCATTTGCAGCATACACAACATTACTCAAGAGGATGTGGCCACCAAATTATTAGCAATATCTCTGAAAGGTAAGGCTCTAGAGTGGTTTAGAACTTTAACTGTTGGCTCCATTACTTCATGGGATAGACTTGGAGATCTCCTTAACAAATACTTTGAGGGTAATGCAGACTCTTTGTCTCTAATAGAATAGCTCCAAGTTATAAAAAGAGATCCTCGTGAGCTGATGACAAATTTTAATGGCAGATTTCTCAAGACATGGAGTAGGATTCCAATTAATATAAGGCCTTCAGCAGATTGTGCTTTCCTTTATTTTTTGAAAAGCCTAACTAGTGATATATTTTTCATGATTCAATCTTTACGAGGTACTTCATTGTCCCAGGCTTTTGACCTAGCTGTCAAAGTAGAAAATTGCTTAATCTAGGCAGGGATGATAGACAGAAGACCACCCATGCCTATCTCACTTAACCTTTAGCCCACTATACCTCTGCAAATGCCTCCATTTACTCCCATACCTGCATTAATAGAACCTCAGGCCAGCACTGGCTATGGGAAGTCTATAAACGACCTTCCCTAGGATCTACTTAAAGAGAAAAATGATGAACAAGCAACAAACCAAGAGATGGTGAGTTTGTTGCAGGCTTTAACCAAAGAGTTGATCACTGTAAAAGGGTAGTATTTGGAGGATGGATCACTTTATCAACAAGAGGATCAAAATCCTAACAAGCATTGGCAAGTTCAGGAGTAACTATATCAGGAGTCTAGGCCACAATATTAGGAGAAGCATCAGAGAAAAAGGAAAAGTCTAGTAAAGAGGCCTTTCCATCCATATAATCCAGTCAAGAGAACATTCCCAGTACAAAGCATCAAAGCAGCTGGTAGTCACCTGAACCCATTTTTTGGGAAGGAGGCTGCAAATTTTCCACTTGTTCTCTTGAACCATGAACTTCCTGATGGAGAAATGTCAGAAGTGTTGCAACAGGAGACAGTGGCCTCTCAAGCACATTCCCCTAAGGATGGAATGCAACAAGTGACCAGACAAGAGACTCACAAAATCCAAATCTCAAGCTCCTTTCCTAGTAAGTCCACTGACACTTCTATTAATTTTCCAAGTTTTAGATTCTCTCCTCTAGTTCAAAATCTTAGTCAACATGAGCCTAATCTCCATGCATTTTTAGAGCCTATTCATGACCTTGTCTCAGATTTCTAGCCACTTCATCCTATTCCTATAAATGAAATACCTAGAAGGTTTGATTTTTTGGATGATAATGAACCTATCCTGCAGCAAATAAATCCTTATAAGCCAATTCTTAAAGAGTCCACTACACCTCAAGCACTTTTAGACCATCAGGAAGAGGATGATTTTTGTCCTTTAGGGATACTTTCTCATGATGATCATGAGGAGCAGGTGAGGCTATTACATCAAGATGGATTAAAGCAATCAGATCAGGATAAGAAAGAAAGTGAAGAAGGTGACAGCCCAGCTAATCTTTTTGAGGAGATGCCTTCTTACATTGAGCAAGATGAGGAGGTTGATAATGTCCTAATTAAGGAATTTAGGCCGGTTTGTAATAAAGTGGGGGAAGAATCTAAAGAATCATATTTCTTGAACCATAAGGAGGGGCCAGTGATTGTCAAGAATGTGAGGTAGTTCGATACCTTTGATGAGCTGTTGGATGTTTCAACTAATGAAGAGGATGGTCCGCTAACTACAGAAGAAGAAATATTATGGAAAGCTATCATGGAGAGACAAAATTTTTGTCATCTTGTTGAAGTTATTAATGAGACACAGCCTAAAAGTAGAAAAGGGAGCCCCAAGTTTATTCCTTCCAGGGGTTGCCCTTTGAGGTACTTAGCAAGAATGGACGCCAGCAGTAAAAAGGATCCAGTCATGTTTGTGTCCAAACATGAGGGTTCAAGTGAAGCCAAGGCTGAGGGTGAAATTGCAGTTCAGCAAATGCAGGCTCAAATCACTTATCTGCCCCTAGGTAATGGAGATAAAAATATGTTGGTGGAGGTGAGTCAATTTGTTTATGTCCTTCAAGACGTAGTGCATCGGTTCTTCACGCAGGTGTGTGTACTTCCTTCCTTGTTAGCTATCCTCCTACATGAAAAGTGCAACGCCCTGAGGAGAAAGGGTAGTTATTTCAACATGCCAGTGAATGGCTTTGTTTGACCAGGTTTTTTTAACTAGATAGCTTAGGTTAGTTTTTCCTATTTTTCTTCCAGCTTTCTAGTTTAGTTTTTCCCTATTTTCCAAGAAGTGCCCGTGCACAATTTGTCTTCCCGGTTCAGTTTTTGTCTCTGAAAGTTTTTGTGCTCAAAAGAAGTGACGCCATGCCCAATGGATATGTCAAGGCTACTGGTCTATGTCTAGTAGGCTGACATCCCACAGAGGTTGCCAAAATGTTGCCCAAAAAATTCCCTATCTTTCATTTTTCGGCCACAGCCCTATTTTCCAAGTGAAATGCTCAAGTGTTGAAAACCCAGTGTGTTTTTGACTTCCTCTCTGAAGGCTAGGGATGTTTCTGCCTTTTGGTCCAAAAATTTGGTGTGTTTTCGACCTCTCAGCTCTGAAAATTTGGTGTGTTTCCGACCCTGGCTCAAAAACCCTTTGTGTTTTTGACACCCCTTCTATGTTTTTGGCCCTAAGTGCGCAACTCCGATCAGGTGAGTCCCAGTGCCTAAAACCATTTTGCTGCAGTCAAGATCTGATGGCTGTCACATGATCGCATGGGATCTCTTGATCCCATGAGATCACGCAATGACTGTTGATGCGGTATCTCCAATTGGCGATCAACCAGTGGTTATCGGGGTGGCATCATGTGGTTTGTCACATGATCGCATGGGCTCTTCCTATCCCATGCGACCATGCGACAAACCGTTAGCAGTTTCAGTGGCGGTGCTTCACGGTTCGGCAATTAATGTCAAATGGTTGGTCACATGATCACATGCGGTCTCGTGACCGCATGAGATCATGCGATAAACCGTCAACTATGACAGGTAGTTAGTGGGGCCCGAGGTTTCTACATTGGTGCAAGTGCGAGGAGATCTAACGGTGGTCGTATGATCTCATGGGATCTTCTGATCCCATGCAATCATGTGACAACTGTTAGATGGGAATCTGGCAGTTGCGGTGGGTCTTGTGCTTGGGGTGTCGAGGTGTTTGCTGGGGTAGCAGCCGAGATGAGTAAGGGAGTGACACGTGGCAGTACCAAGCTCAGGGTTTGGCAAGCTTTGCGCGGTTGCGCAGTTGGAGGTGGGTTCAGTTCTATGTTTGGTCAGGTAATCTCACATTGAAAAGAGGAATATTCCTTCTATCTAGCGATTTAGCAATGTCGCTTAGTCGGGTAATCTCCTAACGGAAGGGAATATGCCAAAAGTTTTTAAGACTCAGTGACTGCCACCGGATGAAGCAGAGATCAACGGATTTCGCGTAGTCACTGAATAGGTGCCCGAGGTTAAGAAAGTTCACGCAACTTAGCGACAAGGGAAATTTGAACCTGAGGTAAATCATGGCAAAGCTTGACAAGTGGCAGATTTTGCAGGGCCCAGATGTCTTATTTGGCAGGGTGGAGGCAGTTTCTCAAGAGGTTGTCGCATGATCACATGAAGGCCTTTCAGCCTCATGCGATCATGCGACCATTGCTTTGTCAGTGGTGGCAGTTTCATACAACCAGGTTCATGCGATCATGTGATCAGGTTCATTTCAAAGGTAGTGCGGCCTTTTTTAGCTTTCTTCTGAGGGAGTTTTGTGTGGGTAGCTGAGGTTGATGATTTCTAGAGGCGGTTGCAGTTGGATAGATATTTGCAAAGATCTTTTAGGTGCCATTTTGAGTCCTTTCCAGGATGGGATCGGATTTGAACATTCATGATAGAGTCCAGCTTGCAAAGAGGTAGATGGATGAGGTTTTTGTCCTGGCAAGGCATGATCAATTTAGGGATGGGCACGCAAACAAAATATCTGATCGGCCATGATATTCACAGAACACATTTATGATTAGATTGTGACTATTTTAGGGCCAGATTATTTTATGCATATCTATGTAGCCCTAATTCGGTGATATTTTGACTCCTGCCTACATGCAGTGAGGGATGTATATAATCTTTTTTGGAGCCTGTAGTGCTCAGAATTCGCATTTTGTAAAAAAGGGAAAGTCTTTCCTTAGAGAGCTATCTGTAGCATTCCTGCTCTCTAGTTTTTCACATCCTGTAAGTTCTCATTGATAATTCAAATATTGCAAAGCATTCTGTGACATTTTTCTTGTCCTCATGCCTTCCTTGTTTGGCTTGTCTCTTATTGGATTGAAGTATATGCATGTTTTCAATGGAAATTGAGGTTCCTGGTCCCTCTCATTTTCTGCAAATTTGTGTGTTTCCTATGTCTGATCTAATTTAGGTGTTTTGTGGGTATACTACAACCCCTAGTAGCCTTGTCTCATTCCTACACCTACTTGCAGAAAAGGATGTCTGTTTGTAGGTCATAGGTTGAGTTTTTTATTCAAGCCTTCCTATGAAATACTTATGCAAACCTATCTAGTGAGTGGTGACTTATTAGACCTGATTCTTTCATTGGTTTCATCCCTCTATACTGAGATCCAAACCCTAGTTCGGTGCATCACCTAGTAGGTAGATTTGCTTTCCTGTCATTTCCCTTTCATGCATTCCTTCTATCCCTTTCCCTCAAAATTTTACTTTCCTGTTAAGAGCAAATCTGGGTGACTATCCAAGAGGAACCAGCCTAGAATCTAGAGGTCTCATCTCGGTTAGCAAAAGGTCCCACAACCTTGAGATGATTCCCTTGTTATACTGAGTTATCAAGACTATGAGAGCTTGAACTAAGGGTGCAAATTCAGTGTAAAATAGGAAGATGGAAAGGTATCATTCATAATAGGAGAATTAAAAGAAAAATAAGGAGAAACCACATGTGTCAACTCATCATCGCTGGGAAAACCCAGCTGTCTATCACCATTTTTTGCCACTTTTTGTAGATTTTCATTATTTTTCGCCACTTTTCGCAGAGCCTTTTTATAAGTTTTAGATTTCTTTTTCATGAGATTTTATTGGTTCTTTCATATTTAATTTGTATGTTTTATGGTGTAATTTGTCTTTTGATATTTTATATTATATTATTAATCTTGATTTTATATATATATATATATATATATATATATATATATATATATATATATATATATATATATATATATATATATATATATATATATATATATATATATATATATATATATATATATATATATATATATATATATATTGTCACACCTTTTATTTTATCTATTTAATTTTAATTTTTGTATTTTATATTTTTCATATTTACTTTTTATTTTTATTTATTTTTATTTATAATTTTTTCCTATCTTTTTCATTATATTAATAAACATGTATATATATATGTTGGTCTATTGATATATGTCTATTAATTATTTCTAATATTTTTTATATATTTATTTATTCTCTTTTTTATTATTTTTTAATGGTTATTTTTCTTTTATCTCATGTAGTTTTATATTTTTATTGGTTTGTTATTTTTACGTGTATTTATTTTTCTATTAATAAACTTATATATGTATATTCTTTTATATAAGTGTATGTGTAGTATATTATATTATTATACTAATTATCTAGTATCGTTTTATAACTCAGGGATTAATATACTTTTCAATCCTTTATTTTTTCTTCTCAATATGTTTGATTTTGTTAGTTTATTTTTCCTTATTTTGTCTAGTTATGTTGCCAAAATTACTTCAAATAGTTAGATTGTTTGTTGAAGACTCATGTTTTCCATATGGTATATCATGTGTTATATGGTATAATCTTTATGCATCTTATTATCTCCTTGTGAATGTGCTTCTTATTCTATAATAGTTAAGATTTGTAAAGAGAATTTGCACTATCTTCCACAATATTCTTTGATGCTTTACACATCTCAGAACATAAAGGAAGAAAAGGACATGATGTTGATTGATCCTAGCCCAAACCAAATTTCTAGAAAAATGAAATGCAATTGTAATGCTCATGACCATCATCACAAGCATCGTGCTAGAGCCCATCAATGTGCTTCTCAAAACTTTGCTTCACCTCATACATCTCATCATGCTTTGCTTCCCTTTGACCAACCCATGCTTGAGCCCATGAAGGAAGTGAATTTAAACAACATCAAAATGAACAAACATGACAATGCTATTCATATCTTAGATTCTATTACAATTAATTTGGATAAAGAAGATACTCTTGATGATGATATTCTTGATGCTAACAATGATATTCATGCTAGTGATTCTAGGTGAACCCAAAATAGTGCGTAACAATTTTTGGAGGAAGCAATTTCTCCCAAAATTTCTAAAGCATGCAGATTTAGTCAAGTACTTTTGATAGAAAGCACCCAAGACTTTTGATCACAAGTAACAGACTTTCGATCAAAAGTATGAAATTTTGTACTTTCAATCAAGAGTAAGTTTTTGATCAAAAGTCTTGTAATTACTTTCAATCGAAAATAAAGTAGTTAACATTTTAGTGGGGTTTAAACCTCGCCAAAACCATCATTTTCACAATTTTTACGAAGTGATAAGTGGGGCATCCGACTTTCAAATGTTGTTTTCAGAGGTATTTCACTATGTATACCTTTTCATTTTACATTATTTATTGTTTTTAATATATGTGTGTGTGTGTGTGTGTGTGTATACATGTATATATATATTTGTGTGTGTGTATATATATGTATATATATATGTGTATATACATGTATATATACATATATGTATATATACATGCATATACATGTATATATATATACATGTATATATATATACACGTATATATATACACACGTATATATATATATGTATATATATATATATGTATATGTATATATATATGTATGTATATGTATATATATATATATGTATGTATATATGTATGTATGTATACATATATATATGCATATATACATATATATATATATACATGTATATATATATATACATATATATGCATGTATATATACATATATATATATACATGTATATATACATGTGTATACATACATATATATGTGTGTATGTATATATATATGTATACATGTATATACATATTTATATACATGCGCACATGTATATATACATGTAAATGTATATACATGCACACACACACACATGTGTGTGTATGCATATATACATATGCATGTATATATGCACATATATATATGTATACTTATACATGTATGTATATATATGCATCTATATGTATGTGTATATATATGTATGCATATATGTGCATATATACACACATGTATATACACATGTATATATATACATGTATGTGCACGTGTATATACATATGTATGTGCACATGTATATATGCATGCGTGTGTATGTGTGCATGTATATGTAGTGCACATTTATTTACATTTAAATAGAATTTATGTAATCGATTTTAGCTCAATAATATAGCGAAATGTACTTTAATTTTATTTTTAATTAAATTAAGAAAATATATATGTAGACTTCATTTGACGGTAAAAAAAATATTTTAGGTACACATATATAGATATCTAGATATTATTAGACATCATGGAAGATGCACTGATTCCCCTTGAGGAAGTATTTGCATGGACTAATAGGTAAATTGAGTGATTGCAAGATTCCATAAATAGTTTGACTAGCTCTAGTGTCTATAAGAGCACATGTCATTCCATACTTTCTAGCTTGATTAGTATCAGAGATTACATTCATGGTACCACTCCCTATGCACCAGATATTGTAGAGGCCATACTTGAGAGGAAGAGAGGAGAGGTTGGCTCTAGTCTTTCTCTTAAGGAGGTATAGGCTTTAGTGCCTAAAGAGACCCAAAAAAGGGAAGCGTTCCCATCTTATGTGGACTTATAGTATGTGATGGCATATCAGGTTACTAGGTGTCAGGACCCTACTATATTAACATTGATATACCCATGGTTTCTAGCTACCCATGGCCATTATCCAAATAACAACCAGATTCCATTGTATTTTGCATAGTAGATTTGTGTTAAGGTTCATTTAGGGACAACCATTAATTACATTGATTTTATGGCACATCTAGGACATTGGAGTGGTAGGCTTGTTGATAGAGATACTTTTCATTGAGCTAATCTCTAGAGGCCATTACACAAGGCCATTGTTGGTCAGAGGGCACCTGTTAGAGCTCCTTCATTGGGTCTTGTGGTAGATTATGTCATTCATAGTACCCATCTTTGAGGTTTGATTGATAGTGTGGGGGACATTCCAGTAGCTACCACATCCATATCTAGTGGTCAGGTTGGCCAATACTTGATGTCTTGATGACACTCTAGATCATCGAGTGGAGCATCCTCTAGTAGGACATCACATGACATGTATAGTGCAATGGGAATCCCTTCAGTTTCCAGCCTAGAGGGACTTACCGAAGAGATGACACAACTCACATTGACTAGTTTAGCTGAGGATCTTCTAGATTCATATGCATTTATAGAAGCAGAGCATGATATCCCCATATTGGATGTTAGAACTCATGTGGGTACTGTCAAATAAGCTCAGCCACATCCTTCTCATCACCTAGACCATGACCATAGTGGTAGTGCCCTTGAGGATCCACCTACTGACCACTCTATTGTTTCAGAGGGAGAGGCACAACCTAGAGACCCTTCAGTGAGTGCAAGACACTAGTTCTTTAATGGTGTCCTTAAGGATATTGACTTTAGCATGACCACTATAGGTTACATATATTTTATGACACATGATGATATGACTTCCATGCCATCTCATTTAGTTAGTCTGTTGCATTCATCATTAGAGAGATATGTGTCGACTACTCATATTGCAAATGAAAAGTTGAGCTTGGACCAAACGCAACAAAATCTTGATATCTTAGTTGATAGGATCGAGGCTAGGGAGGCTAAGTACTATCAGGTACCACCATCTACACAGGTATAAATCAAATTTTTAATATTACAATTTAAGTTAAATTTAGAATATTTCATGGCATGTAAATTTACTTCTTTTTTATATTTTCAAAATTTGAATACATGATATATATACATATATATGATATTTTTTCCCTAGCAGGAGATGCCTCTTGTTACTCCTTTGAGTACTAACCATGTACATCGTTGGGACTCACTTGATGATGACATGAGTAGTGGATAGGTGAGTTTTTAATTTATCGATGTGTACATGTATTTAATTTACACACTTTATAACATGTTTTCTTGTAATATTTTATTGAACTTAAAAAGATGTACATATATATTAATATATATCACTTTCTATGTAGAGCTCTACACATCATTCACAGCATGATAGTCACTTTGGGTATTGCTTAGTGAAGAGTTGTCATGATGAGTCCTAGGCACTTTCATATTTGATCTAGTCATATTACATGTATTTTATGTTATATTTCCTCTCTAGACTCTAGACAATTGGCATACATTGTACTTTGATATTATTGGATTTGTAGACTTTTGATCTATGTTTGACATGATTGACATATGTTTCATCTTTACAATACTTGATCTCTATATTTTAAACATACTTGATCTATGATTGATGTTTGACACATGATTGACATATGTTTCATGTTTACAGTACTTGATCTCTATGTTTTAAACATACATGATCTATGATTGATGTTTCACATGTTGTATACTTTCACTCTATATATGTGTTATGTTTACATACTTTCAATCTATGTGTTTAATATATGCATGTTTGATGATCCAAGTTATATGTTTGATGATCTAAGTTATATGTAAGTTTATTCTATGAATAATGTTTTACATGTTATATCCTTGAGATCTATGTTTGATTATCTTACTTATATTTACATTCAACGTGTACTTTATATTTAATGTTGGTGATCTAAGTTAAATATGTTTGATGATATAAATTATATTATGTTTGACATCTAGATGATATAAAGCAACCCCTTTTAAGACATGGTCAAGTAGTAAACAACAATAATTTGACTGGACTTTTAGAATGCATGTGGTCTAATGTAATCAACTATAAAAATAAAGTATCCTAATTAAGTATTGCAACATGCATGACACACATTCATATTCCAACTAGATAAGTATCCACATGACCTAATTAATCAACTAGATAAAAATAAAGTATTGCAACATGCATGATACACATTCATATTCCTTGATAATTAATAAATCATCCCCTTAAGACATTTTTGAGATGTTATAAATTTTAGAAAATTGCTCCATTGACTATGGGCATCGGTAAGAAAGAATGGAGCTAATAAAACATTTGGTCTCGCATGTGACAAATTTAGTATAGATCATATTTCATGCGTGATTTAGTCCATATCAAGTGGTTCATCTCGCTCTTGGATAATATTTAATATTATCTCATGGTCATCAGTACCAAGTCATCATTTACGAATGTCACGTCCTGTCACTTGATGAAGAGATAGGATAGTGGCAATTACAAGATGGCTATACTGATAAACCTTGTTTTTAGGTTGATAATCAATAAAATGAATCTCAATTTTAAGAATTTTGATTTTCTTCAAATACATTCCTTGCACAACAATTGAACCTACACAGACAAGTTCAACAACATATATAGATGTGAAATTAACCATAAACATGTGTATAATTCCATCACAAGTTGGACCTCAATTGTAATAAATTAAGAATAAATACACTACTAACCTATGGGAAACATAATTTCATCACTTGTTTCATTATTTGTTAGCTTCATCATCTCCTTCATGCAACATAATAAATAGTAACTAACACATTCCACATTTCTAGGCTTTGTTATTACTACAAAAACATGTCCTGCAAAATATGTTTTCAATTTAACATGTAAATGTAAATTAAACAAACTTGTATATTTTACTAGATATGTGTACCATCTAAATTGAATATTAAATAAGAACATGTGTACATGCTTGCTATATATGGATTGAGTTTATGAATCCTTTAAATTTATATATACACATACCAATTTTGATCAAACCTAAAATATGATCATAATCGGTAGAAATCAATGGAATGTCGTCAAAGCTTTCATCATAAACTTCATCATTTGTAGTAGTAACATCTAGTGGAACAAAATCCATTCACTAACATATCCACATTTTTTAACATTCAACATAGTTTTTGAAAATGCAATCATAATAAAAGCATGAGTAATCTCTAGTGTACAAGGACCACACATTACTATTTGTACTCATAACTGAATCCAGGTATCTTGTTTTTTCTACCCTCTTGCATCCATGGATTGATCTTCTATCAACACTTGAACAAGACACATGTAAAAATTTAAGACAAGTTAAAATCATATATATATATATATATATATATATATATATCTGTGTGTGTCTGTGTGTCTGTGTGTGTGCATGTTCTTCAATGATCAATAAATTTAGAGTGTACGTAAATTCAAACTTAAATAAGTGATGTTGTATTTATACTTGATATCTCCCAAAAAATTCTAAATGGTATGACTCGATCCAATGGTGATGATGTGTTATCCTGATTGGGCACCACAAAAGGTGTCTTGCATCACTGAACTACATCATATGCATTATTTATACGATATCCTTGATAGTGCAGTTGATACTTTCTTAAATAATGTTTGATACAAGCTCCTACACTATCATGCTCTCCCTTTCCATGTCCACTGTCAAAGAAACTCAAAATATGTGGTATCTTTTGGTATCAATGATATCCACATAGTGCATAAAATGGCCTTGCTAATTTAAATTGTGTTGCACATCCATCTGACCAAATGAAATGCTTTCCAATTTTGATTCCTTTGTTTTCCAAATATCCAAAAAATATCTTAAAGAAATGCTCGACAAAACGTATGTCATGCTCTTTATCATCACTAATGTAAAAGTGATATTCTTTCTTTATGACCCATGCTTGATATGTACTTTAAACACCATCCAAACCTAATTGTGCATTTCAATAAGAAACATGTACCATGATAGTCACCTATTCTATATAGTAGTATTCTGCTTGAAGCTTTTGTTGAAAAACAAAAGAGTAATTCTCCGCAAAGTCAATAATTGAATTGTTCCAACTAGAAAAGTTTATTTTAGTATTTGGAACTATTGTACTTTCTATTTAGCAAAAAAACCATGATGCATATATGGTTGAATCAATTTACAAAAATTCTCCATAAATGTTGCAATAGGTATCTCCTCCTCTACATATTCCAACCTTGTTGATTCTTTCTCATCTTTTGTTTCATACTTTATGTACTTATAAATCTTAAACTTTACCATCCTTGCCATGTCAGTATCTTCAAGTCATAAAGGAAATTCATCCAAATCCCTACATGTTTGACAAGTTCCTCTTATGCAATCTATTTCAGGTATTTCATGATCAATTGATTTGTTACATAATATTGATGGTATGAATTGGCTTGGACGTTTAGGAAAAGAATTTTGAGAGCCACCACTTTCTTCTATCATCTTTCTAAACCCTTGATAGTAGAGATCAAATTCAATATGATATCAACAACAAGTTTCAAAAGATTTATTTATCTTTACAAAATATGGCTTTAATCTTTCAAACATTGTTTGTCCAATCTTAATGTCAGGATTTGAATTACAAAATGAGAGATACAATTCATGTTGTGTGGTGTCCAACCAATGTTTTGTGTGTTGGAAATATTCCTTAGGCTCAATCCTCTTCTTGATAACACCTATTGTATTTGGTGAAGGACAAGTATGATCAATCCAAAATGTCGTAACCAAGTTCCTAACTGTTTCCTTAATCCTATTAGAGTGAGGAGCTTTACACATTAGTGCCCAATTACCTTCCAATTTATTATCATCCAATGGATTCTCCTTTTCAAATAATGTGTTATTGTCTTCCTACAAATACACGATATGAGATGAAAGTGAAGAAATTTGACTTTTGGGGGACATATTTTTATTTAAAATAGATGTTAGTATCACTCTTCTTGAAATGGAATTAGATGTAGATCTAGTTGTTTTCCCAATGGAATGCAAACCCTCCTTAACACTTTCAACAATATTTTTTTGTACCTTACACAATTTTGTCTTTTTCAAACTTCCATCTACACCCATTAATTTTAATGGCTCTTTTAACTCATCTTTAAGAAGTGTAATTGATAATAGTTGGCTTTTTTCAAGTGTGTCAAGATTCTCAAATTGTGCAATTATTTTCTTAGACTTTTTATTCAATGCCCTCTTCATAGTATTTATGGGTTGTTTAGCTTAATCTCTTAATTTTCCCACATCTATTTCAATTAAATGATCTATGATTTTATGATTATTTTTTCTCTTCAACTGTTGGGGTAGAGTAACATTCTCATATGCTACTTGTACTTTGGCTGCAAACAAAATTAAAATAATCTCTTAATAGCTCATCTTAAGGGGACTTGATGAAATATGTAGAAACAGGCTCATGTCAAAGGGAATAATTAATAAACTAATTAGAGAGACACATACTTATTTGACCTTGGGATGACCCTCCTCTAAAGTCCATTACTTCAACTTGGGATGCCCCTTGTCCAACATTTTCTTCATCAAAGGCTATGTACACAACAAAAATAATAGTCTTAAGAGGAAAGTCCCAAAACACATATTCACCACAAAGAGACTAAATCGATATAGTCAGAGAGATTCAGAGAGAGAAAAAGAGAGAGATGTACTTGTTTGATATTCTGAAAGTTGTGCTTGATGAGCTTGTGATGACCCTTCTCCAACTTCTGAAGGTTGTCCTTGTCGAGCTTGCAATGACCCATATCCAACTTCTAAAATTTGGGCTTGTTGAGCTTGCGATGACCCTTATCCAACTTTAGAAGGTTGTGCTTCTTTAGCATTTCCTACATATGAAGATATAATTATTAAACCAAATTCCAAATGAAATTTCCTATGTATAGAGTCATATTAATCATAAGATAAGTCTCAAAAGGTCATATAACCTATCATAGGTCCTAATAGTTCTAATTATGTCATAATAGGTTTAATTGGGTATAATTAGGTCCTAATAGGTCTAATTGGATCAAATTAAGTCCTAATAGGTCTAATTGGGTCTAATTTGGTGTTAATAGGTTTTAAGGGGTCGTATTACTGATAGTGGGTCTAATGGGATCTTAAGGGGTCATATAACCTATAATTGGTCCTAATAGGTCTAATTAGGTCATAATATCTTTAATTGGGTATAATTAGGTCCTAATAGGTCTAATTGGGTCTAATTAGGTCCTAATAGGTCTAATTGGGTCTAATTAGGTGCTAATAGGTCTTAAGGGGTCATATTACTTGTAGTGGGTCTAATGGGGTCTTAAGGGGTCATATAACCTATCATAGCTCCTAATAGGTCTAATTAGGTCATAATAGGATTAATGGTGTATAATTAGGTCCTAATAGGTCTAATTGGGTCTAATTAGTTACTAATAGGTCTTAGGGGGTCTTATTACTCATAGTGGATCTAATTAGGTCTTAAGGGGTCATATAACCTATCATAGGTCTTAATAGGTATAATTAGGTCATAATAGGTTTAATTGGGTTTAATTAGGTCCTAATAGGTCTAATTGGGTCTAACTAGATCCTAATAGGTCTAATTGGGTCTAATTAGGTGCTAATAGGTCTTAAGGGGACATATTACTCATAGTGGGTCTAATGGGGTCTTATGGGGTCATATAACCTATCATAGGTCCTAATAGGTATACTTAGGTCATAATAGGTTTAATTGGGTATAATTAGGTCCTAATAGATCTAATTGGGTATAATTAGGTCCTAATACATCTAATTGGGTCTAACTAGATCCTAATAGGTCTAATTGGGTCTAATTAGGTCCTAATAGGTCTTAAGGTTCATATTACTCATAGTGGGTCTAATGGGGTCTTAAGGGGTCATATAACTTATCATAGGTCTTAATAGGTCTAAATAGGTCATAATAGGATTAATTGGCTATAATTAGGTCCTAGTAGATTTAATTGGGTCTAATTAGGTGCTAATAGGTCTTAAGGGGTCATATTACTCATAGTGGGTCTAATGGGGTCATAAGGGGTCATATAGAGGTCCTAATATGTCTAATTGGTTCTAATTAGGTGCTAATATGTCTTATGGCTCTAATTAGGTCCTAATACATCTAATTGGGTCTAATTAGGTCCTAATACATCTAATTGGGTCTAATTAGGTCCTAATAGGTTTTAAGGGGTCACATTACATATCATAGGTATTAATAGTCCTAGATAACTAGGTCTAATTAGGTCCTAATATGTCTAATTAGGTAATAATAGGACTAATTGGGTCTTAAGATATCATATTAAGCATATTGGGTCTAATTAGGTCTTTAGGGGTCATAGTATGAGCATATTAGGTGTTAATTAGTCTAATTAGATCTAATTACACCTAGAAGGGGTCCTATTACTCATATTAGATAGATAATTAGGGCTTATTAGGACTAATTTGGTCTAAGGGGTCCTATTAAGTTCATAAATAAGCCCCTAATTAGGTACTATTACTATTCAATATTAGTTCCTATTACTCATATTTGGTCATATTACTTGCATGTATTAGGTACATTAATTAGTATAATTAGGTATAATTAGGTCTTATTAGGGGTTAATTAGTCTAATTAGGCCTTAGGGGTTATATTATCCATATTAAACCTCATAATAGGTCTAATTGTCCCTAAGTGGTCCTATTGCTCATATTAGGTGTGTTGGCAAAATGGTCAGCACTCCCTCGAGATTTTTGACATGGCTTAACCACCTCTTTTGTCTTCTATAAGTCTAGTGGTTGTATCAAGCATTAACAGGTAGATCTTTTAGTGCGACAGCAACCACACTTATAACAAATGGTATGAGAGCTTGGTCATAGGTTCGAATCCCCTTAGGTAGTGCTGAGGGGGAGATTGTTGGAAAAATTATTAGTGCTCCCCTTGGGATTTGTGACATGGATTAACCACCTCCTATGTCTTCTATAAGTCTATTGGTTGTATCAGGCATTAACAAGTCAATCTTTTAGTGCAACGGAAACCACACTTGTAACAAGGTTTACTAGTAGGTCTTATTACTCATATTAGGTATTAATTAGTCTTATTAAATGTCTAATTAGGTTTTAAATTACTTATAATAATTAGTCAAGTATTAGGTCTTCAAGGGAAATCTTATGTCTTATTACTAAATTTAACTAATTAAGTCATAATAGGTCAACTATTATGTCTAATTAGGTCTTAAGGGGTCCTATTACTCATATTAGGTATACTTAGGAATAGTTACATTTCTTATGTTAGTTATATGTTGTCATTAGTATCACACATATAGTCGATAAAGGAAGAAAACATGTTAGTCGGTCAACACACCAAGAACAAATACCAAGCAGAGCACAAGGTAGAGTATTATATTAATCCAGCATAGTTTTGACTAAGCACTCCTACCGAGCCATAAGATTACTGATCACCGAGCACAATTTAAACAAGCATTCATAGATACCGAGCATCAGTAAATTACCAAGTGGTGAATAGAATCTATATCAAGTAAACCATGAAATTTTTGTCACTAAGGATTGCACTCAAATGAGCTAAGTGTGAAACCTATCAATCCTATGAAACATGGGACTACTTTCAAGCTATGGGTGACCTATCAAAAAGTAGACCTCTGGATTAGGGGTCGGCTTCCCCTTGAATCGCATTAAAAGTTAAACTAACTTTAGGAAGAAAAGGGGAGAGACTACATGAAATAAAATAAATGAAAACTAAACTTAGGTGATTCACCAAAAATGATAAAGATTTATAATTTGGATAAAGCTTACAAAGACAACTAAAAACAAGTTTGTAATTGTTACCCTAATTTCCATGTACATGTAAATTTGGCTAAAACCTATCCCCAAGTCTCAGTTTTCACCTTGTCAGGCATCCTTGAAATTTTCATGAATTTATCTCTTGTTTCTTGGCCTCTACAATCTTTCAACTCTCTGGTCTACAGGTCAAAAAATTCATAAACTAGCCGTTGGTGTTAAAAAACCCTAAGAGACCCTAGACCATGTTCTATTTTCATGTTACTTTATCTCGGCCACTTAAGTCACCAAAAACCCATGTGCGTAATTCTTTCCTTTCAATTGCAAGTTCTCCTAATCCCCGACGGGTTGGACCTTTCATTCCTCGACTATGCAACTGCAGTGGTTCGCATAATCTCTTAATCTGGGTGGTTAAGTTCTTAACATCCCGTGACTCTACGAGCAGTTTGCCTTTCCTCAGTCACCAGTTATCTAAGTTTTTAGGCGGTTACCTTTTCCTCTCGGCAAACTAGCGAATGCAGTGTTTTTCTTAGTTGCAAGATAAAATGGTGGTGCTTGTAAACATTCAATGACTGAGCGATAAGTTCCTTTGGTTGTGCATTCGCTAAGGCTTCCAGAGTTAAATTTTCAATGGGGTCCCAGTTACTAAGATCAACGGTTGTCATAGGATCTCATAGCATGTGTCAGAGGCTTGCGATCTTACGACAACCGTCGATCTTCCCTTTTTCTCAGCACTTCATGCCTTTGTGGGTCCATTGCCATGGTGTCCTATGTGGAGGTATTTCATTGGTCGAAAGGAGATGACTTGTAATTTGTTAGCGGGCCCAATTTTCAGTCCTCTTTTGATCTAACAGCTGGCGTGTGTTCTCATGAATGGTGTCAGAGCCATGAGATTTTATGCCAGCCGTCCATTTTTCCAAGTGTTCAAGCCTTTGTCAGGTGGGTCCGATGCCAGGTCAAAGTGATTTGGAGGTTCGCGATTGGTTGCCAAGTGCTGACAAGGTTATAGGTGGGTCCATTTGTTAGAGGGGTCTCGGTCTAATATGGATCTATGGCTGGCGCAAAGGCGCAAGGAATATTTGGTGGCCATGAGATCATGCACCCACTGTTGGATCAAAATATTATCTTTAGTGGGTCCGTTGTTAGAAGGCTTGCCGGGGTCTCTACTGATGGGGTGATCGAGAAAAAATAGAAGATTGATAGGTGGCAAGTCTGGGCCCAGGGTTAACAAAGTATTTGGCAGCTCTGATAAGTTCCTTTTGGTTGCGTATTCATGTGATAAAATAGCAGTGCTCCAATCGATCTGGCGAATGCGCAAATGTATGTATTCGTAGAATCTCAGAATTAATTAGTGAAGCCCTAAAGTTCTCAGTGACCTAGAGATTGTCTTCAGTCACCAATTCACCAAATGTAGGCTAGATTCTCATAAGCGGTTAAGGAAGCATTTTGCGTTCAATGACCAAAAGGTTTTCTCGTGTTCGCTTAATGTAACCAGGGTTATTAGAAAGATCCAATGATTCAGCGAAAAGCCTTGTTCGCTGAATCGCTTAACTAGACCAGGGTAAGCCAAAGGATCTTGTGACTTAGAATTCTTCAATCATGTAGTCACTAAATGACTTAAAGAAGGAAAACTTGAGGTGGGTACAAACATGCTGACGTGCTAAAATTTCATTAGTCCTCATATTGCTGATATGGATTTGAACTTTCAAAGGGTTTCACAACCATTTCAAGATAGATCTGAGTCATTCACCTGTCGAGAAACAAAGGATATCGATGGGCCCATTTTAAAATGATCGGCTAGCCATTAAGTTTTCAAATTCAAATGTGTCTAAGAGGGTTTTCACCAATATTTGATTTGCAAGCTGCAAGCGGTGAGGTAGCTTAGAAAATTTATGTCTCCAAGACATTTGTAGTTGAAAGAAGATGATGAGGAAGTCTGGGTGATCATCATGGGTTGATTCTTGTCTTAGAAAAGTACCAGCTTGAGCATTCATGGCAAGACTTTGAGTAGGAAAGCAGATGAATCCAGGTTGCTTGTCCGCGAGTTGATGCAGTACAGAGATGGGCACATAATATCTGATCAGCCATAGTATTACAGAGATGTATTTATGATTAGATTTGATGGTAGTTAGGGTTTTAATATTATTTTAATGTAAAATCCATGAAACCCTAGTTAGGTTTTTGACTCCTGCCTGCGTGCAGTTGAGTATGTATATATTGTTTTTTTGGAGCTTTTGAGCTCAGAGGGGGACAATTGTAAAAGAGAAATTCACCTTTCTTGAGAGTTATTTGTGGCATCTTTTCTTCCCTCTAGCTTCTATAGTTGTATTTCTCCCATTGATGATTTAGATATTGTAGAGGTATTTTGTGACAATTATTCATGTCCCTATGCTTCCTTGTTTGAGTCTTCTCTTATTGAATCAAAGTATATATATGTTTTTTAAATAACAACTTAGGGTTCTTGATCCCTCTTACTTTCTACAATTTTGTGTGTTATTGTGTTTGATTTGATTTAGATTCTTTTGTGGGTATACTTCAGCCCCCTAACAGTCTTGTCTTAATCCTACACAGAGTTGTAGAAGTGAATGTCTGCTTGTAGGTCATAAATTGTGTCTTATGTTCAGACCCTTCTATGAAACACTTATGCAAGCCTATTCAATAAGTTGTGACCTACTAGACCTAATCTTTTCATTGGTTACATTCCTCTATATTGAGGTCCAAACCCTAATTTCAGTGCATCACCTAGTAGGTAGTTTGCTTTCAGTCATTTCCCTTTCCAAGCACTCCTTCTATCCCTTTCCCTCAAAAGTTTACTTTTCCTATCTAAAAGAAAATTAAGGTGATTATCCAAGAGGAACCAACCTACAACCTAGAGGTCTCATCTTAGTTGGCATAGGTCCCACAACTTGGAGATGATTCCCATGTTATACTAGGTTATCAAGACTATGAGAGCTTGAGACAAAGGTGCAAACTTAGTGTATAACAATTCTGGCACACCTAGTGGGATAGTAAAAAGATCAGATTAATGTTCAAAGGTGTTCCTATTGGTTCATCTACAAAAGGATCAAATAATTTTAGTACACAAGGAATATCAATACAGGCTTAAGCTCAAGGACACCCCACCTTGGTGCCAGTGTATAACAATTCTAGCATGCCCAATGGGACTAGTAAAAGATTAGATTAATGTTCAAAGGTGTTCCTATTGGCTCATCTACAAAGGGATTAAGGAAGTTCAATACATAAGGAGTATCAGTATAGGCTCAAGCTCAAGTACATCCTACCTTGGTGCTAGTGTATAACAGTTCTGGCATGCCCAGTGGGACTACACAAGAAGTTCATTACTGAAGATTATGTTATCTCTAATATACTGATAGCATAATATAGACTTGGAGAAGTTGTTTCTATCAAGTATATCTGGTGACTCCACTAATTTCAAAGATCCAGGCCAACCTTGTTTAAGGTTTATGAGAAAGATTAAGAGTAGGAGCTCAAAGCCCACCAAATTTTCAAAGTTACCCTCAAGAATAAGTCATAAATGTAGGTCAACTCAAAGAACATCCCCTACAAGGAGAGTTTAGTCTACACCTCTTGATACTTTAGAAAGGAGATCTTTTCCCTTTTACTCCAAAAGAAGAGGTGGATCTCTAACTAGAGATCTAGAAGAGGATTCAAATCTAGCAGAAAATATAGCTCATATAGTTGTTAATCTTTAGATTCCAACTCCTACAATGGCTAGATAGTTTGCCTTTGCACCATTCAACCAAGGCAGTCCATTGGCCTTTGCTCAACATCATGGTGTGCCCTTGGTGGCACTTAAGAGTATACCTAATTTCATAGGTGAAGGGCAGACAACTGCTTTTGAACACATAAGAGATGTGACCACCATCTGCAGCATACACAACATAACCCAAGAAGATGTGGCCACAAAATAATTAGCAGCCTCTCTAAAAGGTAAGGCTCTTGAATGGTTTAGAACTCTAACTATTGGTTCCATTACATCATGGGATGAATTAGGAGATGCATTAAGTAAGCATTTTGAGGATAAATCAGATAATTTGTCTCTAGTTGAGTAGTTAACAACTATTAAGAGAGACCCTCAAGAGCAAATGACAGATTACAATAGTAGATTCCTCAAAACATGGAATAGAATTATAGTATCAATAAGACCATTAGATGACCATGCTTTCCTTTACTACTTACAAATCTTGAATGGTCAAATCTCTATCATGATCTAGTCTATGGGTGGTACTTCTTTACCCCAGGCCTTTGACATAGCTATCAGGGCTGAAAATTATTTAATTCAAGAAGGCATGATTGCTAGAAGGCCTCCAATGCCCATTTTTCCTAGCCTTCAACCCATTGCACCTGCACAAGTACCCCCATTTACCCCTATTCCCACCATATTAGCACCTTAGGCTAGTACCAGTGGTCAAGAGCTAACAGCTAGTTTCTCTCAAGAGCTGGAAGAAATAAAGAACAACCAACAAAGCAGTCAACAAGAAATGACAAACTTGTTGCAGACCTTGACTAAAGAGGTCACAAATTTGAAGAAACAAGGTCAAGGAATCAGACCACCATTTCAATCACAAGGCCAAGGTCCTAATCAATCATATCAGAATCAAGGACAGCCTTATCAATAGACTAGGCCACCATACCAAGGAGGCTATCAAGGACAAAGACAAAGTTTTAATCAGAGGCCATTCTAACCATATAACCCTACACCTCTAAATTCTGCAAATCCAGTGAGGGATATGGTTCCTAGTCAAAATAATATGGCTATGGATAATGAATGGTGATTTCCTTGTAATCAGCCTCACAATCAGGCTACATGTTCAAATGGATGGATGAACCAAGCTCTAATGGTTCAAAATGCCTCACAAGCTCAATCAGAGGCTTCATCCAGTGGCTCAGTGCCTCAACAAGAATCACAAGAGAAAGAGATTGCTCTCTTCAATTGGGAGAAACCAGACTTCAATGGAGTCAATGATGAAGTTGCTTTTGTTTCCTGTACAAGAGCAAAGACAAGAGCTCAAGACATGGAGAGAGTAGATTCTGGTACTAAAGCCACTACATCTACAGAGCCACTACAGCAAGCTACTCCCATCACACCTAAGGAGGCTCCTGTCATTACAAGCAAAGAAGGCCAAATTCCAAATGAGGTGGAGCCCATCATGGTGAAAGCATAATAGAGAGTACACACCGTGACACTATTTAATATTGTAGACAACATGAAGAAGGTGAATGTCACCATGTCCATGTGGGACTCTTTGGCTCTTCCAGGACAGCCTGAAATTTTGAAGAAGGCCATGACAGAAGTAGCAACTCCTCAACCTGCAAAAGAAGTTGCAAAGCTAGTGTTGGTTAACACTGATCAAGAAAAGGAGGATCCAAGTAGTGACTCCAAAATAAATTTCATTCAAGGTAGGAATTCAAAGCCACCTCCCTTTTATGTGTCTTTAATCATTGGAAAATCTTTAGTGCAGAATTGTATGGCAAATAGTGGAGCTACTAGCACTATAATGCCCAAGAAAGTAGCTGACCAATTAGGACTAAAGTATGATCCCTTTCAAAAGAAGGTTACACAACTTGATGAATCCTCAATCAATACTATAGGTGTGGCCAAGGATACCAATCTAATCCTACATGCTAGTCCTAATTTTTCCATCCTCCTTGATATATATATCATAAATCTCCCTACATTATTTTCTATCTATCTTTCAAGGGAGTTTACAACCAAGATAGGAGGTTACCTATCTTCTGATTGATCTCACATGTTATTTCATACAAGGTATGGGACCAAGGTCACCTTCAAGTCAGAACCATTAGCAGCATGCCATATAGAGCCATATGTGTCAAATACCATCAATGTCAATTGTCCTATATTTGATGACAGTGACTTCCAAACCATTAGTGAAGCAAGCACAAAGATAGAGAGTATCCCTGATATTTTTCTAGAAGAAAGAGCTTTAGAGGCCCAAGAAAATCTTGTTTAGGATTTTGGTTTGGGAAGTTATTTGATACAAGAAAGTGGATCCATAGATCCAAGCCTTCTCAAAGAGGACACTGATTCAGAGGATCAGAGCAATCAAGTTTGGAAACTATTTTTTGATGGGGCTAGAAGTAGACATGGTTCTGGTGGTGGTGCTATGCTAGTGTCCCCAAAAGGAGAAAGGTATTATACTACCTTTAGATTCAATTTCTCCTACACTAGGAATACTGCAGAGTATGAAAGTCTAGTGAATGGACTAGAGTGGGCTAGAAAAAGAGGGCTTAAAGCCTTAAAATTTTATGGTGATAGTGAATTAGTTGTCAGCCAAGTAAGAGGGATAAGTGAAACAAAAAATGATACTTTGAAAGCATACAATCATAGAATTTGGGATGCAATTGAAGATTTCCATGCTTTCAATATTGTTGCTATCCCTAGGAAATTAAATCAAAATGCAGATAGGTTAGCTGCTATTGGATCTCAGTATGATATTCCAAATAACATTTCAAAAGAAATAGATCAACAACATATCAAAGTTATTGTCAAACCCTCTATTCCTAATAATGATGTCAATTGGCAGGTGTTTGACAATGATGAACAAATTCTGCAATTCTTGTTTGAAGAAGATGTTTTTTCAAAGTACAGTCAAGATAGGCTATCACAAAACTATGGTGATCAAGTGATACAACTCAAGTCCAATAAGATGCCTAGAGGTATTGTCACCTTAGAGACTATCTTCAACAAGGAGGATGAAGTTAACAGAAGTAAAGCTGGCCTGCTAGTTCAACAAGAACATTGTGTTGAACTAGAGTTGGAACTAGGTAAGAGCTTACAATTTGGAAAAGTAAACACTAAATTGGAAAAGCAAGCTTATACCCAATTATTCAAGGAATTTAGTGATGTTTTTGCATGGAAATATGAGGATCTCAAGGGTTTTGATCCTGCCCTTGCTCAGCACACTATTGAGTTAGAATTAAATGCCAAACCCGTGAGGCAAAATCAAAGGCCTGTTAATCCTAAGCTGGAGCCACTTATGCATAAAGAAGTACTCAAACTAATAGAAAGTGGTATCATCTACCCCATTAAGCATACTAGTTGGGTTTCCAACCTTGTTCCTATCAGGAAGAAGAATGGGGAGCTAAGGTTATGTGTTGACTTCAGGGATCTTAATAGGGCCTCTTTAAAAGACCGCCATCCACTACCCTCTATGGAAAAAATCTTACAATGTGTCTCTGGATCCAAGAGATTTTCATTGTTGGATGGCTATTCAGGATACAATCAAATCTTAGTAAATGAGAAGGATCAATAAAAGACTGCATTTACAACCAAGTAGGGAACCATGGCTTATCAAAAGATGCGCTTTGGTTTGTCAAATGCAAGTGCTATATTTCAAAAGGTAATGGATATGACCTTTAAAAACCTAATGTATAAGTTTGTATTGGTCTACTTAGATGAAAAAATATCTATTCAAAGCATGCACTAGATCACATTAAACATCTGAGGAAGATCTTTGAAAGATGTAAAGAATTTGGGATATCTCTTAATCCCAAGAAATGTGTGTTTGCAGTTCATGAGGGAAAACTATTGGGATATGTAGTATCCAAAGAAGGAATTATAGTGGATCCTAAGAGAATTCCAGCTATCCTAGAGCTACCCCTACCACATCACAAGAAAAGTCTCCAATCTTTCATAGGAAAGATTAATTTTTTTAGGAGGTTCTTGCCTAACATTGAAGATTTACTCAAGCCTTTGACAGCCATGTTAAAAAAGAGTTCAGCTTTTAGTTGGACCAAAGAAGGGAGAGTTAATTTCCAAGCTATCAAAGAGGGCTTAATAGAAGCCCCTGCTCTCCTAAACCCAAATTTCAGTAAGGATTTTATCCTTTATGCTTATGGGGGTCATGATACTATATCTACAATGTTGATCCAAGAAAATTCAGATGGATTGGAGCAACCTATTGCTTTCTTTAGCAAAGGTTTAGAGGAGTATGAATAGAGATACTCTTTTGTAGAAAAACATGTGCTTGCTATGGTGAAGAGCCTTAAAAATTTTAGATATCTATTGACTCATAGCAAGGTACATTTAAAAGTTACTCATCCAATTGTCAAAGAGTTTTTTCTTTCCAAGGACCTTAATGAGAAAAGAGCTAGTTGGATCACCAAGGTGATGGAATATGACATAGATATTTAGACTACCAAGCTAGTTAGAGGAAGAGGTCTTTGTGAGCATTTGGCATTGGATGAAAGTTCAAAGAAATCAAAGAAAATAGATGCATCCCTGGTTGTGCATTCTATAGAAGAACAGGACAAGGCAACAAGCTAGTTGCCTAATATAATCAATTATTTGAAGACTAGACAATGTCCTATAGGTTTGGATTCAGCAAAAAGGAGGTATTATAGATTACAATCTATTCATTTTGTGCTGATAGATGAAGTTATTTTCAGAAAAGATCACAATGGTGTCCTTTTAAGATGCATAGATTTAGAAAAGATAGCTGATGTCCTATTTGAGTTTCATGATGGACCTTCTGGAGGTCACTTTTCTCCTAGGAGTACTTCTTTTAAAATCATGAGGGCTGGGTACTATTGGCCATCTATCTTTAAGGATAGTCATGTGTATGTGAGGAAATGCATCAAGTGTGCCATGTTTGTAGGAAAAGAAAGGCTTGCAGCCTTGCCCCTACAACCAATCAGAACGGGCAACCCTTCATGATGTGGGGTATAGATTTCATTGGCATGATCAATCCTCCATCTAGTGCAGGCCATAAACGGATAATCACTACAACATATCATTTCACTAGATGGATAGAAGCAATTGCTTTAAAGGAGGCAATGAGAATGTTGTATTGAGTTTTTATGATGATATAGTTCACAAATCTGGCGTTCCAAATTCCATAATTTTAGATAATGTGTTAGCATTCATAGGCCTCAAAGTCTTAGAGTGGGTAGTCAAGAATGGCATCTATCTGAATACCAGTTCCAATTACTACCCCCAAGGCAATGGCTTAGCTGAATCAACAAATAAGAACTTGATTAGGATAATCAAGAAGACTTTGCAAGACAATCAAAGAGATTAGCATACTAAGCTCAGGTCTGTAGTGTGGTTAGATAGAATTACCTTGAAGAAGATCATTGGGAACTCTCCTTATGTGTTAGTGTATGGTAGAGAGGCTGAGTTGTCCATCTCAGCTGAATTGCCAGCTCTGGACTTAGCCACTCAGTATGCCCTATTTGAGGAAGGAGATCCTTTGCAAATTAGATATGCTCAGTTGATGGAATTGGAAGAGATCAGAGACAAATCAATGCAGGACATGAAATCCCATCAAATTCAGACAAAGAAAAGTTTTGATAAGAGAGCTAGAGTCAGAAATTTCAAGGTTGGGGATGTAGTCCTCAAATGGGATGAGTTCAGATCCAGACCTGGCAGGCATACAAAATTTGATTCATTTTGGGGTGGACCCTTTGTAATCATAGAATGCAAGGGATCCAATGCTTTCCAGCTATCAAATCTTGAAGGAAATACCTTGCCAATATTAGTAAATGGTTTCTAGTTAAAGCCCTATTTTGAGGTTAACCCCTCTCTGTAAATTTTTGTAAATAAGTTTCCCTACATTCTTTCCCTATTTTCTAGGTTAGTTTCCTTCTTTTCAAGAAGTGCCTATGCACAAGTTTGTCTCTCCAGTTCCAGTTCTGTCTCCCTGTGAGAATTTTTGAGTTTTGATAGCCCCATGCCCAATGGATATGTCAAGGCCATTGATCCATGTCTAGCAAGCTGACATCCAGTAGAAATCACCAAAATGTTACCCTAATTTCCATGTACATGCAAATTTGGCTAAAACCTATCCCCAAGTCTAAGTTTTCACCTTGCCACGCATCCCTAAAATTTTCATGAATTTATCTCTTGTTTCCTTGCCTCTACAATCTTTTAACTCTCTGGTCTACATGTCAAAAAATTCATAAACTAGTCATTGGTGTTAAAAAACCCTAAGAGACCCTAGACCATGTTCTATTTTCATGTTACTTTATCTCAGCCACTTAAGTCCCCAAAAACCCATGTGCGTAATTCTTTCCTTTCAGTCGCAAGTTCTCCTAATCCCCAGCATCTTGGACCTTTCATTCCCTGACTACACGACTGTAGTGGTTCGCGTAATCTCTTAATCTAGATGGTTAAGTTCTTAACATTCCGCGACTCTATGAGCAGTTTTCCTTTCCTCAGTCGCTAGTTCTCTAAGTTTTTCAGTAGTTACCTTTTCCTCTCAGCAAACTGGCAACTGTAGTGTTTTTCTTAGTTGCAAGATAAAATGGCGGTGCTTCTAAACATTCACTGACTGAGCGATAAGTTCCTTTGGTCGCGCATTTGCTAAGGCTTCTGGAGTTAAATTTGCAGTGGGGTCCCAGTTACTGAGATCAATGGTTGTCGTAGGATCTCATAGCATGTGTCAAAGGCTTGCAATCTTACGACAACCATCGATCTTCCCTTTTTCTCAACACTTCATGCCTTTGTGGGTCCATTGCCACGGTGTCCTATGTGGAGGTATTTCATTGGTCGAAAGGAGATGACTTGTAATTTTTCAGCAGGCCTGGTTGTCAGTCCTCTTTTGATCTAATGATTGGCGTGTGTTCTCATGAATGGTGTCAGAGCCATGAGATTTTACGCCATCCGTCCATTTTGCCAAGTGTTCAAGCCTCTATCAGGTGGGTTTGATGCCAGGTCAAAGTGATTTGGAGGTTCACGATTGGTTGCTGAGTGCTGACAAGGTTATAGGTGGGTCCATTTGTCAGAGGGGTCCTGGTCTAATATGAATCTACAGCTGGCACAAAGGCACAAGGAATATTTGGTGGCCATGAGATCATGCACTCGTCATTGGATCATAATCTTATCTTTAGTGGGTCTGTCGTCAAAAGGCTTGCCGAGATGTCTGCTGATGGGGTGATCGAGAACAAATACAAGATTAACAGGTGGAAAGTCTAGGCCCAGGGCTAACAAAGTATTTGGTGGCTCTGATAAGTTCCTTTTGGTCACGTATTCATGTGATAAAATAGCGGTGCTCCAATCGATCTGGTGAATGCGCAAATGTGTGTATTCACAAAATCTTAGAATTAATTAGTGAAGCCCTAAAGTTCTCAGCGACCTAGCGATTGTCTTCGGTCACCAGTTCACCAAATGTAGGCTAGATTCTCATAAGCGATTAAGGAAGTATTCTGCAATTCAGCGACCAAAAGGTTTTCTCATGTTCGCTTAATGTAACTAGGGTTATTAGAAAGACCTAGTGATTCAGCGAAAAGCCTTGTTCGCTGAATCGCTTAACTAGACCAGGGTAAACCAAAGGATCTCGTGACTTAGAATTCTATAGTCTCATAGTCACTGAATGACTTAAAGGAGAAAAACTTGAGGTGGGTCCAAACGTGCTGACGTGCTAAAATTTCATTGGTCCTTGTATTGCTGATATGGATTTAAACTTTCAAAGGGTTTCATGACCATTTCAGGATAGATCTGAGCTAGTCATCTACTGAGAAACAAAGGATATCAATGGTCACATTTTAAAATGACTGGCTAGCCGTTAAGTTTTCAAATTCAAATGTGTCTAAGAGGGTTTTCACCAGTATTTGATTTGCAGGCTGCAAGCGGTGAGGTAGCTCAAAAAATTTATGTCTCTAGGACATTTGCAGTTGAAAGAAGATGATGAGGAAGTCTGGGTGGCTATCATGGGTCAATTCTTGTCTCAGAAAAGTACCAACTTGAGCATTCATGGTGAGACTTTATGCAGGAAAGAAGATGAATCCAAGTTGCTTGTCTGCGAGTTGATGCAGTATAGAGATGAGCACATAATATCTGATCAGCCATAGTATTATAGAGATGTATTTATGATCAGATTTGATGGTAGTTAGGGTTTTAATATTATTTTAATGTAAAATCCATGAAACCCTAGTTAGGTTTTTGACTCCTGCCTACGTGTAGTTGAGTATACATATATTGTTTTTTTGGAGCTTTTGAGCTCAGAGGGGGACAATTGTAAAAGAGAAATTCACCTTTCTTTAGAGTTATCTATGGCATCTTTTCTTCCCTCTGGCTTCTATATTTTTATTTCTACCATTGATGATTCAGATATTATAGAGGTATTTTGTGACAATTCTTCATGTCCCTATGCTTCCTTGTTTGAGTCTTCTCTTATTGAATCAAAGTACATGTATGTTTTTTAAATGACAACTTAGGGTTCCTAATCTCTCTTACTTTCTACAATGTTGTGTGTTATTGTGTTTGATCTGATTTAGATGCTTTTGTGGGTATACTTCATCCCCCTAACAGTCTTGTCTCAAACCTACACCAAGTTGCAGAAGTGAATGTCTGCTTGCAGGTCATAAATTGTGTCTTATGTTCAGACCCTTCTATGAAACACTTATGCAATCCTATTTAATAATTTGTGACCTACTAGACCTAAGCCTTTCATTGGTTACATTCCTCTATACTAAGGTCCAAACCCTAATTTCAGTGCATCACCTAGTAGGTAGTTTGCTTTCAGTCATTTCCCTTTCCAAGCACTCCTTCTATCCCTTTCCCTCAAAATTTTACTTTTCCTATCTAAAAGAAAATTAAGGTGATCATCCAAGAGGAACTAACCTAGAACCTAGAGGTCTCATCTTAGTTATCATAGTTCCCACAACCTGGAGATGATTCACATGTTATACTAGGTTATCAAGACTATGAGAGCTTGAGACAAAGGCACAAACTTAGTGTATAACAGTAACTCACAACTTGATCCTATTGCCTTGATATTCTCATAAATAATGAGGTACTTGGAATGAAATTAGGGAAAGAACTTCCACAACTTAAAATCCAATTGTACATAGATTAGGACTGCAAATGACAAAATAATTCCTTGAATTTTTCAAATTGGTCCAATATGAAAATTAAGGATAGAATGAAATCACAATAACGTTAGCATAAAATTCATTAAGAAAACTCAAAAAAAATGATAAGGACAAGAAGGATCACTCTTTTGTATTCAGTGAACAAGAAGCCAAGTACAAACTGTATCTCTCAAAGCTACAACATTCAAACCTCCAAGTGAGATAGAATGAAGAACTACCTCAATCACCAAAGTGAGAGATATATATAGACGAACCCTCAGAATATGCATTTGAGGATTCATGGTTCCTAACTCCACTAAATTGAGAAAATCTTTTCATTCTTGGCCCATCAAATATGCCTCTCAAATCTGGATGTTAGATTCCCAGATTTGTAGGGGTAGGTGGAAAGATGGAATCTTCAAAAATATAAGCCATTAAATCTATCCTATCCCCTTTTGATCATGCTTTGAAACATATTCTGACAAAATGATTTATAAAATATTATTTGTCAGAATTTACAATAATGGGGCATGATTTTTATATTTCCCCTATTCCTTAAATACATGTGGATTTTTGGTTTAATTATGTTTAATAAAATAAGTTCTCAACCCTAAAAGGGGAAAACATATCTAATAAACACTTACATTTTAAATTAAACCCACCATTTAATATAGTTAAATGAACCCTAAGATCATTTAATTTATTTAACATTTAATTAAATAAGGTTCTCAAACCCAAAAGGGGAAAACCCATTTAATAAACCTTAAATATTTTAATGTTTTAAAAAAATGATCCTCAAAGAAGAAGATGCTAAAAAGCATTGAGTCCTAACAGTGGTTAATTGGGGAAATTTTCCACTTTGCACTGAACTTGGCATTTTGATCTTCGACTAGGGTGGAAACTTGTGGTTTTTTATCTTCACATGGCATCATGGTTTGAGGTAGGCATTATGTCTCTCTTCTCATCCTTTATGCATTTTTAGATTCATTGTTGTGATCATTCTCTCTACATTTTTTAGGGCACATTGATGTTTATATGGCCCAAATTAATTGCTAGTGTTTCTAATTTCCTCTCTTCTATGAAATGTGTAGTTGTTGTGATGGCATCATTTGATACTTGTCATTGTTTTCTCTGCATTTTGAATGCTTGATGACCCGCAAGCTTAGAGGGCTAGGGCATCATTGTTATTACATTCAAGGCATTGTGTGAAGTGTTTAATCTCTATTTGTTGTTGATATTCACTATGAGGTACTCCTCACTTATGATCATTTTATGAGGAAATATCTTGATGGCTCGCAGGCTGCAAGCTAGAGCATCATGCATTGTTTATGCGCTCACTGTTTGAGCACTTCATGACCTTTCTACTATCATGGCACTGTGTGGAGTGTTTAGGCATTTGATTTATGTTGATATTGATGCTCACTGATTTTTCCATGCCCGTGAGCTATTTGCATCATTTTTTGGCATTATTTTTATTATTGATGCCCCTATTTGATTGGTGCCATATTCATGTTGTTTTGATGTTTTTTGAATCTTAAACTAGGGCATCATGAGCTTGATTTGGTACTCCATTCATTCTCACTGCTCATCATGGGTTCACAACCCATGCTTGAGTGCTGATGCTATTGATGAATGATTGGAGACCCTTGAGCCATGGTTAGGGTATCCATTTTGTATTCATTATCTTTGCATGCTTCTTTGAAATTTCATTGCCTTGAGGACCCGAGAGCTACATGTAGAAGCATTGCATACTACTACTAACTCTTTGACAGTGACTATGATTTCTTTCATGGTGCCATGATGCAGATTTTTTATCAGATGATCTCTAAACTGTTGATTGTGCTTCTTGCTCACTATTTTAAATGTTGTCATTTCCTTACACAGTGGTCATATTTTTATAGATGATTGGTTTCCTGAGGTTATTGGGACATCATGAATGTTAAATTATGATCTTATCAGTGTTGACTGATCTAGATGTTAGTGTTGTTTATTCACTAATTCGTATCTTCATGGCCCAAGCTTGCATCACTTTCATCTCTCTTATTTTTGCACACATGGAATGATGCTTTTTCAAGGAGATAGTGCTTGATTATTAATTGATGTTGCATTTGTTGTTTCTATTGCATGTTGACTCACAAGCCATGAGTTATTTCTTGATAACACATTTGAGATCATACTTCAGTAGCTCAAACATCTTAGTATGGAATCATTTTGAGCTCTATTTGACATCATGACCATTTCATTGAATTTTTTATGTTTATCAACACCATGCTACTATCTTATCAAGTAGCTCCCTTTCCTTAGCCTAAAAATGAAGATTTAAATAGATTCCATGCCATGGATATATAATAGTATTTGGAATGCATATTGTGTACCTTGCTCCCTTTTGGTTTTGATTTACTCACTGCATGCAATGGGCCTATTTGCACTTTTGTTCATTGATTGATGTGATGATATTCACTTGAAAACCCATGATGTACTTCTCCTCAATCATGCAAATTTGATGCCATGGATGTCCCTCTTTTTTTTCTGATTTATTTATGGTAATAGGGTGTAGGCTACAATTTATCTATTATCTATTTTGAAAGGTGTAAATAAGAAAATGTTATATGAATCTAAGCATTTATATCAGTTCAAAAATATAAACATAAAAACCAAGCCACCTCAAATTGAGCCAAAACAAATGTATTCAAGCATTGTTTGATTTTCTCTGATTATGAGGGATGTGGGTGTGCTCTCTAAGCACTTGGATCTTGTCTCTAATGCATTCTAGGAAGGATTTGATATGATGCATAAACAATTTAGAAAATCTTGAATAAAAAATAAGTTCATTTCATTAAGCTTTTTCTAGGATGTGTGTAAAAAACCATGAAATCTAACAAATATGCTAAATGCTTAAGCTCTAGAATGAATCTAACATTATAACACTACTCAATGTAAAAGATGTGAATTGGTATTTTTATCTTTGAAGAGAAGGGTATTTATATGATTTGAGGAAGGGCTTGGGTTGGGAAAGAGAGTTAGGGTTAGAGGTAAGGTTTGGGGTAGAGTTTGGGGTATGGTAAGGTTTAACCTTGGTTAAGGTTGCTCACACATGTGTGAGAAACACTAGGGAAGTGTGCAAAGGGGATAAGAGTGGAAGAAGAGACATGGGTCTCATTTATGGCTTGTAAGAAGCCTTAATGAGGATGTAAGAGGCTTTTAATGAGTGTGTAAGGCTCATTTATGCAGGGTTTTGACCCAAAGTCAAAGTTTGAAGGGTTAGGCTAAGAAAAGGGTAGGAATCACTTTTTAATTATGTTAAGGATGAGATTAGGAAATTCTAGAAGAGGTTAGGTATTTCTAGAAGATTTCCAAGGTTTTAGGATTTAAATAAATATTTTATTTATTCAAAGGATTTTTGGTCAATTTATCAATTAATAATTAATAAATAGGGGGAAATCAATCAAACTTGATTTAAATGATTTGGGGAGGGATTCTTTAATTAAATATGTTTAATTAAAATAGGAGGAATTAATGGCATAAAAATAATTAATTAATTAATTAATAAATGACGATGTCATCGGGGGTTTTTGGAAAATAAAAATACTTTTATTTTCTAAAGGATTTTTAGGTGTCTACATTTTTCCCCTCTTTGATGTGATGCCACAAGTGGCATGGCATTAAAGACAAGAAAATAAGATGCCCTAGGCTAGAATTTAGAGGAATAAGGGGTTGTGCCCCCTCGAGAAAATAACACAGAGTAAATGTTGTAGAATTTTCTCGAAAGGAAATAGAAAGGAAGGGGAAGGAATGAAGGAAGAAGCGAGAATAAATAGCCAAACATCCAAGAGAAAAGATGGAGGAATACAAGATGAGATGGAATGTCGAATGCAGGATGAAGCTATATGAAAAGATGCAATATGAAAGATCAATCTATATGATGCAAGATGGGGGATTTGGGGAGCTCCAAGTGTAAATGTGGAGAGCACAACCTAGTTTGATATAGAAACATTAGAAACTTGCCAAGGATACTGGGATCACAAGGCCTTGTCACTAGAGTTGCATAGGACCGACATGAAAAAGACATGTAAGGTTGCCCCAGCATCACACATGAACCCAAGAGGAAGCACAGTAGAAATGATGCTAGAGAAACCACAAACAAATGATATTTCCCAGGTGCACCATGTAACCCAAAAGATCACATGTGAACCGTGCAAGGGTCATGTCTGACTAACTCATAGGAAGAAGAAAAAGATCAAAAGACCTTGCCCCAAATTGTCCTCATTCGTAGCGCACCATGATATAAAGGATCATGGTGACTTTGAGGAGAGGGATAATGAGAAGCCGTAAAATATTAATAGGATCCAAAGGAAAAAATCCAAGACCAAAATGATAACTCTAAAAGACATCCTTTGCCAAGGAGAGAGATTGATTTGATTGATGGTGGGGATATTGGTCTGAACGTGACAAAGGATACATCATCACAAACCTGGTGTGATTGGTGGAAGATTAGGTTAGAAAGAATAGAAGGATACATCTATGCGGACCCATGATTAGGCTTAGGCCAAACAATATAGAAGCATACAGCTTTGCAGACCCATGTTGATGGGGAGAATGTTTTGTTTCTAATTGGAAAATGATGAGGTTGAAAGAATAACCATTGTGATCAAGGATAGTCAATAATTGATGTTGCTGAAGTGCAAGGCTGGGTGAGACAAAATATCTGATCAAATGTTGTTGTAGGATTGATAAGGATATGTACAACAAGAAATGATGATATGTACAAAGGATAGGAAGAGAGATTTACATCGGATATGTACAAAAGCTCAGGATTTGGGATGGGATAATCTTGCTATACAGGAAGTTACAAGATATGTACAGGAAAGATTGTCCAATACAAGATATATACAAGAAGCTCAAGATTGGGGATAGGATTTGATTGCTACATTAGATAGGCTTAATGTAAGGGAAGGATGGGGAGAGGGGCCAAAGGCACATGCTAACTAGATCCCCCTTGCAGAATAACATGTGAAAGAAATAACACACAATAGTGAGAGAGAGAATGTAGAAACTTTCATATATTTTCTTCAAATTGATTCATACATGTTGGGCTATAAGGCCTTCCTGATTTAGGCCAAATATTACAATAAATTACAGAAGTCCTCAAACATGAGAGGACAGCCAGCAACCTCTAAATTTATATCTTCTATCAAAACTCAAAACTCAAAACTCAAAAATTGCCCCTAAACCCTAACCAAACAACTACATTTATACAAGAGGCTACCAAGCCAAGTCAGCCTTCAGATCCATAATCAATGGAAGGGGCAACTAGATCTAGGTCCACACACTTCCTAATGATGGATACCATTATTAAATCTATGATCAAAATTAATTGCATAAGTCGGCCTCAACAGAAATCCAAAATAAACAACTCGGCCAACAAGGAAACCGAGCGCCAGACAAGCATCACCGAGCGCTAGGGAATTAATCGACTGCCAAAGAGATAACTGACCAACTCGGTCAACAAATGAAACTAAGAAATACCAAACCAACTTAGTCAAAGCAGGAATCGAGCAACACAAACAAACTTCAAATATGTTTTTGGTGACATAGGATTGCCAAGGACCCAAGATGCTCCTGCATTAGACACCTAGGTTTATTTGAAATGATTCTCTAAATCATGAAATAGGCACGATCTGAGTTGCATCCAACTCAGACTGTGAAATCCATGCACTATCTTCAATCGGTCTATTCTTCCACTTTACTAGATATTCCATATATTGTTTTCCTCTTGTACTTCTTCCAATTCTTTGCTCCAAAATCTGCTCAACTTCTTCCATCTTCTTCTTAGGATAATCCATCAGTACTATCATGTATTCATCAGGTTCATGATACTCATACAAATCAGCAATATTGAAAATAGGTGATATATCCATATCCTCAGGTAACTCAATCTCATATGCATTTCCACTGTCCAATTTTTTCAAAATCGTGCAAGTTCCAAACTTCTTCATTTTCAACTTCCCATATGTTCCAACAGGAAATCTACCTTTCTTCAAATGAACCATCACTTCATCACCAACATCAAAAGTCTTATGTCTTCTTGATCTATCAGCTTTGTCTTTGTATTTCCGATTACTTTTCTCTAGCTTTTATTTCACATCTTCATGCAATGTCTTCATGTACTTAGAAAATTTTACTCCTTAAACACTCCTCTTTCTTTCATCAGAAATATCCCTCAAATCAGATATACCTATCAGTTGTATGCCATTTACAATCTCAAAAGGTTCTTTTCCAGTACTCCTATTCACTAAATTATTGTATGCAAACTCTTATTGTGCCAACATAGAATCCCAATTACTTGGTGTGTCTCCAACTAAACATCTCAAAATATTTCCCAAACTTCTATTCACAACTTTTGTCTATCCATCGGTTTGTGGGTGAAATGTAGAACTATATTTCAATTCGGTACCAAACTTTCTCCAAAGAGTATTCCAAAAGTATCCAACAAATTTACTAGCTTGGTCAGAGATAATACTCCTCGGTAATCCATGCAATCTAACAATTTCCTTAAAGAAAATATCTACTACATGTACTACATCTGATGTCTTTCTACAAGGTATAAAATGTGCCATTTTAGAAAATCTATCCATAACAACAAATATAGAATCATTACCTCTTACTGTCTTCGGTAAGCCAAGAACAAAATACATACTGATGTCAATCCAAGGTTTCTCAGGAACAGAAATCGGTGTATACAATCTAGTATTCTAACTTACTCCTTTTGCAACTTGACAAATTCCATAACTTTTCACAAATTTCTAAACATATTTATACAACTATGGCCAAAAGTATTTCTCCTTAAGAAAATTCAATGTTTTATCAACACCAAAATGTCCAGCCAAACCACTACTATGTTTCTCCTTTATCAAATTAGTTCTCATTGGTCCTCTCAGTATACACAACTAAATACCTTTAAACAACATACCTTCTTGAATAAAATATTCTTCCAATTTAGTACTTGATAGATCTTGAATAGGTGCTCTGCACTTTCTCCATGACTTCAAAAAATCAAGATCAAATTTATAAGAATCTCTCATGTCATCAAAGCCAAGAACTTCAATTTTCATCTTGGTCATCAAAGATCTTCTTCTACTCAATGCATCAACAACTCGATTAGTGACTCCACTCTTATGCTTTATCACAAATGTATAACTCTGCAGATACTCAACCCATTTCATATATCTCTGATTCAACTTATTCTGACTACCCAAATACTGTAAATCTTTATGATTGGTATATAACACAAATTCACTCGACATCAAATAATGTCTCCATTTCTTTAGTTCTTGAACAATAGCATAGAATTCTTGGTCATACACAGAATATTTCCTTTTTGCATCATTCAAATTTTCACTAAAGAAAGCAATAGGTTTACCTTCTTGACTCAACACAGCTCCTATTGCACTTCCACTTGCATCACATTCCACTTGAAATACCTTATTGAAATTAGGCAATGCCAAAATAGGAAATTCATCAACCTTCTACTTCAAAGTTTCAAAACTTTTATCAGCTCCATGTGTCCACTTGAATTCTCTTTTATCTCCTCTCATAGTCTCAGTAATAGCATTACATATTGAACTGAAATTCCTAATGAACTTTGGTAAAAACTTGCCAAACCATGAAATGATCTTACCTCACTAGCATTCTCAGGTGTAGGCCAATTCAAAATAGCTTCAACCTTTTTAGGATCCATTTTCAAACCATTAGCTGAAATCACAAATCCCAAATACACAATCTCCTCTCTCAGGAATGAACATTTTTTCATATTTATCAGCAACTTTTCTTCTTTCAACTTCTGTAAAACTTTTCTAACATGCAAAAAATGTTCTTCTCTAGTCTTACTGAATATCATAATCTCATCAAGATATACAATCAAAAACTTACCCAGAAATTTCTTCAAAACTTCATTAATCAATCTCATAAAAGTACTTGGTGAATTAGTTAAATGAAAAGGCATAAACAACCACTCATACAAACCTTGTTTTGTCTTGAAAGAATTCTTCCACTCATCACCTTCTCTAATTTTGATCTGAGGATACCCACTTTTCAAATAATTTTTTTAAAAATACATTGCTTCAGTCAAACTATCCATTATGTCATCCATTCTCAGTATAGGAAACCTATATTTTAGTGTTAAATCTTATTGATTTCTCTGGAATTAGTACGCATTCTCAACTCTCTATTCTTCTTATGTGCCAATACAATAGGTACTACACAAGGACTCAAACTTTCTCTGATCAAACCTTTCTGTAACAATTCTTGAATCTATCGGTTCAATTCCTAATTCTTGGTAGGTGTCAACCAATGAGGTGCCTTATTCGGTAAACTAGATCCAAGGATTAGATCCATGAAATGATCAATGCTTCTCTTTGGTGGAAAACCATTAGGTACATTATCATAAATGATCTCACTATACTCACTAAGTAACTTATCAATCTCCTCAGGGACACTATCCTCTTTTTTCCTACTCAGTTTGTTAGGAATCACAACAAAACATACATCATTCTTATTCAAATCCTTAACAAAATTTCTTCCTTCCATTAAGAAAACTTTCATAGATGTGCAAACATTACTAATATGTTCTTCCATCAAAGATAACAAGATTTTTCTTCTTCCATCGGCCCAAATAGTATATTTATGAAATCTCCCATCATATATAGCATGTCTATCATATTGCCAAGCTCTACCCAACAAAATATGACAATAATCCATAGGCATGATATCACATAACACCTTATCATAGTACTTTCCAATTTTCAAATTCACATAACATTGTTCACTTACCCAAAGTGTATGCTCATCCTTGATCCATGAAATCTGATAGGGCTTTGGATGTTCCAACCTTTTTAACTGCAACTTTGTGACCATTCCTCTGATGCCAGATTCTCTGAGCTACCACTGTCAATGATTACCTTTAAAAATTTATCAGAAACTCTACATCTGGTCTTAAACAAAATTTTCCTTACCAGATCTTCCTTTTTACCTTCATTCCAAAGTGCTCTCCTTACCATCAAGTTATTTTCTTTCTCAAGTTCATTCGGTGACTCTTCTTGAACCAAAGCCTTTCTACTACTACCAACTTTCTTACTTGCATGTGTACATTCAAATGATCTATATCCTTCTCCATAATTTTAACAAGTTCCTCAGAAACTACCTCTATTATAACCACCGTGGTAGTTACTGCCTCTACCTCTAGATGAACTTTCACCTTTCCACTTAGTCTTTCCTTTATCCACAGTTGTCTTTTCAGGTTCAGATCTACTATTTTCACCATAAGTTCTATGTCTTCCTCTAGGGAATCTACCACCTCTACCTCTTTGTCTTTGCTTATGTCTCTCGTTCAATTTCTCCTTAGCTTTCAATGCAAATTGATAAGCCTCTTCAATGTTCTCCAATTTGACCAAACTGATTTCTTCTTGGATAGAAACTCTCAAACCATTCAAGTATCTAGAAATTCTTTCCATGTCATCTTCATCGTGTCTAGATCTGATATCTAATCTATAGAATTCATCATTATAGTCCTTTACCGAGCTATCTTTCTACCTTAAAATTTGCATTTGCCTAACTAGGTTAATATGATAATCACAAGGTAAGAACTTTCCTTTCAACTTATTCACCATTTTACTCCATACCTTGATTTTATCTTTTCCTTTCCTCTTTTTGTCCAACTGCAGATGTTCCCACCACAAGGATGCATGACTTTTCAGCTTTGTGCTTGCAATTTTTACCTTCTTTTCCTTAGGTACATTTGCATATTCAAAGTACTTTTCCATCTCATTGATCCAATCCACCAATTCATCACAATCCATTTTCCCACTATACTCAGGAGGATTAAAGTGTGGTGTAGACTTCAGACTTGTCAAAGCCTTCAATAATATTTCCTCACCTTGATCCATCATAGGTGTAGGTTCTACATCACCTTGTTCTTCCTCAATTTTATCATAATTAACATATTCAAGATTTCTTCCTCTTCTCTAGGCTATTTCAACAGCTTCTAATCTAGCAGCAAGTTGTCTCAACATGTTTGCCAATCCTAGATCCACATCTCACCTCCCATGAACCATCTTGAAAACCCTCTACAATTACAGGTCAAATCACAATCTTCTACCCCACAATAATTCAACTAGGGCTTCACAAGAAGGGACCTTCAAATATAGATTCAAAAACCTAGATCTAGATCTCACCTCGCTCTAATACCACCTAACGCAAGTGAAGGATAGGGAGAGGGGCCAAAGACATACCCTAACTAGATCCACCTTGCAGAACAAAATGTGGAAGAAACAACACACAAAAGTGAGAGAGAGAATGCAGAAACTTTCAAATATTTTCTTCAAATTGATTCATACATGTTGGGTTGTAAGGCCTTCCTAGTTTAGGCCAGATATTACAATCAAGTACAAAAGTCCTCAAACATGCAAGGATCTACCAACAACCTCTAAATTTCTATCTTCTATCTTCTATCAAAACTCAAAACTCAAAAATTGCCCCTAAACCCTAATGAAACAACTACATTTATACAAGAGGCCACCGATCCAAGTCAGCCTTCATATCCACAATCAATGGAAGGGATGACCAGATCTAGGTCCACACACTTCCCAATGATGGATACCAGCATTAAATCTATGACCAAAATTAATTACACAAGATGGCCTCAATAGAAATCCAAAATAAACAACTCGGCCAGCAAAGAAACCAAGCACCAGACAAGCATCACTGAGGGCTAGGGAATTAACCAAGCCACAAAGAGATAACTAACCAACTCGATCAATAAAGGAAATTGAGCAACACCGAACCAACTTGGTCAAAGCAGGAACTAAGCAACACAAAAAAAGTTAAAATATGTTTTTGGTGACACAGGATTTCCAAGGACCCCAGATGCTCCTACATCAAGGCTTGAGGATAGAACACCTTGGGCCGGATGGGATGGTGGTGGGGATGGGGATTGGATAAAGAGGATTGGGATTTTGGATGGGGGGGGATGGGAGTTGGGTAAAGAGGACTGAGATTTGGGATGGGGGGGATGGGAGTTTGATAGAGAATGACTCAGTCCACTATGTATGGCACCTGTTTCTAGGTTTTCACCAACATACTTTTCCAAGGCGCTTGAATTGCCAAGTTTTCACCATTTGACGATTATTTTTCTTTCCTTTTTTTGGCTTTTTGATTTTTTTGTATTTTTTTGTTTTTTCATTTTTTATGGATTTTTTGAATATATAGGATCTAGTTTAGGCATAGATCCTCTTCAGCTGTATGATGTTGATAGGATCATTCAAAGGCTCACCTTCTACTGTTGATAGCTGATAGGCTCCAGAACTGAAGCATGTTGTGACAATGTATGGGCCCAACCAAGTAGGCTCAAACTTGCCTTTCTTCTCTTGGTGTGCTTGCACTTTCTGATTTTCCTTTAGGACCATGTCGTCAAACTAGAACTATCTAGGATGGACCTTGTTATAACTCCTTTTGATTTGATTCTAGTATGCAACTAGGTGATCATATGCTTGTTGTCTCTTTTCATCTAGCAAATCCAACTATGTGAGATGTGCCACACGATAGTCTTCATTAGTGGTATAGTTCTTCGTGGAGACTCGCAATGATGGGAACTCGACCTCGATGGGTAAAAAAATTTTGACACAATATATAAGAGAATATGGGGTGGTTCCTATGGAAGTGCGATAAGAAGTGCAATAGGCCCAGAGGGTGGGATTTTTTTTGAGGTGCCAGTCACAACCAAAATCATTGACAACCTTCTTGAGGACTTTGAGGATGGTTTTATTGGTTTCCTCAACTTGGCCATTTCCTTAGGGGAAGTATGGACTAGAGAAATGATGGTGGATGTGGAGTCTAGAACATAGATCATCCATATGTTGGTTTTCAAAAGGTGTGACATGGTCTATGAAGATGGTAGATGGTATGTCGAAGCAGCAGACGATGTGGTAAAGGATGAACTTGAAGATTTGGATGCCAGTAGTTAGGGTGAGTGGAATTGCTTCAACCCATTTTGTGAAGTACTATGTGGTAGTTATGATGTATTTATGTCCATCTGAGCAAAGGGGAGTGATTAACCCAACGAAGTCAAAGCCCCAACATGAAAATGGATAAGGTGGTGCAATAGGCTGCAAGTCTTGTGTTGGTGCATGAATCAAATTTACATGTTGTTGACATGATAGACATTTCCTAAAAAATTCACAAGTGTCATGTTCCATGGTTGGCCAATAATACCTGACTCAAAGAAACTATTTTTCTAGAACCACACCACTCATGTGGGCACCGCAAATTCCAATGTGGACCTCTTGTAAAGCCAAGACAACTTCATTTTAATCTAAACACCTAGAGAGGATGTTATGATATCCTCAACAATAAAGGGTGTTGGCTACAAGAGTGTAGCGGGAAGCTCTTTGAATTAATTTTTGGCATTGGTTATTGATGAGATGGGGAGATATGATACCATTTTTCACATATGCATGGGATGTCATGGTAACATGGAGACTGAGAACCAACCAAGACACACACCATTTCTGCATTGTCATTCTCATAAGCAGGCATGTGTAGATGCTCAAATAAGAATTCGTATTGCGTTGAGTCACAAGGGATCTCCAATAAGGATCTAATTTTTTCCATTGCATCGGTCACTTTGTTCTAAAGCCTTGGTATCTATGTAAACTGTAGATTCAGGAAATACTCTTTCAGTCTATCCACCAATTCTTTGTAGGGTAGTAGTTGTGTGCTAAAAAGTTGTCACACTTCTATGAGTCATTAAATCCAAGATTACTCAAGAATGAGGTCTCAAATGGTGACTCATAGCTCTCTATTCATGGAGTGCAAGGGTTTGTAATGGAGGCCCTCAGATTTGACCTAGTTTGTGCCCATTCAAGTACACCACAAAATGAGAGATTCAAAGAGGAAGAGAAAGAATGCTAGCCTCCATGATCATCAAGTATGCATGCGAATGAAAATGAAAGCTATTCTATATGATAACAATGCATGAAAGAAAACTAATATATGAAAGGAAATGCTTATGCAAGATTATTCTATGAAAGGAAATAAGAATCTAATCTAATATGCAAGTGCAAGATTAAACTAAATGGATTGCCATGAAAGCATGAGGGAAGAAGAAAAGAAAAGAGAAGTTGCAATATCCAAGCTCAAGTGCTCAAGAATCTTCTCCAAAGTTTCTCTCCAAACCTGCAGCATAACAATACAAAAATCTAGATGCATGAAAAAAAGGAGAGGGCTCCTTATAAAGGAAAGCGAATGGTCAAGATTAAGAGGCAAAAAGAAATGAGCAATGGTGGAGATTAAATCTTGGTTGATCCATGTGCTCAAGATTCTTTAAGAGGCAAAAAGATGAAAAAGGCCCACAACTTAAAAGTATGTGCATTCAAAGTGGAGAGAAAAAGGGATTTTTATTTATTTTTATTTTCTTTTCAACACAAAGAGATATTTTAAGTGGGGATTTTATTAAAAGAGAAATTTTATTTTAATAAGATGATTTATTTAAGTAAAAGGGAAGTTTTTCTTTTAATTAAATGAGGCTTAGGATAAAATGATCAAACCTTAGGAAATATTAAAATAATTAAATTAATTATGATTTAATCAAGGAAATTTATTTGAATTGAAAATATTTCAAAGCATTGATTCAAGAAATTGATAAATTGGTTCCATCATTTGATAAATTGAAGAATGGGGCCCAAAGTCTAGGTGACCATTTTAGGGTGCATACATTTGCCCCTCTTTGGGTAATGTGTGATCTTTATGGGAACACATCTAGTCAAAGAATGAAGTTGAAATGTGAGATCGATTTGGGATCACAAAACAACCCAGACATGTGATCGATGGACGAGAACACATCAAGACAAAGATAAGCTGATTGAAAAAGACAAGGCCAACACCCTTGTAAATAGGTAATTGTCAAGTCTTGAGCAAGGTTTGATTGATAGGTTTGATAAAGCTGAATTTTAAGTGTTCTAAAATGTGTGCTAAAATGTTGTCACAGTTCTATGAGTCATTATATCCAAGATTACTCAAGAATGAGATCTCAAATGGTGACTTATAGCTCTCTATTCATGGAGTGCAAGGGTTCGTAATGGAGGCCCTCATAGTTGACCTAGTTTGTGCCCATGCAAGTACACCATAAAATGAGAGATTCAAAGAGGAAAAGAAAGAATGCTAGTCTCCATGATCATCAAGTATGCATGTAAATGAAAATGGAAGCTATTCTAAATGATAAAAATGCATGAAAGAAAACTAATCTATGAAAGGAAATGCTTATGCAAGATTATTCTATGAAAGGAAATATGAATCTAATCTAATATGGAAATGCAATATTAATCTAAATGGATTGCCCTGGAAGTATGAGAGAAGAAGACAAGAAAAGAGAAGTTGCAATATCCAAGCTCAAGTGCTCAAGAATCTTCTCCAAAGTTGCTCTCCAAACCTGCAGCATAATAATACAAAAATCTTTTATCTTTAAAATGAGAAGGAGAGGGCTCCTTTTAAAGGATAGTGGACAGTCAAGATTTAAGAGGAAAAAAGAAATGAGCAATGGTGAGGATTAAATCTTGGTTGATCCATGTGCTCAAGATTCTTTAAGAGGCAAAAAGATGAAAAAGGCCCGGCACTTAAAAGAATGTGCAATCAAAGTGGAGAGAAAAAGGGATTTTTATTTATTATTTATTTATTATTTCCTTTTTCAACACAAAGATATATTTTAAGTGGGAATTTTATTAAAATAGAAATTTTATTTTAATAAAATGATTTTATTTAATTAAAAGGGAAGTTTTCTTTTAATTAAATGAGGCTTAGGATAAAATGATCAAACCTTAGGAAATATTAAAATATTTAAATTAATTATGATTTGATAAAGGAAATTGATTTGACTTAAAAATATTGTAAAGCATTGATTCAGGAAATTGATAAATTGATGAATGGGGGCCCAAAGTCTATGCAACCATTTTAGGATGCATACATTTGCCCCTCTTTGGGTAATGTGTGATCTTCATGGGAACACATGTATTCAAAGAATGAAGTTGAATATATGAGATTGATTTGGGATCACAAAACAACCCAAACATGTGATCGACAGATGGGAACACATCAGGAAAAAGATAAGCTAATTAAAAAAGACAAGGCCAACACCATTGTAAATAGGTAATTGTCAAGTCTCAAGAAAGGTTTAATTGATAGGTTTGATAAAGCTGAATCAAGGATTGAAGTTTGATAGGTACTGCCCCCTTGTGATCGAAATCAAAATGAGATAGAGGACAAACAGTAAATTGATAAATTTGATCAAATCAAACTAAAGATAAGGTTCTTGATGTAAGATGAAAGATATAAGGATCACAGAACCAAGGTAGATCATTAAGCATGAAAGATTATGCCCCAAGGTTGAATGAGAAGAAAACAAGTGGGTTGAAAGCAAATGGGAGATCGAAGTTTGGAAGAGGTGGAAAGAAATATAGAAAAGAAAGAGGATTTGCCTCAAGAAAAAGAATGCCCTAAAATCAATCAACTGTTTAAGATAGAAAATTTTGATTGAGATCACGGAATAAGATGAGGAAATGAAGATCAAAATACGACCACAGTTGATTAAAAGTCCAAAAGAAAGATGAAGGAAAACCCTCTCAAACTCATAAGGCAGCCTAAAAATGCATATTAACATGAAGTCTAACAATGCAATGTTGGAATTAGGAGAGATAGGTACTGAGAGGGGAGGGGTGAATCAGTGCCTTCAAAAACTTTACTTGTAAAACCTTTCAAATCTAAAACTGTATACTGTGATAACTGATCAAAATAACTTGAATCTAATTGCATAAATCAATCATCTAATTAACTTTGAGAAAGTAAACAACATGAAATCAATATGACAATCACATAACACAAGTATTTTGGTAACGCAGAAACCCTTGTAAGAAGGTAAAAATTGCGGTGGGGATGACAGCCACAAATTCTTCACTACTACAAATAGAAAAGGTTTGCATGTTAAAGCTACAAGTTTTTGATCACTTCTGGTGATCTTACCCTGTTAGGAGTAACATATTAGATCAGCTAGATCTACCTAGTTATAGGATGTAAACAACACTAATGAAGTGTGTACTCAGTTAAGAGATTTATATAAGACTATTAAGTCTACTCTATTAAGAGATTTTATCAAAATTCTACTACAATTATCAGAAAGTAATAGGCAATTTTTCTGCTAGTTGACAACTCAATTGTCTGAAACAAATCTATAAGTGCTCATCAAAATATCACCTTATCTATGATGGTTCTCTACTCTATTATGCTTGGTAGCCTTCTCTCATTCTACTCAATCTGATATCCTTTGTACTCTATTCTACTCGGTAAACTGATTGTCTTGAAGTTAGGCAATGTCTTCAAGTGCTCTGTGATTCATATATATTAGTTCACAAACAACATAAAATGGTGCGAACATACAAAATATATAGTGTTCTATTTTTTCCGCCTAAGAAAAAATTAGGTTACAAAAATAATCATAACCCTAAGATCTACGGTGCAAAATAACCTAGATCAACTATTTCAATAAGATAAACATTACAATTAATGAGTATCTATTTACAATAAATTCTCCTTGATCTTGGTAAACTATTTTTCAATCTGTTGTAACCGTCTGCATAGAAGAATGTGCCATTTCAGATTACTATGTCATTTTCTGTGATCATTACTATGTCATTTTCTGTGATCATTGGTAAACACTATATAATCTGCTTGGTGTATACTGACCATCAGTGTCGGTGTCACTGGTGCTCAATAAACTATGTGATACTCGGTGTAAAAACTTTACTGACTACTTTGTCTTACTTTTGGTTACCGACCAACTCAATATAAGTAATCGACCAACCTGTTTACTATCCTTTGATACTAATGACAACCTTATATGCATAGTAGAGATTAACAATCTCCCCCTTTGGCATTAGTATCAAAACTTCGAATGTATATAGAAAAAATGTTTCTATATATTCCTTATATCTCGACCATATACATATCCACAACAAAAATGTTTCTAAGTACAAAGTACTCCCCCTCGGTGCATGCTCCCGATAATATAGACATAGAAAAGTATACATATTTGGCATATACATGTTTCCCCCTTTTTGATAATAATGCCAAATGCAAAAAATATATATATAATGTATACTTACATCTTATCAAAAATGTTTTGATGGGTTTTCTTTACAGACTCCAAGAGGTTGTCCCATTCCTCTTTCAAGTTGGTAAGAGCAATATGCTCAAGACCGACTTGTGCATGCATGTCAAAGATATTATCCAACATCGAAATCTCTGGTGTTGCTACAAGTTGTTCAGCTTTGACAATATGAGTTTCAAAAAATTTTAGGTAAGGAATGAGTTCTTTTTGTAACTCTGTAACCTGATCGATGATGAGTGCTTCTTGTTTTCTTAATTCTGCTATCAGCCGCCATAGTTCCTGAACTCGGTGAATATGCTTTAAGAAAGTAGTTGGCTCAGTGATAGCTGCTTGTGTACTCAACTTCATCTCTACTTCTAAACCTTTTATCTTTTCACTGACCTCTATAGTGAAGGTGTCTGAAGTACAAAGCTTGATGAGAAATTGACAGATTATTTGGGTAATAGATTTTACCTCAGTAATGACCTCAAATAATTTTACCTTGTTCAGTGCCACTTCTGTGCTAATCCTTGCTGCCAATTTGTTCTAAATATTTGATTCTACCCATTCTTCTATTCTTTTGTTTGCATCTATATTAGGGGCATTGATTTTGTCGGTGAGTGTAGCAAATTGATCTAAGATGGGAGTATTCTCATCAATATTTGTTTCCGGTACTATTTGTTGCAGAATATCCCTCACATCATTTAACACTTCTTTACATTTGTGTTCTTGCCTTAACTTCTCTTGTGCCACTTTCCTTGAACATAATTCCCCATATCTACTTAGTTCCTCAGGGCTTAGGGTTCTCAGGTCACATTCTGGTATAATTATAACTTCATCAATGGTGACCGGCCCTTTGACTTTCTTCTTCTTCTTCTTCTTCTTCTTCTTCGGTGCAAGAGGTGACTTCTTCTCACTTATAACAATAGCTTTTCCTCCACTTTTCAGAGTATCTTTCCTAGTTGACACTGTATCATCCTTCTTCTGCTCCTCAGTAGATGGTGTGGGAGTCTCAGTTGTAGTGTCAGGTGGGTTCACCTCGATCATCTTTGTTTCTTCTAGTTCCTTTTTTTATGTAGACTGTGCCTCTATTTTGGTAGGCTCATTTGTATCTGTAGGTTGTTGAGGTGCTAGTATCTTAGTTGTATCTTTATTTGGCTCAGGATGAGAAGCATCGGGTTGTACTTGTGAAATTATTTCAATTGCCTCTGCAAGTACATGTAGTTCACCCGATAGAGATGTGAACACTATATCAGTGTCTAATGTTTCATCTTTGTATGGTGCAATTGTCACATCTTCATCATCCTCATCATCAAGATCACCATTAGTGATGTCCTTAATGAGTGCATCATCATTGGTTTTCTTTTGCAAGTGGATCTTTACTTGATCCAGTGCATCTTGTGAAATTTTGATTTCTTCTTTTTGTTTGGTGATATCAATTACCTCAGTAACTAATATATCGGTGTCCTTTATTTTCTTTCCTTTTTCATCATCAATGAAAATACCTTTACCTTTTGAACTATGTCTCTTCTTAGACAGTTTCAGGAATGCTTCATGTTCAGCTTTCTCTTCTACTTTCAAAATTGATGTCCATAGAGAATCACATATGACATCCATATCATCCACATTCTCATCCATGATCTACATAGCTCTATTCTTGACTAGAAATCTAGCCTGATACTTTTTCATATATTCACTTACAATAGTATAGCTAAAGTGTGAGGCTGCACGACTTAATGAACGTTCTCTTTTCCTTTTCTCTGTATCTAGTGCAATAGCCAATCTCTCACTTATTTTGTCATCAAGCTCCTTTAGCAATTGACATGTGAATTCCATCGGTACTCATTTGAATTTAATCATCATCTAGATGATATCATGTTCTATCTTTGTCTTGTCCTCAATTGACATTTTGTTAAATTTGCCTATGCCTGGATCTGTAAGATTTTCATTCTCAATTATATCTTCAATTATTTCTTCTACTGTACTTTCCCTATTACGAACCAACTTGAATTGATCAAGATCATTTTCGGTGTCATTCTCCTCTATATCTTCTTTACTTATTATGCATTTCCTCTTTTTCTTCAGTGTCTCAGCTACTTTCTTGTTCTTTCTCTTAACATATTTTTGTGTCAATGTAGCTGCTCTTCTTTTTGCTACTTTTACTACTTCTACTTGCTCGGTAGATTGTGCAATAGTTGATGAATGTGTCTCCATTCCTTTAAGTTTTGGTAGTTGTATTTCCTATTCATCATTGGTGGGAGGAACCAGTGTGTGATCCTTTTCTTTGTCTGCCTCAGTCTCCTTGCTATCATAGGGCTTGTTAGCCAACTCTAACTGACCTTTGGTTGCTTCTTTAACTAGTGACTCCTTAGGTGAGTCAGATGCATTTTCATATTTTGTTGTGAGATCTTTTCTCATTTTCTTTGCTCTTCTAGACATTTTTCCAATCTCTATGTCTATTGTGATTCGAGACTTAGCTTCCTCATATACTCCAAACCTACTGGCAGTGATGTCTATTAGTAATGCTAGCAATGCATTAATAGATTTCAAAGTGAAATCATGATTCATTTCATATCCCATCGGTGCTAACCATTTTGTTCTCAGTTCTACTGCCTTTATCATTAAGTGGTCTGTGCTAACTACAAAACATATATCATCTTTAAATTTACTCACTAATTCCTTTGGAATTCTACTCCTTTGTTGCATTTTTTCTTGAAATTCTTTGAAATATGCATTGAATTCCTTATTTAGATTATTTCCTAGACTTTTCATCATTTCACTGATTTGTGAAGTTATCGGTTTGTCAGATTGCTAGTTTACTTTACCGATACCTGATACATATTTTTGCAGATAGAAAAATGTACAGACAAGCAGTGATCCGTACTTACATGTATTGGACTTCTTTGCTTTTATTGTCTTCATATTATCATGTAATTAGTGTAGTAGCAATTCTACAAGATCTACCTGGTGATCTTTCTTCACAATTTTATATGCCATGTCCACGGCGCTGTAGGGTACACTATTTAGTCTACTAGATTGAAATATCTTGTACCCGATGAAATGAGCTATGAATTTTACCACTGAATCTTTGATAGTTGATATTTTCAATGCCCTACCATCCCATTGAGCTCTAGTGTTCTTTTCAATGTCGGGATGAGATGAACTTTGAAAGGCTTTGGCTTTGTTAGTTGTAGGGTACCTAGTAACCCTACTGATAATCTTCTTAATAACCTCAACAGGTTTATCTAACCAGAATTTGTCATCATGAAATCTGCTCAGCATGATTCTTATCTAGTCATTTTGGAAGGATTGTGGGAAGAATGTAAAACATTGTAACCCTGACTCCTCAATCTTCTTATAATCAGATTTGATCTTTCCATCTGGTCCACAAACTTTTTGATAAGCAACAATGGTCTCAAAATCACATACTTCACTGATTTTCCAGTGAATATAGGCCCTAACATCTTTTGTTAATAAAACCCTATCTAGAATACTCAAAAATGCACTCATATTGTCTGTTTGTGCTGCGACCTTGGGATGAGGTTTGAATTTCTCTTCGGTGAAATGTGCCCTTACAATTAATTCTACTGCCTCCTCAATGTTTTGTGATTTTCTTGTAGTCGATGTCGATGCCATAAATTATTTCTAGGGTTTCAGCAAATAATAGATAACGAGTGTTCCGTAGGCAGATGAACTTACTCGTTATCATCAAAGAATTGTCATAGGTTTGATCTATAGTAGCTTTGAATCTTTTCTGGAAATCTTTAGCTCAAACTCTTCTCTGTAAAATCTCTATTCTTTGAAATTGCAATGTAACAATGAACTATGTTTCCGTGTATTTATAGATTTTTTGATATTCCCACTCAAACTTTGGTGCAATAAATGTGTGACCTAACTTCTGATATGAAACAGTTGTCAACTCGATAATGTCTACAATTTCCTTTGCTCAATTGACATAGATTTTCCTCATCGGTTTGTACTATTGTCGGTTAACCTTGTATAGTGATTACCGATAGGTAACCAACTCACGTTTCTTCTTTTACTGACTATGTGACATTTGTAAACTTATAACACATAAACCATAGTGCATCTTTATTCATGTAGATTTGGTATTTGTACATCATATATAAGGAACTATATGGAAAATGTGATCATTTAAAATGTCAGTTCCATACATACCTTTGTCATCTTAAGTGGAGGTACCGATGTCACCCAATCCAGTGGATGATGTTTCACCAATAGTGTTACTTCACTCAGCATTCTCATTAGATGCCTTCTTCCACATTGTGTTCCTTAACTATGTAATTTTTGCAATGTTATATCCACTCTCAAATATATGGTTTTCATCTGGTGCTTAGTCTCTGCAATTCTTTCTTAAATGACCGACCTTGTGATAGTGCATACATGCCATTCCTGCATTTGTCTAGTTTCTTGATTGTCTAATCTGATTCTTTCTATAACAGTTTGCTGGAATATGTCCATACTGACCACATACAGTACAATTAGTCAATGTATTGTAATCCCAAACATATGATTTACCTTGTCTCTTCGATTGATATGACTTTTGTTGTAGTTTCTCTTTAGGTGTCCAGACTTGTTTCATTTTTGCCTTGCAGTGTGACCATGCTTATTACAAGTATAGCATATTTTCTCCTCAACAATATTATTAGCTATGTCATTCATCTTAGCTCTACATTCATAAGTGGGATGTCCAAACTTACCAAAGTAATAACAATATCCATTGAATTTAGGAATGACAGGAGGTTTACCTTGTTGTTTGCTTCTACACACATTAGATGTATGTCCTGGTTTTCCACAGTGATAACATGTCAACACTTTAGGTTTCTGACTTTGATTGTTGTTGACTTTTTTAGCTTCTTGTGATGATTCTCCTTCACCGGTGTAGCCTATACCAGTTCTGCTTCTGAATCTCCTCTGATTAGTTAGGAAATCATCAATCTTTTTAGAACTGTCCTCGGCTATCTTCATCATTTCATTGTGTTGCTTTTGTGTTTTTATTTCATTTCTTATTTTTTCATTATCTTCTCTAAGTATTGCAACATCTTCAAGTCTTCTTAATAATTCTCCATTTACTCAGTTCATTTCTTGATTAACTGTCATCATCTGATTTGATACTTGGAAGTGATGATCAGTGAGTCTCTGTATTTTATTTTCTTTTGCTTGGAGTTGTTCAGTCATCAGTCTTCGGTCTTCAATAGCCAAATTCTGATCTTGTTTAGCTTGTCTAGCATTGTTCATGATTTCCACCATCCTCACCATTTGAGATTCATGACCGATTTAAAGTGCTTTCACTTCCTCAGATAGATGTTGATTCTTTTCAGACAAGTCAAAGATTATTCTTTCAAATCCATCAGAGATGCTTCCAGAGTTTGATCCAATATGATCAAATATTTCATCAATAGGTTCTTCATGATAACTAATTTCATTTAGCTGAATTGCAAGATTCTTTCTTTCAACAAGTAATTTCTTTAGTTCTTCCTTGGCTTGTTTATACTGTTCCACAAACATCTATATTTGTATCTTCTTATTCTCAATAGTCTTGTCAAGCTTGTATCTCTCCATGACTTAGATCTTTACCCTTTAGTGGTTAGACTATTCAACAAGAGAACTGAGGTCTGATACCAATTGTTGGAATCAGGAGAGATAGGTACTGAGAGGGGAGGGGTGAATCAGTGCCTTCAAAAACTTTACTTGTAAAACCTTTCAAATCTAAAACTATATACTGTGATAACCGATCAAAATAACTTGAATCTAATTGCATAAATCAATCATCTAGTTAACTTTGAGAAAGTAAACAACATGAAATCAATATGACAATCACATAACACAAGTATTTTGGTAACGTGGAAACCCTTGTAAGAAGGTAAAAACTGCGGTGGGGATGACGCCCATAAATTCTTCACTACTATAGATAGAAAAGGTTTGTCTGGTAAGGCTACAATTTTTTCATCACTTCTGGTGAGCTTACCCTATTAGGAGTAACATATTAGATCAGCTAGATCTACCTAGTTATAGGATGTAAACAACACTAATGAAGTGTGTACTCAGTTAAGAGATTTACATAAGACTGTTAAGTCTACTCTGTTAAGAGATTTTATCAAAATTCTACTACAATTGTCAGAAAGTAATAGGCAATTTTTCTGCTAGTTGACAACTCAATTATCTGAAATAGAACTATAAGTGCTCATCAAAATATCACCTTATCTATGATGGTTCTCTACTCTGTTCTGCTTGGTAGCCTTCTCTAATTCTACTCAATCTAATATCCTCTGTACTCTGTTCTGCTTGATAAACTGATTGTCTTGAAGTTAGGCAATGTCTTCAAGTGCTCTGTGATTCATATATATTAGGTCACCAACAACATAAAATGGTGTGAACATACAAAATATATAGTGTTCTATTTTTCCCACCTTAGCAAAAATTAGGCTACAAAAATAATCATAACCCTAAGATCTACGGTGCAAAATAACCTAGATCAACTATTTCAATAAGATAAACATTACATTTAATGAGTATCTATTTACAATAAATGCTCCTTGATCTTGGTAAACCATTTTACGATCTATTGTAACCATCTGCATAGAAGAATGTGCCATTTCAGATTACTATGCCATTTTCTATGATCATTGCTATGTCATTTTCTATGATCATCGATAAACACTGTATAATCTTCTCGGTGTATACTGACAGTCAGTGTCGGTGTCATTGGTGCTTGGTAAACTGTGTGATACTCAGTGTAAAGACTTTATCAACTACTCTGTCTTACTTCTGGTTACCGACCAACTCAATATAAGTAACCGACCAACCTATTTACTATCCTTTGATACTAATGACAACCTTAAATGTGTAATAGAGATTAACATGCAAGCTACATGAAAATGCAAAGGTGTACTTGCAATAGAGCAACTGTAACATAGGATTTTGTGTTCATCATTCATTAGAGAATGTTAAGGAACTTATTTTCATCATTGGGCCATTATTAACAGACATCGAAAAATCACACAATCATCACTAGTCACAAGCGCAACTATGAAGATATGAATGTGATTGATATCGGATTAGAATGTGGAAAGATTCTAACATAAGCATCAAAGACATAAAGGTCAAGATGACTTCAATTTTAGCTTACCCAATTTAATATAGCAAAACCACGCTCGCATCAAGGCATAGATGTCAGGATGACCATAAGAACAATTGTGAAAAAATAGTCAAGGATGATGCCTCAAATCTCCTAAGTGTTTCAAGGGAACAACAAGAGACACTCCAAAATTTCAAGACCACACCCACAAGTAGAAAGCAAATAAAAATATGCCCCATTCCCCAAGTCCTCTAACTATGCATCCCGGAGAGACTTATTAGACAAGGACACTCAACAAAAATCAATAACAGTTAGCACACAAAGAAAATATCATGACATAGCTCAAGCATTAAGTGTTGTGTTTAAAAATTGAAGTGTGTTAACTGATACTGAGTTCTGAGGATAAGGATCAAATGCTTGCAAGCAGGTAAGATCACATGACAAAATTGGGTAAGACCAAACCGAGATGTGTTGAGAAACACTCAATGTCAGGGGTTGTGTTGAAAAACACAGTTGGGGTGGTGTTGAAAAATACTATTTACAAGGTGTCCTAAAGACAAACACATCCAAGAGACTAAAGCTAACATAGTTATTCCCCCTAGATGAAGACAAAGACCAATTCCAAACCAAGGCAACAAGGACAACGCACGATGGAGAAAGGCTAAGTGTCGAGGATGAGTGCTAAGAAACAGGGGTGAAAAGGCCTCAAGTAGCACCCGTTTCCAAGTTTTCACCACTTGGAATTTATTGCAATGTTTTTTTTATTTTATTTTTCAGGACTTTTTATTAAAAAAATTTGTATTTTTGCTACCAAGGCGCCTATTTCTAGGTTTTCACCAAGGCACTTTTTCTTTTTGAATTTTTTGAATTTTTTTATTTTTTTGGTATTTTTGGAATACATAAATTTTTTGGAGATACATCAAAGCACCTATTGCTAGTTTTTGACTAAGATGATCATTTTTTCAGGATATTTTTCAATTTTAAAAATTTTTGACAATATATCATTTTTTGGGATTTTTTCAGGATCAATAAGCATGTACAAAGGATGCCCCCAGACAGAATGGGCATCAAACTCCCAAGAAAGATCACATCGTGTAGTTCCAATGTCTAGCAAGGTGGAGCACAAGAGGGTTTAGCAAGCTAGTGGAAGAGATGGAAGATAAGAGAATGAAGGAGAAAGAAGGGAAGAAATCCTCAAGGGAAAACTCCTCAAGAGTACCCAAGCTAGGGAAAAATTATCATGTAAAGCACATTAGGATAAGAAATGAAAGACCAACATAGGATAAGTCATAGAAGCATAATGAAAAATAAGGAAAAGATGCAGTCCAAAGGAGTAGACATGACAAGAGGCTTCATAGCATCGTGTTTTACTCTTTTTTTATTAGATCAAGACCAAAGGGGAAAAGGATAGCGAAAGGCTAGAATGAATGGAGGAAAATAAATATGAAGGCTAAACTTGAATGGAATGAAAGAAAGATCATCATAAGATAGCTCACAAGATAGCCAAATGTTCATGTATAGGTCAACATTGTCAAGATCAAAGAGAGAAGACGGAATGGCTGAAATATGTAGAAGAACTACGCATGATGTCTGATAGCTAGGTTTTCATCACGGTACTTATCCAGGGTGCCACAAGGGAGTGGTTTTCACCATAGGACAAATTTATTTTACTTTACTTTTGCTAACAAGGCACCTGTTTCTAGGTTTCCACCAAGGCACATTTTCAATGTTTTCATTTTTTTTCTTTTTTCTTTTTTCTATTTTTGAATTTTTTATTTTGGAAGAAGACAAGCTTTCTAGATAATGCTCCTTGAAAGGATAAACCATGATATGCTAAGGATTCAAAATGATATGCTCAAAGATGCTGATAGGGAAAGGAAGATGGAAGAGAAAAATGGAGGATAAGGTTTTATGTAAAGCAAGTGAATTTGGAAGATAGGAGGAATAATTAAATGAGGAAAAGGGATAAAAGGTAGAAGGATAATTAATGGAAGGATTGTGAAAGGGTAGATGGAAAGGAAGGCTAGATCAACATCAACACACACTTTGAAGGGTGGTGAGAGGATAGAGGAAATCTGAATGAAGGAATACATGAAGGAATATGGTGAATGAATAGCAGAGGTTGTGGTTTAGGCACATGGAATGGAAGAATGTTTTTGGAACAAGATGAAGTGGAAGTCTTTGGAAGCTTGAATGTCAACTTCACTTGTTTCTCAACATCAAACTCTTTTAAGAGAGACTTTGGAATCCATATAGCCATAGGCTATTCATTTCTTTTTGATGATTTAGAGAGAATATCTTCAATGATAGATTTTGGAACCCATGCTTGTCTTGTAGTTTTCTTCTTAGATATCTCTTTTGACTTTATACCTCCATGTCGATTAGAGGAGACATGGAGATCTTCTTTTTTTGATGGATTCTTGTATTGCCTCTTTTTCTTGTATTGAACATTCAAGTTACTTCCAAAAGAATTGGGAATTGTGAAAGAAGGAGGATATGACTAGTTTAGATGGGTGGGTGGATGAAAAGGATTCAAGGGCATGCATCTATGTTGATCTTCAGGAAAGATAGGAGATGGAGGGACATAAGGACCCAAGATGGATGATGAATTAGGAGAGTTAGGAGGGTAAAGCGAAGGGACATAAGTCCCAAGATAGAAGGAAGATGTGAAGCCCTTAGTATTGGTGGAGGAGGTCCAAGGATGGACGTGGAAGATACAAAAGGATAATCAATAAGTTCATCAACATCTATATGACAACCAAGGACATCAGCATCTTTGGAGTGAGCATTAGGATTTTCAATAGGATCATGAACATCTTGAATAGGAGAAACTTCTTTTATAGGACTGTTCGGAGCTTGGAAAGACTTAGGGAGAGTAGAAAGTGGAAGTGAACATGGAGTGGTAGAACAAGAAGATGGAAGGCTTTGATCTTGACAAGGAGCTTTGGATAGCATAAGCGTATAATTTTTCTCTTGATTTTAAATAGGCTTAACATTGGAAGTAACAACACTTTTTTTAATAACCTCAATGGAAATATCATCTTTGGAAAACGCAAGTGTAGTAAGGTTATTTTGATTGTCAATAAGCTCAACAGTGTAAGTACTAGCTTGATCTTGCTTAGGAGAAGACTTAAGACATGGTGGAATGAATGAGAAAGGGCGTAGAGGATCAAAAGAACCATGAAATGGATAAGATACATCATGAAAAGGATTGGATGACATAGAGGGTTCTTGATCTTGATCTTTCTTTATGTTCTTTTCTTTATCATTTTTAGAGTCCTCTTGACATGGAGCCACTTCTAAGGACAAGGAAGCATGTTGGAATTGTATGGAAGACTTTGGAAGAGATGGTGAAGGACTAGCTGAAGTAGGCATTATAGCATATAAAGGCTTAGGCTCTTTAGGTTTAGCATTATTGAAATTATTTTCAGCCAAGTGAAGGTTAGATTGAGTTTCTTTAAGAGGTATCCCTTGAGGATAACTATAGGGAATTACATGAAAAGTATTAGGATTTGTGTTGGATGAAGGATTTGTGAAAGATTTGAAAGACTTGGAAGCTTTAGGAAATGTATGGGTATTGGAGGAAGTAGGGGGTGGAAGGGAACCATCACAAGACAAAGGTTCAACATTAACATAATCTTTCTTGAGAGAGTAATCTTTATCTTTAGCATGGGAGTTCTTAGAGGAGAGATTCTTATAGTATTTATGTTTATAATCAGCATGGTGAGATTTCTCTTCCTCAATAGAAGTAGATGTATCATCTAGGTATTATTCATAGAAATCATCAAAATCTCTTTCAAAATCAGAGTCATGTGGATCACCATCATGATCTATCCAATGTGACAACCCATTTCTAGTAAGCACAAGCACATGACAAGGAGGACCCTTAGGAATAGAGGTGTCATAGGTATCACTACATTATCCATCATCATAGTCATCATAGTCATCAAAGATGGGTGTGTCACTCCTCATGGAAGAGGTATCACAAGGGATATCATATTGCTCATCATGGTATGTCTTGAGAAGAGAAACAAGACTCTTGGGAGAAGTAGAAGAGGAACAAGATCATGAAGAAGAGGAAAGTGAAGACCTAGTGGAGGAAGAAGACTTGGATAATGAAGCATGCGAATAATGTCTACAAGAGTCATGGTAAGATTTGGAAGATGAGGAAGGATGAGAAGAATTAGAAGATGAAAAATGTTTGGAAGAAGGAGGTCATGACATGATCATGTCTATGATCCTAGCAAAGGCGTCTGATTCATTAAACTTTTCTTTTATTTTGTCTTAAGTTTATCACTTGTGCAATATCTAGAAGGACTATTGGAGGAATAAAACTCTTAGAATTGAGAAATGAGTTCAAGATCATCTATTTTCAAGAGAGGTTCTATAACAAGATAGTTGAAATTCATGGTTTTAGAAGAGGAGGAATCAAGCTTGGAAGTGATAGAAGAGATGAATAGAAGGAGGTAGACTAGATAATAAGAGGAAAAGAATCAAGAAGATGTGAAGAGTTTAGGAAGAAGAGGAAGAAGAGAAATGATGGAAATGGGGACTAGGAATATATGGGAGATGTGGAAGAAAGAAGACAAAGATTCATTTTGTGCAACTTGATACCATTTAAGTTCATTTGGATGTTGAGCAACATGTCATAGCACTTTTGGGGAGATCTTTGAAGTTTTTATCAGTAAGGAACTCAAATTTGTTCATTTTAATTGATCACATAAATACATCAACAAATTTTTATCATTGATCAAGCACATAAGACAAAAATCAAAGAGTTTAAGAAAATAAATATCTTCAAACAATGAGCAAGGGACAAAGTAACCTTGCACATGAACAAGAATAGTGACTTAGTATGCTACTCCTTAAAGATTCTACTTGTGTATGTTCTTCAAATGTTTTTCCAATCACGCACATAGTCCTAGAAAGAGAAATTTTGGTTGCACTATGGTTCTTAGTAATGGTTTGACTCTGTAAATTTTTCAATCTCAAGAGAGCGAACTCCATTCCAGGCACACCAGGTTTTTGACACATTCTAAGAATTTAATCAATCAGAGATGTTGAGGAGATCTGACAGCCCAATAAGAAACTACACTCGTGGAGATTTCTTCCACAAGAACATTTGTATAGCGGTTGTTACTACCATGGTGAAAATGGCTATTATTGCTTCAGGCTCCATCCATGTGGTTGACCCAATAAAAAGAATGTCCACTATGGTTAACCCTCTCTAACAAGGTGACTCACAAAAAAGACCACATGGGGACTTGGTTTAGATTCAAGGATCTGAGTTTCTACTACTACCCAAAAAGGGAGTAGAGCATAATCCTCTAGCCTCTTCACTTCACCCAAACATAGCAAGCAAGTTCATTGACATGCTAAGATTGAAACCACCTCACCAAGGTTCATGATGTCAACAACAATGTCTACCGAGCTCTCTAAATGGGACCAAGAGAGAACGTACCGATCAATGTTGAAGACTAAACCAAGTAAGACTGTGAGATAGTAACAATATCCTCCCTACCTACAAGGGGATCTATCTTTAAGAAGAGCTTGCAATGGGCTACAAGTCTTGTGCTGGTGTGTGATTCAGATTTGCATGTTGTTGACATGATAGACATTTCCTAAAAAATTCATGAGTGTCATGTTCCATGGTTGGCCAATAATACCCGACTCAAAGAAACTATTTTTCTAGAACCATGCCACTCGTGTGGGAACCACAAATTCCAGTGTGGACCTCTTGTAAAGCCAAGATAGCTTCAGTTTAATCTAAACACGTAGAGAGGATGTTATGATATCCTCAATGATAAAGGGTGTTGGATACAAGAGTGTAGAGAGAAGCTCTTTGAATTAAGTTTTGGAATTGGCTATTGATGAGACGGGGAGATATGATACCATTTTTAAGACATGCATGGATGTCATGGTAACATGGGGACTGAGAACCAAACAAGACACACACCATTTTTGCATCATCATTCTCATAAGCAGGTATGTGTAGCTGCTCAACTAAGAATTTGTATTGCATTGAGTCAGGAGGGATCTCCAATAAGGATCCAATGTTTGCCATTGTATCAGCCTCTTTGTTCTGAAGCCTTGGTATCTGCATGAACTGTAGATTCAGGAAATGCTCTTTCAGTCTATCCACCAGTTCTTTGTAGGGTAGTAGTTGTGTGCTAAAAAGTTGTCACACTTCTATGAGTCATTAAATCCAAGATTACTCAAGAATGAGGTCTCAAATGGTGACTCATAGCTCTCTATTCATGGAGTGCAAGGGTTTGTAATGGAGGCCCTCAGATTTGACCTAGTTTGTGCTCATGCAAGTACACCATAAAATGAGATATTCAAAGAGGAAGAGAAAGAATGCTAGTCTCCATGATCATCAAGTATGCATGAAAATGGAAATGAAAGCTATTCTATATGATAACAATGCATGAAAGAAAACTAATCTATGAAAGGAAATGCTTATGCAAGATTATTCTATGAAAGGAAATAAGAATCTAATCTAATATGCAAGTGCAAGATTAAACTAAATGGATTGCCATGAAAGCATGAAAGAAGAAGACAAGAAGAGAGAAGTTGCAATATCCAAGCTCAAGTGCTCAAGAATATTCTCCAAAGTTGCTCTCCAAACCTACAGCATAACAATACAAAAACTTAGATGCATGAAAAAGAGAAGGAGAGGGCTCCTTATAAAGGAAAGCCAACAGTCAAGATTAAGAGGAAAAAAGAAATGAGCAATGGTGGAGATTAAATCTTGGTTGATCCATGTGCTCAAGATTATTTAAGAGGCAAAAAGATGAAAAAGGCCCACAACTTAAAAGTATGTGCATTCAAAGTGGAGAGAAAAAGGGATTTTTATTTCCTTTTTCAACACAAAGAGATATTTTAAGTGGGGATTTTATTAAAAGAGAAATTTTATTTTAATAAGATGATATATTTAATTAAAAGGGAAGTTTTTCATTTAATTAAATGAGGCTTAGGATAAAATGATCAAACCTTATGAAATATTAAAATAATTAAATTAATTACGATTTAATCAAAGAAATTTATTTGAATTGAAAATATTGCAAAGCATTGATTCAGGAAATTGATAAATTGGTTCCATCATTTGATAAATTGAAGAATGGGGCCCAAAGTCTAGGCGACCATTTTAGGGTGCATATAGTAGCTTGTCATCCTTTGTCTGATATTCATCTAGGACTTTCTTGATAATTAGTTGCGAGTCTCCAAACACTTGTAGTTCTGTGATATTCTACTAGATAGTTGTTTTGAGGTGTGAGATGAGTGCCTCATATTCTGCAATGTTATTAGTACATGGGAATCCCAATTTGAATGATTTTAGAATATAGTCACCTTGAGGTGTGATGATTAGGATTCCTTCCCCCTGATCCATGCGATGTATAGGAGCCATCAAAGAATAGCTTCTGGATGGGTTATTCTTGAATCATACATAAGTGCTCATCACAGAATTCCATGATTAGTGGATATGCATCCGCCAAAGGTGCTTCTGCTAGCTGATCAACAATTACTTTCCCTTTGATTTCTTTCCAATCTATGTACTAGATGTCAAACTCGCTGAGTAGCATGACCCATTTTTCCATACGGCCTATGAGAGTTGTCCTTGATAATAGATACTTAAGTGGGTCCATCTTTGAAATGAGCTTGATTGTGTGGCTAAGCATGTAATGTCTAAGCTTTTGAGTGGATAAGACCACTACAAGGCATGCTTTGTCCATTGGTGAATAATTGAGCTCATAGCGAACTAGAGTTTGACTGATATAATAGATGGCTCTTTCTTTGTTGTTGTCATCATGTTGTGCTAAGAGTTCCCCCAATGCTGTAGTGGTTTCCAAGATGTATAGTATGAGAGGACATCCTAAAAATGGTGGTGCAAGGATGGGAGATTTGGCTAGATACTCTTTTAACTTCTCAAATATTCTCTGATAAATAGGATCCCATTTTAAGCTTGTTTCCTTGTGTAGAAAATGTGTAAAGGGTTGGCACTTGTCTGCCAACTATGATATGAAGCATCACACTGATTGGAGCTTTCCTTGTAGGCTTCAGAGTTGCTTGAGTATTCTAGGATGAGGCATTTTCCTAATAGCTTTGACCTTTTTGGGGTCAATCTCTATGTCGCACCATGATACTATAAAGCCTAGAATCTTTCCAGATGTTACACCAAAGACACACTTCTTTGGATTTAGCTTCAAGCCATAATAATGCAGATGCTTGAACACACTCTCAAGGATGTTTAGGTGTTCACCTTGTGTTTTAGATTTTTCAAGAATGTCATCCACATAGTCTTCCAGGATTTTGTGGATCATATCATGGAATATGGTTGTCATTGCTCTCTGATATGTAGCTCTGGCATTTTTTAGCCCAAATGGCATCATGTTGTAGCAGAAGGTTCCCCATGATGTGGTGAATGTTTTTTTATGTTGATCTTCTTCTACTATATGGATTTGATTGTATCCTAAGAATTCATCCATGAGTGACAACATCTTGTGGGCCATTGTAAGGTCTAAAATCATGTCTATGTTGGGTAGTGGGAAATCATCCTTGGGACATGATTTTTTGAGATCTCAGAAGTCAGTACATATTCTGATCTCTCTTGAAGGTTTGATGACTAGTACCATGTTGGAGATACATTTTGAATAGTTGATAGCTCTTATGATCTTTTCTTGGAGAAGTTTCTTGAGCTTTGATTTTACTAACAAGGTCACTTTTGGATGCATTTTCCTTAGCTTCTACTTGACTGGCTTGGTGGTTGGATACATAGCAAGATTGTGCACAACTAGATTGGGATCAAGCCCAAGCATGTGTGTGTATGACTATGCAAAATTTATAACTGATTCTCTGAGAAGAGCAGTGAAGCCCATTTATTCACCTTATGTTACAGATGCTACAATGTAGGTGATTCTTGGACATTCTTCGATGCCCAAGTTTATTGGTTTAGTTTCCTTAATGATGATAGGTGACTACTCTGGTCTATGATCCTGGATGGGAGGAAGAGGCAAGTCTCCATCTTCTAGTACCCCAGAGAGGTTTTCACCAGAAGATGCACCCTTTATTTATCTTTTTTGGAGTTGGAATGCACCCCAAAAAGGTTTTCACATAAGGACTCATTCTTTTCCTTTTTTATTTCAATTTTGTGGCTAGAGCTTGCCTCCTCCCTGAAATATCCTTTGTGATCAAACTTGCAGACATGAGTTGCTTCTAGATCTTGATCTGCTTGTTGGCATGATGCTCCCATGAACCTTAGGAGCACTTGTGTGCTTTGGAACTCATCGATGTGTGTGATGCTTGGTTGATCCCATTCTATGAGTTTAGGGTGGATGAGGTGAATTTCTATGACATTAATGGAGATTTGATGGAGGATAGAAGTTCCCAAGATAGTATCATCATCGAAGATGTCATCATATGATTTCTTTTCTTCCTCTTCATGGATGTATTCAATTTCTACGAGGTCATCCTGGCTATTCAAGAAGGGAATGTTGGTCACATTGGTGCCCCTAGTTTTGGTATTGGGCTCTTGTATACATAGGTGAGGGGTATTAAAGGAAAGACCTTGATGTTGTGGATTCTTTGATGTTGTGATGGGGTATTTTCTTTCACCTTCTTGTGGTCCTAGACCACCACCTTGATATTTCCATTGTTTAGTGGCATACTTGTATGATTGTGGGTATTTATCTTTGAAGTAGCCAAGAAGTTGAGTGTCAGGTGGTGGGGGATCTTTGTACAACCACCTATTGATGTCAAGGTCCATCTCTTTACTATATATATTTCCATGGGAAACAAAAGTCATAGGTCCCGTTATCTTGATTTCATGATTTTCTTTAGTGGGCTTACTTTGGTGACTTGGGCACCCTTGTGTGTGTGGATCATGAGGTAGGGCCCCTACTACAAAGGCATCAGTCAAGTCATATTCACCATAGCCTTGATTGTTGATCTTGATGAAAGAGAGAGTGGAGGTGAGGATGGTCTCTAGATCACTATGGGATGGTGAAGAGCTGGCAACAAAAGTACCAATGTTGGTTCCAGGATAATGGGTGGAATGAGGTAAGGATGCTTCCATCGCACGCTAGTATGCGAAGGGTTGGGGATCTGCATGGATGGTAACCTCAGTGCCTTGATGCAAAAATTTGATGCACTAATGTTATAGCCTTGATGGAATGGATCCATGGTCTACCAAGGAGTATGTTGAATGGTGGATCAAGATCAACAACATGGAAAATGGTGTCTTGAGTTGCAAGGCCTAGCTTGATAGGAAAAAGAATGGTACCTTCAGAGGTATGCTGCAAGTTATCATATGCCTTGATGGTGATTACTTCATGTGATATGTCAACCTCTGTGAACCCTATCTACTAAATGAATTTCAAAGTACACAAGTTTAGGGCTAAGCCATTATCTATCATGACCCTTTTAAAAGAAAAATATCTAACCATAATGGCAATGAGGAGAGGGAGATTTTGGCTATGTGCAACAGGTGGTATGTCGGATGGTTTGAAGGATAGAGCACATGATACAAATAGATGTCCCACAAGATTTTTGAACTAGACAACATTTATGCCTGTCAAGACATGTCCTTTATGAAGGTCTCGGGTGAGGATTTCCTGATGGAGGGGTGAACTACGCAGAAGGTCAAGGATGGAGATTTGGGTAGGTATATTCCCAAGATGTTCTATAAGATTATATAGTGCACTGTGTGCTGGCCTTGGATGTGCACTGGTGATAGTTATCTAGCCTCTATGGGTGGTAACAACACACTGACTATCTTCTCTTTTGACATGGATGACATTGACTATGGGTTAAACTTGGGTTATACATCTAATGAATTTGTTGTAGTTGATATGGGAAATAATGTAGTCTTTGTGGTCAGTCATGAGGCATATTAATGTCTTAATTTTGATGTAGTTTTCATAGTTTGGACACACTCTTTGTGCTTTGTCAAAACATTTCTAAACACTTGTATTAAATATCTTGTGAACTTATGCCAAAGATAGCTAGAACCTACTAAACCTATGGGTAGTGTGTATAACATGTTTGATGGAATATGGATGAAGTGACTAAGAGGGGGGGGGGTGAATTAGTCAACCATAAAACACTTCACTATTATTTCTTTCCAAATCCCTTAGGATATCTTAATGAATATTATCTGTTTAACACTCGGTAAATAGATTGCAGTAACTTGGTAGATGCAGAGAGTATTAGTAAAATTATCTTTTAGATATTCATCACCACTTGTATATGATTAAGATAACTATTAAGAACACAAGAGACACATGATTTAATGTGGAAACCCAATATGGGAAAAACCAACAATGTATCTAGATACTGATTTTCACTTTTCTAAAGTGATGCCCGGTTAGAAGCCAACCCGGTAAAAGGTTACAAAACACACTGTTAGGTGTGACCTTGTTAGAGGATTTAATCACCCTGCTAGGAGTGGCTTGGTAAGAGGTCTTGAGAACAATTCAATGGAATTGTCACCTTGTTAGAGGATTTACAATATGGTTGTTAAACCAACTCGGTTAAGAGATTTAGAATTCACTGTTACAATGATAAAAAGGTAACAATGAAAATGACCTGTATAATAATGCAACTGCCTTGCTGATTACAGATCTCTATTCTATATAAGTGAGATCCTTCCTGATCAAATATATCTCTGCTGCTCCTCAAGGATATCTGGTCATCCTTCACAATTTCGCTCACACCTTTCCTGTCTTTCTTCTATATATCTTCTTCCATATCTCTCCTTTATTTTTCACACTTGACCTTTTATTTATATGATTTTAGATTTGTCAAATCGGCATTACTTAGTATAACAGTCGTCTGAATTAAGCAAACTTTATTTGCAAAGATCCTTCAAGGGCCGATAGTGCTCGGTGACCATAATGAAATTTTCTACAATCTTTTGGAGACTGAGAGAACTCGGTAAACACTGATAATCCTTTTTCTTTGATAACCGGGTGAACTCGGTAAATGCTAACTTTTCTTTGACAACCGAGTGAACTCGGTAAATGCTAATTTTTCTTTGATAACTGAGTGAACTCAGTAAACACTAATTTTAATGCCAGGCAGACCGACTGAGCTCGGTAGGTACTGATTGTTGCGGACTATGACATTGTGTGACATCAAAGACAATACATAATTTTAGTAGCAATTTTCTTCAGGCAATTGTTTCCAACAATCTCCCTCTTTGTCATTGATGGCAACTCAATATGTCATAGCATAAGAAATTTTGAAAGGATTAGCTTGGTTTAGATTCAAATCTCCCTCTATCAACAAACTTCTTTTTTCTTAAAAACTCTTCCTCTTGACTATTGAAAATTTCTTGAAGTAATAGCAAAGACATAGCAAAGACACTCCCTCTTTGACAACACATGCCAAAGATAATTAACATATTACCGGTGTAAACTAATGTACCTCAAGTACTGATTCATATGCAATGATTCCTTGAATATGTTGCATCAACTTGTTGATTTTCAATCATGTTCTGGTTGATGCATCACTAAAACTGTATTTAGTGAGCCTCAGATAGGGGAATGACCCCTAACTTACCTCTTAAATACACAAATGCATCCTTGGGTAATGGTTTGGTGAAAATGTCTGCAATCTGCTCTTTTGTATGAATATATTCTAATTTGATTTCCTTGTCCTGCACCAATTCTCTGACAAAGTGATATTTAATAGCAATGTGCTTGGTTTTGGAATGCATTACTGGATTCTTCGAAATGTTTATTGCACTTGTATTGTCACAAAATATAACAACTGGTTCTTTGATCTCAACCTTCATACCTTGTAATAACTGTTTAAACCAAACAATATTTGAACAATTTACTGCAGCAGCAACATATTCTACTTCAGCTGTGGATTGAGATGTGCAATTTTTCTTTTTACTGGTCCAGGATACCAGTCTTTTTCCAAGAAAAAATGCTCCACCACTTGTACTTTTTTTGTCATCAATGTTCCCTACCCAATCAGCATTAGTAAACACTTTTAAGTCTAGATTGCCTCCAAATTTATACCACAAACCATATTCTTCAATTCCTCTTAAGTACCTTAAGATTCTTTTGATTGCCATCATATGATTTTCCTTAGGTTTTGCTGTGAATCTTGCTACTATACCGACTGCTAAGGCAATATCAGGTCTTGTATGTACTACATACTGCAATTTTCCAATCATAGATCGGTATAAGGTCTGATCTACTTCTTTTAAATCATCATTTTTGGTAAGTTTCAGTCCAGTACACATGGGTGTACCAACTGGTTTTGAATCTTCCATACCAAACTTCTTAAGTATTTCCTTAATGTATTTAGATTGAGTAATGTATATACCATTCTTGCTTTGCTGAATTTGAAGACCAACAAAGAATTTTATTAAACCAAACATAGACATTTCAAATTCTTTGTTCATTTGCTCTGAAAATTCTTTGCACTGATCATCATTCCCTGTAAATATAGTATCATATACAAATATTTCTGCCAATACAATTTTGTCATCCGGTCCTTCTTTAATATATAGATTGTTGTTATCATTGGCTCTTTTGAAATTAATCTGAATCAGATAGTTATGGAGTCTTTCATACCATGCTCTAGGAGCTTGTTTCAAACCATACAATGCTTTGTGTAACTTGCAGACCATGTCCCTTTTATCTGGATCAACAAAACCTTCAGGTTGCTCAATGTAGACTTCTTCATCAAGAATTCCATTTAGAAATGCAGATTTTATATCCATCTAATATACCTTAAATCCTTTATGTGCTGCATAAGCAAGTAGAGTTCTTACACCTTCTAATCTTGCAACAGGAGCAAAAGTTTCACCATAATATATACCTTCTTCTTGAGAATAACCTTTACATACCAATCTAGCTTTGTTTCTAGATACTTGACCATCTTCATTCAGCTTATTCCTGAATACCCATTTTGTTCCAATTACATTCTTATCTTTAGGTCTAGGTACAAGAGTCCATGTTTTGTTCTTTTGTATTTGTTCTAATTCTTCATTCATTGCTTCAATCCAACTTTCATTTTTCAATGCATCTTTGATATTTCTAGGTTCAAAATCAGTAAGCAGACATGTACCTTTTAGCTTACTTCTTGTCATAGAACCATCTGATTTGTTTCCAATAATTTGATCTAGTGTATGATGCCTTCTGACATATTTGGCTAGTATAGGTTCCTTGCTTTTTGAATGATTCATGTTGTTGTCTTCTAGGATCTCTTCTTCAAGTTGCTCTGGCTTGGTAGATATTTTCTCGGTAACTTCAGGCTGAGACTCAGTTTGAATTTCTTCCTGTGACTCAGTTTGAACTTCTTCCTGTGACTCAGTTTGAACTTCTTCCTGTGACTCAGTTTGAACTTCTTCCTATGACTCGGTTACTGTGCTAGGCTCAGTAGATATAGTTTCCTTATTGATAGTTGTGTCTGGCAATGTTTCAGGTTCAATGTAAATGAATCTCCTATAGTTTTCAGGTTCCCTTTTGCATTCTTCTTCAGTCTTTTCTGCAAACTCATCAAATTTTACATGTATACTTTCTATGACTTTGTGAGTAGACAAGTTCAGACATTTGTATGCCTTACTTTTGCTAGAATATCCTAGGAATATTCCTTCATCACTTTTCACATCAAATTTATTTCTTCTAGATTCTTTTAAGATATAACACTTGCTACCAAATACTTTCATGTAACTTACATTGGGTTTATAGCCATACCATAACTCATAAGGAGTTTTGAATGTGTCTTTCTTTAATTGTACTCGGTTCAAGGTATGAACTGCAGTGCTGATAGCTTCCTTCCAGTACTTTATGGCGATGTTCTTTTCTATCATTAGAGTCCTTTCACAATCCATAATAGATCTATTTCTTCTTTCAGCTATTCCATTCTGCTCAGGAGTTCTAGGAGCTGATACTTGTCTTTTGATTCCTCTTTCAATGCAAAAGTTGTTAAATTCATGGGAGATGAATTCACCACCTCTGTCTGATCTTAAGCATTTCAATCTTTTCCCTATTTCCTTTTCCACTCTTGCCAAGTACCATTTGAACTTTTCAAATGCTTCTGACTTTTCTCTTAAATACATAACAGTCATCATTCTAGAATAATCATCAATGAAAAGAATAAAGAATTTATCTCCAGTATAGCTTTCTATTCCAATAGGTCCACATAAATCAGTATGCACAATTTGCAAAATCTCTTTAGACTGATAGTTCTTACTCTTAAAACTAGTCTTACTCATTTTGCCAATCTGACAATTCTTACATAGACCAGTATCAGGTTTCTTCAAAGTAGGAATACCTCTTACCTTCCTAAATTTGCTTATTTTCATCATGTTATCAAAATTCACATGACATAACCTTTTGTTCCATAGCCAACTTTCTTCAATTTGAGCAATAAAACATGAATATTCACTGAGATCAAGATAAAATAAGTTACCTTTTGTTTGTTTGCCTGATCCAATGAGTTTTCCTTTTCCATCCAGCAGTCTTGCTTGACTATTCATGAATTCATCCTTTAAACCAATGTTGATTAGCTGTGCTACACTTAGAAGATTATGTTTTAGTCCTTCAACCCAATAAGCATTATCACATATGAGTTCTTTGGTTAATGAGATTCTTCCTTTTCCTTTTATACAACAAGGTTCATTGTTTCCAAATCTTACATTGCCACTATCACAGTCTTCTAGGTATTCAAATTTTGTCTTGTCACCAGTCATGTGATGTGAACATCCACTATCTATTATCCATATATCATCTTTGCTTATATGAGAAATAAGTGCCATCTTATCTTCATCATCATCAGATTCATCTTTTATAGCAATAAAGACAATTTCTTCTTCACTATCATCAGAATCTTTAGCCATAAAACATGTTTTCTTACCTTTCTCCTTGAATGATTTGAAATTCTTTTTGCCATAGTACTTGTGACCTCTCTTCTCTTCCTTGGCCTGCTTTTTTGGGCACCTAGCTACAATATGTCCAATTTCTTCACATGAAAAATAGATTAAAGGAGTTTTACCTTTATATTTACCTTTCCCTTTAGAGTACTTCTTTGCAAGTAGTGCTTCTACAATTTCAAGATCACTATCAGAACTTTCTTCTGATACTTCTTCACTTTTTGACTAAACTTCTTTTATTTTCTTGTTCTTCCTTAGTGAAACCTTGGCCTCAAATGCTGACTCAATATTTTTGGAAATTGGAACATAGTTGTCATAGTTGTCTAATTCAAAGGCTGTCAATCTTCCAACTAAAGCATCCAAAGTTATATTGTGGTTTGTTTCACATCTTCTTTCTTGAATAGCTGATACTCTTATTGCATAGATAGGGAGTAATGTTCTGAGTACCTTGCTTATAACAGTTTCATCAGTGATTGTTCCTCCAGAAGCTCTAATTGCATTAACAGTTGCTTTGATCCTTTCAACATATTTTGCAATTTTTTCATCTTCTTTCATATTCATCTTGTCAAACTGTCCTCTTAGGCTTTCTACTTTGGCTCTTTTCACATTTGCATCACCACCATATATTTTCTTCAGTTTGATCCACATTTCATATGCAGTAGTGCATTCTTTAATTTCGTCAAATTCTTCATAGCTAAGAGCTGATGCAATGTCTATCATCATGGTGTTATGACTCTTTTTCTCTGCAATGTCTTCAACAGTTAATGCGCCAGTAGGAACTATGTATTCTTCATCAATGTATTTGCATCCTGAATCACCAATGGAAGCCAGATGAAGCCCCATGAGACCTTGCCATGCTGAAAATTTATCTCTATTGAGCTTTGGAATTTCTCTCTTGTAAGACATCCTGATCTTTAGCTTAGGTCCTTGAAACCTTTCCTGCAAGCACCAAAAGCTCTGATACCAATTGATGGAATATGGATGAAGTGACTAAGAGGGGGGGGGTGAATTAGTCAACCATAAAACACTTCACTATTATTTCTTTCCAAATCCCTTAGGATATCTTAATGAATATTATCTGTTTAACACTCGGTAAATAGATTGCAGTAACTTGGTAGATGCAGAGAGTATTAGTAAAATTATCTTTTAGATATTCATCACCACTTGTATATGATTAAGATAACTATTAAGAACATAAGAGACACAGGATTTAATGTGGAAACCCAATATCGGAAAAACCACCAATGTATCTAAATACTAATTTTCACTTTTCTGAAGTGATGCCCGGTTAGAAGCCAACCCGGTAAAAGGTTACAAAACACACTGTTAGGTGTGACCTTGTTAGAGGATTTAATCACCCTGCTAGGAGTGGCCTGGTAAGAGGTCTTGAGAACAATTCAATGGAATTGTCACCTTGTTAGAGGATTTACAATATGGTTGTTAAACCAACTCGGTTAAGAGATTTAGAATTCACTATTACAATGATAAAAAGGTAACAATGAAAATGACCTGTATAATAATGCAACTACCTTGCTGATTACAGATCTCTATTCTGTATAAGTGAGATCCTTCCTGATCGAATATATCTCTGCTGCTCCTCAAGGATATCTAGTCATCCTTCACAATTTCGCACACACCTTTCCTGTCTTTCTTCTATATATCTTCTTCCATATCTCTCCTTTATTTTTCACACTTGACCTTTTATTTATATGATTTTAGATTTGTCAAATCGGCATTACTTAGTATAACAGTCGGCTGAATTAAGCAAACTTTATTTGCAAAGATCCTTCAAGGGCCGACAGTGCTCGGTGACCATAATGAAATTTTCTACAATTTTTTGGAGATCGAGAGAACTCGGTAAACACTGATAATCCTTTTTCTTTGATAACCGAGTGAACTCGGTTAATGCTAACTTTTCTTTGACAACCGAGTGAACTCGGTAAATGCTAATTTTTCTTTGATAACCAAGTGAACTTGGTAAACACTAATTTTAATGCCAGGACCGACTGAGCTCGGTAGGTACTGATTGTTGCAGACTATGACATTGTGTGACATCAAAGACAATACATAATTTGAGTAGCAATTTTCTTCAGACAATTGTTTCCAACAATGTTTTGCTTAATATTATACATAGAATGTAGTATTTCATATAATTATTTTAAGATATGTTCTAATATCTGAGTAAAAGTAGGAATGTTATCTTGCATATGTGTTCCGGATGTTGCTAACTTTTCAGGAGAATGAGGAGTGACACAAAGAGTGGTGATTACTACATTAAAGGAGGAGGATAATGGAGACTGGTCATGGCAAAGAAAGAGCGGTTCAGTTCTGTTGGATAAGTCGCACCTACAAAGGATTTGTTGTTCCAAAGAATATAGGGGATACAACTTGCTATATTTCTTGCAAGTTGTTATTATGTTGCTTGGTAGTAAATGTACTATGTCATGGTTGATCTTCCGCCTTCTTTTCTGGCGATTTTTGTTCAAGACTTTTTATGTTATGTTTTTAATAAGCATCCAATCCTCTATATAATTGATTTTGATCATCTTAGTAAGCTAATGAGAAAATAGATAATGCTGATTTAGATTGAGAAGTTACTCTTTTCTATTCTTCATGAATTATTCAGTTTTTATGTAATCAAAGAAGGATTTTAATGGAAGAAAGATTTTGAAGTACTTGTTGTGTTCATAGTTAATTGAAGCCAACCAAGGGGGCCCACTTGGGAGGTGGAATAGATTCATTCCTTGCAATTTCCTATTTTCAGATAGATTTACTGTATTAGTCCTGTAGCGTTATTACTATAAAAGTTCCTGCAGCACTTGCAAAAAATGATCATAGTGGATGTTCTGAGTTGTTAATTAGTTTAGGTTCATTTTTAAGCCTTCTACAATTATCTGTTGTTAGCCAAGGTGTGTTTACTATTTTGTAGCAGCAGTATAGATTCTTCCAATGCATTTTACTTTCCTCTAGCATAGGTGTTATGACTCCTAAAGGAACTTAGTGCATAAAATATGCTGACCAATTTCAAGTCCTGCGTCCCTGGGTTGACAATTCAAGTGTATTTCATGATGGAATGGGTAATCCTTAGAATAGATATATTATCCTTGAGAGAGAGACAATGGTGTGATTATCTTCATCTATTGTGAAACCGTACATTTTTGGCATCGTTGCCGGGGATGGTGTCAAGCTAGGAACCTTCACGAGTCATTTATTTTTAGATTAGTTTGTTAGCTAGGAACTACAAAGTTGTGGGCTTGACTAACAAGTCACCAATTTCTTGCATGCATCGAAGAAGGAGAGATGTCCATGGTAGATTCCTTCCTAAGGATCCTGTAAAACCAAAAGAAGAATTCAAAGAACCAAAACTGCCATTTCTTAATGCAAGCCCAGAGTTTACTACATCATCATCTTCAGTAGAAGAAGACATCTAGAAAACATTTGACCTCCGTCCATTTGAGGAAATATTCACCAGCTTCCATACTAACCCCACTTCAGGACCACCTGCTATCTAGAATTCACCAATAATTACCAACTTCTAGCCACAATTTCAATATCCCATACCTCCAGCTATGGCAGCTCCCACATTTCCATTTCCAATACCAAGTCTCGTTAATAATCCCAATCTCAAAAATATACTTGCATCAGCATTACAAAAGTTTTATGGTCTCATCATAGAGGATCCTGATACTTTTCTATTCAAATTTGATATCTTGTGATGGAGCTTTGACTATAATAATGACAGTCACAAGCTAAAATTATTCCTAGCCACACTAAAAGAGTCAGCTTTAAAATGGTTTATGGGCTTGGGGGCAAATGCAGTAGCAAATTGGGATGATATGAGATGCATGTTTCTTAGCATGTATAAGGAATATTGTAGGGGAAATGATTCAAAAGGTGATGACATTTTTAGAATGTCACAATGGGAAGATGAAACATTAGAAGATTATATATCTCACTTCTTGTTCAACTTACAAAAGAACCCACAACATACCCTGCACGAGGAGTCCCAGAAGCTGATTTTTCTCAAGGGAGTAAATGAGAACTATCTTGAAGCATTGGATCTGATGGCAGGAGGAGATATATCCCAATCTTCATGGGATGACCTTCAAAAGATTTTGCAGAACTACTCTAGGTCAGCAGTAAAGAAAGGAAGGGGATTTTGCTTAGCAATAGCCAAGGGAAGTGGCTCTGGTATTTCAAAGATGGAAATTTCAAATTTGTTGTCTGACTTCAAGAAAGGCATCATCAATGATGTCACCACACATTTAGATACAATGGCTACTAAGAAGAAACATACAGAAGCTGAGGAGCAATTAGCTGAGTACTGTCCACACTGCCAGAAATAGAAGAAAGATTGTCACTACAAATTGGTCGCTAATGTGGAAAACTAGCATCTTCCAACCGAGTACCTAAAGATAGAAGGAGAAGATGAGCAAGTATTATTTGTTTCTCAATGTTGGCCATGGGCCCCACGTCAAGGTATGCCTCAAGACCCTTTACAAAATTCAAATCCATATAGTAATCAATGGCAAAACCATAGTGTCCAAGGTCCTCCACAATATAATCAACCTAATTGGAACAATGCTTGGCAAAATAATCCACAAAGTCAATGGTATGCTCCACAATAGCTTCAATGGCCACAGTTCCCAAACTAATGGCAACCACCCCAAGGAAATTGGTAGCCTACAAACCAATGGAGAAGACCTCAACAATGGTCTAACAATACTAGATACCCACCTTTACAACCTCCAGCAAATATACCTGCACTAATGCCACCACCTACAAGTTCTGGACCTCAAAAATAGACTTAGTTGCCTCCACAACCTCAGCCAAATCCAAATAACTACTAGCCACAACAACCAATGTATGTTATTGATGCTTAGTAGTATCATTCTTATGCTCTAAATGTCATAGACATACATTTGAGATCTGGTACAACCCTACCAACACCTGAACCACCTTTGATAACTGAAATACTAGATCCTCCTATAGCATCAGCATAAGCAACTTCTCTACCACAAATGGTTGACCCAGCCAATGTAACTAGTTCAGCTCAAACTCAAACAGTAGTTGAACCTCCTTTTCCACAAAAGCTCATACAAAGTAAACCTACACAAATAGAGGAACAATCCTTTGACATCATTGACCAGCTAAAGAACATGCATGTCTAGATTCCTTTGTTCCAAGCTATTAAGGATGTTCCTATTTATGGAAAAGCTATTTGAGAAGCATGTCTTAAAAAGCCTGGGAGGAAGAAAAAGGACCCAACCACAGTCCATGTTATAGGAAAATTGGCTGACATCATGTTAGAGAAATTGGTTATTCCTAAATATTCTGATCCAGGAAGTCCAGTTATGAATGTGATTATAAATGGTCAGTCAGTTAAAAATGCCTTGATTGATCTTGGTGCTTCTATAAATGTAATGACCAAGGATACTATGAAAAAGCTGAACATAGAAGGATTACGGGCTACCCCAACAATTCTACAACTTTCCAATAGTTCTAATGTCACTCCTGATGGGATGATAGAGGACATAGTAGTAGCCCTAGATTCTCTAGAGTACCCTGCAAATTTTATGATTCTATCCCCAAAAGTCAACTTAGTTGGTTACCCTATCATTTTAGGATGATCGTGGTTAGCTACAACTGATGCAAATACAAGTTTTAGGTTAGGGAGTATGACCATATTGGATGGATAGGAAATAAAGAAATTTGTCCTACATCCTCCAGCACAACCCCAACTAGATTTAAGAAAACCTGTATGGCCAGATTTAAGGGATGGAGAGGAAGAGTTAAACTCTGTAGTATAGCTTATAATGTTACATAGATAGTCTTTTCTAAAGCTACATGAGGAGGACTCAATAATCTAGAGTATTCTTAATAATACTTGTGTGGTAGAAAAGGATGTATCTGACAGCTCTATGTTGGAACTAACTACATATGATGAATATACTGAGAAATATTTTCTGCCTAAGGAGCCAGACATTATCCATCAGCTTTTACCATGTGAACTAGGTACAAGTCCCATCTCTAAAGTTTCTATGGTTAATATCACAACTACTATTGAGTTTTCAAAAGGTCACAATCTCCATGTCAATAACAAACTGCCTCCCAAATAGTTGAAACAGTTAACAGAGCTTCTTCAAAAACATGAAAATGCTTTTGCATTGGACTATGGAGATATGAAAGGTTTAAGCCCCACATTATGCACTCATAGAATATATATCAATGAAGGGTGCTTGCCACTCCATCAACCCCAGAGGCAGATTAATCCAACACTCAGGGAAATAGTTAAAACTAAACTACAAAAATTGCTTGATGTTAGTTTTATATACCCTATATCTGATAGTCGGTGGGTCTCACCTCTGGTTATAGTACCTAAAAAGGGAGGGAAATGGAGGATTTGTGTAGATTATAGAGAATTGAATAAGGCAACAAAGAAGGATCATTTTCCTTTACCATTTATTGATCAAGTTCTAGATACTCTGGCTGCTAAGAAATATTTTTCTTTTCTTGACGAATATAGTGGTTATAATCAGATAAGTATAGCTCCAGAGGATCAAGATAAGACTACATTTACATGCCCATGGGGTACTTTTTCATACTCTGTATTGCCATTTGGCCTATGTAATGCTCCAGCAACATTTCAAAGAGCTATAATTAGTATTTTTGCTGACATGTCACATGACTGTATGGAAATATATATGGATGATTTTACAAAATTTGGAGTGACCATTGAGGAGGTGTTGATGAATCTTAAAAAGGTTCTTGTCTAATGCAAAGAACATAATCTATCACTTAATAGTGATAAATGTTTCATGCTTATGTAGGAAGGGTAGTGCTTGGTCATTTTATATCATCCACAGGGATACAAGTGGACCCAACCAAGATAGAGGTAATTGTAACATTGTCCACACCTACTAAACCAAAGGATGTAACATCTTTTTTAGGTCATGCTAGCTATTATAGGCATTTCATTCAAAATTTTAGTCAAATAGCTAGTCCTTTATATACACTGCTGACTAAAGAAGCTAAATTCATTTGGACACCAGCATGTAATGAATCCTTCCTATAGCTTAAGAAACTCCTCACCACAGCACCAGTTATTAAGGGACCAGATTGGTCTATTCCATTTCATATCCATACTAATGCATCAAACTATGCTATAGGTGTTGTATTAGGACAAAAGCTTGCTAACTTTGAAAATGCAATCTATTATATTAGTAAAGCCTTCATGGCCCTGAACTAAACTACATAGTAACTAAGAAGGAACTTTTAGCTATAGTTTATGCATTAAACAAATTATGACACTATGTAATTGGCTATCCTATTTTTGTTCATACTGACCACTCAGCCATAAAGTACTTGATGAGCAAACCTGCTGTAACTGGCAGATTGGCAAGATGGCTCTTGTTATTGCAGGAGTTTGATATAACCATTGTTGATAAGCCAGGCAAGGCCAATGTAGTTGCTGACTATTTGTCTAGACTTCAACTTGCTGATGAAGATCCAACTCCAATTGAAGATACATTTCCAGATGAGCATCTATTCCACATAGCAACCCATACACCATGGTATACAGATATAGCAAACTATCTTCCTGCAAATAAAATGCCCCCACACTTCTCCCAAAAAGATAGGAAGAAGCTTGCAGAGAAAAGTTTTCATTATTCATGGATAGATAACAATCTCTTCTATACTAGACTAGATCAAATCATGAGGAGATGTGTCAGGGAAGATGAAATATATGACATACTGCATGCCTATCATGACGAACCATGTGGAGGCCACTTTGCAGGAAAACAAATAGCATTAAAGATACTTACAACTGGATATTATTGGCCAACATTACATAAGGATGCAGCAACTTATACAACCAAGTGTGACAAATGCCAAAGAATGGGTTGGCCAACCAGATCAGATGAGATGCCACTCAATCCACAAGTTGTTGTAACACCCTTTGATAAGTGGGGTATGGACTTCATAGGCCAATTGACCCACCATCAAATGGAAAATCCTACATCTTGGTATGTAAGGATTATTTAACAAAATGGGTGGAAGTCAGAGCAATGAAAAATGCAAGAGATGAGAAAGTAGCTAAATTCTTATATGAAGAAATATTTACACGCTACGGAGTTCCCACAGAACTTGTAATAGATCAAGGAGCCCAGTTCACATCAAATTTGATCACTGAACTTATGAAAGAATATAGCATAAGGCACCGAAAATCCAGCCCTTATCACCCTCAGGCAAATGGGTAGGAAGAGGTCACCAATAGAGAAATTGAGGCCATTCTGACCAAGACAGTGCAAATACATAGGAGGGATTGGAGCAGCAGGTGAACTAAAGCCATCTGGGCTTACCGAACTACATGGAAGACAACAACTGGATTCACCCCATTTGAACTTGTGTATGGAAAAGCAGTAATGTTGCCCATTGAATTTGAACATAAAACATTGTGCATTGCTCTGGAACTAAACATCAGCCTTCCTGCAGCATAAGAAGAGAGACTTCTCCACTTGAACTCACTAGATGAAATGAGAAAGATAGCTTTGGAAATAACAAAGATCATTCAGAAAAAATGAAAGAAGTGGCATGATGCACATATCAAGAATAAACACTTCCAAGTGGGAGATTGGGCTCTTTTATATGATTCTCGATTCAAGGAGATTCTAGGAAAATTGTAGACTCGGTGGCTAGGGCCTTACGAAATTCAGTATATATTTGACAATGGAGAAGTGCAGCTGACAACCATTGATCTAGTCCAGTTCACACTACTTGTAAATGGCCACCGGTTGCACCTCTATCATAAACCACAGACCAAGGATGAGTTCCTACAATAGTTCCAACCACAAAATTTACTAGCTCCTATGGACATAGTTGCTGCAATGGAGGGTGCAAGCCTTCTTCCTGCAGTCGTACCATAACAAGCCTTCAATGAGAAACCATAATAAAACCTCATTCCATCTGAGGTCTATTCTTTCATTCATTTTTCATTTTCTTCTTATCAACTCCTCTCATTTCTTTGTCATCTCCACATCACCCTAGTCATATCCACGTTATATGTTGTACTTTGGCTACGGTCTATTTTTAATTTTAAAATCTTTATTGTATCTTTCATACCTTTTCATTCTAATTTTGGGAAAGATTTCTTGAGTTTGACATGACTTAAAAGGACTATCATTTATATGAGAACACTTCCAATTAAAACCTTGATGTCCTTCATAATTAATGGCATCATTATTTTACATGCCAAACATAACGGAGCCATGTTAAGAGAATGTGGTATTGGCATTTCTCAGAAAGATCAATTTGAATTCTGAGAAGAAGGTATTTGCAGAGTGTTAAGGGGGTAAAAGTTATCAGGGTGGTGAGGATAGAGAAATTTAAAACTAGACATTTTGAAGATGGGAGGACAATTGAAGAGACATGAGCCAATTGTCCATGGTATTCTACTAGCGGATGTGGAAGCAGTCCATAGTTTTAATGCTTGTGGATGGCTTGGCTACTTCCTGTAGTTAACAAAGTTCAATGAAGAAGTAGCAATGGAGTTTATGAGGACATTCAATGAAGGAGAAGCCACAGTATGGGGATTAACAGTGATTGCTACTAAGGAGTAGATAGTAGAAGTCACAAGACTACCAGTTAATGGAGAGGATTATCCAAATGAACATGATGCCAGGTCATCTCGGGCATAGTTTTCTCGGCTAGGTTACCCTCCACTGGAAATCTCAAAGAAAGGGTGTAAGAGACTCTCTCTTCCAGTGCCATATCCAGAATTGGCGAACCATATCATTAGGTATATGACCTGCGAAGGTAGATTTTCAAACATACACGCTCATCATTTTAAGCTACTCAGTTGTGTAAGGCATAACATTCAAGTTAATAACCCCAATTTCCTTTACAATATGTTTTGTATTAGTCCAAAAAAACTCAAAAAGGAAATGAAAATTCTATTTCTCATCATGCCCTAGTTAAGCTTTTAGTTGAAAGATCTCTTAGAGATTCCTCCCCTATATCGTGGGCAGAATTTGTTGAATTTAAAACCTTGCAGCCTTAGGCCAACCCTATCCTGCAAAATTTAGGGAATGAGGAAGAGATTGTAGGGCCTAGTTAGAATCCAGCTGAAATAGAGAAAGAACCAGCATTACCCCCTACTGATAAATTTGTTGAGCATATTTTAGAGGGTGATATACCTATTTCTTCCAGAGACAAAGGCAAACATAAGGTTGATGAAGAGAGCCCTAATTTTAAAAGGAAAACCAAAAACCCTTCTGTTCAAGTGGCAAAGAGAAAAAGGTCTACTCCTACAGCAACTAATCCTGTAACATCTACCCCAGCACCATCTAAACCAAAATGGACCCGCAAAGCAATAGAGGTTAATGAGGTTCATGTACGTCAAAGCCCTCGCATGCGAGGTCAAGTATCAAAACCTCATGTAGAATTGTAGGTCAAGAATATTCTAGATGACTCTCTTGTACAATTGGAACCCCAAAATGTGGAAACATGTGAAAATGAGCCTGACAATCTAATGTCACAGGGTGATCAAGAAATGTGTGAGTCAAATCTTGTTGTAGTCATACAAAATGCCCCTAAAAGTGTTCAACCTACTTCTCCACCAGTCCCTGTATACTCTAATGTTTCTGTCATACCTTATAGATCCTCCTGGTACACCCATTATTTCCAGCAAGTTGCTAAGGAACAAAAGAAGAAAGCTATGGCCCAGGAATTCCCTTCGTCTACAATTCAATCTGTATTATTTGGTCTATACAATCACTTCATTTTTCAAAAGACCTTGTGGAAACAAGAATGAGACCAAATGCAGAAAATAATATTTGATAAAGATGAGGAAATTGAATCCCTTAAGGAGCAGCTTGAGAAATAGAAACAACAGATGAATAAGGCCTTAAAGTTAACTGGCCAAGTCATGGCCTGTAGACCACCACCAAGGGTGTATTCCATTTGTCTGAAGGAACAGTTTCTACTATTTCAACTAATGATGACAATAAGGAATATTGACTGTGAATTTAAAACTGCTCAAGATTTTTACAATGTGTATCAAACTCTTCCCTCATGGCAGAAGAATTTGTTGTGTGAACTATATCTACATAATTTCATAATTCCACATGAAACAGAGTGGAATCCTCTACTTTACATAGGGATGTTCACCTTAGAGCTTTAATGTCATGGATGCATAACTAGACAAATTATGACTAGCAGTTAAATGTCTACAGAGATCTTGAAAAATCTGAACCATTGCCACTATGGGTTGAATCACATAAGCCTGATGATCTTCTAAGAGATTGGTTCAGATTAACTTATGGGAAACAAAAACTAGAGGTTAGGGCTAAAGTGTTTACAGAAAGAGAAAAGGTTTACAAAGATTACCAGACACTCCCAAACTTTACACAACAAAGAGCTTTTTCAGGGATTAGGAACCGATGGAACCGACTGCCAGAAGCCTTCAAAAAGGAAGAACCACATAGCCCTATCAATTATGAGGTAGCTATTCATAGGGTGACCAAATACATACAACTGGGCCAACAGATTAGAAAGGAACTATGGATGCCCTTGTCTTTTCAACCTCCTACACTTCTTTGGCCTCTTTATGATAATGATGCTACTAGAGTAGACTTGTTAGTTGAGGAGCACAGAGGTGAACACTGGGAGTGCACCAAAGGATTCTTCTACATCTTCAAAAGTGGGAAGAAAGGGAGAACCACAGTCAGCAACTTCAGAGCTATGGCAAAGAAGTATAATGCTTGAGGACAAGCATTTGAATAGTGGGGGGTAGATGATGAGGCATATTAATGTCTTAATTTTTATGTAGTTTTCATAGTTTGGACACACTCTGTGCTTTGTCAAAACATTTCTAAACACTTGTAGTAAATATCTTGTGAACTTATACCTGAGATAGCTAGAATCTTGTGAACCTATTATTTGTACACTTGTAGTAAATATCTTGTGAACTTATCTTGTGCAATTATCTGTTGTTAGCCAAGATGTGTTTACTATTTTGTAGCAGTAGTATAGATTCTTCCAATGCATTTTAATTTCCTAAAGCATAGGTGTTATGACTCCTAAAGGAACTTAGTGCACAAACTGTGCTGACCCATTTCAAGTCCTACATCCTTGGATTGACAATTCAAGTGTATTTCATGATGGAATAGGTAATCCTTAGAATACATATATTATCCTTGAGAGAGAGACAATGGCATGATTATCTTCATCTATTGTGAAACTATATAGTCAGCATGGTCTCCTTGCTTTCCTTTTCCTTGGTTCTAAGGTGGGGGATTAGCGTTGGCTTGGTTCTTCCCAACATTGTGTAGTGGGAACACATTCTGATATATATGCAAATTGGCATTAGGTGAAGCTTGGGCTAGTGTGTCCACTTAGATCTCCTTTCGGCCAATGAGATCTTGGATGTAGTATTTTAGCTTCATGCACCTTAGGGTAGTGTGTCTTGGGAGTGGCATCATCAAATTGCAGAATTGGTGGGTATGTGATTAGGTTGGCCTTGGCCATTTAGTGAAAGATAGCATCCAGAGGTTCACCAAGTTGTGTGAAGGTTCTCTTCTGGTAAGTCTGGGCTCTAGGTCTATTCTAATTGGTAGTAGTGGAGATGGCATTCACCTAATTGGTCAAATTTCCTTGATGGGCTTGATGTGCTTGTTGCTGATAGTTTTGCATGGGTTGTTGGGGGATCTGAGGTGTTTTTTGTTGGTATTATTGTAGAGATTGTTGATAGATGGGTGCTTGTTGATGTTGGTATGCATAAGTTGGTGTAGGACTGGCCACAATGATTTGAGCATGCTTGGTGTCTGTGGCTCCATCGATGACAGTGTTTTTGTTTTGATTCTAGTAACAGGTTCTGTCATTGTTGGGTTTACTATGGGAATCACCTTTGTAATGCTAGATTGTACCTTCCTCTAGGAGGCCTCTTTTGATATCTATCCCCTTGCTTTTGATATCTTGATAAGTTTGGATGTAGTTCATCCTCGTGAAGTGGGATAGTTTGGGATGCAAGTTATCATTGAAGATCTCAGTTAGATGGTTTTTAGGCAATTGGTATGATAACGTGGTTGTGAGGTTTTCTCATCATTGCAAATAGTCAGCTAGGTTTTCTCCTCTCTATTTTGAGTTACATAGGTCTAGTAAAGATAACTCATTCTCAACATTGTGGGCATATTGGGCAATGAACTTCTAAGAGATCTCAACAAAAGTTGTGATGGTCCCACAAGGTATCTTGTAAAACCACTCAATAGCAGTTCCTCCCAAGCTTTTGGGAAATAGGCATAAAAGGTAATTATCATTGTATGATACCTCTTGTTAGGCCATATAGAACTCTTTGATGTGGTTTACAGGGTCTCCTTTCGCTCGATATTTATCAATTTTGGGTGTCTTGAGGTGCTTAGGGAAAGGAATAGTTGTGATTGATCGATCAAATGGATAGGGACACACCTCTTCAAACTTGAAGGTCTCATTCTCTATGCCATCTTTGAGCTCCTTAAGAGCATTTTTCATTTCTTCCCACTCAGCATTGATTGGCATTGGAGTAGGTACTCCCATTTGGAAAGGGTCTAATGGTACTAGTGAATAAGGGTGATTTTGAGGTGGATATTGTGGAGTGGGATATCGAGATTGCCCAGCAAGATAGGTAGATTGGAATGGATTTTGGGGTGATGATTTCTGGGGAGGATATTGTTGTTGAGGTGCAGGGGTGTATTGTTGTGGAGGATATGGAACTGCTTGCTGGTGCTAGGGGATGATGGGATGCTATTGTTGTGATGGGTATGATGATGCTTGTTGTTGTGGGATGATGGGATATTGTTGTTTCTATGCTGGGAAGTACTATTGTTGCTAAAGAGGCTGGTGGAATGGTGCATCTTGTTGGTAGGCTTTACCTTGATGCACTTGGCTTTGCGCTTGGTTGATGTAGGTTGGGTGCATTCTTGCATTTGTTAGGGGTGGAACTGATGTATGGAAGCTGAAAGTAGGAGGTGGTTGGTCAAGGTATCTTATGAGATGTGAAGAAATTTGTTTTTGGGGTGGTGGAACCACATGAGATGCGGAGGGTGAAATAGATAGGTATATATGTATGAAGGAAAGGATGAAGCTAGTGGAGGTTGTGATGGTTGTTGTTGCACTTCTTGGGGGAAGGTGGCTTGTTGGTTTTCTGGCATGGATGTGGAGAAGTGGGTTGGTATGTTGAAAGCTAACATTTCTTCTCAAGTAAGGCCCCATCGAGAACTGGTTTGTGGTGGGAGTTTTGATGTGGAGGATACTGGAAAGGTAGATGTGATGGGAGTTTGGGACATGAATGGTGGATTTGAAATCCCATGGAAGGCATACTTGTTGTAAATGTAGCTTGTTGGGCTTGTGCTTGTGTAAATGTTTGTTGGGGTGTGGATGAAGATGCTTGTGTTCCCCATGAGAAGGGTGGTGCTGATGTGGAAGCTTGATGGGAGAAGGAGGAAAATGATTGTGTTGCCCCTGGAAATGATGTCATGGGTGTAGAAGCTTTTGGATTGAATGGGAAAGATGATTGCATTTCCCCCAAGAATGATGGTATTGAGGTAGAGGCTTGCTTTGAGAAAGAGGGAAATGATTATGTTGCCCCTGGATATGATAATGTTTCTTGGCCCATAGGAGGTGGAGGAATTACTCATGTAAAGGCTTGTGTGGGAGGTGGTGATTAGTTTTTTGAAAAGCTTTGGGTATGAATGATGGCTTGAGCTACTATGGAGGATGATGGTTTGCCCATAATAGGAAATGGAGTGGATTGTGTCACTTGTGTTGTAGGGCTCATGAAACTACTTTACAAAAATATGGGAATGGTGGACATTTCTTGAGACATTTGCAAGGTAGGATCAGGCATTTGTTGGATGATGGGAGTGTATGCCTTTTCTGAGATTTGGATGGCATTTATGGGAATGTGAGGTTGGAGATATGGTGGGATGGGAGTACCCTCCTATGTGAAGTTAGCCAATATGTTTTTATGATTCTGAGCAATGAGTGCACTGACCATTTGTGCATTCCCTAGATGATTCATGAATTTTTCCATTGCAAAAGAAATGGGGGGATATTGGGATCATCCCATATATTACCAGTTTGTTAGATCTAGGGATTGTAAGCTACCATCGTCCTGGTAGAAATGTTGGGATTGGATGACCTAGTGGTCTAATAATGATCCATATTCCTTCATTTCCTAGATCTTTTCTCGACGGGCATGGAGTGGAGATCTAGCAGATGAAAATGCAAAGGATGGATGGATGCAAGATGTTCCTAAGAAACTCTGAGGATGATGGATTTCTAGAATGTGATGCAAGGATTTGGATTAACTCTAAGAATGGAGAAATGATATAGGATTGATGAGATGCTCTGATTTGGGTCAAGGATGGTGGAAGATTGATGGAAGATGGTGAAAGATTGGTGAAACACTTGGCGAATGACAGAGGATTGGTGGAGGATCGGTGGAGTGCTCAAAGATGATGGTAGATTGGTCGAGGATTGTGGAGGATGATGAAATATTTACTAAGTGTCAACAAATGAGCTTTTGCTTCCTAATGTAGGATCAATGGTAGGATTTTTCAACCTAGGATAGACTAATGATCTTCGATCAACTGGATTCTTATCCATGCAAGACAATATCTTGCTCAAGATGATGAGGTTTACAAGGACAAGTATAGATTTCCTTTAGATAATGCTTTGTCAAAGGGGGAGATTTTTTATTTGGGATAAGGATTGGAAGAAACTCAAAGGATAGGACAAAAGGTGAATGGATTCAGATTACTAGATTTGGATTCAGAATTGGATGATGGGTTTGGACTAAGATGGTGTTTTAATGATTTGGATCAAGGATGAAGGGCCAAGGATTTGGGATCCTGATTGTGGATTGTTGATGGAAGGATGATGAAGACTGGTTGAATGATGCTTCATTCTAAGAGGATGACCTAGATGCACCTAGGAAGATGAAAAAGAAAGAAATGATGCAACTAAGGATTACTTAAATGTAACTAAGGATGGATGGTGATGCAAGGATGAAACTAGGATGAGCTAGGATGAAGGAATGTCAAGATAGGATTGTGCAATTTTGTAGGAAGAATGGATATACGATGGGCCCATCTAGTCTTCTCTCTCTAGATTGACATAGAGATGGTTAACTTTTTATCAGAATGTGAACTGCTTCACTTTTGCATTATACTCAATGTTTTCCAATCTCTCTTGATTTTTCTCTTCTGTTTGGATCACTTTAAGGGAATGTTGGTGATATTTTAGATTTATTTCTACAAGTTTCTTCTCTTGATAGACTGGGGATCTAGGAAGTTTGGCCTTCTTATGTTGGTTTAAATTAGACATAGCTTGGGGAGATTTTTGGCAATTATTTTTGAAACAAGGCTTTGGATGTCTAATTTTGAAGGATCTTTCTACAAGGCTTTTATTTTGAAGATTTTGGCCCAATTTTTTGATGTCTCAATGGAAAAGGATTTAATGGACAATAGTCACTTTGAAAATAATCCCGACAAAGGACAAGGCAATCTTGTCGGATACAAGAAATGTTTCGACCACTAAAAATGATATTTTTCCCAAAGAGAGCGTATGTTTTGAAAAATGTTTGCACTAAGTTTGAACCTTGAAAATACACCAAATAGGACTACCTAAGGGAAGGTGAGTATCAAAATATTTTCCCACAACTTGATACCCCAAAAGAGGGATACATATGATGAGTGTCTTAAGGTGATCTGGGAAACTACAAGGATCAATCCTTGCACAAAGATTGTGATACTTTTGGGGGTAGATTGGGTAGCTTCTAAGTTAACAAGTTTGTAGTTGTTCTGTGGAGTCCTCCCAATTAGTTTGTACGCATGTGACTCACTTAAGAGCCTAGTTTACCATGCCAAAATAGTAGGAATATTCACCTACCTCAGGCTACCATCAACAGGCATCGCTCAAGCTTGAGGGGATGAAGCAAGAGTTTTCTCAACACTTTGTTTCTATATCAATCAGGGATGGTACTAGTTTTGAGATCGTTCTCCAAAGAGGAAGTTCTTTTCTCTCTAGACAAGCCTCTCTAGAAGTAAAATGAATGAACTAATCCAAGTTCAATTTCACTTTTACATCACTTAATTAAGAGGATTTTGCAGAAATGGGAAATTTTAAAAGACACATCAAGAACTTATTTTTCTTTCCCAAATTGATTTTAAGTGATTTTGAAAACACATGTGATTTAAGTTTTGATTTGTTCTTTCCCCTTAAAAAAACAAGAACTTTGAGCGATTTGCAATTTCTTTATTTTGGGCATTCAAGATTGAATTCATGTTCTTTAGGAACTTTGAAATTGTACTTTGAAAAATAAGGGAATAGAGATGCTTTTCTTTCACCTTTCAAGTCATTCAAGAGTGTGTTTGATTTTGACTCAAAGAAAAATGACTCTTTTTGGACCTTGGTTCATTCCTTTAGTCCAAGCTTTCATTCAAGAAATTTCTAGTTTGCAGTTTTTAAACCCAAAACAGAAGTTCCTAGATTGATTTTGTGCATGAAAATTTTAAGAAAAAATCAAGATTTTACAATAAAAAAAAATTTTGAACCAATAAAAAAGCTTTAGAAATATTTTAGGAAAGTTTAGTAACCATTAGGACTCCTTAGGAACTGAATAGGAAAGATAGGCAAATTTTTCCTCCTAATTTGCATGAATCATTGAAAACACTTAAGAAGATGCAAACGAAGTTCACTTTGATTGAGAAAAAGGTTTTAAGATTGCTTTGAGAACACTTTAGAATGATCTTGAATTTATTAGGAACAATATAGGAATGACAAAGCAAATTTGTGGTTCTTTTTAAGCTCCCAAAGTTTGAAGTGTTCCTAATTTGCATAAATGACTTTAAAAAACCCTAGATTTGCATGAATGAGGTTCTTTTTATCCAAATAAAAGACATTAGAAGTGTGTTTTGAGTGTTTTAGGACCACTTAGAAATGACTTGAGTTGATTAGAATTTGATTGTTTTGTTAGCTTTTTAGACATTCCAAAGTGATTTTAAGGTTCATTTTAACCATTTAGGCAAAGTGTGTAAGATTTTGCATGTTCAATTTTAAACCCAAATTGAAATGATTTTCTATAACCCCAGATGTGATCTAGGAAACCCCAGATGCAATCCTGGATTTAAATGAATGTGATTACCTTCCCAGATGCGATATGGGAAACCCAAGAGATCCCGGATGTGATCCCAAATTCAACTGTATGCGACACTAGACCAGATGCGATCCGGGAAATCCCAGATGTGATCCTGGAAACATGGGGTGTGAACCTTCTTTCTATATGCGATCCCTGGCAGAGTGAAACAGGGTAGAAATGGAGTTTTTATGCAAGATTTGTAATTTTTTTTGTGAAAATGACCCTCCTCATGGATTTTTCTAAGAAATAGGCTTAGGTTATGTAAGAAGAAGAATAAGGAGTAGATGGATTAGAAGAATAATAAGACTAAGAAGAGGAAGAAGATTTCAAAATGCTCCCTCCACCTACAAGCTTGAAAAAATCATAAAACACTCCAAAACACATCAGAATGTTTGCAAAAGAACCTGTGAAGTGGGTCCCACCAGGCGTGCCAGAATGTAGACTATGGTTTATCTGTATCTATTTTGAAAGGCATAAATAAGAAAACATTAGATGAATCTAAGAATTTATATCAGTTCAAAAACATAAACATAAAAACCAATCCACCTCAGATTGAGCCAAAATAAATACATTCAAGCATTATTTGATTTCCTCTAATTATGAGGGATGTGGGTGTGATCTCTAAGCACTTGGAGCTTGTCTCTAATGCATTCTAGGAAGGATTTTATATGATTCATAACTGATTTAGAAAATCTTGAATAAAAACTAAGTTCAATTCATTAATCTTTTTCTAGGATGTGTGTAAAAAAGCATGAAATCTAACAAATATGGTAAATGCTTAAGCTCTAGAATGAATCTAACATTATAAAACTACTCAATGTAAAAGATGTGAATTGGTGTTTTTCTCTTGGAAGAGGAGGGTATTTATAGGATTTTAGGAAGGGCTTGGGTTAGGAAGGAGTTTTAGGGTCAGAGGTAAGGTTTGGGGTAGAGTTTGGGTTATGGTAAGGTTTAACCTTGGTTAAGGTTGCTCACACATGTGTGAGAAACACTAGGGAAGTCGTTTGCAAAGGTGATAAGAGTGGAAGAAGAGACATGGGTCTCATTTATGGCTTGTAAGAAGCCTTAATGAGGATGTAAGAGGCTTTTAATGAGTGTGTAAGGCTCATTTATGAGAGGCTTTTACCCAAAGGCTAAGAAAAGGGTAGGAATCACTTTTTAATTAGATTTAGGGTGAGATTAGGAAATTCTAGAAGAGGTTAGGGATTTCTAGAAGATTTTCAAGGTTTTAGGATTTAAATAAATATTTTATTTATTTAAAGGATTTTTGGTCAATTTATCAATTAATAATTAATAAATAGGGGAAAATCACTCAAACTTGATTTAAATAATTTGGGGAGGGATTCTTTAATTAAAGATGTTTGATTAAAATAGGAGGAATTAATCACATAAAAATAAATTAATTAATTAATAAATGATGATGTCATCAGGGGTTTTTGGAAAATAAAAATAATTTTATTTTCTAAAGGATTATTAGGTGTCTACATAGGGTACCATCCATTGCTTAGTGTAGTTTGATCATGACTGACTTATGGTTCTTTGACATGATTGCAGTCATTGTTGCAGATGGTCCATTTGGAAATGATATCATAGCAACATCAACTCAAACAACAACATTTGATGTTGCTATTGTACTGTTTGGATGGGATACCCACAAAAATGACTCACATGATGTGCATGTGTTCTGCATATTGATCATGCTACCTCCTTAATGTTGATCTATTTCTATTGACTGTGTTATCATGCCTTATGTACTTGGAATTGGCTTGTGAATCTTGAGTGTCCCATGGCCACTACTACTTTACTGACTACTTCCCTCATCATTTATGGATTAGTGCTCCTCCTTGAGGTTGTGGGGGATGATTAGGAACTCTATAGAAATGGGGCTCCTGATAACCCTCATAGTTTCAATGTGGCGTGCTAGGAGGTCCTATCACTTGATCATGGATTCTCTTGGCCTGTGATGTGGGTTTTCTCAAGGAGATTTGAAGGCTTCCTGAAAGGGCCCACATTACAAGGCAACATCATTTGTCACACTTCAACACCTTGTGATTGTTGTTATTCAAACAATCACCTATACTTTGAGAATGGCCTTTGGAGAGGCCATCCTCTTAGTACATGTGATTATCTAAATGAGGGAAACATTAGTGTCACAAATTTCGTATCTGCACATGGAACAAACAAGTTAGTGAAAACATGGTATCTTCTTCCTCTTTCTACAACATTCTTCTAAGTGCATATGTCTTGTAGCATGATTTTTCTTTCAGAAGTGTATGGCTTGAGTATGCATATGCATAATTATAGATGAGGGTATGTAATAGGATGCCATTCATTGCTTAGATCCTTTGGATCTAACCCCATCTCTTTCTTCTTTGTAGGTTCCTGATCAAATAGGAGCACACTGGATTCATACTCGAGTCAACATTCCATCTCTTCAGGCAATGTATGGTACCCTCATTATTTATGTTCATCCTCTTATGTATGCATCTATTCATGCATATTTTTCTTCAAGTTGGCTATGCTCACGACCTGTGTGAGCCCATATGATTTCATCCTTCACTTCTTTTCTTTGTACAATACTTACAAGTTATTTAGCCATATATACATGTAATCTTCAGATGTAGAGATTTATTTTACCTTATATGTACTTTATCTTATGAAATGAACACAAATCTAAATAAGATCATTTAATAATGCAAACTAGGGTACTATAGTCACTCATCTAGTAATTAGGTTACCAAAATGAAATGGGCATGAAAATATGGTAATATTTCTGGTGACCTTAGCTAAGCGCTTTCCTGCTAAGTACCATTGACCATTTTCCTTTTGCATCCATTGGGCATAGAGTCCTATGGGTCTCAAAACTGAACCTGACTCCCAAAAAAAATTCTTCTCTTCCACAAAACCCTAAGTGCGTGAGACAAATTGGTATTTCTCTGAGAGACTTATCATGTGAGGATTGATGATTTGTATCAGTGGGCACTAAACTCACTAGTACCAACCATTGATTCTTTCTTGATGGATCTTTGCAAAGTAGCATCAATGTGTCTCTAGCTTATTTTTAACCACACAACAAAACTAAAACACACTTGTGCTAGAGCACTTAGGGAAAAATTGAAAACTTCTACCCTATCCTATCCTAACTAGTATTAGAAAATTGGTCAAATAAATCCATTGACTGGACTGTTGAAATAACTTCCCATCCTCCTTAGAGTGTTATACCTTTCACATTTGATGCCAACAAAGAGGATATGGAACATAAAAACAAAATAAACTACTCAGCATATCCATCCTTTAAATTGGTAGTCCAGAGTACTAACCTTAAATAGATCATAGATGTTGTCTATCCAGGGAGGTTGATAAGATTGAACAAGCTCCTAGTCATCAAGAAATGGACCTCTAACATCATCCTCCGCTGAATTATTGAGCATGGGTGTTTCATTTGACCTGATTTGAGCAAGGCATCTGATAGGAAATCCCTTTGAGAGTATGAATCTAGGCCTTTGCATGTTGATTTTCCTTTCTTGCTCAATATGCACCTTATTAATGACCTCAGCATGTTGATCAAAATTATGTCCCTCCATGATGACCTTCCACACCAATTCTTCTTCTAGAGTTAGAGGATCATCTTCCTCTTCTATTGGAAAAGTTAGTAGCTCATCAAAGCTATCAAATTGCATCATTGATTCTTTATCATGGTCCAAGGGACATGATTCTTGAGATCCATTTTGTTGTGAAGATTCTTTCACCACTTTTCCACAGGTAGTTCTATATTCTTCAAATGGGACAACATTTCCCTCCTTAAAAACAAACTCTTCTTTAAGAACATGCATGTTATTATCTATTTTAGGAGGATGAGGAACATCAACAAGAGTTGAGAAGAAAACATTAATTATGGAGTGAAAATATTCTTGTTGTTCTAAGATAGCAAAAATCATATCTTCTTCATCTTTACTAACATAATCAAGGAGCTCAACCAATAAATCTTGTATTGTCTCATCTTGCTCAATATAAGGAGGAATTTCCTTAAATAGATCAATTAGGACCTCACCTTCTTCACTTGTTTCCTTACTCTTATCTTGTTTCTCTAATTCATCATGTTGTAACAAATCTATCTACTCCTCATGGTAATTATGAAAGAGTACACCTAAAAGACACGATTCATCTTCTTCCCGATGGTCTAAAATGCTATGGGGTGGAAGGACCTCTTCAAGGATTGGCTCATAAGGCTTTAACTACTAAAGGATGGGCTCATTGTTACTTGCAAAGGAAAACCATTTAGGTGTCTCCTCTATAGGAATAGAATGGAGTGAATGGAAATCTAGGATGGGATCATGAAGAGGCTCTAAAAATGCATGGAGGTTAGCCCCCTATTGATTAGGATTTTGAATTCAAGGAGAAATCCTAAACCTAGCAACTTCAATAGAAGTGATAGGGGACTTACCAGGCAAGAAAATTAGAATTTGAGCCTTGTGATTATTTTATCTAGTTTGCAAAGCTTCTAGGTCTTCCTCTTTAGTGGGGAATTGTACCTCTAGGCTTGTATTCCCTTTAAAATTTTGACATACAAGAGTAGCCTCCTTCTGTAGTATCTTATTGGCCTCTTTTTATTTGTTAGTAGTAGCAGCTAGAAGTCATAGCTCATGCTTATGAAAATCATCATTTCTTGCTAATTCTTTTTGGAGGTCCTCTTCATTTTTTGCACCTATCAGATAGATGACCCTTACTACTTCTTTATGCTCTTCCAGCTTTTCCTCATTGGCCTTCTCTTATGTCAAGATCTGCTAGTTCTTTTCTTCAAGGGTCTACTCATGGGTTTCTATCTTTCCCTCTTGGTGCCTTGAGAACTCTTCTTTTTGGGCCACCATCTCTATATACTGTCTTGAGAATTATTCCTTTTGAGCCACCATCTCCACATACTATTTCATGAAAGACCTCATTTCTTCTTGAAAACTTCTCAACCAGTCATTGGAGTTCATATCTGAAGTGGTTTTGGATTGATTTTAAGGATTGTAATGGTGACCCTCATAGAGTGGTTCATAGGAATACTGCCATGATTCTTGATATGGAGTGGGAGGGTATGGCGGTTCATATGCATGCTAATAATTTTCTATTGGTAGGCTATTTTGGCTACATGTTACTGCTTGGCTAGCTTGATATGTCATGAATGAAGGCACATGGGTAGCTTTCTCATGGTATGGGGGGTGATAGGGAAAATATGTATTAGGAAAGGCCATGCTTATTCATCAAATGACCTAGTAAAAAGGATATTTTATGAAACTTACCAGCACTTGGACTACTTAAACCAGTAGCTTTTACTCAGAGTCACCAAGGTGTTTGGAAAAAATACCTCTAAAGGCTGATTGCATTGAGGATCACACCAAAAATTTCATTGAATGATGGGAAACATCACTATCCCATCGTGCATGCAAAAAATTGTTGTCACTAAGGATTGTACCAGAATGAGCTACGTGTGAAACCTAGCAATCCTATGAAACATGGGACTAGTTTCAGGCTGTGGGTGACCTATTAGAAAGTAGACCTTCAGATTATGGGTTGGCTTCCCCTTGAATCACCTTAAAACATAAACTAACTTTAGGAAGAAAAGGGGAGAGAGTGCATGAAATAAAATAACTAAAAACTAAACTTAGGTGATTCACCAAAAAATGATAAAGATCTACAATTTGGATAAAGCTTACAAGGATAACTGAAAACAAGTTTGTAACTCACAACTTGACCCTATTGCCTTGATATTCTCAAAAATAATGAGGTACTTGGAATCAAATGATGGAAAGAACTTCCATAACTTAAAATCCAGTTATACATAGATTAGGACTGCAAATGACAAAACAATTCCCTGAATCTTTCAAATTGAACCAATATGCAGATTAAGGATAGAATGAAATTACAATAACCTTAGCATAAAATTCATTAAGAAAACTCAACAAAATTGATAAGGACAAGAATGATCCAGGAGCATATCAGGTCCTTGGCAATCCTGTGTCACCAAAAACATGTTTGTGTTTTCCTATGTTGCTTGGTTCCTATTTTGACTGAGTTGGCTCGATAGTTGCTCAGTTTTCTTTGTTGATCGAGTTGCTCGGTTATCTCTCTGGTGCTCAATTAATTCATTGGTGCTTGGCGATGCTTGTTTAGCACTCGGTTATCCTTGCTTACCAAGTTGTTTGTTTCAGTTTCCCTATTGAGGTTGACTCTTGCAATTAATTTTGGTCATGGATTTAATGATGGTATCTATCATTGGGAAGCATGTGGACCTAGATCTATTCATTCCTTCTATTGATGGTGGATCTGAAGGCCGACTTGTTTGGTAGCCTCTTGTATATAATGTGATCTTTGGTTGTAGTTTAAGGGGAAGTTTAGTTAGAAGATAGAAGCTAGAAGTTTAGATATTATGGGTAGATCCTTTCATGTTGGAGGACTTATGTACTTGATTATAATATTTGGCCTCAAATAGGAAGGCCTTATAGCTTGACATGTATGAATCAATTGGAATTAATATATGAAAGATATCTACATTCTCTCTCTCACTTGTGTTTGTGTTGCTTCTGCGTGTGTTCTCTGCAAGGTGGACCTGGTTAGGGTGTGCCTTTGGCCCCTCTCCTTGTCCTCTCTTGCGTTAGGTGGTATCAGAGCGAGGTGAGATATGGATCTAGGTTTTAGGGTTCCTTATTGTCAAACCCTGGTTGATTTGTTGTGGGGTAGTAGATTATGATCTGGCCTACAATTGTAGAGGGTTTCAAGATGGTTCATGGGAGGTGAGATGCAAATCTAGGATTGGCAGACATGTTGAGACAACTTGTTGCTAGATTAGAAGCTGTTGAAATAGCCCAGAGAAGAGGAAGACATCTTGTTAGTGATGATGAAATTGAGGAAGAACAAGGTGATGTAGAAGGTGCACCAGCGATAGATCAAGGTGAGGAAAGATTGTTGAAGGCTTTGACAAATCTGAAGTCTACACCACACTTTAATCCTCCTGAGTATAGTGGAAAATTAGATTCTGATGAATTGGTGGACTAGATCACCGAGATGGAAAAGTACTTTGAGTATGAAAATGTACCTAAGGAAAAGAAGGTGAAAATTGCAAGCACAAAGTTGAAAAGTCATGCATCCTTGTGGTGGGAACATCTGTAGTTGGACAGAAAGAGGAAAGGCAAAGACAAAATCAAGGTATGGAATAAAATGGTGATTAAATTGAAAGGAAAGTTCTTACCTTGTGATTATCATATTAGCCTAGTTAGGAGAATGCAAAGTTTGAGGTAGAAAGATAGCTTGGTAAAAGAATATACTAAGGAATTCTATAGATTAGATATTAGATCTGGACATGATGAAGATGATGTGGAAAGAATTTCTAGAACCCTGAATGGTTTGAGAGTTTCCATCCAAGAAGAAATCAGTTTGCTCAAATTGGAGAACATTGAAGAGTCTTATCAATTTGTATCGAAGGGTGAGGATAAATTGAACAAGAGACATGAGAAAACACAAATAGGTAGATGTGGTAGATTCCCTAGAGGAAGAGGTAGATCTTATGGTGAAAACAATAGATCTAAACCTGAAAAGACAAATCTGGATAAAGGAAAGACTGAGTGGAAAGCTGAAAGTTCATCTAGAGGCAGAGGTAGTAACTACCAAGGTGGTTATAACAGAGGTGGTTTCCAAGGAACTTGTTACAATTGTGGAGAAGAAGGACATAGATCATTTGAGTTTACACATGCAAGTAAGAAGGTTGGTAGCAGTAGAAATGCTTTGGTGCAAGAAGAGTCACCAAATGAACTTGAGAAGGAAAAGAACTTGATGGTAAGGAGAGCACTTTGGAGTGAAAGTAATAAGGAAGATCCAGTAAGGAAAGGTTTGTTCAAGACCAAATGTAGAGTTTCTGATGAATTTTGGAAGGTGATAATTGATAGCAGTAGCTCGGAGAACTTGGCATCTAAGGAAATGGTTACATTTTTGTAGTTGAAAAAGGTTGGAACATCCAAAGCCCTATCAAATTTCATGGATCAAAGATGAGCATACACTCTTGGTAAGTGAACAATGTTATGTGAATTTGAAAATTGGAAAGTACTATGATAAGGGGTTATGTGATATCATACCTATGGATTTTTGTTGTATTTTGTTGGATAGACCTTGGCAATATGATAGACACACTATATATGATGGGAGATTGCATAAATATACTATTTGGGGTGATGGAAGAAGACAAATCTTATTACCTTTGATTGAAGAACCTGTTAGTAATGTTTGCACATCTGTGAAAGTTTGCTTGTTCAAAGGAAGAAAGTTTGTTAAGGATTTGAAGAAGAATGATGTATGTTTTGTTGTGATTCCTAAAACACCGAGTAAGAAAATAGAGGATGGCGTCCCTGAGGAAATTGATAAGTTACTCAATGAGTATAATGAAATTATTTTTGGTAATGTACCTGATGGTTTTCAACTGAAGAGAAGCATTGATCATTGCATGGATCTAATCCCTGGAGCTAGTTTACAAATAAGGCACCACATCGTTTAACACCAATTGAGAATTAGGAATTGAACCGACAGATTCAAGAATTGTTGCAAAAAGGTTTGATAAGAGAAATTTTGAATCCTTGTGTAGTACCTATTGTATTGGCACCTAAGAATAATGGAGAATGTCGAATGTGTACTGATTATAGAGCAATCAACAAGATAACAATGAAATATAGGTTTCCTATACCAAGAATGGATGACATATTGGACAGTTTGACTGCACCAAAGTATTTTACCAAAATTGATTTGAAAGGTGGGTATCATCGTATCAGAATCAGAGAAGGTGATGAGTGGAACACTGCTTTCAATACAAAAGAGGGTTCATATGAGTGGTTTTTTATGCCTTTTGGTTTAACTAATGCACTGAGTACTTTTATGAGGTTAATGAATGAAGTTTTGAAGAAATTATTGGGTAAGTTTGTGATTGTATACCTTGATGATGTTCTCATATTTAGTAAGACCAAAGAAGAAAATTTGTTGTATGTTAAACAAGTATTGCAGAGGTTGAAAGAAGAAAATTTGTTGATAAATCTGAAAAAAAAGTGTTTAGTCATGAAAGAGGAGATTGTGTATTTGGAATTTATGATTTCAGCTGATGGTTTGAAGATGGATCCTGAAAAGCTTGAAGCTATTTTGAATTGGTTTACACCTGAGGATGCTAGTGAGGTAAGATCATTTCATGGTTTGGCAAGTTTTTACCAAAAGTTCATTAGGAATTTCAGTTCAATTTGTAATGCTATGACAGAGACTATGAGAGGAGATAAAGGAGAATTCAAGTGGATACATGGAGCTGATAAAAGTTTTGAGACTCTGAAGTAGAAGGTTGTTGAATTGCCTATTTTGGCATTGCCTGATTTCAATAAGGTATTTCAAGTGGAATGTGATGCAAGTGGAAGTGCAATTAGAGCTATGTTGAGTCAAGAAGGTAAACCTGTTGCTTTCTTTAGTGAAAAGTTGAATGATGAAAAAAGGAAATACTCTATGTGTGATCAAGAATTCTATGCTATTGTTTAAGAACTGAAGAAATGGAGATATTATTTGATACCGAGTGAATTTGTATTGTATATTGATCATAAAGCTTTACAGTATTTGGGTAGTCATAATATATTGAATCAGAGACATATGAAATTGGTTGAGTATTTGTAGAGTTATACATTTGTGATAAAGCATAAGAGTGGAGTTACTAACCGAGTTGCTAATGCATTGAGTAGAAGGAGATCTTTGATGATCGAGATGAAAATTGAAGTTCTTGGATTTCATGACATGAGAGATTCTTATGAATTTGATCCTAATTTTTCTGAGTCGTGGAGAAAGTGCAGATCACCTATTCAAGATCAACCAAGTACTAAATGGGAATAAGATTTTATTCAAGAAGGTATGTTGTTTAAAGGTATTCAGTTGTGTATACTGAGAGGACAAATGAGAGTAAATTTGATAAAATAGAAACATAGTAGTGGTTTGGCTGGACATTTTGGTGTTGATAAGACATTGAATTTGCTTAAGGAGAAATACTTTTGGCCACAGTTGTATAAATATGTTTAGAAATTTGTGAAAAGTTGTAGAATTTGTCAAGTTGAAAAAAGAGTAAGTTAGAATACTAGATTGTATACACTAATTTTTGTTCCTAAGAAACCTTGGATTGATATCAATATGGATTTTGTTCTTGGCTTACCGAAGAGAGTAAGAGGTGATGATTCTATATTTTGTTGTTGTGGATAGATTTTCTAAAATGGCACATTTTATACCTTGTAGAAAGACATCAAATGCAGTACATATAGAAGATCTTTTATTTAAATAAATTGTGAGATTGCATGGATTACTGAGGAGTATTATCTTTGAGCAAGATAGTAAATTTGTTGGATACTTTTGGAAGACCCTTTAGAGAAAGTTTGGCATCGAGTTGAAATATAGTTCTACATTTCACCCACAAACCTATGGATAGACAGAAGTTGTGAATAAAAGCTTGGGAAATATTTTGAGATGTTTAGTTGGAGACACACCGAGTAATTGGGATTTTGTGTTGGTGCAAGTAAAGTTTGCATACAATAATTTAGTGAATAGGAGTACTAGAAAAACACCTTTTGAGATTGTAAATGGCATACAACCAAGAGGTATATCAGATTTGAAGGATATTGCTGATGAAAGAAAGGGAAGTGTTGAAGGAGTAAATTTTATTGAGTACTTGAAGACATTGCATGAAGATATGAAATATAAGTTGGAGAAAAGTAATCAGAAATACAAAAATAAAGCTGATAGATCAAGAAGACATAAGACTTTTGATGTTGGTGATGAATTAATAGTTCATTTGAAGAAATGCAGATTTCCTATTGGAACATATGGGAAGCTGTAAATGAAGAAGTTTGGACCTTGTATGATTTTGAAGAGATTTGACAGTGGAAATGCTTATGAGATTGAGTTACCTGATGACATGGATATATCACCTATTTTCAACATTGCTAATTTTTATGAGTATCATGAGTCAGATGAAGAAATGATAGTATCGATTGATTATCCTAAGAAATAGATTGAAGAAGTTGAGAAGATTTTGGAGAAAAGAATTGGCAGAAATAGAAGAGGAAAATAGTATATGGAATATCTGGTAAAGTGGAAGAATAGACTGATTGAAGATAGTTCATAGATTTCACAATCTGAGTTGGATGTAGCTCAAATCATACCTACTTCATGATTTGGAGAATCATTTCAAATAACCTCAAGTTTCTGATGTAGGAGCATCTCGGGTCCTTGGCAATCCTATGTCACCAAAAATATGTTTGTATTGCTCGGTTCCTATTTTGACCGAGTTGGCTCAATAGTTGCTCAGTTTTATTTGTTGACTAAGTTGGTCGGTTATCTCTCTGGTTCTCGATTAATTCCCTGGCACTTGGTGATGCTTGTCTGGCACTCGGTTATCTTTTCTTACCGAGTTGTTTATTTTAGTTTCCCTGTTGAGGCTGACTCTTGCAATTAATTTTGGTTGTAGATTTAATGATGGTATCTATCATTTGGAAGCATGTGGACCTAGATCTAGCTGTTCCTTCTATTGATGGTGGATCTGAAGGCCAACTTGTTCAGTAGCCTCTTGTATATAATGTGATCTTTGATTATAGTTTAGGGGGAAGTTCGGTTAGAAGATAGAAGATAGAAGTTTAGAGATTATGGGTAGATCATCCCATGTTGGAGGACTTCTATACTTGATTGTAATATCTGGCTTAAACTGGGAAGACCTTACAACCCAACATGTATGAATCAATTCAAATTAATATATGAAAGATATATGCATTCTCTCTCTCACTTGTGTGTTTTTTGCTTCTGCATGTGATCTCTACAAGGTGGACCTGGTTAGGGTGTGCCTTTGGCCCCTCACCCTATCCTCCCTTGTGTCAAAGAAGGATCGCTATTTTGTATTCAGTGAAAAAGAAGCCAAGTACAAACTGTATCTCTCAGAGCTACAACATTCAAACCTCCAAGTGAGATAGAATAAAGAACTACCTCAATCACTAAAGTGAGAGGTATATATAGATAAACCCTTAGAATCTACATTTGAGGATTCATGGTGCCTAACTCCACTAAATATGGAAAATATTTTCATTCTTGGCCCATCAAATATGCCTCTCAAATCCAAATGTCAGATTCCTAGATTTGTAGGGGTGGGTGGAAAGGTGGAATATTCAAAAATATAAGCCATTAAATCTATCATATCGCCTTTTGATCACACTTTAAAAAATATTCTGATAAAATGATTTATAAAATATCATTTGTTAGAATTTACAATAATTGGGCATGATTTTTATATTTCTCCTACTCTTTAAATACATGTGGATTTTTAATTTAATTATGTTTAATAAAATAAGTTCTCAACCATAAAAGGGCAAAACATATCTAATAAACACTTAGATTTTAAATTAAACCCACCTTTTAACATAGTTAAATGGACCCTAGGATCATTTAATTTATTTAACATTTAATCAAATAAGGTTGTCAAACCCAAAAGGGGAAAACCCATTTAATAAACCTTAAATATTTTAAAGTTTTAAAAAAATGATCCTCAAAGAAGAAGATGCTAAAAAGCATCGAGCCCTAATAGTAGTTAATTGGGGAAAGTTTCCACTTTGCATTGAACTTAGCCTTTTGATCTTCGACTGAATTGGAAACTTGTGGTTTCTGATCTTCACATGGCATCATGGTTTGAGGTAGGCATTATGTCTCTCTTCTCATACTTTCTACATTTCTAGATTCATTGTTGTGATCATTATCTCTTCATTTTTGAGGTTGATATGGCACAAATTAATTGCTAGTGTTTTTTAATTCCTCTCTGCTATGAAATGTGTAGTTGTTGTGATGGCATCATTTGATACTTGTCATTGTTTTCTCTGCATTTGAAATGCTTGATGACCCACAAGCTTTGAGAGCTAGGGCATCATTATTATTACCTTCAAGGCATTGTGTGAAGTGTTTGATCTCTATTTTTTGTTGATATTTACTATGAGGTACTCCCCGCTTATGATCATTTTATGAGGAAATGTCTTAATGGCTCACAGGCTACAAGCTAGATCATCATGCATTGTTTATGAGCTCACCATTTGACCACTTCATGACCTTGCTACTGTCATGGCACCATGTGGAGTGTTTAGGCATTTTATTTATGTTGATATTGATGCTCATTGATTTTTCCATGCTCGTGATCTTTTTACATCATTATTTGGAATTATTTTTATTATTGATGCCCCTATTTGATTGGAGCCATATTCATGTTGTTTTGATGTTTTCTGAATCTTAAACTAGGGCATTATGAGCTTGATTTGGTACTCCATTCATTCTCACTTCTTATCATGGGTACATAGCTTGTGCTTGAGTGTTGATGCTATTGATGACTGATTGAGGACCCTCGAGTCATGGCTAGGGTATCCATTTTGTATTCATTGTCATTGCATGCTCCTTTGAAAACTCATTGTCTTGAGGACCTGAGAGCTACATGTAGAAGCATTGCATACTATTACTAACTCTTTGATAGTGACTATGATTTCTTTCATGGTGCCATGATGCATATTTTTTATCAGATGATCTCTAAATTGTTGATTGTGCTTCTTGCTCACTATTTTAAATGTTGTCATTTCCTTACACAATGGTCATCTTGATATAGATGATTGGTGGCCTAAGGTTATTGGGAAATCATAAATGTTAAATTATGATCTTAGCAGTGTTGACTGATCTAGTTGTTAGTGTTGTTTATTCAATTATTTGTATCTTCATGGCCCGAGCTTGCATCACTATCATCTCTCTTAGTTTTGCACACATAGAATGATGGTTTTGCATGGAGACAGTGCTTTATTATTAATTGATTCTCCATTTGTTTTTGCTATTGCACGTTGACTCACATCCCATGAGATATTTCTTGATAACACATTTGACATCATACTTCTGTAGCTTGAGGATCTTTGTATGACATCATTTTGAGCTCTATTTGACATCATGACTGTTTCATTGCATTTTTTATGTTTATTAGCACTGTCCTACTGTCTTATCAACTAGCTCCCTTTCCTTAGCCTAAAAATGCAGATTTAAATATATTCCATGCCATGGATATATAATAGTATTTGGAATGCAAATCATGTACCTTGCTCCGTTTTGGTTTTGATTTACTCACTACATGCAATGGGCCTCTTTGCACTTTTGTTCATTGATTGATGTGATGATCTTCACTTGAAAACCCATGATGTACTTCTCAATCATGCAGATTCAATTCCATAGATGTACCTCTTATTTTCTTATTGATTTATGGTAATAGGGTACCATCCATTGCTTAGTGTAGTTTGATCACAACTTCCTTATGGTTCTTTGACATGATTGGAGTCATTGTTGTGGATGGTCCATTTGGAAATGATATCACAGAAACATCAAATGAAACAACATTTGATGTTGTTGTTTTAATGTTTGGATGGGATACCCACAACAATGACTCACATGATGTTCATGTGCTTTGCATATTGATCATGATACTTCCTTAATATTGATATCTTTCTATTGATTATTTTATCATGCCTTACGTACTTGGAATTGGCTTGTGAATCTTGAGTGTCCTATGGCCACTGTTGCTTCACTGACTGCTTCCCTCATCATTTTTGGATCAGTGCACTCCTTGAGGTTGTGGGGGATTATCAGGAACTCTATGGAAATGGGGCTCCTGATAACCCTCGCAATTTCAATGTGGGGTTCTAGGAGGGCCTATCACTTGATCATGGATGCTCTTGTCCTATGATGTGGGTTTTCTCAAGGAGATTTGAAGGCTTCCTGAAAGGGCCCACATTATAGGGCAACATCATTCATCACACTTTAGAACCTTATGATTATTGTTATTTAGACAATCACTTGTAGTTCGAGAATGGCCTTTGGAGAGGCCATCCTCTTAGTACATTTGATTATCTAAATGAGGGAAACATTAGTGTCACAACTTCTTTTGTATCTACACATCGAACAAACAAGTTAGTGAAAACATGGTATCTTCTTCCTCTTTCTATAGCATTCTTCTGAGTGCATATGTCTTGTAGCATGATTTTTCTTTCAGAAGTGTATGGCTTGAGTATGCACATGCATAATTCTAGATTAGGGTGTGTAATAGGATTCCATTCATTTCTTAGATCCTTTGGATATAACCCCATCTCTTTCTTCTTTGCAAGTTCTAGATCAAATAGGAGCACACTAGATTCATACCCGACTCAACACTCCATCTCTTCAGGTAATGTCTAGTACCCTCCTTATTTATGTTCATCCACTTATGTATGATTGTATTCATGTATATTTTTCTAAACTTTGGCTATGCTCATGGCCTGTGTGAGACCAGATGATTTCATCATTCACTTATTTTCTTTGTATAGTACATACAAGTTATTTAGCCATATATACATGTAATCTTTAGATGTAGAGATTTATTTTCCCTTACATGTACTTTATCTTATGAAATGAACACAAATCTAAAAAAGATCATTTAATCATGAAAACTAGGGTACTGTAGTCACTTATCTAGTGATTAGGTTACCAAAATGAAATGGGCATGAAAACATGGTCACAGAAATAACATAGAAGTTTGTAATGGCATAAACTACAAGGTAAACAGTTTACACTGATTTAGAAAATGTTTTACCAAGATCAAGGTGAAGATTAAATGCGGATGTAATAAATCAATGATTCATGATCCCTATGTAATAATGTTTAGGTTATTCATTTGGATCGTTGATCTTAGGTTTTCTAAGATGTTTTCATAACCCTAATTAGGTCAAAATCCTTTGTTATAAGAATAGTAAAGATGTCATTTTGATAAGTATCACACATGAAGTAGCCACACATATAGACATCTAAAGATCAAATAGGGTTGTGAAGTTGAAGCATTGATAGATCATTCAAGGACTAAATTAGATATTAGATCAGAAGGCTACTGAGAAAAATTTAGAGAAGAGATCTATCACAAAAAGGTGATAACAACTAAGTACTTATCAGATCTAAAATTAGGTAAAGTTAGTTGCTATCTATAGATCAATTTCACAACTGCATTCTAACCATTGCTACAAACTTAAATCTCTTAATAGAGTAGACATGTAAGAGTCTTTATGTAAATCTCTTAATCGAGTGCACATTTAATAGTGTTGCTAAAATCCTTTAACCAAGTAGATCCTCATGGATATTTTTGTTACTCCTAATAGGGTAAGATCATCATAATTGATCAATCTTTGTAGCCTTAATCGATAAACTTTATTTAATGCAGTTAGTGAAGCTTTGTGGGTGTCATCCCTTGTGCAGTTTTTACCTTTTAACAAGTGTTTCTCCGATACCAAAATACAAGTGTTATGTGTATGAAGTTTCATGATTTATTTATTTGATTAGATTAGATATATTTACATTTCAATTATGTTATTGAATGTATGGAGACATTAAATACTATAGTCAATTAATGCATTGCATTGTTAGAAGGATTGAGTTAAAAAAATTTAGGGTTACTGATTCACCCCTCCCCTCTTGATAACTCACCTTTCCATAATCCCAACAACTTATTATGTGTTAATTAGTCTTATTAGGTCTAATTACATCTAAGGTCCATCATATTAATGATATTAGGTCCTAATTTGGGTCTTATTACTCATATTAGGTCCTAATAGGTTGACCATTAGGTCTTAAGGGGTCATATTACTCACATTAGATCTAATTAGGTATATAATTATGTCTTCTTAGTCTTATTAGGTATAATTAGTCTTATCTAGGTCTTATTAGGTCTAATTACTCTTATCTAGGTCTTATTAGGTCTAATTAGTCTTATTAAGTCTAATTAGGTCTTCTTTATCAAATTAGGTCTAATTAGGTATTGCATTATCATGCTTACATATTTCATTAAGATAAGTCCTAACAATCAACTTAAAATATCTAGAGAGAGAGAGAGAGAGACATACCTTGTTTCCTATGATAATATCTTTCTCATGCTTCTTGACATGGTCTTTGTTTAGTCTCTTCTGAATAATGTCATGTACTCTTGTTTAGCCTTCTCTTTTTATTTCCCATCACTTTGCAAAATTGTTCCACTAAATTTTGACAAAATTCAAAAAAATACAATTTCAAAAATCCTCCTTTTCCAAAATGCAAATTATTTTACAATTTTTTAATTAATGAGATGAGAATAACATATATTTATTTATATGTAATTGTTATTAACTTGAAATGACACCAAATTGGCTGACATAGGTTTCTATAGAAAGTCATTTATAACTTTATATTGAAAGTCAAGACTTTCTATCAAAAGTCAAGACTTTCTATCAAAAGTAATTTGGTAAATGGCTTAACCCAAATTAAACCATTCAATTACTTTTGATCAAAAGTATTTAGTTTCGAACGATTGAAAGTACTGTCTATTGAAAGTCCCTAAGTAAGGGAAATGTGTAGATTTTTACAAAATTTTAAATATTTCGTGGCTTTGGGGCTCAATCACAAGGCTCAAATGGAACAACAAGGAGACGTCATTTTTCATAGCACAAGTACTCTGAATGATCTTTCTAATGATTATAGATTTGATAATTTTTGAGTTTATTATGTATATGTTTTTTTACGTTAATTGAATGTAGATTTTTTTATCAAATATAAACTTCTAAGTTTGACGTTCAATGAAAAATAGTAGAAAAGAGATTTTGTTTTGAAAAATAACAGTGCCCTCCATCTTCGAGTCCACTTTCTATAAAAAAAAATGAAATTAGATAAGTACACGACAAGTTATAAGCTATGTAATCAAGGTATGTCAAAATTATGGTTTAGTCAACTTTAAGCATTAATAAAATATGCAATAATAATGATAATGTTTTCAAACTAATTACATGCCCTCCATATGGATGTTACAAAACTAAATTCGAAAGAAGCGCATTGATATATATATTAGAAAAAAAAATTATGCTCTATGAAAACAATGTAACTCTTTGAAAATGTCATTTTCAACAACATACCAGTTTTTGTTGGAGAAAGAAAAAACCATTCAAATCAATTCAAAATAAAATATATATTTAGAATCTAGACACAAAATCCTAAAAGACTCTAATTTACTTCATCTTCTGATTTCAAACAGTTCAACAATAAAATGCATCTCAATCTAAAAGTTTTTTTGAAAAATGTAGTGTTCAATGTCCATTCAGGCAAAAAAGTGTAACCCACTACTGTGGGTTCACCCTTTAATGACTATGATATTATTGATATTGATCATGAATTACAAGCTATGCTTCACAATAGTTATCTATCACTCCTAGTGACAAACAAAGTGACCTATCTTCACATAAGGGTCCTTGTTTGGAACTAGCTATTGTTCCATCTGTTGTGCTTGATGTTGCTCCTCTTGCGAGTTGCCTGTCTTCCCAAAACATTGTAGACCAAGATGGGGGGTAGGAGATACGCTTGACTAGCTCCTCTTACACGTTAAATTCTATGTGTTTTCCTATTGTAATGTGATTCCCTCATGATGTGCTACTTGTTACCATGTTTTGTTTAGATTTATTTAAACAACACTTGTTTCTACATTGGCACAAGGTGATAAAGGAATCGAAATATTGTAAACATTCTTCTATTTCTATCTCACTTATTCTATATGTTGTTACATGTTATGTTGTACCTATACCACTATTCATAAATGTGCCTTTGTGTTGTCTACTTGGGATGATGCAAAATTCTAGCCACCTATTATTTTTAGTCTCTATCATGCTGGCCAAAAATGACTCTTCTTTGTAACTCTTACGTACTTTTCTTCCATTGTGTTTCTAGTTATACTACCTTTGGGGGAGGATGACATTTCATTTTGATATATTATCATATGATCATACTAACCATAGATTTGGTAGATCTCTTTCATGCTCTCTTTTGGTATGTTCTCATTTCCCTTGATTTGTCATTTCTTCAGGGCATTTCACAGTGGAAACATATCTCGTGGATGAATGTACACTTCGTTAAAGAAATTACTCCCGTTAAGGTGTTTGTAATCGCTTTACCGTGGGGGCATACACTCTGTTAGAACTATGTTTCACATTTTACACACACACACACACACACGGATACTTTTCATTTGGTCTTTTGATAGATTGCCCTTTGGATCTCTTAATGGATAATTTCCTTACAGATAGATCCTCCTTTTATTTTTATCCCTAAAGAAGCTTACCTTCCCTTAGGACAGATCAATCTTTTAGATCCCTTAATGGATACACTTTCCTTAAGGATAGATCCTCATTTTCTTTTTGATCGCTAAGGAAGCTTACATTTCCTTAGGATAGATCGTTCTTTTTCTGAATCCCTTATTGGATAAACTTTCCTTAAGGATGGGTCCTTAATGGATTGAACTAGCATCACACAACTTGTTATGATGACAGGTACTCCCCTTACTAACACAAACACACACAACAAAATTGAGAATAACAAGAAATGGGCTTTCTATTATCTCTAATGAAATGGAATTACAATGTTCATAAATATAACATGAATAGCCACATGGGAATTAAATCATTACAATATTCTACAAGCCAGAGCCATGAGATGTATGTTCCCAAAAACTACCCTAGATAACCCTACGAGCCTTCATTATATAGGCAATTTTAACTGCCCAAGAAGGTTCTAGAAATTTTAACCCTAAAGTTTGAGGCTGACCATCTCTAAGATATTATTATTCATTTTTATTAGATTAGAATAGGCCCAAACAACTTTCAAAACTCAAAAAGAAACTTTGAAGGAATTTCATTTTCTTCCATTTTAGGTAGCGCCACTTTCTGAGATCATAACTCATCGCTCGTTGACCTGATTGGCTATTAAAACCCCATTTTGGAAATGGAACAAAGTTCTCTACAATAATAGACATGCAAATGATCCAATTAGTTAAATTTTTTACCCATTCGGAGCCTCTAAAGCCTTCAAAAATGAGTTCAAATTTTTTGTACCCTACTGCCAATACCGAATGTTTTTCAATATCTTCAAAACTAGACTTGATCTTGCAATGAAACTTTATTGGAAGACTGATATAACCAAATTGAACCTCTAGGGAAGAAAATAGAGCATTCCGAGCTCAAGCAAAAAACTTACTAAAAATAGTAAATTTCCAAAAATAGCAGCTCTGCACAAGATGGCCCTTATTGAAAAGAAACCAAAAAATATTTTTTGGGGTGATGCAAGATTACCCTTACACCTAGGATGCTCTTGCATCATGCTAGAACTCTCAATGCCATCTTTTTTAGTGCTTTCTTGGTGTGGTTCACAATAAGACAAACAATCTTACTAGGCTAATCTCTCTCTCTCTCTCTTATCTTGGTTTTGGATTTGATGAGGACTTAAGTCACTTGGGGGCTTGATATTTCCTTGTCTCCATGACCTTGATGATATCATCATATGCATTTGATCTACTTTATCATGAGCATGAGCTTGTCTCATACTCCTGCTAAAGTGGGGGATAAATGTACCATCCTAAAAAGTTAGCACCCATTGATGGTGACTTTAGGATCTATTAGAACACATTTTAGTGAATTCTAGACTCAAATGTATTTATGCTTGGTTTCTCACATCTTTCATTTTCTTCCCTTGAGACTTTTCACACTTCCCAAGCCCCAGATTTGCCTTGAAATTAACCCTGTCGAGACTAGTCGGTTGACCTAAGTCAGCTTTGTCACTGAGCATTTAATTTTAGTGGGCTCCAGGCCCAATGTGGAGGGTTTTCTTTCTAATATTTATCTATTGTTGGCTTGGTAATTTTGAATCTTGAAATGAGTATAAAATGACATCAAGGCCTCTCAATTTGACATTCATTCTTTATTAAAGTTATCCATATGCACATAAGCTATCAATTGATCAAGTGCAAAAAATTCAAGCGATTCAAGTTGTGCAATTGAGGATTTAGATTCAAAATTTGAAGGCAAGCACCCATTGAAGATCTCCAAGTCTCCATCTCTTCAAGTCTTTATTCAAGAAAAGGTCATCTTCCCTAGTTGATGCAAGTTTCTCTCTCATGGCCAAGTAGAGGAATTATCAAGCTAGAAAAAATATCCATAAGCATACATTCATTCAAGATTTAGGATTGGAAAGTGTAAATCCATTGAATTCATGAAGACATCCTTGATCCTACATTTTTTATACACATCTTCATGGATTTATTGGATCCTAACATCCATTCATGAGGGGTTTTCATGCAAGGTGAATACTTACATTTACTTTATTTACAACACTTTCCTTATGAAATTTATATTTCATTACAAGGTTGATTCCTATACAAGGGCTTGACCAAGGAAACCCCTTTCCACAACTTTTTCCCCCTTTTTCTTCTATGTAGGAATAGGTTTTCATAGTTTCGGATCCAGATTGTCATCATTACAAAACCAGTGACTGATCCTTCATAGAATTCACTAGATTTGGAGTATCCAGGACAAGGCCAATTTTCTTGGACAAGGACAACTTGAGTTGGCATAGTACCGGGAATCAACAATTGTCACAGTCGAAAGATATAGGCACCAGAGTTCCAAATCCAAAACTATTTATATTCTTAATAGCTCTATGATAGTAAAATCCAGATCTAAAGTTCACTTGGTCCATCTTAGCTTCAAGGTGAGTTCATTCTTTATATTTTCTTCTAGCATTTACTTTTATGCATCAAATTTGATATTACATCTTGTTAGTAATCATTTCCTAAGTCATAGACTCAATTTCTTTCATGCATTTACATATCACATTCACACACATTCACATTCCACATCTCTTTAAGGAAAGTAAATCCCAATTCCCCACTCTCATTTGGATCTTGCATTAGTGCCCCTACATCCATCTTGGGTTGTGCTAATCCAATTTTCTTGAGGATGATCCTTTGGGAGCATACTTACTTCTTGAATGTACATACCCCAACACAAAGAATTTGGTGACTGATCTATTATTCTTGATATAGCATTGATCACCATTTTATTATATATATATATATACACACATGTGTATATATATACATGTATATATATACATACATGTATATATATACACACATGTATATATATACACACATGTATATATATATATATATACATGTATATATATATATACATGTATATATATATACATGTATATATATATACATGTATATATATATATATATACATGTATATATATATACATACATGTATATATATATACATACATGTATATATATATACATGTATATATATATACATACATGTATATATATATACATACATGTATATATATATACATACATGTATATATATATACATTTATATATATATATACATGTCTATATATATATACATGTATATATACATACATATATATATACATATATACATATATATATGTATATATATATATACACACACACACACATATAGATATATATATACATATACATGTATATATATACATATACATGTATATATATACATATACATGTATATATATATATATATCTATAGATATACATATACATGTATATATATATACATATACATGTATATATATATATACATGTATATGTATATATATATATACATGTACATGTATATATATATACATGTACATGTATATGTATATATATATACATGTATATGTATATCTATATATATATATAGATATATATATACATGTATATATATATATATATGTACATGTATATATATATACATGTACATGTATATATATATACATATATATGTATATATATATTTATATACATATATATGTATATATATGTGTGTGTGTGTGTGTGTATACACACACACACACATATATATATATACACACACATATATATACATATATATATACACACATATATATATACATATATATGTGTGTGTATATATATATATATATACATACATACATATATATATATATACACACATATATATGTATATATATGTGTGTGTGTATATATATATATATATACATACATACATACATACATATATATATATATATATACATATATATATATATAGATACATATATAGATATATATATACATATATATTTATATATACATATATGTACATATGTATATGTATATATGTATATCTATATATATGTATATATATATGTGTGTGTGTGTGTGTGTGTATTAGTTGTAGATGTTGAAAAGTCTGAAAATCAAAATTTTGAAAATGGACTAGATATAGTTTTTTTACCTAGAGAACTCATGTATATGTGTGTGTGTGTGTATGTATATATATATATATATATATATATATATATATATATATCCCACTACGCCCCTTAGTATATCTATGTGATTAACAATTAGGGAATCCCTCTTGTTGTGCTAGAATTATGTATTTTGAAGGCTTGACATTGGGTTTTCAGAAATGAGAAGCAAAGATCCCAAGATGGAAGATGTAAGGGGGAGAAAAGGTTTTTTTGTCCTAGAAGGGATGAATGAAAAGAAAATGAGGAAGAAAGAATTAAGCCTCAGATATGCTTGATGTAGGGTGTAGTGGGTAGTGATTTTTGAAAGAAACTCCATGGTTGATTGCAAGAGCTAAAGTAATATTGTGATGGTAACCTTTAAGGAATTTTTTCTACTTCACTACTATGACAGATTTTGAAAATGTTGTTTTCTAGTGTCTATATTGAGTTTTGGGAAGTTCTTCAACCGGATCTAGAACAGAAACATAGAGCTAGAGAAAACCTAGAAATCTTTTCCTTTTATGAGAAATTTTGACCTTGACCCAGATAAAAAGGTCAACCTTGACTCCTTTATGTTGACCTTGACTTGCCCTGCTCCGACGGAAATTCTATTCGCAGATCCTAAAAGTTTGTCGAAAAGGGTACCCAGATATGCACTGTAATTCACTATTCTATAACTATTCCTACAAGAAAAATGGTTTTGTTTGTTGCGGGGGGAGGGTTTTTCCTTGGTCAAACTCCAATTTAGGAATTAACCTTCAAATAGGATTGAAATTGTAGTAATAAACAAAGTAAATGAAACAATTCACCTTGCCTATGTTGAAACCCTTGTGGAGGATTCAAATCCTTGAATCCACAAGTATGGATACTCCAAATGAATGTAGAATTGGATGTAGGATGTCTCAAATCAATTGTCCTTAGATCTTCAACACCAATCTTGAATGGATCTTGGAATAGGAAGAAGCGTGAATGGATGTGGATGGAGAAATCTTTAACAAGAGGGCTCCATAGAGATTGAATCCTTCAATGGATACCAATGGATCTCCTTGATGAATTGGATATTGAATGCTTGAAGATGAATGAATTCTTGAATTATTTCCTTCTCCTTCTTGCTTGCTTCTTGATGCACACTTGTATGAGAACGGAGGCCTACATAGGAGAATTAAATTCCTATTTAATCCTTTACCCCTATAAATGGACCTAAATTAAATATAATTTAAGAGTTTACCATTTCAAAGCCCGAAACAGTCGACTTGGAAGTGAGAAATAAATCTTTTTGAAACCCGACATCTATAAACTTTGGGATTTTGAAATTTGGTGCTTGGGTCAGGTTCGAGGTCCACCATGACCTACATCAGGGTTGAGATCCACCTTGACCCTAAGGTCAAGAATCTCAGAATTTCAATTCAGGGTGCCAGAATTATGCAAAAAAGAAGTGGAAAATGGGGTAGAACCAAGGAAAAAGCCAGATCCAAGTCAAAGACCCATTCAAGGCATTTGACATGACCCCAAATGACTTACTCAGAGGGCTAAAATAGTCCTAAATGGAAGTGCTTCCATTTTCCAACACTACAATATCTTAGATTCTATTGCAATTAATTTTGATGAAGAAGATATTCTTGTGTTAGGATTAGGCAATACTGAGAGGGGGGTGAATCAGTATTGCAACACTTTAATTTAAACTTCAACCAATTGCAAATAAAACATATTAATGCAGAAATGAAAAGAACATAAATGCACAACACATAACTCATAACACCATGATTTGTTTTCAAGGAAACCCTAGCCAAGGGAAAACCTCGGTGGGGATGGTACCCACAACTATGCACTAAGATATAGTATCTCTTTTAGGAGATCTAGCCCTATTAGGAGCTAATTATTACATAGTAAATTTCCTTGCTAGAGGAATACAAAACCCTATTAGGGGTATACAAAAACATTGTTAAAGGTGTTGAGCTTACAACTCTTACAATCACAATACTGTCACAAAATGCTCTTCAAAAGATGAACCATACAAGCATCTTCTATGCTTAGATAGTTCCAGTTATATCTCTATCAAACACTAATCTCACATCTTCTCTCTTCTCTCAGACTCACATCCATCACATCATCATCATAATCACACTTATCGCTTCCACAAAACACTCTATACTTTACCTAATTCTTCCATCTAGTCAGCTCTCAAAATACATTACAAAACATAATAATTACTTATGAAAATAATCAATATAGATTCAAAGATCATATATTACCAAAGTTTTGGCAATATACATCATTTATCTGACTTAGCACATTTCCATATTAACTAACCTCGCCTCAATCATCATGACTGCTCATATGCCCTGTTTCGTTGATTCTCTATCTTCGCATACCTTCATATCACTATATCTTCTTGATCTCTTCACCAAAACACATGTGACCTTAACTAAAGGTCTTACATATTCCAAAATGTCTTCTACTAACTTTGCAAGACATAATATATCACATATCATCTTCGCTAATCAAAACTGTAACATAGTATATTGTTATCCCAATTCTATACTTAGTCATTTTCATGATTGTGACTCCAGTACCAAAACTCTCTGCATGTGATCACTCTACAATAAGTGTTTCCATAAATGAAAACCCTTAAGTGATTCCTAGTTCTCCCAAAACATAACTTTCCAACAATCTCTCCCTTTGGCATTGATGGCAACACTTAGTGAAAAATGACTATGTGTCTAAGCACTATCTTCCTTCTACATATACACATATCTTTTCTTCTCTTTCTCTTTTTCTCTTTTTCTCTCCCTTTTTTTATTCTTTTTCTTCTTCTTATTTTTTCTTCTTTTCCTCTCTTCATTTTTCTTTTCTCTTCCTCTCCCTTTGACATCAATGGAAAAGGTACTTGCAAAATTTCAAAAATTTAAGCATATAAGAATTCAATTTACTCACCAATCTCAGAATGTCTTGGAAGGAGTCTTCCAAGGTCTTTACTTCATCTTCCCATGACTTAATTAGAAGTTCACTAACATGGATTAGTCCATTCAGTGCATATGATGTTGTCTCTATTGCTTTTATCTCGTTGGGTAAGGAACTTGTCATTGAACCTTCTATTTTCTCCATCTCCATAAGATGAGCTTCAAGAATTGATAGCTTAGGAGTGATTAGACTCTTCAGCAAACCAAATATTTCCACTACCCTCCCTTTCTCTACATTCTAAGCACTAATTTTATCCAATATCTTGGATGCATCCTTATCCATCTCCAATACAATTTGTGAATAGGTTTCACAACTATCCATCATGTTGTCTAAGGTATCCCTATCCTTGGCTATGATGTCTTTAATGTTCTTCACATGTCTAACAGGATTTATACAATAACTGTATATCTTCCTTCCTCTTGCCACATAGCTTTTGGCCTTGCTTGTAGTTGACTTAAGAATTCCCAAGTCCCATGAGATGGACTGACAAACTTCTTTCAACTTCTTCTTCAAGAAACTCTTCTCTACCTTATCCTCTCCAGTCTTCAAAAGTGACTCAAAGTGACTATCAAAGCTATACAATGTCATGTCTAGGTTCTCTACCTCATCTTTTCCTTGAAAAACAATAGGTGTAGGGAGTAATTTTTTTATTGTTTCCACTGCCCTAGTAATCACCTTTACTCTTTTGTCTCCCTTTTGTACTGATCTTTTTTTTCCCTTATCAAAATCCATGAAGGATAACCTCATGATTTCATCCTCATCCATGCTCTCCACATCTACACAAATTGGTTTGGCCATACTTGCCAACAATAGAGTAGAGGAGGTGTTCGGTTCTTAATTTTTCTCAACTAGTTTTTATGCTCCAATCTCTTCTACCTTCCTTTCTTCTTGTTGTATCTCCTTCTCCTATACCTTCTCTTCATCTATTTGTCCTTCTTCTTCATTTTTCATCGCATTGTCTAAAAATGGGTCATTTACATCATGCAAGGTCTCAAGGGTCACAGGCACACCAGAGACAAAGAAGTCTAGTTGCATGCCAACTTCGCTTGCTTTCTCACACACATCATTTGTTTTAGAACTTTCTCCAATTCCCAAAGGTGTAGGCTTGGTAACCTTTGGAGGTGAGGTCTTCTTAGGCATATCTCTCATAAGGATTTGATCTAGTTCCTTTTGAGTATCCTATATGACTTCATCATATATTCTTTCCATAATTTTCACCAGTCTAGCCTTAGTCCTCAACAAAGGTTTCAATTATTTGATGATTCTCTCCCTTTCTTGTATTGAGAGAATAGGTAACATTTCTTCAATGGCCTTTTTTCTTATGTTCTCATCCTTGGACTACACCAAATATTTTATAATCTCCAACTTGCTATACAACTCCTTTGGAATGCTTCCTTCTATATCTAACAAGTTCTTCTTGAAAACTAGCAAGTGCTCCATTATAGTGTCCTCAATTATTTCTTGATTTTCAAGGTCATACCTTTCATCTAGTATATGTTTATTATCTTTAAGTTCCCATATCTTATCACCCTCTTTTGTAACATTTGAATGTTTGGCTTCCACAGATCTTGTGGCCTCTTCTAAACTACTTTTTACTCTTCCTTCTCAATTCCTTTTTCTTCTTTCTTCTATGTTTCAATTTCTACCTTCTGCTTGTTAGGACTACTTTTTTTGGTAGATCTTGTGGATCTTTTAGGAGTGTTCATAGGTACAACTTCTTCTACAATCTTCTCAGGAGTGACTGATAAATCTATCACACTAGGAATAGAATTTTTAGTCTTTTCTACTTCAGGAGGGGAAGGTGCATCAATTTCCATTTTAGAAGACAATTATGTCATCTTTTTCCTTATGTTCTTCAGTTGTTTCCTAGTGATTTCTACCTTCACAGTGATATCCTCAACTATTTTATTAATCTTTCTCTTCCTTGTCACTTTTTCCTATTCTTCTCTAACCTTTTCAGGATTTTCCCTATATTTTCCCCATCTTTCTTCAGAAGTGTCTATTTTTGCTACTAACACATGCTCTACTTACATAGTTATAACTTCATAACTAACTTCATACCCCATAGTGTAACACCATTTATTCCTAGGCTCAACTACCTCAAAGTACACACAATCAGTTTCAACCATGAAACAGATAGTGTCCTTATACTTATCAACTATATCTTTAGGTATCTTATATCTTTCCTTCATCTTCCTTTGTAGGATTTCGGTCATAGAAAATAGTTCTCCATCTACCCAATTCTTGTATTGTCTTTGGAAGCTCTTAGAAATTTGAATTCCAATAAGTACATCATCTTTCCATGCTCTAGGGTGCATGCCAGGGAATTTATGTATAATGTGGATGTACATATGAACCAATAGTGATCCAAACCTGAATGCCTTAGACTTGTCTGTCTTAATAACTTTCACATTCTCCAAAAATTGTTGTGCAAAAACTTTGCATAGGTTGTATTTCTTGTTTTCCTTAACTATTATATATGCCATCATAATAACTCCAATTGATATTGAGTTAGGTCCGCTTCTATAGAAACTTTTGTAACCTAATATCATAGCTAACAACCTCACATCTTGCTAATAGATGTCATTTACTATCATAGCTCTCTTATCCCACTTAGAATGGGTTAGGTTTTCCACTTGTTTTCTTATGTTTTTCTCTACTATTGGGAGGGCTCCAGTATTATCCAAACCAGTTATCTCATGAATCATTTGAGCACATATATTAACTAGTTGTTCTCTAATCCATATAAATTGGTCATGGATTCTACTTAGGATTATCTTGAACCATTCGGGTTCATGGAACTCATTTAGTAGGGTTAATTTGATGATGGACTGGTCTTCCAAGTGTTTAAACTCTTCTACCATCTTTCCATCTACTTATATCATCCCATCTAATTCACTATAGATATTGACATCTCCTATGATCTCATATTTGCAATGTATATAATCCCTAAGATCCTCCACATGCAACACATTGTAAGGGGTTTTCAAAAATGCTCCTTTCAGTTCATCCTCACAAGACTTAAATGGATGTTTCTTAAACTTATACCTCAGTCTATCCACAACATCAAATACTACAGGCACATCCATAACTTATGAAAGAGTATAAAGTCTAAATACCTTTAAATTGCTAAATTCTGGAACTTCTGCTTGAATTGATCATGCAATATATCTGCTAGATGGCTGAAATGCTTCTTCACACTACTCTCCTTGGTCATTGATTATCAAATGGTGCATAAATTATATGCTTCAAGCTCCTTTATCCTTCACAAGTTGAGTAAGTGCATTAATCACAAGTAGCTCAACTTCGCACACTGCCCAGTCAAATAAAATCTCGCGAACACAAAATATGAATCTTCAAGTGTTGCGATCACAAACATAGACTCCATAGTGTATGTGAATAGAGGTAAAATGGATTCACCACTATTCAGATGTAAAGGGGGGAATATGAGATCTATTCTCAAAACCCAAATTCCCCAAAGAAGAGATCCAATTTGATCAACCACAAGGTTAATACACAATTGAATCAATTTTGTGAAGAATATGGAAGAGAGAGAGTAAATCCAATATTCCCTATGGAGGAGGATTATGTTTGGAAATTTGAAATAATTGAAATACAAATATTAACCTCAAATTAGGGCAGATCTGGAAAATGTTGAATTCTGATGTCTGTGTACACTTTCAGGAAAATCTAAAACCTGTCCTAGACTGGAAATGTTGAGACAGAGAAAACCCAGAAATCTTTCTCCAAGATGGCTCAGCTTGGGTTTGACCCTCATAAAAGGTCAAATACTACATTCTTTATTTGAAGTCTAATTTGAATTCTATTCACAAATCTTGAAAGTTTACCGAAAAGGGTATCCAAATTTGCTCTCAAATCCAAAATTTTGCACATGTACCTACAAGAAAATGGGGATTTTTGTTGTATGGGGGGTTTTCCTTGGTCAAACCCCAGTTTAGGAATTAACCTTGAAATTGAATTGAAATGTAGTATGCATAAACAAAATAACTGGAACAAATCACCTTTCTTATGTTGAAGTCCTTGTAGAGGATTCGAATCCTCAAATCCACAAGTAGGAGTGCTTCAATGGATGTAGGATGTAGGATGTAGGATGTCTCCAATCAGTGACATTTGATCTTCAACACCAATCTTGATTTGATCTTTCCATATGAGAAGGCTTGAATGAATGGAAAAGAATGGATCATCAAAGGGGGCTCCAAAGAGATTGAATCCTTCAATAGCTAACAATGGATCTCCTTGATGGATGAATGCTTGAACACTTGAATGCTTGAAGACTTGCTTGAATTCTTGAATTCACTTGAGAGCTCTAGATGCTTGATTGCCAAACTTGATAATGAAAATGAGAGAGGAAGGCCTCCTTTTATAGTGAACTAGGGCACAATCCTCTAGAGGGACCACCTTGGAGAATTAAATCCCAATTAGGTCCTAACCTTTAGAAAATATAACTAGATTAAATGTAATTAAAAGATTTACCATCTCTAAACCCAAAATGATTAACCCAGAGGCAGGAAACTAAATATCTCGAAGGCCTGAAGCCTGAAAATTATGGAAATTGGAATTTTGGAGAAAGGGATCAAAATTGAGGTTAGACCTGACCTAGTCAAGTTCCATCTTGACCCTGACCTATTCAGGTTTGACCTCGACCCTGACCTAGTTAGGTTCAACCTCAAATCTAACCATGGTCCTAGATTGGCTAAGAAAACCAAGTCAGGAGGTCCTGGGGATGCCTAGAAACCTAAAACTGATGCCAAAATAGGATAGAATGTCAAGGACAGACATAAAATCCTATGATTACTATGATGAAGGCTAGGAGGATCTATTTCTGAATCCTACCTAGAAAATAGAGCCATGGAAGAGGGTAATTCAATAGAATCCTTAAGATCCTAACCCTAATTTCACCTAGAATGAAGAAATCAAGTGCAAGGAAGAAGTGGAAAGCGAGGAGAAAATCCAAATACATGCAAAGACCTGATCAAGGTGCTTAACATGACCCCAAACCACCTACTCAGAGGGCTAAACACTATTATCATGGAAGTGCTTCCATTTTAAGATGATACATTAAGCCCCCACTTTAGCAAGAGTATGGACTCGATGCAAACTCTTGGTAAAGGAGATCAGAATAAAAATATAATCTTATCGTAATCCAAGGACAAAGAGAAACCTTAAGCCCCCAGGGACTCAAGTCTTCATTGACTCCTAGATCACAATAAGAGAAACATCTCTAGAGAAAGAAGGTGTGATTACCTCGCCCAATGAGAACTTATGTCCCATTGTGAACCACATAGGAAACTAGTGCAACTGGAAAGATGGAATTGAACCACCTAGTAAATGTGGCTATTCACTAGTCAACCCATCAAGGATTTATCCTTAGGAATATTCTATTCCATAAGAATAAAAATAAAAACAAAAGAGATCCAATCTTAGGGACACTTCCAACCTTAAGGGATCACAATATGTGTATTTGAAACTGGAGGGATCAAGTGATCCTAAAATATAAATCTGTGCTTTAAGGATTAGTTACTAATCCAAAAATGGAAAAGAGGTATCTTGAAAAATATATGCGTATTGAAAAGTGTGTGTGTGCAACAGGTGAGTAGAGCGTATGCCCCCATGTTAAAGTCATTGCTGACACTTTAACAGGAGCAATGGCTTTAACGAAAACATAAACAACTCCACTGATTACTTTTCCACATCAAGTTGCCCCTAGATGAAGACAAATCAAGGGAAATAGCACAAAAACATACATAAAACATAGAAGGGATCTACCTACTATGGGGTCAGTATGATCATAAGATAATATATATATGATATTATTGCAAATGAATTGACATCATTCCCCAAAGAAAGTAGAACTATAATCACAAAGGAGGAAAGATCATATAAGATGTATGAAGGAGAATCTTTTCAGACCATGACATGGAGACCAAAAATAATTAGTGCTACCATATCTCGAATCCAAGTAGATTACACAAGGAAACATTTATGAACAATAGCACATTTACAACATAACATTGAACAACACATAGAAGAATAGAGATACATATAGAAGAATGGGAGCAACAATTTCAATTCCTTCATCACCTTGCACCAACTAAGTAACAAGGATCGTATAAAAGAATGTAACAACATTTAGCAAACACATTACAGGAGAAGCACAGTACAGTAGGAAAACACACAACAAAGCTACTATGAAGAACAAGCTAATCAAGTGTGCCATCTACTTTCCCCATCTCATTGTATATCATTTAGGGAAGGTGGGTAACTCGCAAGAGGGACTATATCCAACACAGTAGGAATGATAGCCAGTTCCAAACAAGGATCCTCTTGAGAATCACTATATTCGACACTAGGTGTAAGATTTAATTGTGATGAAAGCATATTAGGTAAATCAATGTCAATGTCAATAGTCTCATATTCATCATTAACATTATCAGTATCATCAAGAATATCTTCCTCATCCAAATTAATCAAAATAGGATCTAAGATACAAATAGAATCATCATAATCATGCATGTGAATATCATTATTAGTAACAACATCTTCTAACATATTATGCATAGGTTTATCCAAAGAAGTTAAAGATCTTTTAGCTTTAGCATGAGCACGATGCTTTTTACGATGTTCATTAGCAGATTTATTACATTTTGATTTATTTGAAATAGGTTGAGAACTAGGAGGAACAATCATAGGATCCTTCACAGGTTCTTTAGGAAGATCGATAGGATTATTAACCATCGAAGAAACAATCACAGGATCTTTGATAGGTTCGGTAGAAGGAACTTGATTAACAGAACTAGAGGTCATAGTTAAAGGAGGTATCAAAGGTGTATGTAAAAGACCGTGATTAAGATCCCTAGGAGGTGAACGTAATACAAGAATTTTATGATGTCTATAAGCTTGATATGATCGAAAAAGATTATCAAGTCAAGGAGGACATGAATTAGGTAATGAAGGCCAAAAGAAATCTAGAGCAGTGCAATCTCTAGGCTTGGAAGTTTGATATAAACTATGATTAATCATCTTCACTTCTTCATCATGAATGAACTTAAGACACTTATGGAATTAACCTTGAAATTGAATTGAAATGTAGTATGCATAAACAAAATAATTGGAACAAATCACCTTTCTTATGTTGAAGTCCTTGTAGAGGATTCGAATCCTCAAATCTACAAGTAGGAGTTCTTCAATGGATGTAGGATGTAGGATGTAGGATGTAGGATGTCTCCAATCAATGGCATTTGATCTTCAACACCAATCTTGATTTGATCTTTGCATATGAGAAGGCTTGAATGAATGGAGAAGGATGGATCATCAAAGGGGGCTCCAAAGAGATTGAATCCTTCAATAGCTAACAATGGATCTCCTTGATGGATGAATGCTTGAACACTTGAATTCTTGAAGAATTTCTTGAATGCTTGAATTCACTTGAGAGCTCTAAATGCTTGATTTCCAAACTTGATAATGAAAATGAGAGAGGAAGGCCTCCTTTTATAGTGAACTAGGGCACAATCCTCTAGAGGGGCCACCTTGGAGAATTAAATCCTAATTAGGTCCTAACCTTTAGAAAATATACCTAGATTAAATGTAATTAAAGGATTTACCATCTTGAAACCCGAAATGATTAACCCAGAGGCGGGAAACTAAATATCTTGAAGGCCCGAAGCCCAGAAATTTTGGAAATTGGAATTTTGGAGAAAGGGGTCAAAATTGAGGTTGGACCTGACCTAGTCAGGTTTGAGCTTGACTCTGACCTAGTCAAGTTTGACCTCAACCCTAACCTAGTCAAGTTCGACCTCGAATTTGACCCTGGTCCTGGATTGGCTTAGAACCAAGTCAGGAGGTCCCAGGGATGCCTAGAAACCTAAAACTGATGCCAAAATAGGATAGAATGTCAAGGACATACATAAAATCGTATGATTACTATGATGAATGCCAAGAGGATCTATTTATGAATCCTACCTAGATAATAGAGCCATGGAAGAGGGAAATTTAGTAGAATCCTTAAGATCCTAACCCTAATTTCACCTAGAATGAAGAAATCAAGTGCAGGGAAGAAGTGGAAAGCGGGGAGAAAAGCCAAATACATGAAAAGACCCAATCAAGGTGCTTAACATGACCCCAAACCACCTACTCTGAGGGCTAAATGCTCTTATCATGGAAGTTCTTCCATTTTAAGATGATACAATATGTACACACCATATCTAAGCTTGCATGAGCTTAGTCCACATAATCAGGGGATGGATATATTATAGTGTCTACATCCAATGTTCCCCCTAAGGCCATGCAGCCTTCTAGGTCGATGTCTCAATGAAATCATCATGCAAAGACACAGTAGCATCTATTATCTCTCCTTGAACCAATTCCTTATTGAACTCTTTTATCTTCCATATCTTATCATCTTCTTCATTTGTAGATTTCTTGAAATGATTCTCAAACTCATCCATATACTCATTAATAATTTTACCAGTGTTGCCAACATTCTTCTTTATAACCACAAGAGGTGGTCCTCTTGGTTCTCTTGATCCTCTTGTGTTGTCTTCTCCATTCTATCTAAAAAACTTTTCTATGTGTCCAAGGTTGTTGAATTTTTAACATGTAGGTGGTCTCCTTCTATCCTAATTTACTTGTAGCTTACAATACCTTGCAGTATGCCCAAAGTTATTGCATTTGAGGCATGTGATCTTGGTTGCTGACTCTTCTCTAATGTAATCTTGTTTATATCTAGACTGATTAGGTTTTCTACATTCTTCTTTCTTATGTCCATAATCATAATAGTTATAACAATAACCATAAAAAGGTTTGAAAGAACTGTTACCTCTGTAATATCTTTTCATGTGTCCAAGTTTGTTGCATCCAAAGCATCTACCTCTGAAAGGTCTGGTTTGATATCTAGGTCTCTCAAGAGTAGGCTTTCTTCATTTTTTTCATGTCTTTCTTCATTTGTTTTAGAACATTCTTCTTCATTGAATCCAACTCCATTCATGTCTCCTTTAGGTTTCTGTCTTTCTCTTTGTTCGTCAATCTTATCACTACTCATGTGCAACTTCTCAATATGCAATTTGGATTGAGTGAGTTATCCTTTTATTATCTAATTTTACTTCTCCAACTCCTGAAACTTATCCTTGTAGTGATCAAGTTTAGTCTTCATTTGTCCTATCTCCTCATTTGCTTCTTTTAGTGAATCTTCAACTTGGTATCTTGCATCATTTTCATGTTGAATCTATATAATCATCAGAAGATTGATTTGTTAGTTTTCTTGCTCCAGCTTCTTGACTTGGTCTAATGTATCATTATCTGAATCCTCTTTGATCTTGTCCATAAGGTCTTTTTTTGACTTCTTGAAGTTTCAAGTTGTTCCTTTAGTTTCTTGATGAAACCTTCTGCTCTTCTCAATTTGAATTTTAGTTCACCATTCTTAGCCTTCTCTTTGTCCAAGTCATCAAGTGATGCTTCAAAGTTCTCTTGCAAACTTTTTGAATCTATTTTGATCTCCCTTAAGTTGTTAGGCTTTCTCTCCAAGGGCCAATAGCTTTGATACCAATTATTAGGATAAGGTAATACTGAGAGGGGGGTGATTCAGTATTACAACACTTTAATTTAAAATTCAACCAATTGCAAATAAACCATATTAATGAAGAAATGAAAAGAAAATAAATGCACAACACATAACTCATAACACCATGATTTTTTTTCGAGGAAACCCTAGCCAAGGGAAAACCTCGGTGGGGATGGTACCCACAACTATGCACTAAAATATAGTATCCATGTTAGGAGATCTAGCCCTATTAGGAGTTGATTATTACATAGTACATTTCCTTCCTAGAGGAATACAAAACCCTGTTATGGGTATAAAAAAAACCCTGTTAAAGGTGTTGAGCTTACATCTCTTACAATCACAATACTGTCACAAAGTGCTCTTCAAAAGATGAACAATATAAGTATCTTATATGCTTAGATAGTTCCAATTATAGCTCTGTCAAACACTAATCATGCATCTTCTCTCTACTCTCAGACTCACATCCATCACATCATCATCATAATCACACTTATCACTTCCACAAAATACTCTATACTTATACTAATTTTGTCATCAAGTCGGCTCTCAAAATACATTACAAAACATAATAATTACTTATGTAAATAATAAACATAGATTCAGCAATCATATATTACCAAAGTGTCACCAATATACATCATTTATCTGACTTAGCACATTTCCATATCAGCTAACCTTCCCTCAATCATCGTGACTACTCATATGACATGTTTCATTGATTCTCTGTCTTCTCATACCTGAATATCACTGTATCTTCATGATCTCTTCACCAAAACATGTGTGACCTTAACTGAAGGTCTTTCATACTCCAAAATGTCTTCTACTAACTTTGCAACCCATAATATATCACATATCATCTTCTCTTATAAAAAATGTAACACAGTCTACTATTATCCTAATTCTATACTTAGTCATTTTCATGACTGTGACTCCAGTACCAAAACTCTTTGCATGCAATCACTCCAGCATAAGTGTTTCCATAAATGAAAACCCTTAAGTGATTCCTAGTGCTCCCAAAACATCACTTGCCAACATCTTGATGATGATATTCTTAATGCTAACAATGATATTCATGCTAGTGATTATGATGACTATAACACTATTGATATTGATCATGACTTACTAGCTATGCTTTCACAATAGTTATCTATCACTCCTAGTGACAAACAAAGTGACCTATCTTCACACAAGGGTCCTTTTCTAGAAATGGTTATTGTTCCAACTATTGTGCTTGATGTTTCTCCTCTTGTGAGTTTCCCACCTTCCCAAAACATTGTAGACCAAGATGGGGGTAGGTGATACGCTTGACTAGCTCCTCTTATGTTGTAGACTCTATGTGTTTTCCTATTGTAATGTGATTCCCTCATAATGTTTTGCTTGTTACATGTTTTGGTTAGATTTCTTTAAACAACATTTTGGTGCTCCATTGGCACAAGGTGATAAAGGAATCACAATGTTACAAACATTCTTCTATTTTTATCTCACTTCTTCTATATGTCATTACATGTAATGTTGTATCTGTGCCACTATTCATAAATGCACCTTTATTTTTTCTACTTCGGATGATGCAAAATGATAGTGACCTATTATTTTTGGTCTCTTTGATGCTGAACCAAAATGACTCTTCTTTGTAAGTCTTACGTGCTTTTCTTCCATTATTTTTGTAGTTCCACTACCTTTGGGGGATGATGAAATTTCATTTTGATATAATATTTTATATATTATCATATGATCATATTGACCCTAGAGCTAGTGGATCCCTTTCATGCTCTCTTTTTTCATGTTCTCATTTCCATTGATTTGTCCTTTCTTTGGGGCATTTCGCAGCGGAAACATTTCTTGTGGATGCATGTACATGCTCCATTAAATCAATTAGTCTCGTTAAGGTGTTTGCAATCACTTTAATGTGGGGGCATACACACCATTCTATGTTTCACATTTTGCACACACACATACTAATACTTTTCATTTGGTCTTTTGACAAGACGCTCTTTAGATCACTTAATGGATACAATTTCCTTAAGGAAGGATCATCCTTTTCTTTTTTATCCCTAAAGAAGCATACCTTCCCTTAGGATAGATTGCTCTTTTGTATCCCTTAATGGATACACTTTCCTTAAGGATGGGTCCTCATTTTCTTTTTTATCCCTAAGGAAGATTACCTTTCCTTAGGATAGACCATTCTTTGTCGTACCCCTTATTGGATACACTTTCCTTAAGGATGGGCCCTTAATGGATTGAACTAGCATTACATAGCTTGCTAGAAATTTCAATGCAATCTTTTGTAGTGCTTTCTTGCTGTGGTTCATAGTAAGACAAATAATCTTACTAGGATAAGGTAATCTCTCTCTCTCTCTCTCTCTCTCTCAAGTGGTGTCTCTCTTATCTTGGTTTTGGATTTGATGAGGACTTAAGTCACTTGGGGGCTTGATGTTTCCTTGTCTCCTTGACCTTGATGAGATCATCATATGCATTTGATCTACTTTATCGTAAGCATGAACTTGTCTCATACTCCTGCTAAAGTGGGGGCTAAATGTATCGTCCTAAAAAGTTAGCACCCATTGATGGTGGATTTAGGACCTATTAGAACACATTTTAGTGAATTCTAGACCTGAATGTGTTTATTCTTATTTTATCACATATTTCATTTTCTTCTCCTGAGATTTTTCACGCTTCCCAAGACCCAAATTTGCCTCAAAATTAACCCTGTTGAGAATAGGTCGACCTAATTTGGCCTTATCATCAAGCATTTAGTTACAGTGGGCTTTAGGAATATTGCAGATGGTTTTCTTTCTAATCTTTATTTGTGGTCAGCTTGGTAGTTTTGAATCTTGAGATGAGTATAAAATGACATCAAGGCCTCTCATTTTGACATCCATTCTTTATGCAAGTTATCCATATGCGAATAAGCTATCAATTGATCAAGTGAAAAAAATTCAAGTGATTCAAGTTGTGCAATTGAAGATTTAGATTCAAGATTTGAAGGCAAGCACCCATTGAAGATCTCCAAGTCTCCATCTCTTCAAGTCTTTATTAAAGTAAAGGTCATCTTCCCTAGTTGATGCAAGTTTCTCTCTCATGGCCAAGTAGAGGGATTCTCAAGCTAGCAAAAATATCCATAAGCATACATTCATTCAAGATCTAGGATTGGCAAGTGTAGATCCATTGTATTCATGAAGACATCCTTGATCCTACATTCTTTACACACATCTTCGTGGATTTATCAGATCCTAATGTCCATCCATGAGGGTTTCTCATGCAATGTGAATACTTACATTTTCTTTGTTTACAACACTTTCCTTATGCAATTTATATTTCATTACAAGGTTGATTCCTATACAGGGGCTTGACCAAGGCAAGCCCCTTTCCACAATCTTTTCCCCCCTTTTTCTTGTGTGTAGGAATAGGTTTTCGAAGTTTCAGATCCATATTTTTGAACCGTTACAGCACCAAATACTGATCCTTCATAGAATTCATGAGATTTGGAGTCTCTAGGAAAAGGCCAATTTTCTTGGACATTACCAACTTGAGTTGGCAGTCCTAGGAATCAACAATTTTCACAGTCGAAAGATACAGACACCAAAGTTCCAAATCCAAAACTATTTCTATTCTTGATAGCTCTATGATAGTAAAATCCAGATCTGAAGTTAACTTGGTCCTTCTTAGCTTCAAGGTGAGTTCACTCTTTCCATTTTCCTCTAGCATTTTCTTTTATGCGTGAAATCTGATATTACATCTTGTTAGTAATCATTTCCTAAGTTATAGCATCAATTTATTTCATGCATTTACATATCACAATCACACACATTCACATTCCACATTTCTTCAAGGAAAGTAATTCCCAATTTCCCACTCTCATTTGGATCTTGCATTAGCACCCCTACATCCATCTTGGGTTGTGCTAATCCAATTTTCTTGAAGGTGATCCTTTGGGAGCATACTTACTTCTCGAGTGTACATACCCCACCACAAAGAACTTGGTGACTCATCTATTATTCTCGATAAAGCATTGATCACCATTTTCTTATATATATATATATATATATATATATATATATATATATATATATATATATATATATATATATATATATATATATATATATATATATATATATATATATATATATATATATATATATATATATATATATATATATATATATATATATATGTATGGGTCAAAGCATAATCGCCTATCGTAATTGAGACTAACTTGGAGGAATCAGCCGAGCAATACTTAGCCGATTTGTACTCGGTCAAGTAACACTCGGCCGAATCCACGTACGTGCCTAATGGTGCCTATGTGGCTAGAGGTACTCAGTCGAGTCCCACTTGCTGAATAAAAACTCTAAAAGGCACTTTAAGCCCCTCATTTGCACAGTTAGGGGCTTGCATGGGTGTTGACTCCTAATAGACCTTGGTCGAGTAGGATTCAGGAGAATCTCACTCAGTCGAGTCCTACTCGACCGAACTCTCTGATGTGGCATGCCATGTGGTAGCCAAACCTGAAAAATCTGCAAAATTGTAAAAGATTCAACTTTTGTAGCTTGTTTCCCTATGAAAAATAAAAAATTTCAAAAAAGTAAAAATACCCTTTTGTAGATCTCAAAATCAGGATTCAGGACATATAAATTTTATAGTATTTTGATTACAAAAAGTTGATTAAATTTACTAAATAGTGCAAGTAGGTATATTAAGTTTCGAGAAGATGTTGATTTGGAAAATAAATTAGAAAAATCTAAAATTTACATACAACACTAGAGGAGAGAGTCCTCTTCAAGAATTTTTTTTTGTTTTTGTTTGATGTAGTTTTGATAGGGGAAAGAAGGTGGGAGATGAAAAACTGTCGATTACGAGTAAGTTTGACTTTGAATAGTTATAACGAATAAATAGATCAAAAATAGTTTGTTTTTTTTTTTTCTGCACTAGCTATACATGTCATCTAAAACATATTCTAAAATCAATGGAAAAAACTTTTTTTTTAATTATAGTTTTTTGGCGAGAAGTAGACCCCCTAATTTGCAGTATTTTTTAACAAACAAAAAATAGACTTAAAATTTTTTTAAACATATCAATTTTTTACTAAAATTATTTTTAAAAATTATAGGCATAAACTTCATCCAGTTTTACACATTTCATCAGTTTACATCATCTTCAAATTCTCAACAAAAATATCACTTTTATGCCCTTGAAATTGAATAGTTTTGGTGTTGTTATCCTTTTCCTTTATAAAAGTGTGACAACTTATTGTGTGTGTGTGGGTGTCCACTACGCCCCTTAGTATATCTATGTGATTAACAATTAGGACATCGCTCTTGGTGTGCTAGAATTATGCAATTTGAAGGCTTGACATTGGGTTTTTAGAAATGAGAAGCAAAGATGCCAAGATGGAAGGGGGAGAAAAACGTATTTTTGTCCTAGAAGGGATGAATGAAAAGAAAATGAGGAAGAAAAAATTAAGCCTCAGATATGCTTGATGTAGGATGTAGAGGGTAGTGATTTTTGAAAGAAACTCCATGGTTGAGTGCAAGAGCTAAAGTAATATTGTGATGACAACCTTTAAGGAAGTTTTTCTAGTTCACTACTATGAGCATCACCTAGATGCAATATGTGGGTAATGGAGCATTCATTCTCATGAAAATGAGTTTGCATGATTCTCTACTTCAAAAATATAAACCAATGAGTTTGACTCAAAACTACATAATCTAGTCTTTGATATAGCACCATAAGTTGACAATATCTTCCCTACAACAACATAAGTACACAATGTTAAGAATGCATAGAAGATAAGTCTAAAATCATATATATAAGATAAGTCTAAAATCATATATATTGCAAGATATTGAGATGCAAAAAAACTTTTACAATAGACTAGGACAATATAATTGAATGAGTCAATGCTACAAACGACTTTACACAAAAGGAAATTGAAAGGTACAATAGTAATTCTATCCATAAAACATTTCTTACACATTAACTAACATGTGACTTAAAGGAATTATTTCTCCATTTCATTCTAGTATTTTCTTGACACATTACTCAAAGTTTCAATTATGTTTGAATATTATGTCTTCCACAATTGAACTATTATGCAAATTTTGATTTCCATTTATTATAATAAAAGTAACGTACATTTATTAAAATATTGTTTAGTTAATGAAATTAAACAACAAATTCTATTTGACTTAACAATATGACAAAATCTTTAAATTTAGTTATTGTTGATTTAATTCAATATATTTATTTATTCTTATTATTTAACTCATTATTGACAAATTCAAACAATTTTTTAAATACTAAATAATCAACGATGAATGATTGAAAAATAATTTACTCATTAATAGTTATCAACCCTTTTTACAATAAAAATAAAAACAATAACATTATTAAAAAAAAAATGCTAGTTACTATATAATATTCATATACATTTTATTATAAAAAGTAGACACAAAATCAAATGAGAACCCTTCAATTGCATTATCCAACCATCTCACTTTTTTTTAACCCTTCAATTGCATTATCCAACCAACTCAATTTTTTTATTAACTTTCGAATAAATAATAAAATTGACTTTCCTTTAGTAGAATAAATAAAGAAAGATAAGATGACTTTCCTATAAAAATATATACCATAATATTCACACTACCATTTAAACATACATAATAATTTTCAATTGAAAAAAAAAACATATGTTAATAAAAGAAAGTCACAAGAACTAGTGAAACAACTAAGCTTGTTGTAGGTTGGACCTCATGTCAAAACCCCAAAACCACCATCATAACATTTAATTCTTTTACAAGAAACACTTCATGTGATTCGAATAGGAGATCAAGAAATAATTACGTAGGAGAAAAAACTTTGGTTCAAAAATAAATGAAGATAGCTTCCTTTTAATATGTTTGAATATTATGTCTTCAATGATTGAACTATTACGCAAATTTTGATTTCTATTTATTATAATAAAAGTAATGTACATTTATTAAAATATTATTTAGTTAATGGAATTAAACAACAAATTCTATTTGACTTAACAATATGACAAAATCTTTAAATTTAATTATTGTCATTTTAATTCAATATATTTATTTATTCTTATTATTTAATTCATTATTGACAAATTCAAACAATTTTTTAAATTCTAAATAATCAATGATGAATGATTGAAAAATAATTTACTCATTAATAGTTATCAACCCTTTTTCCAATAAAAACAATAACATTATTAAAAAAGATGCTAGTTACTATATAATATTCATATGCATTTTATTATAAAAAGTAGACACAAAATTAAATGAGAACCCTTCAATTGCATTATCCAACCAACTCAATTTTTTTATCAACTTTCGAATAAATAATAAAATTGACTTTCCTTTAGTTAGAATAGAAAAAGAAAGATAAGATGACTTTCCTATAAAAAATATATACCATAATATTCACACTACTATTTAAACATACATGTTAATTTCCAATTGAAAAAAAAACCATATGTTAATAAAAGAAAACAAAGTCCAAGGACTGCAGAAACAACTAAGCTTGTTGTACGTTAAGACCTTATGTCAAAACCCCAAAACCACCATTGTAACATTTAATTCTTTTACAAGAAACACTTCATGTGATTCGAATTGGAGATCAAGAAATAATTACGTAGCAGAAAAAACTCCTCTTATGTGATTCGAACTGGAGATCAATACGTGGTTCAGATATAAATGAAGATAGCTTTCTTTTAACAAATATACTACAATTTGTGTAAAGATGTAAATTCACATAACTAGGCTTGTGGTAGATTGGGCCTCCATGTCAAACCCCAGAACCCTCGAAATAATATTTAATTAACTTTCACAAGTACCAGTTTATGTGACTCGAACTGGAGACCAAGTAGTTACATAGCAGGAAAAAAACTACTGTAAAAGTTTTGTAATTCGAACCGTAGACCAAGAAGTAGGAACATGGCAGGAAAAACAACTTCTAAACGTCAAAATGTTCCAGCTGAACGCTGGTATCCTTGAGAGGCATATAATCTCCCAGGTACGCCTCCAAATGATCTGACAGGGCCGATTTATCAATGCTCTCATGGTGGAAAGATTTACAGACAAAGTAAAAAACGCTCTGAGTGAGCCACCAGAGGAGATTAAATCCACACTGCAGAGCCACCAGAAACAACGCGTTGGCGGTCATATTGCCGGCGCCGATCTGGTGATCCCTACCGTGCACCACGCGGTACTGAAAAAACCCTCCGATTGCTCCCATGATGAACAGATACAAAATATTTAATGCCAGTGCCGTGCCGCGCTTTCCTTTGATGAGATTTTGGCTCTTCTTCATCGCCCCCAAACCCCAACGCTCTTCCAGAACAGAAACCACGCTGGCAACGTGCCATACCATGCTGAGGTACACGTGGACCGCGAACGAAACGAAGATGATAACCAGAGAGCCGAACAAAAACATCCCGCTCTTAAGATTCTCCCTTCCGACGATCAAAATCAGCCAGAAAAAGGCGAAGAGGACGGCCACGTAGTACGCGAACATGACGGCGAAATACCAGAGAAAAGTTACGATCAGGCGCTTCCAAACCCTAGGTACGACGCTCATAACCCTAGCAAAAGACAATTCTTTGCGCGTGTAAACGCTCGCCACTGTGTAGACCACGGCAGCCGTGGACAGCAGCGAGAAGGCGAAGACGAAAGATATGTAAGCGGCTTCGAACAGGAAAAGTTCCGCCATTTCCACATACAGCTTGTGCAGGGTTTCATTTTCCATGGATGTGCCCTCCTCATACGGCAGCAGCAATTCGTTCCTCCGGATCTTCTTGAACAGGGGCTCTGAAATCAAACTGTGGCCGAGGATCGCAAAGGAAAGGGGCAGCAGCAGCGCAAGCGTGATGGCGCCCAGTAATTTCGCCGCAGAACGCAGGATTTTGAAGGCCTCTCCCACAACTCCTACGATGTCGAGGAACTGCAATTCTCCCAATTCTCTCTCCATTGTTTAGGGTTTCTGTACTCTTTCTTCTTGTGCTGTAAATCTCAGGCAAGTATAGAGATAAAATGCGTGGATGAGATCTTATATTTTGCAATGCCCGGCCTGCGGTCAATTGCCGGCCAGGCGTTCTTGATTTTAATTCTTCGGTATTCAATCCAAACGTTTTAGCGGATTTGGATGTTTCTGGTGTGCGTTGTTGTGATGACTTGGTCCTTCCATTGACTTGACCTCCCAGAGTCCGTCACGCCTCCACATTAAACGGGAGCCTAACGGCCCACGTCAAAGCTATGGATAAAGCTTTGAGGTTTGTATGTATATTTAGACTATTATCTATTTAGGGATTAGTGCATCTCTGACGGTAAATTTTAATTTATTGATTAAATTTCAAAATTACAGATTAGTTGGATTTCGATTTTCAATTTAAGTAATATATAGAGAAAAGGTATTGTCTAAAGGTTCATCGTGAATTCTGGGTCCACTTTATGGTTGGCTAATAAAAGTGACCACTTGGAATACATGTTTATTAAAGAGGCTCACAGTTCTAAAGAAGCTCACATTTCTATGCATATAAGAAATAGATCTAGGCCTATTCCAGAGTTGGAGTGAAGTCTAGTTTAACAAGGACATAGCGTCTAGTTCCTGCCAATGCAAATGTTGAGTAAAAGCTTGTAGTGAATAATAATAAAAAACAACTTAAAAGTAGTTGTAAGAATAAAAGAAACATCTAATAAAATAGAATTATTTTTATTTTATTAATATAAATAAAGTTATGTTTAAAAAATTAAATAAAAAATTTTCAGATTGTTCTAAAGAATATGCACACAATATTAGTAAAAATTCAATAAATAGTGGAACTATATAAATACAAAAAGTTGTTCAAAAATAAAATGTTATGATTGGACAGTTAAATTAGAAAGTTGCATAAAGTTTGTAAAATAATTTAATGATTTTGCACAAAAAGCCAAACACATGACTGTAGCAAAAAGCAGCCAATAAAATTAGAGATAAAGACTATTTGTACAATTATGAAAAATTCAATATATAGTACAACTATATAAATGCAAAAAGTTGTTTAAAAATAAAATGCTATGATTGGACAGTTAAAAGGAACAGTTGCTTTTCAATGAATGCTATAGTATCCTGCCTATGGCAGGAACTAATAAGAATTGTGGGTCAATTTAGGCGGTATCTTTAAATATATGAGAGAAGGGTGCACTTGAACATTGTTAGTTTTATATTAATGTTTGAAGGGTGTACTTGAACATTGTTAGTCTTTTATTAATGTTTAAAGGGTGTACTTGAACATTGTTAGTTTTTTATTAATAGTTGAAGGGTGTACTTGAATATTGTTAGTTTTTTATTAATGTTTGTGATTACATTTTATGATCTATTATCATTTTTATTCTGCGTTTCATCATTATTTTAAAATTGTGTGATTTCAATGACGTAAGAGCGTGATTTTGTTTGTTAAAATATGTGTATTAAATTTTGTGAGAGTACTAATGTGGTGGGAATTGTTGACAATCATGTATTTTTAAAGTAATATTTTATTATTAATTTTTTTAAAACAATTATAAAAATACATACACATTATAGTCCAAAAAACTATTTGCATTATTATCTATGGACTATGGAAAGGTAATACTTTGAGTTGTCTGAATAATTAAAATAAGATTTAATATATCATTTTAGTATTAGAGGAAAGAAGATGATTTAATCAATATGATATGGATGGGTTTAGAGCTTGGGTCAACTTAGACAATATATTTAAATATAAGAGAGCAATGTAGTTGAACTTTTATGGTAAATAATGAGAATAATGAAGATAGCTTTTGGGTTTATTTGTGTGTTAGTTTTTGCATTAATATTTCGGATCCATTTGTTAGCACTACATCATCTTAATGATGGATCAAAGATGCAATCTCAAGCATTGATGCAAAAACTCATGCAATTGAACTTTGACGATATCTTCATTAATTCATAGATTGTGCAAAGCTAATGCATTAAATAGTGAGAGCACTAATATGGTGGGCACAATTGACAAAAATGTATTTCTAATGCAATATAGTACTATTGGTAGAATTTAAATAATTAAAATAGAATTTTATTTATCATTTTAGTATTAGAGGAAATGAGATAATTTTAATCAATATATGATATGGGATATGATATTAAATTGAAAAACACATGAATAGTATTGTATTGATTGATCAAAGTTATATTACAAAATGTTGTTGACTTTTTTGAGAGGGAAGTTTCATTTTAGCAATGTTCAATATAATACATTTCATTCAAGTGCTCCAAAGCTCTCTACATGTAAGATGGAAATTTATTCCACATAGTTTGAAGTGCGCTCCAAGTGGCTGAAAAATATGAGTCAGTTTAAAAAATTATATTTAAATATAAGAAAAGGGTTACTTGATATTTGTGGTACACGGTGAGGGGTATCAATATGTAGAGAATGGATGACATGGTAATTTCATGTTTGAGGACATATATATGTATATAGAGTATATATTAGCTAGTAGCAGTTGCGACGCATGTAACACATTGAATAAAATATTATGATTAGGGTTACCATTCCGGGTTATAGTGTATATCATGGTTATGGTTACTATTCGGGGTATAGTTTATATTATGGTTAAGGTTAGCATTACGGTTAGAGTTTGGTTTAGATTTATTATTATGATTAGGGTTAGGGTTTAAGATCAAGGTTGCATACTTTACATTACAATTAGGTTTTGAGTTATGTTTAGTGTCACTCTTAGGTTAGAGAAATAGTTGGGGTTAGGGTTAGGAACATGGTTTACATAAGGTTTAGGGTTAAGGATAGGGTTAGGATTACAACTACGTTAAGGATTATGCTTATGATTTATGGTTAGGATTGGGATTACGGTAATAGTTAGGGTTTACATAGTGGTTAGGGCTAGATTTTGGAAAATGGATAGCTATCACGATTAAGATTAGGGTTAGGTTTTAGGGTCGAGGTCATGGTTTACATAATGGTTAGGGCTTGGGTTAGGATTAAGATTACATATTACTATTAGAATTTGTATAATGGTTAAATCTAGGATTTAGAGTATGGCTACGATGAGGTTTATGATTAGGGTTAGGCTTTAGGCTCAAGGTCACAGTTTACATCATGGTTAAGGTTTGGATTAGTGATATAATTAGTTTTAGCATCATCCTTAGGTTAGAAAATAGTTATGGTTAGGGTTAAGGGTTATGGTTGGTGTTGGGGTTTACATAATAGGTCAAGGTTTGGATTGGGATTAGGCTTAGGGTTACAATAAAAATTAGGCTTATAGTTAGGGTTTAGGGTTAGGTCTAGGATTACGGTTATAGTTGGGGTTTACACAATAGTTAGGGATAGAGTTTGAGATTCTATATATCTAGTTGTGAGGGTTAGGATTAAGGTTAGGATAATGGATAGGGTTAGGGTTTAGCGTTATGATTAAAATTATGGTGAGTCTTATCATTTACATAATGTTTAGGCCTATGGTTAGGATTTGGATTAGGATTAGGTTTATGGTTACACTTACGATTAGGAATATAGTTAGGGTTTAGGGTTAGGATTATGGTCAGGGTTATAGTCAGGGTTTACACAATAGTGAGGGATAGAGTTTGGGCTATATCTAGTTGTGAGGGTTAGGGTTAAGGTTAGGATAATGGATAGGATTAGGATTTAAGGTTATGGTTAAAATTATGAGGAGTGTTATAATTTACCTAATGTTTAGGCCTATGGTTAGGGTTTGGATTAGGATTAGGTTTATGGTTATAATTACAAATAGGAATACAGTTAGGTTTTAGGGTTAGGATCTAGATTATAGTTATAGTCAAGGTTTGGATTAGTCATATAGTTACATTTAGCATTATTCTTAGATTACAGAAATAGTTAATGTTAGGGTTTGGGTATGGTTTTAGATTATGGTTAGGGATAGAGTTAGGATTATGTTTTAGCTTAGGTTTTAGGGTTATGGTTAGAATTATGGTCAGTGTTAGGGTTTATTGTATGTTTATGGTTATAGTTAGGGTTCGAGTTGCGTTATAATTATGGATAAGATTATGGTTAGGGTTAGGGTTAGGGTTAAGATTAGGTATAGAGTTAGGATTAAGGTTAGGGTTAGGATTTAAAGATTAATACAAACTTTAAGTTAATATAAGGGTTTTAATAATATGTAGGGTCAATTTTATGATTAGGAATTATGTTAGATCTATAAATTTAGGGTTAGAGTTATATATAGACTTATGGTTAGGATTAAAGATAAGGTCAAGATTAGGGGGTAAAAGAACAATAGGTTGTCACCCTTTTACAAAAGAAATGGCTAACAACACCAAAATTAAAAAAACTTCAAGGGCATAAAAGTCACATTTCTGTTTAGAATTTGAAGATGATGTAAACTGATGAAATGTGTGAAATAGGATGAATTCTATCCCTGTAAGTTTTAAAAATTAATTTGAACAAAAATTAATATATTTGTTTTAATTTTTTATGTCTATTTTTAATTTCCTAAAAAATACTACAAAGCAGGGGATTTACTTCTCGTCAAATCATTATAAGTAAAACATTATTTTTTCCTCCAATTACAGAATATATTTTAGATGACATGTATATCTAGTGCAGGAAAAAAGAAAGAAGTGTTTTCGATTTATAGTTTTCCCATTATAAGTATTCAAAGTTGAACTTACCTAAAATCAACAGTTTTTGTCTCCCACCACTTTTCCCCTATTAAAACTATACCAAAAATCAAATAAATTATATATTCTTGAAGAGGACTCTCTTCTCTAGTACCATATATAATTTTAATTTTTTTTAAATTGATTTAGCATTTTTCTATATTTTATTAATCAATGACTTCTCAAAGCTTAACATACTTACATGTAGTTTTAAGAAAATTTGTTTAACATTTTGTAATTGAAACAATATAAAATTTATATGTCTGAAATCGTAGTTCTGAGATCTAGAAAAAGGGTACTTTTAGTTTTTTGACATTTGCTATTTTTAGCAGAGAAAGGAACACTAGAAGTGTACAATTCTGTATTTTTTGTGTTTTTGAAGGTTTGGTTGCCAACATGACATGCCACCTAGGATGACTTGGCTGAGCCTAGCTCAACCGAGTCCTACTGGATCGAGTACGCTTAGGGGTCGAACCCCCGCGAGCGATCGCGTGGGCGACCCATGCTTTTAAATTAAGGTAATATACAAGTTACTTTTTAAGAGAGAGAGAGAGAGAGAGAGAGAGAGAGAGAGATATATATATATATATATATATATATATCAATTGTGAATTTTAATCATTATTTTAGAATATAAGGGGTTTTTGAAGCTAGGAGGCATTTTTTCAAGGAAGTTACAAAGACATTTTGTTTTCAGAGGAGTGTGAAGGCAAGTTTTTCAGTGACAAAGGTGTAAAGCAATAAAAAATTTCTTGCTTAGATATTTGTGCAATGGGAAATAAAATGACTAGAACAAGGAAATATAATCGTAAAATGGATGACCAAATGAAAGGTCATACAAAACTTGTCGAAGAGAAACCAACCGATGTTGAAGAAGGTGCAACTCAACTAGGGGAGGATATTGGTAGTAGTCAAAGTATACATATTTATCCTACAATGCAAAAATTGATGGACATGAATGAGGAATCACTTATTAGTCAAATTGCACTGGAGCACCTAGTACCTGAAATCACTATTAAATTACATCTCAAAAATATGTGGAAGGAATATTTTGAGAGTAAATCTTTGGTAGAAAAAGCACAATTTTTTGCAAAGTTATTCATGAAAAAAGAAATGACTTTGGTTTTGGAGTTGTTAGGTATTGATAATAGGAAAATGGTAGGAGGTCAAGTAAAAGAGATAATAATTCAAAATTTACAAGATGCATTGAATGTTGTTAACATGGCAAATCATAGAGGATTGGATTCAAATGCTGCTAGAAGAGCGTTGATGACTATGATTTCCAATGAGAGATTGACACATATAAATCAAGTTTGAGCAATTTCTGATTTACTCAAGGTATCTCGAAGAACTGTTCAGAGATATATTAGGAAGAGAAATATGTTGGATATGGACATTGAAAAGAATTGGTTACAGATTTGTAGAGTTCCTCGTAAAGATAGAATTTTTGAAGATGTAAGAAGATGGGTCATTTATTTTTGGACCAACCACTCTCGTGTTTCTTCCAATAGAAGGGACACTATAAAAATGAAAGATGAAGAGACCAGTATGAAGATTTCACATTCAAAACATTTTTTCGATACTAGATGAAGTGAATTGTTTGAAGCATTCAAACATAAATTTTCAGAGGTGAAAATAGGTCAGAGAATGTTTGAGATGTTGCGCCCTTGCTTCATATGCATAAATAAGGGTCATGAAACATGTTGTTGTCGAAACCATGTTGAGTTTCACTTATACTTCCAATCATATAAAAAGGTTATGATAGTACTTAATATAGATATGATTACTGGAAGTACAACACTATTTGTAAAGTCTATTTTATGTGATAAATCAGAAGACTCAGATGAATTCAATGTCTAGTGTATAAAAAATGAATGCAATGATTGTAGAAATTTATAGAAATTTCCTTTACAATTTGATAATATTGATGTTACAACACTAGTCCAGTGGAAGAGATTTGAATATGAGACATACCAAAAGAAGACATGAGGTTAATTAAAAAAATATTGCATTAAAGGAGAGTGAATTATCGTACCTTCAGTTCATGGATAGATTTTGATCTATGGTTTATCCACATATCCAACATTTTCATGGTGCACGATGGCAAACTAAACAGTTTCATGATTCCAAAAATTATTTCCCACCTAGTTGTATTCTTTCAGTTGTATATTTTGCGGAGAACTACACATTTTCCCCTCAAACAGAGCTCTAGAGTCAATATTAGACCATTTTGATCAAGTTGCAATATTTGTGCATGTGACCTATGAACATGCACAATTCAATTTGGATGAGATAGAAAGTATAGATCAAAATAAATGTATTATCATCAAGGAGGTTCATTTCTATATTAGTGATGATAGGGTTCATGATAGGAGCTATGTGGCTCATTGTTTCAACATATTTTTCAACAATATTGCAAGTTGTGGGATAAATGCTTCACAACATTGGATCTAGTCTGATGGGTGTGCAGGTAAGTATGTGCATTATATTTTCTTTTAAAGTCTTTCTTTCTTTCTATATATATATATATATATATATATATATATATATATATATATATATATATATATATATATATATATATATATATATATATATATATATATATATATATATATATATATATATATATATATATATATATATAGTTAAATTTTCATGTGTACACATTTTTGTAAAATTTAAATTTTAGGTCAATTTAAGTTTGCAAAAGCCTTTAATTGGTTAGTCATGCAACATGCTAGACACGGTGTTAATTTTCTTCAACTTCTTTGAAAGTGGACATGGAAAAGGAGAGCACTATGGAGCAGGAGCATGTGTGAAGCGTGCACTTAGACAACATGAACTTCAAGGTACATATATTTGATATTCAACTTGTTTACTTTCAATAACTTTACATTATGTACATGTTCTTTAATCTTCATTTGCTAGAAATATATCTAGGTAACATGATAGAGAATTCAAAGAAAATTATTGAATGGTGTCGAAATCATTTCACTACTCGAAACACAAAATACAACAAACATTACTTTTGGGAAGTGATAGGTAAATTTAAAACTTTCATTTTTCAAACTCAAATTCTAAAAACTATGTATTATACCTGTCACATGTGTTTTAACTTGTTGATTCTGCATATATATATATATATATATATATATATATATATATATATATATATATATATATATATATATATATATATATATATATATATATATATATATATATATATATATATATATATATATATATATATATATATATATATATATATATATACAATGTACAAACATATGTTGCATTTCACATTTTTCATAATTGAACTAAGATATCAATTCATCCAATCCAAATATTAATCGATTGAATCCTTACAATTGTCAATCAGTTGTTGGAATTACAAGTTTGCATCAAGTGATGACTATAGGACAACACAAGCCTCCACTTATTCAACTAAGAGATAAATCATGCTTTTGTGAAGATTGTCTTAACAACAACACAACGAGTCAATGTGTTAATATTGCAAATGGATATGTTTCACAATGGGATCAAAAAGAGTTAATCAGAATGCCTCCTTATGAAGATGATGATAATGACATAGAGATCCATGATCCTATATATCCAGCTGACTATGAATGTGTTTCTGATTTAGTTGTTATAGACCATGTGTGTTTTTGATTTCTAGTTACATTACAAGTGCATGTTTCTATATATATAGAATTTATTTGGTATATATATTTATATATGTTACAAACTTACGTACATATAAATTGTACAAGTGATATTTTTGTTGTGGTTGTGGATCCCAAGAATGATGAAGGTGTAGATTATTATCTACTAATATGCACCAATGAAAAATACAAGTTGCCTCAAGGAATTGTTGATGGTGATGGACAACAATATCAGACTGGTTCGATTGTTATTGAAGGCACCTATTATCAACAAGATAAGATAAAAAAAAATGGAGTTCAATTTATTGAATACATGCCTGGACAAAGAATTCTACATTATAGTCAGTTGGTTGTAGCGACCAAATTACAGCTTGAAACTGTGCCAAAAAAGTGTCACATGGAAACCAAAAGTGGAAGTTGCCTATTAAAGAGCATGAAAAATGTTTGGAGATAATAAAGGATAGAGAGGATCCAGACTACATGTATCAAGAGCTTTAGCTTGAAGGATTTTAATGTGTGCGTACTTAAAAATCCTATTTGAAACTTGTAGACTATAAATGATTTGAAATTCATGATTAGATTGAATTTATATTGATTAAATCTAAATTGAGCTTTAAATTGAATGATTTAATATGCCTCACACAAATGTGGGTAATAGGGAGATTGTAGGGATCACCTAAATGCTAACATCAATTTATATAGTGGACTGAAGGAGTGCCACTTAGGATTATTCTTTTGGGTGAGTACTTTTTTTCCCGCCAAATCTTGTTCTTTCTCTATCAAATGAAAAATTTGGACATCGCTATTGCTTTTCTCTTACAGGCAAGACCATAGAGGAAAGGGGGGAGGATAATTTTCATAGAAGTAGGACCACCCTACAACGTGCAAGCACACAAGACACACACACACACACACAAATAGATTTCTTTCCCTTAAAAATTAAAGTGTGAAATATATAAAAGACAAACACATCAAACTGCAAAATCACAACTTCATCAAGTGTCAAGCAACAAACTCAAATTGAAAGCCCCTAATTATCCCATGTGAAAAGATTGTAATTCATGTTAGCCCCTAGTTAGACTAGATGAAAATTTATTGTCAATTGAAAGCCCCTAATTAGCCTATGTGAAAAAATTATAGTTTTTTTTAGCCCTTTTCATAAAAAATAAATAAATAAATTAGACATAAAGTAACCTCCTAATTACACTAGGTGAAAATTGTGGTTCTTTACCCTTCCTAATTAAGACTATAATTTTGTAGGCTTAATTCATCCTCCTAGTTAAAATATGTAAAATTTGTAGTTCATTAAATCATTAAGAAAGGAAATATGATAAAAATAGCATAAATTATTGTCATTTTCCTTCCTAATTAAGACTTTGTAAAAAATGTAGGGTCCAATTATCTACCTAATGAAAACTAGGTGTGATTTCTTGTTCATTTAAAACCCTTAATTAGACTAATGAGAGATTGTTGTTCATTGAAAACCCCCAATTAGGCTAAATGAGAATTGTTCAATTAAAACTCCTAATTAGGCTAAATGAAAAATTGTTCAATTAAAACCCCTAATTAGGCTAAATAAAGAAATATTGTTCATTTTTTACCCCCTTAATCTATTACTTTAAAATGAATAATAAATTAAAACTTGTAGTCAATGACATGTTCAAACAAGAAATCTTGCATTGATCACAAATTAGACTTAAAATTCCTGCATGCAACAATAAATTAACATAGAAAACTTGCATACAAATATGTCAATTCATTAGTAGAAAATCTCACATTGAGTTCACCAAATTTGGATTAGAGAAATTAAAAAATTAGTATAAAACATGATTAAGCCAACCACAAAAGCCATAAAAACCATGTTAGTAAAAATTCTAATCACAACCAATAAGGCTATTGAAATCAAACGCATAAACAAAGTATTCAAATCAAAATACAAACATTCCTTCAATGTCACCTCACTGTATTTTTTTTCCCTCTAATTTGATATGGTTTCTCTTTGTATGATAATTGCATAAATGAAAATATTAATTTTGACAAAATAACAACGGGGATACTAAAAAATCATGGTTGATAAAACTAAGAGAAAATGGCTCGACTTATAGATTTCCAATTCGAAATGAATGGGCACAGTCAAAACAAAACAAACGAATAAGGGCACTTGAAATGAAAATCCAAGTGGAAAAGGAAAGGTTAAAGGTCAATAATAAAAAGAAAAGGGGGAATAAATTAAAAAAATGCATTCATTGATTCCCTTCAAAAGTCAAAAAAAAGACAAGGAAGAAGAAAAGGCAAAATAAAATGAAATGAAAAATAAAGCAAGAGGAAAGGTCAAGTGGAAGACGAGAGGACAAGCTAAAAGAAAAGGCAAATTAAAAGAAAATATGGCAAATGGAATAAGAAAATGAAAAGGGAAGTGGAGTGAAATTAATAAATTTTCATTTATTAATTCCCTCTCCCATTAATAATTAACAATTAAATAATGTTTATTTAGTTATGACAAAAGGGTTAAAGGGAGAAATAAATGACACTTTTATTTATCCTAAGGAAGGCATGTTAGGAGAAGAGAGGAAAATAATTAAAATATTATTCCCCTAAGGTAAACTAATGATATTGATTAAATAATTGTCAAAATTATTTAATCAGATTAAATGAAAAAGATCAACAAGGGATAAAATAAATGATAAACTATTTAATCAGACTAGTGATTGAGGACAAAATCACAAGGAAATGACAAGATCGGAGGACATGATTAAAATTAATTAAATTATTGATATTATTTAGTTAATGGAAAAATAACACAAAATTAAAGAATGATGAGAACCAAATGCACAATATAAAAGACATGTTAGAAAGTGGAGCCAGGGGAATTTGCCATTTTTAGGTATCTACATAATTAATTAGATAATGTACTAATTACTCAAACACCCTCCTTACAATTAACTTAGTGATAAGATAAAGTGATAATGACGAATTCATGAATGGATGGCTTCCAACAAGACCTAATCAAGTAGCCATGGACAAACCAATGCAATCTCTCACAATTGGAGAAGGAAGAAAAGCCACATGGGGAAAAAATTATCTCCAAAAGAGAGAAAGATAAAATAGAAAAGAGTATGTGACTAAGCATGAAAGACTCAATATGTCCCCCCAAGTACTGAAGCAATCACATAAATACAATCAAAATCTCCCCTGAGAGAGAGAGAGAGAGAGAGAGAGAGAGAGAGAGAGAGAGAGAGAGAGAGAGAGAGAGAGAGAGAGAGAGAGAGAGAGAGAGAGAGAGAGAGGATATATCCCTCCATAAGGAACAAGCTCCATTTTCAATGGTGAAATTTAGGATGTTGATGATGATCCAAGCATGACAAACATTGTTCCACCCCTAGTGAAAAAACAAATACAATGACCAAAGAAAAAATAACTCCAAGAAAGTAGATGGGAGAAAAGGCCTCAAGATGTTTACTATGGAAGAATGCTCAATTATGCACATGTCTAAATCAAGATATTCCAATTCAACTGAAAAAAAAACCCAAACAACTATTAAGATACCTGATGAACAACCTTGATAGGCACTAATGAAAAGGAGATAATAGGAATTTTGAAGATGTCATCAAAGAGGAATGGTATATCCTTAGTTATCCCCCCCCCCCCCCCCCCCGATATCTTGAGTGTATGATGTTAAAAATAACCCTAAAATATATGGAAAGTACTCATCCCACAATGTTGAAAATAGAAGGAAACAATAATCCTTCTTAACTAAGTTGAACTTTGAAAAAGAGAGAGGTGGTAAAGGAGGCTCAACACAAGTCTTAGGAACCAAGGTGGATGACTAAAGCACCTATAGGTTCAAGTGAACAAACTTCTTCTTCGATATTTGATCCACTCTAAATACGTGAGAGCGAGGACTAGTCAATGGAATTGAAAGATCATCAAGAGAAAAATGAGAGAAATCAAGGCATCGAGATTCATGATCAACATTCCCATTAACAATAATCTCTCTACTAAGTAGGTCTTCGATAAGCATTAAATCAGGTGTGAACTCTACTATCTTACTCTGTTGACTATGAGTAAATCCCATAATTAAAAGGAGATTGGATGGTAATGAAGGGACACAAAGTGCATCATGAAGTGTTTCATTGAGTTGGTTCATATTTTTGTCCTTCTCAAAATAGCTTTAAAAAAGACTCACAATTCCCATAATTGAAAGACAAAACTAAAACCAAGAGTTGGAGAGATCTCTATTGAACAGATGATCTTCCTCTGAATATTAGAGGTACAACTCCCTCTTGTGATAGAATTTAGTTTTTCTGATATGAAAGCATAGTAACCATTTCAAATAGGCAAACATCATAGAATATTGTCATAACACGAAGTTTAATCCAAAGTAAGGATGAATATGGAAAATACACAGCTTTGAACACATGCATTTATATTCAATGATAATTGCAGAGAAATTCATGACACAAATTTTAATTTATTTCCACTACTGAAAATAGTTTCAAAAATTATCCCCTGTCATCTACTTCAATCTTAAAACTAGCTTAAAAAAGAGAGTCCCATTTTTTTCCCTCTGTAAGGCCTATACATACAAAAGAGTTCAACTTGTTTCAATTACAAAAGTAACGGTTTTGAAAATGACTGGTATCAAGAAAGGAATTTTAAAACAAAAACATTACCAACCCAAAATTTACTAATATTCTATGCATACTAAAATAGAGGAAACCATCATTCCTAAAGTGTGGGAGCCTATTCAACTTCCAACTGAATGTCCAAGAATATCTCATGAAGCTCAAGGTTTACTTCTTCTTCCTTTAGGGCAGAGATGTTTCTACGATATTATGCATAATTGGTTTTTTCCCTCCATGCCAAATGACGTAAGTTGGATATAATATCAAGCTAGTCTAACTCAATCCAATTCAAATTTGGCTGCACCCCAAGTGTAGGTTCCTCATTCCACTCTTCTTCAATTGCTAGAAACACCATTCTAAGGAGGATTAGTTGATCATTTTCTGTAGAGGAGAATGAACTTGAAAATGTCACCACCTTTCTTCATAAATAAGTTTTTAAGCTCATTTAATAAATTGATAGCAGATGATAGTAATTATTGTTTGGAAAAATGTGTAGCTACCTCAGAAAATTCATTTTATTACACTTCAACATTTAAGGAATTGTACCATGTTAGATTTGAAGAGATTTGCATGAAAAGATGAGCCTTGCAACTTGGTCGGGGGTAAATGAAAACATCACCCTTAAGCATATCGAAGGATCGGGTGGTTTTTGAACTTGAGAACCTTTATGCATTTGATAATTTCAATGAAAAGGCCCGACATCCCAATAAAGCACCTTCAATGTTGGGGGATCATAGGAAACTGGAACTACAAAACTCAGTTCAAAGTCACAAAATGCTCGATAGTATCTTGAGTCAGAGAGTCGCTTAACATAAGAAATGTTGAATTATATCAGGGATTTTCATGTTTCCAAACTTCAATCAAAACCTGATAACTTGACTTAACATGGGAATTTAGGATTCATGAGTTGGTTTTTGATCTTCTAATAGGACTATCATTAATAAGACTGATTTAAAAATTCAAAATCGGTAAGTTTCAAACTTGGGGTGACAATAGGCTCTGAAGGGGGAATCAGGACTAGAAGGATGAAGAGCTAGTACTCTAAAAATCTAAACAAAGATCAAAATGAAGACTAGTGCCTTGTCCATGGGGTGCAAAGTTAATAAAGGGGGAAAATACAAGGAGTTGCTTAAAGAAGGGCAAAGGGGAACTAGGCACACCCAAAACCAACAAGCCAAAACTGGAAAGTCAAGCTACCTAAACCTATAGCACACCAAAATTTTATTTACAAAAGATGTATAGGGAAAGAAGCCCCCTACCTCAAACGACTCAAGATGAATCATGCAAATCCATTGACAAGCTAGGAAAAATAGGACCCTTTATGAAAAAAAGGATTGCGACCATGTGATGAAACTAGAAACAACTACCATCTAGCAACCTTTTGAAAACCAATTTTTAGACTGGTAGTATGTAAAGAAATTATGCAAAAAAGGATCATGCCTGGAAAACCATCCTTAATCATAGATCTCTGAATCATGATCTTCCTTCTCTTCATTTCCATGTGCAACCTCCATAGAATACTTTGGTCCAATTATGACTTCACAATATAAACAACAACATCAAGAACCAACCCTTGCTTCTTTGGACTACTGGATAAATCAATCTCCACACATGCAACTTCATCATCATATTCTTCAATCTCATTTTTATCAATTGAGCCATTGGCATAAGAAGAAAGAATCTGAATTGAGACCTTTTGAATCTGCATTTCATCCTTTCCAGGAAAAGAGTTTTTAAAACTAGGACACATTACCTCCCCTTTGATTCTTCTTCTCCACCTCCTTGGTTAGGGAAACTGAAAGATAAAAGATGAAAGTTCAGGCTACACCACATGAAAATCTGATTGATTGATTTCCTCCATATCTATTAGATTTTCAATATTTTTCTCAACCTCGACGGATATCACGTTAGTGTCATCAAAAACAAAAACTTTCACTTCTGAACTAGAATCTAAATATTCTTCTATAGTCTCATGAAAGACATTATCTTCTTGACTAATTTTAAAAGCATCAAAGGTAGAAACTTCTAATTCGAGGGGGAATGAAGGCGTGGATGTAATATGATTCATACCTTCCTTCATGTCACTAGAGACACCAATAAATACATCAATGCCAACCTCAGAGATGTGACCTTCATCTTCAATTCCACACTGAAAATCATCATCAGAGCCTTTCAAGAACCAGCTCAGAATAGAGACAATCTTGTTCTCATCTGGTGATACCCTTTCTCCAAGAGAGATAAATGTTTTCTCTCTCTGCTTCGTTTGCATGCATGATGGAAAAGATTTGGATTTCTTGTCTTTGATATGATGGAAACTTCTATCTTGTTGTCATGAACCCAAATTGATGCATGTATTGGCTCGAATATAAATAAATATTTACTTAAATTAATAATATTAATCAAATCAATATAATTGTAATAATTAATCAATATAATATTACTAATCAAAGTAATTAATTATATATATATATATATATATATATATATATATATATATATATATATATATATATATATATATATATCAATTTATATTATGCATCAATACAATATCAATAATATTAATAATATTAATGATAATTAATATTATTAATACCAAAATCAATATTAATGATATCAAGAAATGGTTAGACTTAACCATATGACTATTGGATACGAAATTGATGAAGGCCATCATGGATTACAAGGACATCGTAAATGTGAAGATTATGTATTGTCTAATTATTATGTTTGAACCATATACACATTACATGGCTACTGCCTTGGACCCAATTGATGAGAACCGGTCAAGAGAAATTCAAATAACTATATTATCGATCCATTAAGAGGAAGAAAGTTGATTGATAGATGTCGCGATTATGACCAATCGACGTTAACACATATACAGAGGAATCTGTTAGAGCACGTTGGTCGCCATTGGAAGGTCATCAGTTAGATTAAAGAACTACGCATACTTAATGACTGACATGGAGGAAACGAATTCATCTAAGACATGTATTTAACATATATTAATGTGAGTAAATATGACGAATCCAAGGAAGCAATGATTAATGGAAGATATAGCACAAAACTTACTCAAATAAATGTTTTATGATTCGACTAACAAATCGAAGGGTGTGATCTATATACACCAGTAATAAATCTGTATTAATAGGATTATTGATCATCATGAGGAAGTGCAATTATTAAGAGAAGTGACAAATTATTTCCAAGGGACGCTATTCCTTCAATTTTGAGGATATATAAACAATGTTATTTCTCACTTCATAATAGGGGGGGAATCATGAAGGAGATCACCATCGGAACATTGCGTGGGAAGTAATAACAATCAAGGAAAGAGAGATATAAAGGCCATAAACACTTAGCACTGACTGTGACTGCGCAGCTGAGCCTACGTGACTGAAATAATAATAGACTAGTAATAAAAAAAAAGAATACAAAAATAAAGAACTTAACACTGGCAAAGCAGAATTATATTAATTCTAAAGATATCGGAAGATTGAGCAAGTTAAAGGAGAACTAATGTTTACGGCAGGAAAATTAGATAAGGCCCCGTTTGTTTGCGGGTAGGCTCCGTTTGTTTGCGGGAATTGGATCGGAATTGGCAGCGACACTTTCCGATTCAAACGAAATCTGTTGTTTGGTTTCTCAAATTGCAATTCGGGTTTAGGGTGGGAAAACCGGGTTTTGGCTCTAAAACGAGCAGCATGATCTTCCCACCCGAGAGGTGGAATTGAAAATCAAAATCTGGTTTTGCAAAAAAAATGAAGCACATTTGATAAGTTTTCGAGTCTGCCGAATTCCCGCTTTTGTTTTTGGGGGTTTGGTTTGGGGTTTTCATTTTTCATCTGGTTGTCATATTCGCGGCTGGGGTTGTTTGCTCGCTCGGTTGGGGTTGTTGTCGCTGGTTCGATACATTTCGGCCCTTTAAGCCTGCAAATCCAACGTACAGGTATGTGATTTTGCGTGTTACGTGATTTTTCTGTATGCTATTGGGGAATGTAAAGCACTGTTTATGCTTTCATTTTGAAGGTTTTGCGTTTAGCATAAACAGTGCTTTACATTCCCCAGTACAAATGTTCTTCCATTCTTGTGGTATATTTAATGCTGCTAGGTGTGACTGAGACCTCGACATCCCTATCTCCAAAGGGAGTCAACTATGAAGGTATTTTAATCTATGTTTCTATCAGAAATTGAACTAGGTTTTTAATTTAACCTCGTTTGCAGTTTCATCTCCTCTACTCGCAATTTATTTACACCGCATTTATTAAAAACCTAGTTCATATGCAGGGCATTTCTTAAAATACCCATTTCGTTCGAGTTGTATCCCGCATGACACCCATTTCATTTGCATTGAGTTTCTCAGAACACCCATTCACTTGCATTGCATTCCACATGATAACCATTTCGTTTGCATTATACGCTCTCTGATACCCATTTCATGTGCATTGCAGTGGTAGCTCTAATTTACATTAGAGATGAAAAAAAGCCCAGAGATACTACAATGAAATTTAAGTTGTCAAAGAGAATCTGAAAATATGTCTAAAGGCAAGGAAGATGAAGGATGCCACAAATATAGTTTCACACTCAATCATTGCTAGCAATTTAATTAAGGCAATGGTGTATATCACACCTCATAGAGCCAACACTGCAAACCTTTTAGGTCAGTCCCCAATAACATAGACAACATTAATGACTAGAAAATAAAAGAATATCCACGTGCTTTGTTGTCTTGCAACTTGTCAATTCTATGATATTGTTCAGAAAGTGATGTGAATTGACATTGGTCAAGACCAAGATGCTAATCAACTTATCATGCTATGGAAGAAACTGTCGTGGTTGAGATACTTATGCAACATTGGAATTTGTCAAATCTTTTATCCCACCATATTAAAATCTTAGTAAATATGAATTGCAATAGCAACAAATCTTACATTTCATACATGTACAAAGCATATTGAAGTGTCATCATTGCCTTCAAAAGAAGGTCAAACAAGATAAAGCATTGTGGAAGTACAATTCTACTTTTTAGGTGTCTATTTGGGATAGTGCAAGTTAATCCAACTTAGCACAATAAATCTTAGATCACTATGCCCTCTCTTTTTCAATATCTCATCGTGCTTTCTAGCTCCAAACAAAATGAGACCACAACTAAAACTAGATCTTTTGTCTACTTCTAATGAAAAGGACAGAGGAAAGGAATGGTAAGATGACCATTGGACTTCACATTCTCAATACAAACATAATTGACTATGAATTCCCACACCCTTCTCCTTCCCACATATTGGAATCTTTGCTTTGCTTCAAAGTGATCTTCAATGACTCCTGCGGCATTCTCAATTTGTGGATATTAGATATCATACTTGAAATGAATACTCTTCAATGACAGTACTTGGAGGACAAAATTATCAAGATATGCTTTCCCCATTATGTTCAAATGTTGCACTGATTGCAAACCTATTTCAAATGCCTGATCACCAAGCATCTTACCATTTCTTTCAAGTGTTCATCTTCTTTTTCTTTATCGGATATCCACCTTCTCCTCCATTCTTTTGTTGCAGACATGTGCAAGTTTCCTAGAAACAGTTCAATGTCATAACCCATCTATGGTATAATAATACAGGGTTTCAACAACTGCTCCCTTGCCTATATACAGGCATAAACTAAAGTATAAACTGCATTTTCTAGAAACTCAAAATAAAATCCACTCTCTTCTTTACTACTGCAGGGCTGAAATGGTGCACCTTGTTATAATGCAAGCCTATGGTTATAGATTGCTTCACTAGCATCACCAGTTATGTCCACAAGAACATTGTCATTGTCCTTGGTCATATTCTTTTCTCTTTGTTTTTGTTTTCAATGTTTTGATTCAACATAATTATATTGTAATATCCCGTGTTAAAATTCATTTGAAACATTTCCATACATCTTTAAAATCTGTTCTCTTTCTTTCTATTTTTCAGTCTTTTGACTCCACAAATTAGTCATTTGAAACATATATGCAACCTTTCCATTAATCCTCATTCTTTTCTCTTTATTTTTTGTTTTAATGAGTAAGAGCCCTTAGTTCTTACCAATATGTTTTGAAAACCTAGTGTATGCTCTGTAATAGCAGCCACCAAATTTTATTAAGCATTGAGCATGCAGATGGATAAAAACTCTTTCGTCTAGCTACTATCAAAGACAAAACATGCCCATATTTTGAACAAACATGTTCCCCCCAAAAACAAAATAACCTAAAATCATGAAAATAACCATCTCATCTACTACTTCATCTCTGATTTGACCTGCTTCAACAATTACAACATCCTCAGAAACCTCTAATTATAGGTTGCATTCATCTTTATTGCAATCTTCTAAATCTTCTCCTCTTTCATACTAATATCCATAGTAATCATTGATAGACTTCTTGCACAAAGCATATTTAAACATATGAGGCCATCCCAATTCTCTTGCAACGAAGCATATTTAAACGCAATAGTACATGTTGCTCCTTTGCCACAATTGTGCTCCTTTGCCACAATTGTGCTCCTTTACCACAATTGTTCATCTTTTTAGTAAATGATACAGAATTGTGCATCTTTTTAGTAAGTTTCTAATAAGTTTCTAAAAAGATGCACAATTCTATATTGTTTACCATTGAAATAGTAGGTGAATAGGGAACACAAAATAGAAACTAGAGCAAAATGAGTGTAATATGTCAGATAAATTCAGTACAGAGCTAATATATCTGTAGGAATAGTCATATATTAGTATCAAACACACACAAGATAGAGACAACATAGAGTTGTAAATTCACAAAGTCATGAAGTGCAATTGATATCAAAAGATGCACAATTGTGGTAAAGGAGTAGCATGTACTATTGCATTTGCATTGATACAGAATTGTGCATCTTTTTAGAAACTTATTAGAAGCTTACTAAAAATATTCTTATAACACTGATTATAGTACAATTCAGTGGTAAACGATACAGAATTGTGCATCTTTTTAGAAACTTATTAGAAACTCGCTAAAAAGATGCACAATTCTGTATCATTTACTAAAATGGTCTGCTTAATAAATCGCAAAGATTGAGTTGTATGGTCATTTTATTTGTTTCTTGAGTTTTTCTTCTATACTAGTGTGTCTTAATTTTGGTTCAGCTATTTATAAAGGGGAGTAATAAATCATTCTTAATGAAAAAATAGAAAATTATAAATTGTGGACAAGATGTACTTATAAGGAACACTCAGTTCATACTGGATATCTCCTCGCTGATATCATTGTGTTTGTCCACATTTTAGGCTATTGATGGATCCTATTAAGAATATTGACATTCTAGGATGGGTAGCTATGGAGACCCAATATTCTCTTCTTCTCACAACTCTTCTTGCTTGTGTTGCCGTAGCTAGAGTAGTGGTAGGCCAAGAAAGCAGTGCACAAATGGGTAAACGAAGAAGAAAAGGAAATTTTTTTTATAGAATGGTTATTCATTCCAACGATGTGGATTGTCAGGATCAGATTCGCATGAGTAGGGGAGCCTTCTTTCATCTAGCTACTATCCTAAGACTGAAAGGAACCTTGACAGATATGATACACTTGACGTTAGAAGAACAACTTGTGATGTTCTTCCACACTATTGGTGACAATCTGAGGAACCGCAAGATTGCCCACAACTTTGGGCACTTAGGAGAGACAATCAGCTGATACTTCCACAAGGTGTTGAGGGCTATCTTAGGACTCCACCAAGATTTCTTTCTACCACCTAGTCCAAACACTCCTCCTGAAATTAGTGGGAACGGATGTTTTGATCCATTCTTCAAGGTAATTGTTGTGTTGTTACAAATATCTTGTGTGGATTTTTATCCTTATCATATTGATGATTGTATCATATCATATAGGATTGTGTTGGAGCTATCGATGGAACCCATCTACCAGTCACTGTCGATGTCGACATGCAGGGTAAATATCGTGATAGAAAAGGCAACCTATCACAAAATGTTATCGGTGTGTGTTCCTTCGATAATAAGTTTTAGCACTGCCTTGCTGGTTGGGAAGGGTCTACTATGGATAGTCGTGTTCTAGCTTCAGCTCTATCAAGAGCAGATCCTCTTGTTGTTCCCCCCGGTAAGCCAAATCATAGTTTAATATACTCAAGGGTAAATCAATGTTTCAAGTTTTAATAATATAATTTATTTATGTAGGAAAATATTTTCTAGTGGATGTTGGATATCCCAATGCACCTGGATTTCTTGCTCCTTATCGGTGTACATGCTACCACTTGAAGGAGTTTTCAAGACAGAATCCAATAAACTCTTGACAAGAGTTGTTCAACCATCGACACTCCTCTCTTAGAAACTCAATAGAGCGTACATTTGGTATTCTCAAGCAGCGTTTTCCAATCTTGAGGCATGCCACGTCTTATCCTATCATGACACAAGCCCATATTGTATTGGCATGTTGCATACTACACAACTACATTACATTAGAGGACGGCATTCCATCAGAAATTGCCACCGAAGAGGAAGATGATCATGATGGGATAGATGTACCAATGCTGGAGATGTATGGGTTTTCTCAGCGTGATAGAGATGAGTGGGCACAGTTCCGAGATGATATAGCAAGTAGAATGTGGGAAGAGTATAGATCCCGAGAATAGTTGTTCTTTTAATGGGTCAAGACTACATGATGGTTTCCTTTTTCTTATGTTTTTCTCTACAAGTATTGGACTTCTATGAGTCAATGTGTTTTATTTGAGTACACTGGTGTATGAAGATACTTTGACATACATGATGGTTTCCTTTTTATTCTGTTTCTATCTAGAAGTATTGGTCTTCTATGGGTCAATGTGTTTTATTTTAGTAAACTGATGTATGAAGATACTTTGATATTGTGTGTGAGTGATTTACACCTTCATGAAATAACAAGATTTAAAGAGAATTTACACTATTCAAAGCAAACTAATCTAAATAATGCACAATTAATCTATCAACATCTCATGGTTCTCTAAATTGAAGTAGTAAGTGAGGCTCTCAGCTGCAAATCCTCACTAGTGACACTCTAATTATGAGAATTGAACTAAAAATGATATGCAAAATAGATCTAATTATCAAATTCTAGCTCTATTTGATAAGAAAATCTCTAAAATGATCAACAATTGAAGCTAATTATCAATGAAAATGCTAAGTGAGTGGTGTGGATGCAAATTGCAAGAGCTTTGATGCAATTCAAAGATATGGAGTGGATTAATAATGCCTCAAAATGCCTTCTATTTATAAGATTTTCCCAAGGGTAGGGGGTAGAGTGAGATAACCATGGTTATGCTTGGGTAAGGTCAATTGGCTTTGCTTTGTCCCTAAATTGGGGGACAAACATTTAAATGGTTTCAAAAGGCTGGACCATTTCAATAAAAGTGAGTGATTTATGTCCATTTTGTCTCTTTTTTCCTTTGTTGAGAGAATTTATATGATTTATTAATCAATTAAAGTAATTAATTTAGCCATGAAGGGTAAGAGGTTCATTTTGATTTTTCATTTCAACAACTATGTCATTAATTGAATTTAATCAATTTCTTAGTGTTTTTCCCCTTTTCAAGCTTTATTTAATCATTTAATCAATTAATTGAATTTTCCTTTGATTTGAATTGCCTTTGTTCCATTTATTGATTTTTAGTGCTATTTTGATGACTTGATTGCACCTTTTGATTGATTTAAGCCTTTGCCAATTTTCCATGTCTACAAATGCCCCTCTTTGAGTCGATGTGCGAAGAACACCGATTCAAAGATTCCCTTAGTATGATGATCTGATTCAGGTCCTGGTTCTGATATGCCCCTAATCGTTCTGATTGATGTACTTCCTGATGACGATGATGTGCCTCTGATGATGGTGCTGATATGATTCTGATGCCTCTGATATGATACTAATCTGATATGGGTCCTGGTTTGGTGATAGGTCCTGGGTTCACTGATAAAGGTCCTGGGTTGATTGATAAAGGTCCTGGGTTAATTGATAAAGGTCTTGGGTTGATTGATTGCTGATATGTTGATAGATTTGATATGATATGGATTTGATATGAAACCGATATGCAATTGATTTGCCTCCTGATATGATAACGATATGATATTGATATGATACTGATATCTTGATATGATACTGATATGATATGCCCCACTGATAAATGTTTTTGATGCGATGCCAATTTGATACTCTGATGCCCCCTCAGAAATAAAACATATTGATTCCTTGATTTGAAAGATTTTAATTGATTGGTCCAATATGTTTTTATTTCTGAAAAATATTGATGATATGCCATGACTTACAAATTTGCATATCCAAGATAGATAGGTCTGTTTGTAGTTAAGCGAAACAAGTGATTAGGATAACAGGATAATGGTACCAATGAATGTGATTTGTCAATCTGATAGGATAGTAAAACTGATATGGGATAAATCAATCAGTGTGAAAACCGATATGATTTGATACTGCTGCTTCGTTCTCAGGACACAGAGACACGAACAATGGTACTGGGTGTGATTGCTTGATACTTTGATAGGATTGATTGACGTAAGATGACTCACTGATATAAAATACTGATATGATTCCCTTGATTTGTGAAACAGGCACATTTCCGCAAATGATATATATATACGGACCTTAGCTTCTTGGCTATTTGGATTTAAGTCATGAGTTTGACCCAGCTAGAGTATAGGTTATTGAGATGATTGATTATGGAGCTCTTTCAGTTTGTTGATATTGTATCATAGTCTTGTGACCTTGGTGTCACCTTTCCAGTTGTATTTTGACACTTATTTGACATGGATGCCCCTGTTGATGGGCGATTATAGAGTTGATTTTTATGATATCATTGTTATACTTGATGTATTGAGTTATGAGTAGACCTGTGACATGAGGACATTTATGATCTTTCCTGCTTTTACTTGATGATATATGAGATTTCCTTTAGATGCTGCTATATGTGTTTATCTAATGCATTTGTTTTTGGATGGATGGTGTCTATGGATGCAACGTATCTTATGTATGATATAGATAGATGGATGCATTTCTTTCTCATGTATGGATGCAGTTTTGATATGTTATGTCTCATGTATGCAATCTGTATGTATGCACATGTAAATGATTATTTCCTTCTTTTCCTTGATAATATCTATGTAATGATTAATGATATGGAATGAATGCAAAAAGTATAATCTCATGTTTTTATTGTAGAAAAGATGATATTGAAGTGATGTTGTCCTTGCTGATTTAACCCTGTTTATAATGTTATGTACCCCCTTTTTGATGCGAAATGAAACCCTTGGAAAAATGCACATGCAATTAATCTAACATGAGAATGCATTTAACCTTTTTATGAATGCAGCTAAGTGTCACTAGCTTTTAGCCAATAAATGCCTTGAGGATATATTTTCATCATTGAGCACTTGGGACCGGAAAGTCGATACAATCACCACTGCCCACTGACATGATGATATGAATATCGATTTTTATTGCTCATACGGTAACCTCCGTTTTGCTTTCCCATCGGTCTCATCGATATGACTATCACTGATTACAAACAATCATGAGAGTACGAATACCGATTTTGTCGGATTCTATGTTGCAAGTGGATTTTGTCATTTAGATATGAAGAATCTAAATATCCAAGGTATCCGATTGCGTAAACAAACAAAGGTTAACTCATTGTTTTATAAGATAATCCTCGATGGTTCTTTGATGACCATGTCTTTAGATGAATTCTCATAAGGCAATGAATCTTCCTCCAAACAGTCACTTCATAGTCAAGAAAAATATCACATCTCCATCATTGCCAATCTAGTCGAAACATCATTGATTAGCTAAAAAGACTTGATACAAATTGAATTAATGTAAGTAAACAGATTTTTAACCAACTTTTCAAAAGAAATCTATCTAGGTGTTTTGCATTGTTTTCTGATCTTCAACAAAAAAATATTTCCAAGTGTTTGATCATGACATGATTTTTGATTTTTAATCCTGAATAATAAGTCAATTTAGGCTCAAGGATTTTGTTGTGGTAGTCAACTTCTTGGTTATCAATCAAAGGTTTACAAAAATCTGATCTCTCTTCTGAAAATGTTGATCCCTTTCTGCTTGTGACTGAATGTTGCTCATTTGAATCCTTTTTGAGGTACCCACTTTCCAATCCGTTTATGCTGCCCCCAAGTATTTTGATGTATCAATTTGACAACTTTAGGCAATGCAAAGGATGATGCTACAACTGTTATTATGACTATGTACAAATGACGGATGCAATGAAGGTCTAGACAAATGGGATGATGAGATGCATTATGTACACATGTGACTAGGAAGGAAATGACTTAAGGGAACCAAAAGTGCTTGTTGCCAAGTTTTCACCTTTGGGTATTCTCTTTTTTTTGCTACTGAGGCGCCTATTTGCTAGGTTTTCACCAAGGCACTTTTTCTCTTTTTCATTTTTTTTGTATTTTTCTTTTTTTCTTTTTTTTTTTTCTTTTTCTTTATCACCTTGGCGCCTATTTGCTAGGTTTTCACCAAGAGATAGTTTTTCAAATGTTTTTGCTTTCTTCAGGCTCAATTTTCCACTGTTTTTTATCTTTCTTCTTTTCCAATGTTTTTTGGATTTTCCATTTTCAAATGTTTTTGGTATTTTCAAGATCCCTTTTCAACTATGTACAATAATTATGATGCTCTCTCATCTGATACTCTTTATACTCTTTCATCTGCTTTAGGTGTAGAATCTCTTCAAATGAATGCTATTTATGGGTTCTTGTAATTCTTCACCATTACAATCTGATAACTTATATGTTCCAGTTCCAAAGGATGACACTATCACAAATGGGCCTATCCAATTAGCTTCCCACTTTCCTTTCTTTTCCCTTTCAGCTTGATTTTTGGGATTTTCTCTTAGTACCAAGTCTCCTACTTGAAAAGTTCTTGGTTTGATGTGTTTGTTATAATTGTGTGCAATCCTGTTTTGATAAACTTTTAAATGCTCATAAGCTTGAGTCTGGTGTTCCTCTAACAATTCCAATTGTTGTAGTCTGGCAATCCTATAATCCTCATCAGTGATCAATCCTCTTAATGAAACCCGTAGAGATGGAATTTCAACTTCTAATGGTAGAACTGCTTCGGTTCCATAGACCAAAGAGAATGGGGTGGCTCCTGTAGGTGTTCTGATACTAGTTTTGTAAGCCCATAGTGCGGGATTTATTTGCACGTGCCAATCTCTTCCTGATTTGTTAACTGATCTTTTTAATATTTTGAGAATATTTTTGTTTGTTGCTTCAGCTTGTCCATTGCCTTGTGGATAATAAATGGATGATGAATGATGTGTGATGTGAAATGTCATGCAAAGTTCATCAATATCCTGATTTTTGAATTGTTTCCCATTATCCGTGATAATGGCATGTGGAATACCATAGCGGCAAATTATGTGGTTCAAAATGAACATTGAAATTTGTTTGCCAGTTGCTGTTGTTAATGGAACTGCTTCCACCCATTTGGTGAAGTATTCTATTGCTGTGATGATATACTTGTGTCCGTTTGAAGATGGAGGATATATGATTCCAATCAAGTCAAAACCCCATTGATAAAAAGGCCATGGTGTAATGAATGGGTGTAATTCTTGAGCTGGTGCATGTATCATATTACCATGATATTGGCATTTGCTGCATGTCTTCACAAATTGACAAGCATCCTTTTCTAATGTTGTCCAAAAGTACCCTAGACGAAGGATTTTCTTAGCTAGATTAAGACCGCTTGAGTGTGACCCGCAAATGCCTTCGTGGACCTCGCGTAAAGCTAACTTAGACTCTTCTTCCTCTAGACATCTAAGTAACGTCCCATCAAGACCCTTACGATACAATGTGTCTGAAAGGATTAGGTAACGGGCGGCTTGGCGTATGAAGTTATGTTTTTTGGCACGAGTTTGGTCTATGGGGAGTACTTGGTCTTTAAGGTAAGTATAGATGGGTCCATACCAAGGAGAGTCATGTCCATGTAAAAGAGCAACAATTTGGGTGTCAGGAAGGTTAAATGCCGATTTTACCAACTCTTCCACCAAGAACTCATACTTCTCATTTTGATCTGGTTTTTGTAACAATGAAGCCAAGGTAGCCATGGCATCTGCTGCTCTATTCTTTTCTCTTGGAATCTGTTCAAATGTGATCAAAGCAAAGTACTTCTTCCATCCATCAATCAAGGTTTTATATTTCATCAATGTTATATCTTTGGTATTGTATTCATTATTAACCTGATTGATTATGAGTTGGGAATCTCCATACACTTATAATTCTGCAATATTCCATTCTAAAGCCATTTTGATGCCAATGACTAATGCCTCATATTCCGCTATGTTATTGGTGCATGGAAATAAGAGTTTATAGGACTTTGGAATGGTGTACCCTTGAGGAGTGACCAATAATATACCTGCTCCAGAACCTCCTTGTGTGTAAGATCCATCAAAATATAATTTCCATGTCTTTGCTTCTATGTTGACAATTTCTGCATCTGGAAACTCAATTTGCATGGTTTGTGTAGACTCCAGTGGGTTATCTGCTAAGTGATCTGCTATCACTTGTCCTTTAATTGCTCTTCTATCAACATATTCAATGTCAAATTCACTTAGGATCATGACCCATTTTGCTATTCGACCTGTTAAGGCAGTTTTACTTAGCAAGTATTTGAGAGGATCAATCTTGGCAATTAATTTGATCTTATGCATCAACATATAATGTCTTAGTTTTTGAGATGCAAAAACCACTGCTAGACATGCTCTTTTCATGAATGAATAATTGAGTTCATATTTTATTAAGGTTCTACTAAGATAGTAGATTGCCCTTTCTTTTCCTTGCTCATCTTCTTGTGCCAACAATATGCCTAGAGACCTTTCTGTGGCTGATATGTATAACAACAGTTCTTTACCCTTGATAGGTGACATAAGAATAGGTGGGTTTATCAAATAAGTCTTCAAAGTAGTGAAGGCCTTATCACATTCTTCATCCCACATAAATGTAGTGTCCTTGTGTAACAATCTGGTGAAGGAGTGACACTTTTCTGCTAATTGAGAGATAAATCTCCTTATTGATTGAATCTTTCCTTGTAATGACCTCATTTGGCTAATATTTCTTGGAATCTCCATTTCTAGAATGGCTTGTACTTTTTTAGGATCAACTTCAATGCCTTTTGCTGACACTATATAACCCAATAACTTGCCGGATTGGACACCAAAGGCACACTTCTTTGGGTTTAATCTAACTTTGAATTGTTCTAACCGAATGAATATTTTTCTTAGGATTTGTAAATGCTCTTCTTTATTGTGGGATTTTGCTAGAATGTCATCCACATAATCTTCTAAGAAAGTATGTATCATGTCATGGAAAATAGTTGTCATGGCCCTTTGATATGTAGCTCCAGCATTTTTTAAACCGAAGGGCATGACATTCCAACAAAAAGTACCCCAAGGGCAAGTAAATGCTATCTTTTCTTGGTCTTCGGGAGCAATCTTGATTTGGTTGTAACCACTAAATCCATCCATTAATGAATACATTGCATGACCTGCTGTCAAATCCACTATGGTATCAATGCTTGGCAATGGGAAGTCATCCTTGGGACATGCAAGGTTTAAATCTCTGAAATCCGTACACACACGGATAGATTTATCATGCTTAGTAACTGGCACAATGTTACAGATCCAATCAGCATATGCTATTGTTCTTATGAATCCCACCTTTAACAATTTTTCCAATTCTGCCTTGACTAAGAGAGCCACATGTGGGTGCATTTTCCTTAGTTTTTGCTTCACAGGTTTAACTCCGGGTCTAACATTCAGATGATGCATTATGAAATCAGGATCCAATCCAGGCATATCGGCATATGACCATGAAAAATTTACTTGTTGCTCTTGGAATAATTTGATAAAGTCCTCTCTTTCAAGAGATGTAAGTGATGCAGCCAAGTGTACAACCTTTGGCTCTAGTTCTGTACCAATGTTAACTTTTTCTGTTGGTTCTATAAGAATAGATGACCGTTCTTCTTCATGTTCAGGCAAAGTGTCCAATCTCTCTTCTAATGGTGCCACAGTTGGGTTTTCACCAAAAGAAACGTCTTTTATTTTCACTGTTTTTGGTTCTAATGGTGCCACAGTTGGGTTTTCACCAATAGAACTTCTCATTTTTTTATTTTTTTTCATTTTTTCTTTTTTTTGACTAAGAGATTGGACCCTTGCTATTGTCATCATGTCCGTATTGAGTTCATTGGTGAAAGAGGGTTCAACCGCATTGAGGTATTGGTTTGTTGCTTGGTCATTTGGGAAGTAAAGTAAGTCATGTGGTTCGGTTTGATCCCAATCAATGAGGTCTGGATGTATCAAAATTAAGGAATTATTGGGTAAGGTATTATCAATAGGATTTAAGGACATGACTTTGTTTGAGGGTTCATACATTGTATCATTTAGATCTATGATGTGCGCTTCCTCAAGATGATCCATGGAAGCAGGGTCAAAGTCCCCTTCACTTGAATCCTCGTCGACCTCTACGGGAAACAATGTGGGAAAAGCCACAAGCGGGTTAAAACTAACATTTGAATTTCCCTCCTCTGAAGGTGTCCAAAATATTTCTATCCATGCTCCACTACTAGATGCTTGTTCTATATTAGGCCTTTGAATAGGAGATTCTTCATTAATTGGAGCATCTTGTTTTGGGATTTTTGCATAAGTATGTATAGCAATGACTTCTTTATCTTGACATGACTCATCTGATAAAGTATCCCATTCATAATCCCTAGAGTCATCACTATCTCCTTCGGATTCTAATGCATTTATTTGAGGATGAAAATCATGCATTGGACTTGAACTTTCTCCCTTATATTGAAAACCTAATCCAGATTTTTCATGACTTGCCCTCCAAATAGGTTCAATAGGTTCTAATAATCCTCTATTTCTTTGGCCTAGGGGTCCTCTTCCTTTGTATCCCATCTTTTGCATAATATCAAATCCTTTCCCATATTGCTCTGTTTGTATATTGACATGCTGAATTCTTTCCATGGGAGTGTCTAGGGTACCATCCTCATCATGATAAAGCCATTGGAGGACATCATCCTCTTCCTTATCCCATGTTGCTTTGCTATCTTCCCTCACAAAATAAGAATTATACTTATGTGTAAGATGTTCTTTTGAGGGTTTTCCATGTGATTTGGGAGACATGGGCATGTCAAATAGAGAAACTGAATATTCTCCTACCCCTTTTGAACTAATCTTGCATTGTTTGTCAAATTTATTCATCATCTCACTCATGTATTGATAATGAGCTACTTTAGCTTGCTCTTTTTCCTCTTTAGTAGGTTTGTAGATCACTGTTTCCAATTTAGGTGCCACATATGGACTTTCCATCACATTTGGACCCTCGTAGCTCACTTTTTCCTTGCCCTTAGTTGATGTAGTTGAGCTAGCTTGAAGAGGATTTTGTGCATCTTCATTGGTGATTCTTGGAACAACTCCTTCATGATTATGTGGAATGTACAATTCATGCAAGGGTTTGAGTGCATTACAATATTGAAATGGATTTGAGTCTCCTCCAACTGTGATTTCTTCACCCATGTATGGGAACTTGATGCATTGGTGGTATGTGGAGGGGACAGCTTGCATCTCATGAATCCAGGGTCTTCCCAATAAGATGTTATAGGTTAATTTCATGTCCAACACTTGACATTTGGTTTCCTTCTTAACTGGTCCCACTTGGATGGGTAACACAATCATGCCTTTAGAAGCTCTTTCAGCTTCATCATAAGCTTTTATGGTGATTTTCTTTGTAGGGTCAATGCAAGACTCGGATAGACCTAAGGATTTTACAAGACTCAATGTGCATATGTTAAGGCCAGCCCCTCCATCAATAAGGGCTCTTTTGACTCTATGCCTTTCGATCAAAACCTCTATATGTAATGGCAAATTTTAAGGATGAGTTATAGACATGTCATCTTGATCTGAAAATGAAAGACAATGGGGAGCCACAAGATGTCCTACCATATTTTGAAATTTTTCTTCCCCTAAGGTAGTAGAAACATGTGTCTCTTCCAAAGCTTTTTCCAAAATCTCTTTATGATTTGGTGACAACTTCAATAACTCTAAGATTGAGATTTGTGCTGGAGTACGTTGCAATTGGTCCACCAAACTATAAGGTCTTGCTGCTGTAGGAGGTTGTTTGACCACAATGTTGGATGGTGGGATATTGGTGTTTTGAGGGACTATCCCTTGTAAAGTCATTCTAGAATTCTACCCTCTTGTAATGACATTTGTTGCTTCCTTTTGGGGCTGTTCATTAATGATGATAGCATTAACAATATGATCATATGATGGCGCAAAGTTGAGATTATTGGCACTTTGTTTCTTGCTATTTGATGACTCACCTTTATCATGTTTGTAAAAAGGTTGTTTGAAGGCCGTATGATCTTCATTATTTTGGGGTCCATCAACAGTGATTATGTTATTATCTATCAAGTCTTGCACCACATTCTTTAATTGTAGACATTCATTTGTAGGGTGCCCCCGAATCCTATGATATTCACAATGATGCTTAGCATCCCACCAACCCGGCTTGTGGTCTGGTTCATAAGGCTTAATAGCGGGTAATGTAATAACATTGTTAGCTATGAGAGCCTTTAATGCAGTTTCAAGTGATTCTCCCAAGGGTGTAAAGTGTCTTGCAGGAGTGGGCTTCAAATACTTATCATACTTGCTGTTTTGATCCTTGTTTCCTTGATTATTCTTGTTGGCATTGTTGTTAATGTTGGAAGATGCATTATATGCTTGATTAGCATTATTCACTTGATTTGGTGTCTTTGTAAGGGCAAATGGAATCACCTTCAAGTTGCTGGATTCCACTACACCATCATTAACAATGCCCTTGTTGTTATTCTTTGCAGCATAACGGCTATTGTTGTTGTACCAACTTTTATTTGGATTGTTGTTATTGTTGGTATTGTTGTTGTTGGAGTTAGAGTTATTCTTATTTTCCTTGTACAATTTCAACTCTCCACTCTTAATCAACACTTCTTCCGTTGTAATTCCATTATCAATCAAATCTTGAAAAGTTTTAGGACATTGCATCCTTAGTCTATAATTCAGCTCGCTTCTTAAACCGTTAATAAAGATATCCATTTTTTCTTTCTCTGGTACACTTCTTGGATATCTAGCAAATGCAGTCCTCCATCTTTGCAAGAATGTGAGAAAGGCTTCTCCATCTTGTTGCTTCGTGTTACATAACGTTATCATGGTGACCTCATGTTTGATGTTATAAGAGTAATGAGTCACGAATTTAGATGCTAACTCTTCAAAGGATTTTATGCCGGATGGTAGTTTTGAAAACCAATCCATGGCTGTTCCTCCCAAGCTTCTTGGGAATAGTCTCATTAAATAGGTTGATTCATGCATGAATTCAAGACTTAATGCACAAAACCCCTGAAGATGATCATGTGGGTCAGATGTTCCTTCATACCTCTCATATTTAGGAAATGTTACATTTATAGGAAAAGGCACCATGACCAAACTCTTATCGAATGGAAAAGGACATAATGTTTCAATAGAGAAAGGCTTAGGAGCCCCATTTTGTTTCAAACTGTCAATTTCCATTTGTAATGCCTTGAATTGTTCCCTCATTGCTTCCATAGGGTCTTCTATTTCCTTGGGCTTTAATTGCTCTATGTCAAAATCTTTAGGTAGCTTTACCCCCGTTTGTATTAAGTCCATGAAGTGTTTTTCTTTATCCATAAGCATGGTCTTTTTCATTAGTTCTATGAAATAAGGACATTGTCTTGCCTCTAATGCTCTTTCAATCGTGGCTTCTTTTGCAGTTGGGGGTAAGTTTGTATTATGAGGAGGAAATAAGTTGTTGCCTTGTGAATTTGCCTCTTAAGAATTAGGATCTCTTCCTCCATTATTAGAATTTCCTTGATTGTTGTTAAGATCCATACCCCCATTCATGTTGTTCCCTTGATTGTTATTAGGATCTATACCCCCATTCATGTTGTTCCCTTGGTTATTGGGATCGATATTTCCTAGGGTACCACTAAACATCTTGTTAATGTCCTTTGCCTTAGTGGGTTTTTCAGTCACTCGTGAAGTAATGAAAGTGTTCTTTGGAAATGGGAGCTCTTCTCCATTGTAGGTCCCGTCTGTAATGCTTTCCTTATAGAGAGTGACCTTGTAATAACAGGCATGAACAAACTTTAAGGATATGTTGACTTTCTTCTCTTGATAAGCTATTTTTGGAATAAGGTAAAAGTTTTTGATCAATTTTAAATGGTTTAAAATTTTAATGGTGTTTTGATCAATAACTTTGGAATATCTTGTTTGAAAATAAAAACAATCTCAACACACACATCAATTGGGTACCATATCCCTAGAATGCTCTAATGTGTATATTTTTGAACGTTTTCACAGGTTTAACACAAGAATAGCTTCCACACAATCTACCTAGCACATAATTAGTTCGTAAACATGGCTCTAATAGGTAGTTTTTCTATTTTACCGTTATGTAGTAAGTTTTCCGTTCAAAAGAGATCTTAGCTTTTCATCCCCCAAGTATGTTAAGGGGCTTCCCACACGCACAAAAGCATGATTTTGGGCAATCCGTTAGGACTACTAGAGGAAGTTCGAAAGAGCTAAAATCCTTTTGTCGTGCACCCCATTAAGGATACACGTGTTTCTTTTTATAGTGGGTCAGATTCTCGTGGCAAAAGCAAGTGTATCCCACTTTGGGCTGTCCCTCTCACCAACCCTTTTAAGGCAATCTCGGGAGGTGAGCCCACTAAGTTTTAAACATGTTCATTTGAAAGCATGAAAAGTGGATTTGGTAGAGCAAGTTTGGGAATTTGATTCACTCAAAGAGTGAAGAGCATATCCCTATTGCTTTTCCCTTATCCCAAACACTCACAATCAATTTGGTTCTTTTTCAACCCCGTGACAAAGGGGTTCTTAGAATTGAAGTGTTTATTTTTTCCTTTTATGATTAAACTATGTTTTGAACTTTGAAAATGCCACAATTTAAGGGAAGTTTGCAAGCTTGATGAGAGAAATACCTCAAACGATGCTAGCAAAGGCTAGGCGCATTTTTAAGTAGTAGATTTTTGTTTTCTCTCCAAATCCTTCCCTTACCTTAGCACAACGTTCCCTCCACCAACAAGTTAGTCAACACAAATTCATACAAAGTGAGGGGAAACCAAAATCAAAAAGCTTAAAATGATCAAATTGATTATGCTCTTGATTTATTTTGAACTCAAATATTTGCAAATTAAATCCAAAAGGTGCAAGGTATACTCTAATAGGACGTCCTTTTTTGTTTCTTTTTTGCATGCAAAAAAGAGAAAAAAAAAATTTGAGCACTGTTCTGTGACAGAGCATGTACCTGAGACAAAAAAAATGACAGTAAAGTTAGCATACAGTCCTTATTTTGACAAAATAGAGAAAATACAGTCAGGCGACATCATCCAGACTACAGGCGAGATTAAATTTAACAAAGACGTGACTACTTTAACCGCGAGCGTCACCAAAAGGGGCTCAAGCGAGATTAAAATAGACAAGTGCGATATCAAATTTTGCAAACGCGTGAAATCTTTAATACATGCGACAATAGTAATTACTCTGATACAATATCAATACTAAACCAGGCGACATTCTCCATGCTAAAAGCGAGATCTAATTTAACAAAGACGTAATTACTTTAACCGCGAGCATCACCAAAAGGGGCTCAAGCGAGATTAAAGTAATTAAGTGCGATATCAAATTAAATGAATGCGTGAATTCTTTATTTCAAGCGACAAATTAACTCAAAGAAGTGACATTTAATTAACTGAAAGCGACATTTAAAATACTCAAAGTGACAAATTAAATGCGAAATGTAGTAAACTCCCTTTACACCAGGCGTAAACTCATTCCTCGGCCGCGGCTTTTAATTCTTTCCAGTTGACATCTAAATAGCCAAAGGCATCAGCTGCTTGTGCGTGAGGCGAGAATTTAATGTCTGCAAGCATGATTTCTTTATCTAGAAGCGTGATTATGTAGTCTAAGAAGCGTGAGCATTCAGACTCCAGGCGACATTTTAATTACCGCGAGTGACATCTTTTTGCTGTAGGCGTGATTTCTTTCCTGTGACCTGCAAACAGTGAGCAAAATCATGCAATTCTAGCCTAAATTTTGCAAATAACGTGGAAATTATAATAAATTTGAGGCCTAGAGCCCCACGGTGGGCGCCATTTGTGTGTGAGTGATTTACACCTTCATGAAATAACAAGATTTAAAGAGAATTTACACTATTCAAAGCAAACTAATCTAAATAATGCACAATTAATCTATCAACATCTCATAGTTCTCTAAATTGAAGTAGTAAGTGAGGCTCTCAGCTGCAAATCCTCACTAGTGACACTCTAATTATGAGAATTGAACTAAAAATGATATGCAAAATAGATCTAATTATCAAATTCTAGCTCTATTTGATAAGAAAATCTCTAAAATGATCAACAATTGAAGCTAATTATCAATGAAAATGCTAAGTGAGTGGTGTGGATGCAAATTGCAAGAGCTTTGCTGCAATTCAAAGATATGGAGTGGATTAATAATGCCTCAAAATGCCTTCTATTTATAAGATTTTCCCAAGGGTAGGGGGTAGAGTGAGATAACCATGGTTATGCTTGGGTAAGGTCAATTGGCTTTGCTTTGTCCCTAAATTGGGGGACAAACATTTAAATGGTTTCAAAAGGCTGGACCATTTCAACAAAAGTGAGTGATTTGTGTCCATTTTGTCTCCTTTTTCCTTTGTTGAGAGAATTTATATGATTTATTAATCAATTAAAGTAATTAAATTTAGCCATGAAGGGTAAGAGGTTCATTTTGATTTTTCATTTCAACAACTATGTCATTAATTGAATTTAATCAATTTCTTAGTGTTTTTCCCCTTTTCAAGCTTTATTTAATCATTTAATTGAATTTTCCTTTGATTTGAATTGCCTTTGTTCCATTTATTGATTTTTAGTGCTATTTTGATGACTTGATTGCACCTTTTGATTGATTTAAGCCTTTGCCAATTTTTCATGTCTACAGATATACAGGATGGTTTCCTTTTTATTCTATTTCTATCCAGAAGTATTGATCTTCTTGTTGGAAATATTCAGGGATTAACCGAGTTACTGAGAGGGGAGGGGTGAATCAGTAACTCCAAATTTTCTTACAATTACAGATGTATTAACATATAGTTCACTTTTTCTTTATGCATATAGAAAGTATGAAACTTAGAAGCATTCACAATAATGACACATAGATTTGGTTACCCAGAAACCTTCCAAAAAGAAAGTAAAACTGGGGTGGGGATGAAACCCACAAAGCTTTAGTACTGCAGAATAAAGTTGGCCGGTTAAGGCTTACAATTTGATCACTTCTGATGATCTGCCCTGTTAGGAGCAATAAGGATTGCTAAATCCACCTTGTTAAAGGATTTACAAACATACAATGAAGTATGCACTCGGTAAAGAGATTTTACAATAGACTGTTAAGTCTACCTGGTTAAAGGATTTTAGTACTGATTCACCTGTTAGGATGAAACAGTAGATCTCTTGCTTTGCAACTAGATTGCTGATTGAGATTCGCTGAATGTACTGATCACCTTCTGTGATGAATTTGTCTTTGTTGTTCCCTATACTGCTGTAGCCCTTTGTAATTTGCTTATCTCTGCCTTTTCTTTTTATTCACATACATACTCATATTTACATCTTGACATCTTTACAAAATTATATATATACAAGTCTAAACAATTAATTACAATTACAAAGTCGGCTTGACAAATAAACATAACTGCCACTAAGTCGGCCCAAGTATGGTTACATGGTTCCTGCAAACTAACTCGGTGACTTTCTGATACTCGGCGTCCACTGCATTACTCGGCATTGTCATGCACTCGGTAGAAGTGAAGGCACGGTTCATACTAACCACTCGGTAGGTTTTGAACTCGGTAAATACTAGTGACTCGGTAGACATAATGTTACTCGGTTTACACTGTCCTGCTCGGTTTGCACTGTCTTGCTCGGTTTGCACTGTTCTGCTCGGTTTGCACTGTTCTGCTCAGTTTGCACTATTCTGCTCGGTTTGCACTATTCTGCTCGGTTTGCACTGTTCTGCTCAGTTTGCACTGTTCTGCTCAGTTTGCACTGTTCTACTCGGTTTGCACTGTTCTACTCAGTTTGCACTGAGAATGCAAATAAGTGTTGTCACTAGTGGCAATTCTGCTTAATGCCAACAATCTCCCCCTTTGGCATTAGTGACAAAAACACTTATTGCTCAAAACTTATATACACTTATTGATTTTATTTTTTTTAAATTTTTTTTGTCTTTGTCATAGAGCTTTATACATTATCTCCCCCTTTCAATGTGCTAACTTTTTCTTCTATACAAATCTCCTTCTATACATATCTCCCCCTTTTTGACGATAATGCCAAAGGTGTATATACAAGTTATTTACAAAGAGAATCCAAAATTTGATAGAAAATCAGAATGTACCTTCATGATTAGTGCCAGGGTTCTGTCCCAATTTTCTTGCAGAATCTTGCATGTTTTGATTGCAATTTGGACTTCTGCAGAGAGTTCAATCATGTGATCTACTATAGAGAACTGATTGTCATGAATCAATGTTTTGGAATGCTCAATGTGCTTATACATTGTATTCATGATGGGAAGGATCATGTTCTGGATGTCTAGCAGTGTGGACCGGATCCTTGTGTCTTCTTTTAGTAGATCTGACTGCATATTTGATAGGTATGAGACTTTCATGTGATGAGCAGAGCTTGAACTTGGTTCAAGTTGTAGCTTCTGTATGCTAATCTTCATATCCTCATCCATTTTATTCATTTTATTCATTTTATCCTTAACATCCTTTGTGAACTCGGCAATATTGCACAGTCTGGCCAAAAGAGAGGTGATATTTGAATAGGTAGATTCAATATTTGACAAATCTGAAGACAATTCCACTTGATTAATAGCTATGTGCTGAGCAATGTGCTTAAGCACTTTATTGTTGAATCTCTTCTCGGCTCTTTCAACTAACTTTTCTGTCCCAGATGAATCCTCATTGTATTTATTTACTACTTCAACTAATTGTAGCAAAACATGTTGAGAGGAGTCTACTTTAATACCTAATGCATCAGACAAAATGTCTTTAGCATCATTAATGATTTGATATTCCTTGTCTCTCTCCTCTTTAAGCTTCTTTTGCTTTGCTTTCCTTTGGAGGATTTCACCTATATTTTGCATTTGGTCCGCTGATAGATTTGCAAAATCTAATGTTGGAATCTCTATTTCTTCATCTAGGTCTATATCCTCTACTATATTCTTACCAAAAAAATTTATACTCGGTCGAGCCTTAGGCTTATCTGTACTTAATGCCTTAGTAGTAGTGACAATAGACATAGTTGGACTGGCTATAGAGACTGGCACACTGTCTACTGGAGAACTTAAAATATTTACACTTGTAGAATCAAAAACTGGAATACTTACTGCTGGAAAACTTGATGAAATGGGAGACTGCAACTCAGTAGAAGAAATGGTGGTTGCTTCTATTGTTGCTATAGGTGATTGGACAAAAGTTGAAGTTGTCACAACCATGCTTGAAGGTGTCTCCGGGCTAGATGTAGAAACTTTTACTGGAGACGTAGGAAGGGATGCAATGACTTCTGCTGCTATCCTCACAGTATCATCTACCTCAGTGGCTTCTTCTTGTTCATCACTGTCATCTTCAATATCTTTTATTATTACTGTTTCAATACTCGGTTGGTGAAGATGATATATGTTCTTCCATGTGGCATTTGCAGCCTTCACAACCGATTCAATATTGTTGATCAGAATCAAACAAGTATTGAACCTTAGTGTCATCTTACTTTCATTTTCCTTTAATGCCTTCTTTACTTCATCATTTTTCAAGCTCGGCATTAACTATCTCAGGGTTTGATCAAATATGTCTATCACAGTTTGCTTTGCATTGCTCCACCTCATTTTTATTGGATTTAATAAGACTGCTGGAACCTGTGGGGCTATTTCATCAGGAGAGTATTTCCACTGTCCCATCTTTTCAATGACAGCATCTTCTATTTCCTTCTATTTTTTTTCCGATCTAGTTTCATATTTAAAAGATTTTATGTTACTTACTCCAGATCTTGATCCGTCTCTAAAAAGTTTTATCCTCTCTTGAAAGTTTAGAGGAGGCCTTTTGAATACTATATCTTTGTCTGCCTTATCTTTATCTGCCTTACCTCTTGCACTTCTTCTTGTAAATACAGCAGTGGGAGGCTTAGGTGCCTTAGTGATAAAAACCTTTCCTTTCTTCTTTGCAGGTTCTGGTTCCTCTGTTTTCTCATCCTTTTCCTTTTCTTCTTCATCGTTATCTTCTTTGTCCTCGGTTAGCATTTGCATTTTGGCTATCCTCTTCTTTCCTTTGTTTACCGCCTGTGGAAGTTTTATGCTTAATTCAATTCTCACCTTTGCTTCATCATATGTTCCAAAATATGGAGCTTTGGGATTAACAGGCTGATTAAGAAGGGCTTCAACGATATTCTTGGTTTCATCAATATTTACCTCATAAGGAAGAGGTTTTACATATACAATCCTCGGTTTAGCTGCTTGAATATATACATTGTCACAGTCTACCATGAAACAAATGTCATCCTTGTAATCCTCCACCAACTTCTATGGAATCTGGAATCTGTCATTCATCTTCTCTTTGAAAGACTCAAAATAACTATCTATTATACTTTCAAAATTTTCACCCATTTCTGAGATGTATTCATTTATCTCATAAAGTGCTGGCACATCTTTTCTCCATACAACTTTTCCTTTGGAAGGGAAGAACTTTTGAACATAGAAGAATAAACAGACTAGTAGGGATCCAAACTTACATGGATTGTTTTTGGAAGTTTGAATGCTTTCCATGTTCTTGTTAAACTGTTTTAACAATAAATCTGCAAGATCAAATGATAAGTTGTTCTTGACCACTTTGTATGCTAGGTCAATAGCTTCACAGGAGACACTATTCTGTCGACTTGAACAGTATATCTTATGGGCAATAATGTGTGTACCAAACTTTAGTTCAGCATCGGTAATGCTGCTAACTTTCATGCCTCTACCGTCCCACTCGGCTAGGGTTTTCTTTTCCAGTTCCGACCGACCTAGGGTTTTGGTAGTTTTTGCTTTGTTCAACATGGGAAGACCGGTGTTTTGATGAATCATCTTCTTGGTGATCTCTATGGGTTGCTCAAGCCAAATCTTGCCATCATGTATACGGTTGAGAATGTATCTAACCCATTTATCCTGAAAGTTTTGAGGCAAATGTGCAATGTGAACTAATCCCTTATCTTCGAGATGTTTGTGCTCGGGTTTTAGAGTACCATCCACACACAGTTCTTCATGCACAGTATCTAGTTCTAGGTTTCCCATTTCATGAATTGCACAGTTGAAATGATTGCAAATATCGTTAATAAGTAGTACCTTAGGAGGAATCTGAGATTGAGCTCCGTTCGGGTCTAGGGCTGCTGCAATTGAGGGCATGATCTTGAAATTTGGTGCTTTCCATTCCCCTTGGACTAACATTTCGGATCCTTTCTTCACTGAGGTGCTGGATGATGCCACGGTAGCTCACAAAAAATTCTTTTCGCAAAAGGTATTTGAGTCGCTAGATTGCTCTTGAAGTTTTCTGCTCTCAAAGTGCTAAAATTCGCGGTGAGAAATGAGTTCGATTTCTTGCCTTTTGTTTAAAACTCTGTCATTAATGCTTAGTACAAATTAGGGTATGAATTCTGACAGACTGTCACCCACTAAGAATTAATTTCTCGGTGAAGACTTCGCAACTCAGTAAACTCAAGAATTCATATTGCTCCGACCTCGCTCGGTAAAGACTAATACCGACCTTGTTTGGTTAAGACTGGTACCGACCTTCCTGTGATCTTACTGCATCTTGTATGCTGATTTAGATCTTTCTTTTAATTCGGTTCTGGAATTGCTTGGAGTTTGTCTAGGAGAATACAGTTCCAGTGCTTTCTTGGAAATTTAGTTTGAGTCGGTAGAGCCACCCATTCCATCACTTGGACTGGTTTTCTCGGTAGATTTAGGAATCCACTTTTGTCTCACCTGTTTCCTGACCTTAGTTGCTTCATTCTTCTTTCCATCTTCAACTTCACTAGCATTCATGCAGTTTTTGGCTATGTGACCTAGTTTAGTGCATTTGAAGCATCTTACGGTAGTATCTCTTTTCCTTAGATGATGTTTTATGCAGTTCATGCCAATGTGTCCATATTCTCCACAGTAATGACATCTACACCAGGTATTGTAGTCCCATCCAAACATTGCTTTCATAATTTGTTCTGCTGGATTGAATGTCTTGGATCTGCACTCGGATGCTTTGTGACCTTGTTTGTTGCACTTGTGACAATTACCTCTGAATCTTGGTTTTTCCCTGCATTCATTTGCTTTGTGACCATGTTGATTGCAGTTGTAGCATTTTCCATTGAATTCTGCTTTTTCATTGTTCCAACATTTATTTGAAGTATGTCCTATTTTACCACAATGATTACAAGTAGGTTTTTTATTTCTTTGAGTACCTTGCTTAGAAGATTCACCTTCTCCTTTGTATCCAAGTCCTACTTTTCCTTTCTGCTTATGCAGATTTCGCTCATACAGCTGATTCAAGTCTTCTTGGTTTTTCAGCATTCCTTCATTGATTTTTTTTTCAGCATTTAGGTCATCCACCAATCTTAGATTGATTTCCTTTTCAGATCTTAGTTCTTCTCTTGTGTTTTCTATTTCTAATCTTAGATTCAGAATTTCCTCATTTGTATGGGAGATCTGATCAATTAGGTTTTCTAGCTGAAGGGTTTTATTTTGGACTTCATTGTTCCTTCCATCTAATTCATCTTTCAACTTGTTTCTTTGTTCTAAGATCTCACAAAATCTTGTTGAGTGTAGCTCTTGTTCTCTTTTTAATTTTCTCACTTCTTCCTGCAGAGACCCATTCTTTTCTAGGAGTTCTTTGACAGCATTGTTTGCTTCATCTGAGCTATTTGAGGGAAAAAGATCTTCAACCTTTTCTTCAATGTAATTATGATCATTCATCTGATTTGCAACTTCCTTCCTTCTTCTCAGGGATTGGGAAAGATGTTCTTTTGCTTCCTTAAGTTTAGCTATGGCCATTTCCAGATCTAGCTTTTCATTTTCAATCACCTTGTTCAGTTTGAATACCTCCATTTTCCTGGATCTTTGCTCAAGCTAGTTAAGCTTTATCTTGAGAACCAACAATGCTCTAATACCAATTGTTGGAAATATTTAGGGATTAACTGAGTTACTGAGAGGGGAGGGGTGAATCAGTAACTCCAAATTTTCTTACAATTATAGATGTATTAACATATAGTTCACTTTTTCTTTATGCATATAGAAAGTATGAAACTTAGAAGCATTCACAATAATGACACATAGATTTGGTTACCCAGAAACCTTCCAAAAAGAAAGTAAAACTGGGGTGGGGATGAAACCCACAAAGCTTTAGTACTGCAGAATAAAGTTGGCCGGTTAAGGCTTACAATTTGATCACTTCTGATGATCTGCCCTGTTAGGAGCAATAAGGATTGCTAAATCCACCTTGTTAAAGGATTTACAAACATACAATGAAGTATGCACTCGGTAAAGAGATTTTACAACAAACTGTTAAGTCTACCTGGTTAAAGGATTTTAGTACTGATTCACCTATTAGGATGAAACAGTAGATCTCTTGCTTTGAAACTGGATTGCTGATTGAGATTCGCTGAATGTACTGATCACCTTCTGTGATGAATTTGTCTTTGCTGTTCCCTATACTGCTGTAGCCCTTTGTAATTCACTTATCTCTGCCTTTTCTTTTTATTCACATACATACTCATATTTACATCTTGACATCTTTACAACATTATTTATATACAAGTCTAAACAATTAATTACAATTACAAAGTCGGCTTGAAAAATAAACATAAGTGCCACTAAGTCGGCCCAAGTATGGTTACATAGTTCCTGCAAACTAACTTGGTGACTTTCTGATACTCGACGTCCACTGCATTACTCAGCATCGTCATGCACTCGGTAGAAGTGAAGGCACGGTTCATACTAACCACTCGGTAGGTTTTGAACTCGGTAAATACTGGTGACTCGGTAGACATAATGTTACTCGGTTTACACTGTCCTGCTCGGTTTGCACTGTCTTGCTCGGTTTGCACTGTTCTACTCGATTTGCACTGTTCTGCTCAGTTTGCACTGTTCTGCTCGATTTGCACTGTTCTGCTCGGTTTGCACTGTTCTACTCGGTTTGCACTATTCTGCTGGGTTTGCACTGAGAATGCAAATAAGTGTTGTCACTAGTGGCAATTCTGCTTAATGCCAACACTTCTATGGTTCAATGTGTTTTATTTGAGTAAACTAGTGTATGACGATACTTTGATATACAGGATGGTTTCCTTTTTATTCTATTTCTATCTGGAAGTATTGGTCTTCTATGGGTCAATGTGTTTTATTTTAGTAAACTGATGTATGAAGATACTTTGATATACAGGATGGTTTCCTTTTTATTTTGTTTCTATCCGAAAGTATTGGTCTTCTATGGGTCAATGTGTTTTATTTGAGTAAACTGATGTATGAAGATACTTTGATATACAAGATGGTTTCCTTTTTATTATGTTTCTATTTGGAAGTATTGGTCTTCTATGGGTCAATGTGTTTTATTTTAGTAAACTGATGTATGAAGATACTTTGATATACAGGATGGTTTCCTTTTTATTCTATTTCTATCTGCAAGTATTGGTCTTCTATGGGTCAATATGTTTTATTTGAGTAAACTGATGTACAAAGATACTTTGATGTTTACACAGCATGGCATACATAGAACTGATGATGAGCATGGATGAAATTGGTAACAGTAGCCAAATATCTTCTTCCTCTAAGAAGATAATGTGGAGTAAGGAAATGGAACAAAAGTTTATAGAATTTCTCCTAGAGCAAGTACAACTAGGAAGAAAAGGTGATGGAGGTTTTAAAAAAGAAGCATGGATAGCCATTGAGAGGAGGTTCAACAATGATATGAACCTAAATCTATCTAAGGACAATTTCAAAAATAAGCTAAAAACATGGAAGCTAGCATATAGAGTCATGAAGGAGCTAAGAAATACAAGTGGCTTCACTTGGAATGAGGCAACTCAGTGCATGGATGCTGAGGATAGCGTATGGGATGAGCTTCTCAAGGTAGGGTGATCTCTCTACTATTTTGATGGAAATAATATTGTCTTCTTATAAAGTACCTAATGAAAGACAAAGAACCTAATCCATTTATTTATGCCAACATGCAGATAAGAGAGTTCAAAAATGCCAAAGTGTATAAGAGGCAACCCTTCCAATACTTTAATGAACTGGGTGCAATTGTGGGTAACAACATTGCTGAAGGTAATGCAGCTACAACGGCCCTTGGGACTGAAGAAGGGAACCCTATGGAAGATCCATACAATGTGCTTGATGAAGAGGACATTGGTTTCAATGTACATCTTGATAGTGCTGCTGATTTGGATGATGACCCTTATCCTTACAATCAGTCCACTCCAAGTGCAAGTGCTAGAGGAACACCTACATCATCAGTCACAAGGGTGGGAAGGAGGAGGAAGGCAAGTACGGCTGATTCCTTGGATGCCATGTGTGAAACAATGAAGAAAATAAAAGAGGGCATGAGCAATGTGCACCTTCACAAAATTGATATATCTGCTCATGAGAATGCTTTGACGGATGCATATAGTGCTCTCAAATCCATCCCTCAATTGAGTCAAGGTGTATTCCTAAGGGTATACAACAACTTCATGGTTGAGCGTGAAAGAGCCAAAGGGTTCTTGTTGATGACTAAGGATGAGAGAATGGACTGGATTGCAACCAAATATGGTGGATTATAGTTACTTTATCATAGTTGTTCACATACACTGATGATTGTTTATGATTGTTTATGGTTGATGATTTTCACTTATGATGTGCTAACTCATCCCAACATACTTTATCAAACTTTATCATGAGTTGAAACTTTATCATAGTTTTTCACATACACTGATGATTGTTTATGATTGTTTATGGTTGATGATTTGCCACTCATTTTGTGTGTACTAAGTATGCTAATTCATAAGACTTATTATGGTCTTCACTTGTCAGAGTAATGGACATTTTATGGGTGTACTAATTGCAGTTCATATACATAAACTACAATGAACTGCAATTAGTATGCTGAGAAATTAATTTATGTATATGAAATAGAAAAATGGTTTGATGAAAAATGAAAACCCCAGCCGAGAATGTGAGGCACTAGCGACAACCGGATGAAAAATGAAAACCCCAATGAATGAATTGCAATTAGTATGCTGAGAAATTAATTTGATCTTATTATATATAATTTATGTCTATGAACTACAATTAGTATGCTGAAAAAATTAATTTGATCTTACTATATATAATTTATGTATATGAGTTCTGCAATTAGTATGCTGAGAAATTAAGCTATCTAGTGTAATGAAATTTGTTTGATTTTGATTGTATTGTACATTTTCTCAGCATACTAATTGCAGTTCATATATACATATATTATATATAGTAAGATCAACATAATCCATTATTAATTTTGATAGTTCATCTGAAATGTCTTTTCCAAATTTGTCTTGTTCCAGATTTAAAGAATCGATTGTTGAGCTAAAATGTCCCCCAGTTTTACTTTTGATTACATTGGATTGAAACTTTATCTAAAATGTATTTGCACATATTTGTTTCATTGTCATCACCCTTGTTGTTGTGGGCTTTGTTGTGGGCTCTGTTATGTAATGGCTATTGTATTGATATGATGTTATTGTTCACTTTATATTGCTGTAATGTTATATTTGTAGTCTCATTTCATTGTCATCGTCCCTATTGCTATGGGCTCTGTTATGTAATGGCTATTGTATTTTTCTCATGTTATTGATCACTTTATAGTGCTGTAATGTTATGTTTATATTCTTGTTAAATCTTTAGTCATCTATTCTTACAAGTTTCTTTACTACAATCACTATATAGTTCATCTAAAATGTCTTTTCCAGATTTTGATCTTGTTCCAGTATTCAATCCAGTGCTATGTCTTTGTCACGCTACTTAATCCACATATTGTTATTTTACATTTTCCATACTGCATATAGGTCAATTACACTCGATCATTAATTTGTGTGACAAAGATAGAGCACTGGATTGAATACTTACTATCTCAGAGCATATACATGAGTCTGTCTCTAGAAAATTTGAGTGACCTCTTAGAATCCTCACAGGGAGTATATTCACTATACTTCATATCACAAGGTGCAAAAGACCTAGACCTATTTGAAACCTCACCTAATGATGATGTATGATGAAGTTCAAAATCTAATGAGACTGGTATGAATGCAATGAATATTTGATGAATGAGACATAGGACACTTTCTCAGCATTACTAATTGCAGTTCATGTACATAAACTACAATGAACTACAATACATTTATAAATTTAACTTAGAATACTTCTTTCAAGGCTTTCTATAGTCTTGAATTAATCACCATCTTCAATACTATTGTGCTAGGTTCCTATACAAAGTAATTGATTCTTTTTAACAACGATCATATTCAAGCTAGTTAATTATACATGGTTCCATGTTCCTTCATAGACACTTTCTCAGCATACTAATTGTAGTTCATATACATAAACTGCAATGAACTACAATTAGTATGCACCATAAATATTACATACTTGAATCAACCAATTGCAGTTCATATACATACTTGAAATATTACATACTAATTGCAATTCATATACATACTTGCAATGAACTGCAATTAGTATGCAATGAATTGCAATTAATATGCACCAAAAGTAAAAACTTGAATCAATTGTAAACTAATTGCAGTTCATTATTGGACCAGAAGTAAATTAATATGCACCAAAAGTAAAAACTTGAATCAATTGTAAACTAATGCCCTTCATTATTGGACACTTTCTCAGAATACTAATTGCAGTTCATATACATAAACTGCAATTAGTATGCACCAAAAATATTACATACTTGAATCAAGCAATTGCAGTTCATATACATACTTGAAATATTACATACTAATTGCAGTTCATATACATACTTGCAATGAACTACAATTAGTATGCAATGAACTGCAATTAATATGCACCAGAAGTAAAAAATTGAATCAATTGTAAAAACTTGCTCTCTCAATGGCCATGCAAAGATGTTTCAGAACTTCTCTTGGGATCAAGTGTCAACCCAATCAAGTTATTTCTTTCATTTTTCCCTCTTTGTTTTCATATACACTGGTATATAGTAGCCACTAGCAAGTACCCGCTGGTATACTTATTATGTTAATTCATTGGATCCATGCCAAGATTATTTTGTGTTGCTAGTGATTATGTTGGCTTTCACAGAGTGTGCTTGTCTTCCTCTCCATTTTGGTTTTGATCTCCACTTCAAGGTAGGAAACCTTGTTTCTCTCTTGTCCTTTGAATTTTGAGTGCTTTCAGAGGTCCATCAATGGCCAAACAAGCATGCCCTCCCTTGACCATTGTTTTCATTAAAGTTCTTTTTAGCTTGCATTTTTTAGTGTTGTTGCTTTTAACATATTTAAGTGGAATACACGAAGGAGTACCATATGATGAATGCTTCATTAATGCATTGTTAAGGTGTAGTCTCTTAACTATCCATTTCTAGTTCTTTAGACATGATTTTATAAATGTGTTTTGGTAGACGACTGTATTGTTCATGATTTTGTATGTATATACCCTAACCATCTTGTTATTATTGTTGCGTTACGAAATTAAGTTAAATAATTCTACTTTGTTCAATGCTCTATTTCATCTTCAATTTATTTTCATTTTTCATTCATTTTAAAAAACCACATGATAGGTACAAAAATAGAAATGGATAGTTTTGAGGCTACACATATGATGATAAAGTGAGACTACACATATGCTGACATTAAATATGTTTGAAATAGCTTCTGGATTCAATTTTGTAGATATTTTACGATCACACTTTGTGATCCCTCATCACGATGGAAGAGAGAAAAATGTTGACAGAAAAGTCCATCATTTTGGTCTATTGCAATCATTTTGGTCTCTTTCATCCTGATGATGGATCACAGAGTGTGATCCAAAACTATCTATACAATCAAATCCAGAAGGTATTTCAAACATTGATGAAAAAAATATCCACATATGCTGATAAAAAAATGAGCTATCTGATGATTGTTTACTATTCGTGTTTGTAAACGGTCAATATTTTTTATGGTACTCCTTGGTGTATTCCATTTTAAAATAAACAAGTTTTAGTTTTTCTATCATGTTTACTTTGTAGATGCAGGATTGATCATCGAATGTGGGGCATAAGGGCATAGACCGTGGATCTACTTGCATTTTCTTATTTAACGGTGTGTTTTCACACCACCAATCAGTTCATGGATATTGTTCTTCCCCAACTTCTATCTGATGCTATAGTTGTGTCATTATATTTTTTGTATAACTTTTTCAATTTGTACTCATAGAATATAGTCATGTTGTTATAGCGAACAAAATTAGTATGAATGAACAAATTTTTGCTTGATACAGTGCTGATGGCTATGAGGAATGTTCCTATGTGTGACTATGGTGATGGATTGTGTTGTGTGTTGAGGACGTCACACACACAGGAAAATTCAGACCGTAAATTTTGGAGTTGCAAAAATAAGAAAAAGGTTGTTAATTGCACAATATTTAAATGTTTACAAAGAATAAATATTAGTCATTATAGTGAGACTAACTTAGATTTGTATTGTAGGATGGCAGTGGATGTGAGTACTTTCGATGGGCCAATGACACCCCGTCATTGTCTACATCATTTGTACGTTCTACACATACACCCGTTGTAGATGACGAGTGCAAGAATTGCAAAACACTTGAGAAAACTATGGCAAAAGCGAAGGCTGCCTCTAAAGCCGAAATCTTGTTTTTATGATGTTTACTTTGTGCAACAATTGTACTATTTTGTTGGATCATTATGTAGAGATAGATATATATATGTGGACTAGATGACTTATTTATATTTTGATGTGATATCAAACAATGTTATAATTATTTTTTTGTTATAATATTGTTTATGATAATGTATAAAATTATTTAAAAAAGTTAAGTTTAATGTTCACAATATTGAAAAAAATATATTAAATTTTGTTTATGATTTACTACATAAAAATATAAATTAATATAAAAAAACCATACATAAAAAATGGACCAAAATAATAAAATATTAAATTAAAAATTAAATTCTAATTCCAATTCAAAATGTAGAACCAAACATAGAAAATGGATAATGTAATTCCATTTCCAATTTGAAATTGCAAACCAAACACATAAATAGGAATTTCTTACTTCCAATTCCAATTTTGAAAATGGCAACCAAACGCAGAAGATGGATTGTCTCATCCATCTTTCGGGTCAACCAAACAGTCCAAAACATCTTCCAAATATACAAAACTAGAATTTCAAAACTTGATTTTGAGATAATTCCAATTCCAATTCCGCAAACAAACGGGGCCTAAAGGGAGTGATAAGAGAATTAAGAGCCAAGTAAGCGGGAATGGTCAGCACTCAAAGTGGCAATAAATATTACAGTATGTACTGAAAGGTTTAGTAATGTTGAATGCCGACAGTGTTAAGTCAAAATATGATGAGTAGTATATATGATATATATATGTAGAATCTAAAAATTCGCTCTCTCTATATATACAAAATCTTAATGGATTGGTTTATAAATTGTATCATACCACCATCACTGATATAGGGAGGAATGATATATATAAAGAGACATTAATAAATATGTTTTTTTAGAATTTCTAAATGGAAATATTAAACTGATATATCTAGTATGGATCATACAAACTCCTCCTTTTTAACCCACTAAAGCATATTTTGAGTGAGAAGGTTGTGGAAGGTAGAGGCGGAGTAATTTCGGGCACATGATGGTTATCCCACCATTGGGGTTAGACCTTGAGGGAAACTGCTTGTAGTCTGATTCACACAACCTAGGCCCTATAACTCTTCCACTCTTGATGGCCTGAGAGAGAGAGAGAGAGAGAGAGAGAGAGAGAGAGAGAGAGAGATTTTGGTTTACACTTCTTTAGTGAGTCCGCATGATGATGGATAATATATAGGATTTAATTCTTAGAGAGACCCTAATCGAACCAAATTGGCATTTTCTTAGTAAAGCCCTATATAAGAGGTCATTCGCAAAGGTAATCCAAACCTTAATTAAGAACTTTAGAAAAAATCAAGGAAGTCCCCAAAGGGATCATTACACTTGTTGATTTTGAATCCAAGGTGTTGATGGCTCTAAAAATGCTGGCACGAGGTCTCACTCACCAAGAATAGAGAAGTTATAGGACCCTTTATTTCCTAGTTCTTTTATTGCGGCCAGTGATTGATGAATCTCTTGTTTAATATTCTAGAGTTGATAATATCTGTGATGCACACTTTCTAATAGTGATGCAGACCGATAATTTTCAAAGGGGTTTAACTTTTTCTCCTAAGCTTCATAGATACTTTCTCTGAAAGCATCCCAAAATAAATGAAGTATCTGGTCATCTTCAACTATTCTTCTTAAACAGTTGGTGCAATTCTTTTTTTGAATTGGTTTCTTGGTTGGGCCTGGCATGGAACCATTTTTATGAGATCTTTAAATGAAATAGAATCGACAACCTTCGTACTAGGAAGGCACCATTAGATATTTGAAACAGAGAAAGCACCAGACTTTTCCCTCCCTAGCAGTCACCAAAAATTTGTTAGTTCACATTTTTGTCCTCAAAATAGCTTTAAAAAAAGACTGACAATGTCTAAAATTAAAAGACAAAACTGAAACCAACAGTTGGAGAGATCTTTGTTGAATAGATGATCTTCTTCTAAATTTTTGAGGTACAACTCTCTCTTATGATGCAATTTGGTTATTTTTGGTGTGCTTTTAACCCAGAAGTAGGAAAGGAAATCTAACATCTGAGCATAACTATACTACAAATGTGAGGAAAGATTTCAGGAAAAGCTTAAAAGGAGATGGTTTGACACAATGTTCAATTCACTCACGATGTAATATGAAAGAATGGGAGAAGAATCCCCTTTCAATGCAAGACACAAATTTTTTAATATGAAAGCACAACTTAACCATTTCAAATAGGCAAACATCATAGAATACTATCATAAGATAGTTTAATCTAGAGTGAGGAAGAATATGACAAATACATGGCTTTGAACACATTTATTCCTATTTAATGATAATTGTAGAGAAAATCATGACATAGTTCAATTTATTTCCACTACCAAAAGTAGTTACAAAAATTATCCCCATTCATTGACTTCCTCTTTAAAACTAGCTAAAAAAAGTCTCATTTTTTGCCTTTAAGGCCTATATATACAAAAGAGCTAAAACCATTTCAATTATGAAAGTAATGGTCTTGAAAAAAACCAGAATCAAGAAAGGAATTTTAAAAAGGAAATAGTTCTACCAACCCAAAAATTACTAAGATTTCATGCAGACTAAAATAAGGGAAACCATCATTCCTAGAGTGCATGAGCTCATTCAACTTCCAATTGAATTCCAAAAAAAGTTGATGAAGCTAGATGTTTAATTCTTCTTCCTCCGAGAAGAAGATGCCTCTGCGATATTGTGCATAATTGGTCTTTTCCCTTCATGCCAAATGACTTGAGTCAGATATAATATCAAATTGGTTTGACTTGGGCCAATTCAAATTTGGTTGTACCACGGGTACAGGCTCCTCGTTCCACTCTTCTTCAATTATTGGAAGCACCATTCCGAGGAGGACTGGTTGATTGTTTTCTGCAAAGGAGAATGAACTCAAAAATACCAATGCCACATTTCTTGATAAAAAAATGTTAAACTCATTTTGTTTTGGTGGCATATGATAGTAATTCTCGTTAAGAAAAATGTGTTGCCACCTTTGTAAATTTATTCTATTACACTTCAACATTTAAGGAATTATATCATGTCAAGTTCGAAGAGATTTACATGAAAAGATGAGTCTTGCAACTTGTTTGAGGGTAAATGAAATCACCACCCTTAGGTATATTGGAGGATCGGGTGATTTTTAAACTTGAGCACCTTTACACATTTGACAATTTGGATGAAAAGGCCCAACATCCCAATAAAGCACCTTCAATGTCTGGGGATCACAAGAAACTGTAACTCTAGAACTCAATTTGAAGTCACAAAATGTTCGATAGTATGCTAAGTCGGAGAGTCAGTTAGCATAAGAAATTTTGAACAGTATTGAGGATTTGAATCATGTTTCTCGACTTTGATGAAAATTTGATAACCCAACTTAACATGGGAATTTAGGATTCATGAGTTAGTTTTTGATATGTTGATAGGGTCCTATCATTAATAAGATAGATTTAAAAGTTCAAAATCGACAAGTTTCAAACTTGGTGTAACACATTTCCAACCTCTATTGAGCCCCTCCTAGTAACACTCAAATAAGTGTTATTACCCATCAAAATGTGTGGTAAAATGCAAGGCTCGAATAAGGAGAACGTGTCCATTGATCAATCTATATTATTGAGAGCTCCTTGGTCAAGAATCCAATGGTTGAATTGAACATATGTGGATGTAGAGAAAATGACCCATCATCTTGTCTTTACCACATACCATAGAAGCAAACCCAAAATCTTTAGGTTGTGAAGTGGCCAAAGAGGATGAACTAGATGAAGGTGGTTGAACATTATGCTTTAGGAGAAGGTAACATATCTCATTAATCTACTTTATATTACACTAATGCTCATCATGTATTGTTTACTTAAATTAGTGTAAATTGAACAAGTTGTAAAAATAATTAACGTCAAATTCAAAAAGGAAAAAATAATTAATGTTTCCAATGTTTTTCAATATTAAAGTAGATAAGGTGTTTTTGCATTTTTCTTTTTGGGTTTTTTCTCTGCATTTGAATAGTTGTTTATTATTATTTTTTATATTAATAAGTAGAAAAATAAGAGTGTTCTCTATGAAACAACGGCCCAAAGGGCGTAAAGTCATCAATAACAAAGAAATTTTAGCACATTATTAGCATACTAACATCTAGAACTAAAGTCCAGCAAGCTATCTAAACCATAATAAGTCTTAGCATAAGGTCATCTATGGCCATAAACAATGGTAATGGACAAAAACCAAATACAAAAAAACCCAAATGAACATTCTTAATTTTGCAACCAGCCTAGTGTAGCACATTTGACCAGTCCTCAGTGAGGAACTTAAAAGGCTCCTTATAGTTTCCTTCATCTGAATCATCCTTCCCCAAGATCTTTTGCATCAAGTTGTTTATTATTATTGTCAGACTTGTTATTTTATTAGATTCCTTTCTATTGTTTCTCTAAAAATAATAATTTCTTTTACTAGATTGTGCTTTTAGATTTAATTTAGTATCTACTTAGTTTAAGCCAGATTTTAGAGTGATGTTTTCAATTAGGATTTTTGTCAAATCAGATTTCATAAAAAAACACAACTAAATCCATTACATTTGAAAAAGTTCATTTCTTTCAAAAAAAAAGAAAAAAACTAGTATATAAAAGATAAATAAGCAACCACATTAATATAAGATATATAAAATAAATGAAATCTACAATGCTTCAAGCTATTTACTTTGAAGTTGGCAAGATTCTTTAATGTAACTATGATAAGAAGCTGAAGAATTATGTTAACTCCATTATTGACATTTTTTATGCTCATTAATAAAAAGAATTTGTTGAACATTTACTTCATGAATAGCTCAATTTTTTATTGTGAACAAAGCAGTTGTACCTCATTTATGATGTCCACCTTGACACAATTTTTAGCAACAATAACAAATCAAAATTGTACTCACTTTCTTGGCCATTCTTAGGGAACCCCAGGCTGACTGATTGAATTGGGTTATATTTCTAATGATCAAAAAACACATCATACAATTATAAACCTTTTCCATTTTTTCACCAGGAAAACATGAGTGTGTCATTGAGTGGCTATACTATTTCACCAATAACCTGGTAGTTTATAACTTCTAAATTAGTCCAAATCTGGGTGTAACTGAAAATATATAGTAATTGTGTTATGTTTTTCTTTCATTGATGTTCTTCAAGTGTATCTGTATTTCAAGTGGATCCAACTGACTTGGCAGCAGTATATGTTCCTTGTTGCATGTTTAGATTGTGTATTCCTATCTTTCTTACTTGTCAGTGATATAGAATGCCTTGCCACCTGTTTTAAATGACTATTGTACTTGCTATCAACTAAAGACCTGTGTGCTTTCAATATTTTTTACACACAGCTGGCATGTGTAGCATGCGGCTTTCAAAGCCATTATATTCTGCCTGGAACCATTTCTTCTTCTGCAAAAAATGTATGATTGAATCAGTATGTCTTTCATTGTTTATGATGTCTTGTTCTTCCAACTCGGGCAAGGAATACAAATTTTATAATGTCTTTGATGTTGCAAATTGAGTGAAGGTAATTATGATGTGTGGTTATAGAATATATGCGAGAGAAGACAAGGATATCGTGGGTTGTAAGTGACACCTGTGATGTTTCTAAGTTTTTGGAAAACAATCTACCACATGTCTTGAAAAGAATGTAATGGTCACATAACACAAAAAACAACACGTTGTTGGGAGTTAAAAAAAACTTTGAAGGAAGTTGTTTTGGTATCACGTTAAGGACGCAGATGATATACATACGATAGACTACATTGAAACGAGTATTGGGTTTCCATTTTGAATGTGGTGTTGTGCGTTCTCTGAGTGCACATTTTTTTCCCATGATTAAAAGATAGTATCCAGACTCCTAAACGCTATGCAGTAAGTCTCTCTTAGAATTCATATCTCCAAAAAGACAATATCATTCTGAATAATGTTGGTAAATAAAAATAAAAGGTAATGTATGAGCATGGTGAGAAGCGTGAAGGATTCAAGGTATTCAATTAAACATGCTATCGGGTTATTAAAAACATACATGGGTGTGTCATTAAAAAAAGTTTTTTCCAAGACTGGGTGAAAGGTGTGTATCTATCTGGAGATCACCTTTTTAAAAACAAAGTATGTGTTAAGTCTTAAGTATTGATGCAGTCAAGGTTGGAGGATCCAATTAAGGACTGTCCAAACTTGCAGCCAAACATCAACAATGCAAAATAACACAACACAATATAATATAAAATCAAAATATTCTTTATTCATCAGTAACCAAGATTACAAGTAACATGTCGAGCTGTAATGCCTTCTCGGTTACGGCCAAATACATCAAATATTACAACAGTTCAACAAGATCATGCAAGATCCAACACACCTCTCAACTAGTCCAAGTTTGTAGCACAACAGGACACTAGTAGGTACTCCAAGAAATATATGAACTTGTGCTCGCAAGCCACCAAGAAATCTTCTTGTTCCTAAGCTCGCAAGCTACTAACTCTGCTACACTTCTTCTGCTTCCTTCTACCTTCCCAAATCTACTCTGTCTCTCCCCTAAACAACTACCCAAGCACCCTCTTAAATACTACACAGGCATAAGTAAGCTTTACAAATAAATAAATCCCAAAACCTAGTCGGCTTCTAAAGATAAACAAATATTAAATGAAACATCAATCGGCTCTCAAATAGCCTTCCAACAATTAATTCATCATGTTAGCATCAAGATCCACATAGGAGAATGCAACACGCCAGATCTAGGTCCCCACACGTCCAATGGTCAATCCATAACTCGAGGAGCATGACCCAAATTAAATGCACCAGTCGACCAAGATGATTCATCAAAACACACAAGTTGGTCAACAAGAACACCGAGCACCAGTAATAAACATTGAGACACAGTCGGTAACCAACCACCGAGCACCAAAAATATCGAGTCACCGAGTGACCATCATCTACCAAGCTCCATCAGTACTTCCAACCAAGAACCTTTACCATGACCACTGAGATCCATCGGTGAAGCCAAACAGACTCTGACCGACAACTATCACAAAAGACCGAGAAACTCCAGTCTTCTACCGAGATCACCAGCCAATTAACCGAACTCCATCAGACAGTTACCAAGACTACCAAAATTTTTAAGAACTAAGGATGCCCCTGCATCAAACACCTGGGGTAAATAATAAAGTGTGTCCCACACTTTGCTCCTTCAAGTAAATCCACCATCCACTTCATCTTCACACAAGGCTTTTCAATCCATGAAGCCAGGAAAATGCACAAGTTCATCAACCAAGTTCTCCTTAACCGATCTGTCACCAACCAGTCAGCATGTTCAACATCAAGAACAAATCAAGCCTTCAACCCATCACCAAGTATCAAGTCAAAATCCCATCTCAAAATCCCATCACAAGACTTAATCACTATCAACCAGTGACTCAAGTCCACAACCAGCAAACAACCTCTGCACCTCAATACCAAACAAAAATAATTTAGTAACACCATCATCACAAAGGTGTTCAACAATAGGTAACTCCTCATCAACACCAACCTGACCAGGCACAACCAGATGCTCTGCGATCTCCGTGTCAGGCACAACTGACTAAACATGAAAACCAATCTTCTCACTAGCCTTAACAAGGTCAACAACATTGTCGGTAAGCATAGGTAACTCAGCAACAACCACAAGTTGCTCTGCAAGTTTCATGTCAGACTCCACCAACTGAACATCAAAACCAATTTCACATACCTCCATACTATCACAAGTAACCTTGTGAAGATGTCTCCTCTCTCAGACTAGTCTTCTAACTAGCCAGACAACTTTCTTTCAGATTGGCATGTCCCAACTCCAGTAATCTTTACAAAGCTCAACAACACTTTCCTTCACAAGGTTATCAACCCAGCTCTCCATATGGCTCAACAAATTCATTTCCCACCAAGCAAACCTTTCATAAATCTTCACTTCCACCACCTCATAGAGATCTGCAATCACACCAGAGTCCAATCTTCTCGGAGGCATGTCCAAAGATCTTTGAAAACCCTCTACAAAAAACCCAACACCAACCACCTTGTGACAACCTCCAAGTCGTATGCAAGTCAAACCGCAACTCAACACCTCGCATGAACAACTAGGCCATGATTTCACAACACGAATCTGCAACTCAAATTGCACACAATCTCTTTGCCAACCTTTCTCCAAACAAGATCAACTTTCTCTAATACCATTCTGATGCAGTCAAGGTCAAAGGATCCAATTAGGGACTGTCCAAACTTGCAGCCAAACACCAACAATGTGGAATAACACAACACAACACAGTATAGAATCAAAATCTTCTTTATTCATCAGTAACCAAGCTTACAAGAACATGTCGAGCTGTAAGGCCTTCTTGGTTATGGTCAAATACGTCAAAGATTACAATAGTTCAACAAGATCACGTAGGATCCAACACACCTCTTAGCTAGCCCAGGTCTGTAACACAATAGGACACTAGTAGGTACTCCAAGAAAGATCTAAACTTGTGCTCGCAAGCCACCAAGCAATATTCTTGTTCCTAAGCTCGCAAGCTACTAACTCTGCTACACTTCTTCTGCTTCCTTCTACCTTCCCAAATCTACTATGTCTCTCCCCTAAATAACTACCCAAGAACCCTCTTAAATACTACACAGGCATAAGTCGGCTTTACAAATAAATAAATCCCAAAACCCGGTCGGCTTCCAAAGATAAAAAAATATTAAATGAAACATCAGTCGGCTCTCAAATAGCCTTCCAATAATTAATTCATCATGTCGGCATCCAAATCCACATAGGAGAATGCAACATGCCAGATCTAGGTCTCCACACGTCTAACGGTCAATCCATAACTTGAGGAGCGCGACCCAAATTAAATGCACTAGTCAACCAAGCCAATTCATCTAAACACACAAGTCGGTCAGCAAGAACTTCAAGCACCAATAATAAACACCGAGACCCAGTCGGTAACCAAGCATCGAACACCAGAAACACCGAGTCACCGAGCATCAGAAACACCGAGTCACCGAGCACTAGAAACACCAAGTCATTGAGTGACCATCATCCACCGAGCTCCATTGGTACTTCCAACTGAGAACCTTTACCATGACCACCGAGCTCCATTGGTCAAGCCAAAAGACTCCGACCGAGAACTATTACAAAAGACCGAGAAACTCCAGTCTTCTATCAAGATCACCAGCCAATTAACTCAACTCCATTAGAAAGTTACCAAGACTGGCAGAATCTTCAAGAACCAAGGATGCCCCTGCATCAAGTATTTTTGGTAACTAGCCAGCATGAAATTTCTTCATCACTAAACGTGTCCACCACAGCAGTGTTGTTGCAGTATACGCCATTGTTTTTAAATAAGAATTCACATGAGTAAAAAATAGTGCACAACAATTCTCTAAGATTGCTACTTGTAGTGATTAGTTAAAGATAAGAACTTCAAATCCTTTCAAAAAAATTTCGCAGCTCGCACCATGAAGTTCTAAATGATCCTCACCTCCTTGCACAAATAAAAGAAGCTCAGTTTTTAGTGGGTCCTTGCTACTTCAAGAAGAGACATAATTTTCTTTGGAAGTTAACTTTTTTCATTTTACTTCATCCTACAGTAAAGGTTGTAACCTTTGAGTACATGTTGAAGCCTATTTTATGCTCAGATTAAGGAAGAGTTGTAGCTCTTGGTTGTAAAGGGTGGTTGCTCATTTTTGAGATGAGTAGTGTCATGGTTTTTTACCCATCTTGGGTTTTCCATGAGAGAAAAAATATGTGTCTTGCCTCTTCATCGTATGATTGCATTCTCTATTGTTGATTTTTGTTAAAGTTGCTTTTAAAATACTGATTCACTCACTCCCCCTCTCAGTATTTTTTGATTTTTTAATTGGTATCAAAGCCGATCACTCTCTTCTCCATCTTAAAAGCTTGAGAGTTCGATCTTGGTGCCTACCATGAGTGTCTTAGAAGGTCTTGCTATGAACCATGTACCTTTATTTGATGGTAACAACTATTCTTTTTGGAGCATTTGCATGAAGACTTACATCATGTCTTTAGGTTGTGATGTTTATCTCAGTCTTGTCAATGGCTACACTATTCCATCTCAACCTCTTATGGATGCTGAAAGAAAAAAAGAATTTGAGAATAATGCCAAGGCTATGAATGCTATTCTAAGTGGCTTAACTAAATCAGAATTCATAAAAGTTATGCACTATAGTACAGCAAATGAAGTTTGGGACAAACTGCATGATGCTTATCATGGTGATGCCAAAGTAAGGAAGGCAAAAGTTCAAACTCACTGGGCTATTTTTTAAAGTCTTTGTATGAAGGAAGATGAAAACATTGCTTCTTATTTTCTTTGTGTTGATGAGGTGTCAATGCTCTAAAAGGTCTGGGAGAAACTATAGAAGAGAAAATAGTAGTTCATAAAATTCTTCATTCTCTTCTCGTGGGGCTTGATGCTAAGGTTTTAGCTATTGAACAAATGTTTGATTTGGATACTCTTATAGTATATAAATTGCATGGTATTCTAACTGCCTATGAGATGAGGGCCATTGTTGAAGGGACTTCCAAAATTGAATCAACTTTCAAAGCTTCTAAAAGGAATAAAGACAATGAGAAAATCCATAGTGAAATCTTGATGAAGATTCTAGTGAGGAAATTGCATACATTGTTAGAAAACTGAAAAAGGGTCTTAACAAAAGCAAAGGAAAACTCAGTTTGAAGTGCTTCAATTGTGGGAAACTCAGTCACTTTTCTTCAAAGTACCCCTTTGATAAAGATGATGACAACCAAGATGAAAAAGACTTAAAATCCAAGAAGACTAGGATATTTGCAAAGAGAAATTGAAAATTTGAGAAGGGAAAAAAGGTGCTGTTTTCAAAGGATGGCAACGATGATACTTCTAGCAGTGAAGGTGATCCTCAAATAGATGAAGTTATGTTCAAGGCTGTAGATTATTTAAGCTCAGAGGAAAATGATGATGTGGAAGATGATGAAGTGGACCTAGAACTTGAATTAATTGCAGCATTGGCTGAGATCAAGAAGTTGAAAAGAAGAATCAAAATTTTGTGGATCTTCTACAAGTTGAAAGCGAATAAAAACTAAAAATTGCAATGGCCCTTAAAGAGGCTGAAAAAAAACTAATTAATTATAAAATATTGAATGAGGAGGCAAAGAAAATACATGAGAATCTTGAAAATTGGATCCAACTAAAAGAGGAAAACATTACCAAACTAGAAGCTAAAATTGTTACTCTTAGAAATATTGGTAAATCCTCCATGCTATTAAGTGAAGAAGTGTCTAATAAAAATGGCAATGTATCTTTGGAGGATGTTCTTATCTCTCAAAGACCAACCACAAACAAGAGATTAGTTGGCATGCAATTTGAACAAAACTCTTCATCACAAGGAAGTGGTCATCTCATGTTAAACAAGGTGAACAAACCTTTCTTCTATGGCTATTATTTTTCATGCAATTGCTTTGGACATAAAGTTGTGGATTGTAGAGCTGCTCACATAAAGAATTATTTTCAGCTTGAAAGGAATGTCTTTAGGAAGTACAATTTAATTTGTCACAGTTGTAACAAGTTTGGTCATACATCAAGGTTTAGCAATAGCTATAGTGCAAATTGGTCTTACAATGTTGAACCAAAAAGAAAGACAAAGGTCGCTAAAGTCTAGAGAAGAAAGGTTAAAGATATACCTCTCAAAGCTCTTTTAGTTCAAACAACTCTTCTAGAAAGTAATGAGGACATGTGGTATGTTGATAGTGGTTGCAAATGAAAGGTCGAAAGGTTAGATTTGGTGGTAGTTCTTCCACCAAGGTTGTTGGCATAGGTACTCTCTTACTAAATAATGATGAAACCATTGTTGAAAATGTGCTTTATGTTGAAGATTTGAAACACAATCTCGTAAGTGTAAGCCAACTATGTGATCAAGGATATGATCTCAGCTTTAATTCAAATTCTTGTATCATCAAAAAGGGAAATGATGTCATAGCTAAGGAAACTAGAGCATTAAACAATCTTTATATTCTTGATGACTCTAATGATGAAACTTGTCATTTAAGCAAGGTGGAGAATGCTTGGCTTTGGCACAAGCATTTTAGGCATATAAATTTTGATAATCTTATCAAAATCTGTAAAAAGGAAGCAATTAGAGACATGTCAAAGATAGAGAAACCATTCGATGTTGTTTACAAGAATGACCAAGAATGAAAGAAAACAAGAGCTTCCTTTTAACCAAAATATCATTTCAGCAGCAGGCCACTTGAGTTAGTTCAGATGGATATTTGTGGACCAGCTAGGACAACAATTCTTCAAGGTGAAAAATATTTTATGCTTCTAATTGATGATTTTTCTCACATGACTTGGGTTACTTTTCTAAAAGAAAAATCAGAAGCCTTGGATAAATGTAAGATTTTTAAGACTTTGGTTGAAAATTAAATGGATTTGAAAATTAAATGCTTGTGTTTTGACAATGGAGGATAATTCACCTCAAATGATTTTATGAAGTTTTGAGAGCAACATAAAATTAAAAGACAAGTTTCAGCCCCTAGAAGACCACAACAAAATGGTGTTGTGGAAAGAAAGAACAGAATAGTTCAAGAAATAGCTCTTTGTTTGATGAATGAAAGAAAAGTAAAAGATATTTTTTGGAGAGTTGTCCACACTATAGTCTACATTCAAAATAGGACTTTGTTGAGGCCCAAGTTCAACAAGACTCCATATGAACTTTAGAAAGGTAAGCCAGCTACAGTTAAATACTTCAATAATTTTGGAAGTCCATGTTATATTAGAAGGGATGAAGATAATTGAGCAAATTTGATTCTAGAGCTGATGAGGGAATTTTTCTTGGCTATTCCTCCAAGAGCAAAGTGTTCAAGTGCTACAATAAGAGGCTACATAAATTGGTATAAAGTGCTAATGTAAAATTCATGAGATTACTAATGAGTTTAGTGAGCATGTGAATAGCATAGAAGAAGGAAAACTCAAACCAGCATTGTTGTACCTCCTTCTCCTCCTCCCACACAAGTTGTAACAACCAGCAAAGATGGTAAAAATGATAAAGAGAAATCTCAATCTACTCATGGGAGTAAAGCCTCTTCCTCAAATGAAGCTGAAATCTCACATACACATTATGAGCATGATTCATAAGGTGACCTTGATGTTTCTTCTTTCAAAACTCCTAAATTTGTTCAAAAGAATCATCCACTTGATCAAGTTATACGTGAAAGGAGAACTAGGCATGCTAAGAGAGATATTAATTATTTTGAGGATGATGATTTTTCACTTATTTCTATGATTGAGCCTAAATGTTTTGAAAAGGCAACAATAGATGAGCATTGCGTTTCTGCTATAAAAGAAGAGTTAGAGCAAATTTTAAAAAGAAAAACTTGGGAGCTTGTGTCTGGACCCACTGGCAGGAATGTAATTGGTACTAAATGGGTGTTTTATAATAAGGTAAATAAAGAAGGAAAGAATATTATAAACAAGGCCCATTTATTTTGCAAAGGGTATTATCAAATTGAGGGTGTTGCCTTTGGTGAGACCTTTGCACCCATTGCTAGATTAGAAGCAATTAGAATATTTCTTGTTTTTGCTTCTTTTAAAAGTTTTAAAGTATTTCAAATGAATGTCAAATCTATATTTCTAAATGGGGATTTGAATGAAGAAATATATGTTGAACATCCAGAAGGTCTTATAACTAACAACTTAAATTATGTTTGCAAGCTGAAAAAGACACTTTATGGGCTCAAACAAGCTCCTAGAGCTTGGTATGATAGGTTGGATAATTACTTACTACAACAAGGTTTCAAAAAGGGATTGTTGGATGTTGTGGATGCATTTAATATGTTTAATCACTACACAACATCATTGTATTGTTGTGTGTTGTTGGAATTAGATACTAATGTTGTTGTCATTCGTGTTTTGTCACTGATGTCAACATATGATTCTATGAAGAGAACAAACTGGTCATTACAGTATATGGATATTGTACCATTGATTCAGAATGAGTGAACATAGGTTTGTGTATAGAGAGGTGTTGTGATCTTACATCTAAGATCGCATGCTGTAATATTTCATATTGGTTGAGTAACAAAAGATTTGGTGAAGACTGGTTTCTAGACTATGATAGTGGAATTTGACAGAGTTAGCCTCAATGTTTTGAGTGTATCTTACTTGAGCGATGTGGATTCAGTGTATGCAAGCTTAAGGGATGCCATATAATGTATTGAGGAATGTTCTATGATCTTATAAAATCATGGGAAGCATGATGATGTCAGTTGTGGTGTGTATTCTGAAGGAGACCTATTTGGGGCCGACTTCAAAGTTGTAGCGTGTATTATGCATAGCAAGCATGGATTACGAATGTTGGACCTTAATTGTTAAAGTGTAATTATTATATATTTTTTATAGATATTGTGTGTATCTTAGAAAGAGGTTATGTAATTATTTTTATATTAGGAAAGCTTAATTGGCCGACCTGATCATTTATTGTAATAGGGTATATATGTAAGATCTTTTTTTTTGAAAAAAAGGTAATGTGTAAGAATTGTAAAAGAGGATTGTGGAAGTTGTGAGCTTGTATCTTTTGGATGTAGAGCATAGGATAGTTTAATATACTTCATTGGAACTGACCAAGAAAAGATAGTTGTTATCAGACAGCTCACAAGGATTGTGTATTTCCTCTATATACACTTGTGTTGCGAATAGTGAGTTCTAGAGGTGGACTTAACCTTCTTTGGGCAGTGAGTGTACATTTTCTTTGATTTCTAACAGGGTCTATCCTTTAACAGGGACTATGTATTGTAATGTTTTAATAAGCTCCTAACAGGTCTAGATCTTTTAACAAGGATACTATACTCTCATTACATCATTTGTGGGTGCTAATTCCCACCGAGGTTTTTACCTTTAAAAGAGTTTCCTCGACAACAAAATATTGTGTTATTATGTTGGCATTTACTGTGTTATCATTTGATTTGGTGTAGTTTTTTGTTAAAGTTTAATAATATGTCTCACAACTAATTCACCCCCCCCCCCCTCTCAATTGTGTTGGTGGACTATTATTCCTAACAATTGGTATCAGAGCTACTGGTCCTTAGAGAGAAAGCTTAATAGCTTGAGGTGATCTTGGAGATGGCATTCTATAGGAAGGATAGTCTAAAATTTTATCCTGAGAACTTTGACAGTTGGAAGAACAAGATGCGAACACATTTTCTATGCTTGGGTATCGACTACTGGATGATCATGAAAAATAAGGTAACCATGAAGATTGAGGGTGAATTAGAAAAATCTATTGACGAAGAAAAGAATATATTTTCATATAACATGTTCGTAAGGGAAGAACTGATCAGCACACTTTCTGAAGGAGAATTACTGAGGTGAAAGATGTGTATTCAACACACAAAATTTGGAGAATATTAGAAGCATTATATGAAGGAGACAAGTTTACTAAGCAAGCAAAGTTACATAACTGGAAAATAAAGATGTAGAATTTGAAAATGAAAGGTGATTAAAATATTATAGCTTATGTACAGAGAGTTACTGAGCTTGTGATTGGAATCAAAAATTTTGGAGGCACTTATGAAGAGGAAGAAGTCATTACCAAGATTCTTAGATCATTGACACTTGTTTACAAGACCAAAATTCAAGGTATACAAGAGATTATACCTTTGACTCCAAACTTTAGAAGAGAGATGTTGATTGCAAAGATAACTACCTTTGAGGCTACAGAGGTGGGAGATTCTTTACCTAGAGTTGAAACAATAGTTACAACATCTACACACAAAAAGACATTATCTAGAATTGTGAGTACTTGCAGTAGTAATATGAAAGAAGAGCTTAGTGAGTATGCTGATGAATGGGAACAGATACGAGAAGAAGACAGAAAGCTAGATGAAATTTTTTCCCTGATTGCTAGAAGAGAAAAGAGAGGTAAGGGTAAGTTTAAAGAAAAGTTACCTTTGAGATGTTTTTCATGCAATAAGATAGGTCACTTTGCATCTAGATGCCCTACAAGAGTTCCTAAGCATAAGTCTAAGTTTTAAAAACCTAAGTATTCAAAAGAAAAAGAATGTTATTATGCCAGTGAAAGTATTTCTTATGATGATTTTGATGATGAGGAGATTGGATTTATTTCTATCAAAGATTAAAAACCATTACATGAGGAAAAAGCTTTAGTGTCACATGTTGATACAAAATCTGAATGAGTTATAGATAGTGGTTTCTCACATCATATGACTGGAGATAAAAATAAGTTTGTTAAACTAAATAAGTATGGTGGTGGTGTTGTGAGATTCGGAGACAATGTTCCTAAGCTTATCATTGGAGTAGGATCTATTTCTTTGGATGGAAAGACTAATACTGACAATGTACTACTTATTGATGGACTTAAGAATAACTTGTTAAGTGTTGGACATCTAATGGACAAGGGTTATCAATTGAAATTCATTGATGGGAAATATTTTATCATAAGTAAGACAGTAAATTTGATTGCAACTGGTACTAAATCTAGAGGTAATGTATTTGAGTTAAATACATTTGAAGCTTCTTGTTTTGTTGCAAATATAGATGACAATTGGCTATGGCACAGAAGGTTTTGTCATGTTAATTTTGATAATATTGTAAAGGAAAGCTTGGCTAATGCAGTGAGAGACCTACCTAAAATTGTAAAACCATCTAGCACTATGTGTAGAGAGTATGTTATGGGAAAGCAGACTAGAATCAGTTATAAAAGAAAATCATATTCAACAAAAGGAAAGTTGGCTCTGGTACATACAGATCTATGTGGACCTACAAGTACAAGATCATACTATGGTCAAAGGTACTTTATACTTTTTGTTGATGAATTTTCTAGAATGATGTGGATTACTTATTTGAGAGAGAAATTAGAAGCATTTGACAAATTCAAGATATTCAAAGCAAAAGTAGAGAATGAATCAGGCTTAAAGATAAAATCTTTGAGATTAGAAAGAGGTGGAGAGTTTACCTTAGATCTATTCAATTCATATTGCAGAGATCATGGAATACACAGACAGACATCTTCTCCTAGGACTCCATAGCAAAATGGGATAGCAGAGCGAAGAAATAGAACAATATTGGGTGCTACTAGGACAATGTTGCTAGAAGGAAATGTATCTCATGTACATTGGAGAGAAGTTGTTGGGACAGTTGTATACACATTTAACATAATTCAAATCAGAGAAGGTACAAGTAAGACTCCTTATGAATTTTGGTATAATTATACTCATACTGTAAAATATTTAAGAATATTTGGAAGTAAATGCTATATCAAAAGAGATGATGAAATAGGGAAATTTGATGTTAGAAGTGATGAAGGAATTTTTCTTGGTTATTCTATTAAAATCAAGGCTTACAAATGTTTTAACCTAAGATTGAGAAAGGTGATTGAAATTAATAATATGAAGATGGATGAAAAATTTCAGATACAAGAGAGAATGTATGGTTGTTATCAGAATACAAAAATCAAGGAAGATGCTACTACAGAGGAAGAACATGTTGAGATTGACTATGAGAATGAGATTTGTGATGATGACACAAATGAAGTTACTGAGACCCCTAAGATTCTAAGGTATGTTAAGAAAAACCATCCTAAAAATCAAATTATTGATAATGCAAGTCAAGGAATGATGACTAGATCAAAGATAAGGGAAGAAATTTGTTTGATATCTCAAGTTGAACCAAAGACTACTAATGAGGCTTGTAGAGATGAATCTTGGATCAAACATATGCATGAAGAGTTAGATAAGATAAAGAAAAATAGCACTTGGGAATTAGTTCCTAGACCTAAAGACAAAAATGTAATAAGAACTAAGTGGGTTTTCAAAAACAAAATGAATGAAGAAGGAATTGTTATAAGAAACAAAGCAAGACTGATTTGCAAAGGCTGTTCACAACAAGAAGGCATAGATTTTGAAGAGACACTCACTCATGTTGCTAGGTTGGAATTTGTAAGACTATTTATGGCTTATGTTGCACATAAAGACTTCAAGGTATATCAGATGGATGTAAAATCTGCATTTCTGAATGGGGATCTTAAAGAGGAGGTATACATGGAACAACCTGATGGATTTCCTTTGACAGAAGATGAAGACATGGTTTGCAAGTTGAAGAAGGCATTGTATGGACTAAAGCAAGCACCAAGGGCTTAGTATGAAAGGTTAGACAAGTACTTACTTCACCTTAGATTCAGAAAAGGTAATACTAATAGCAATCTGTACTTAAAAACTAATCAAGATGAAATTTTGATAATAGAAGTTTTTGTTGATGATATTATTTTTGGAGGCAATGATCAGATGTGTAAGAAGTTTCCTAAAGTAATGGAGAATGAATTTGAGATGTCCATGATTGGAGAAATGAATTTTTTTCTTAAACTACAAATAAATCAGAGCAAGAATGACATTTTTATTTCTCAGACTAAGTATCTTAAAGAAATGTTGAAAAAGTTTGGAATGGAAGACTGTAAACCTATTGGTACACCCATGGTGACTGACTATAAACTGACAAATACTGATGAGATCAAGAGTGTTTTTCAGACCAAGTATAGATCAATGATTGGAGGATTACAATATCTGACTCATTCCAGACCATATATTACTAATGTTGTTGGAATTGTGGCTAGATATCAGGTAGATCCTAAAGTTACACACCTGGTTACTGTGAAAAGGATATTTAGATACCTGAAAGGAACATTGGAATATGTCCTATGGTATGGTAAAAATGATGACTTTGAACTACATGCTTATACTGATGCTGATTGGGAAAGAAACATTGATGATAGAAAGAGTACTAGTGGAGGTGCATTTTTCCTTGGGAAAGGTTGGTTTCATGGTTAAGTAAAAAGTAGGATTGTAGAGCTCAATCTACTGCTGAATCTGAGTATGTTGATGTTGTTATTAATTGCACTCAGATTGTTTGGATGAAACAAATGCTGAAAGATATTGAAATAACTTTTGTTGAACATGTGGTTATCCATTGTGATAACACCAGTACAATGAATATGTCAAACAATTCGGTGATGCATTCTAAAACTAAGCATATTTCTATTAAGTATCACTTTTTGAAAGACAAGGTAGCAGAGAAAAAAATAAGGTTGGAATACATTAGCACAAAGGAACAGATAACAGACATCATTACAAAGTCATTGCCAAAAGATGTCTTTGAGTATCTCAGAGCACTAATACATTTGAGGTCAATTTTCTACCTTTAATTTCGACCAGGGCCTTTTTTGGCTTGTTAGATTCAATTTTTTTTGTTTATGAGCCTGATTTGGTTGAAATTTGGCTTTTAATGTTTATGCTAGCCCAATTTGGTGGAAATTTGGCTTTTAATGTTTATGAGGCACCCGATTTGGTCAAAATCATTTATAGATAAACAAAAAAAAGGGTTCGATGCAATTCATTTGATCACTTTGGGTATTGTGGGCAAGAGGTTTGGGGGTCTAGGCATGCGGGGCAAAATTAATCTATTTTTTCCCCTAAATAGGTATGCGCTCCTTATATACCTTTGCATTTTTGTCTTTCATAGCTCTATTTGGTATTTTACAGCTCATGTTTTGGCAACATTCTTGTCCATTCACGCGGCTAGGTTTCCATTTAATTTCTACTATAATGTTAAAACTATAATGAGGGGTGTTTGGCACATTGTAGCCATTTCTACTTCCATATATTACCTACCCAACAAGTTCATTTTTCTATTTATACGAGTAGACATTGACTTCATCTTCCCTACATCTCCTTATGCATACACAAGCACAGTTCCCTATTTTACTTCAGCATGCACACAATTATTGTAGCCTCCTTCAGATTTTTAAATGTTGTTATATTACATTTTATATATAGCTTTGGACCCTCTTTCTTAGTGACCCTCATCTATACTGACATTGCAACACCACTATCATTGTCTTGGACTTTTCACACTATTGTTAATTATGTACTCTTGACATTTTCATTGTCATCCAACCTTGAATGGCACCATTTTGGCATTGCCTTTCATAGCATATCACTATGTTTTTTGACAGTGAATGAAAACTCTTGACCTCCCTTTAGTGAATCCTTGGTGATTTGAGGGTTTGAATCTTGAAAATATTGGTATCTTTATGAAATTCATAACATCTCCATTATAGATGATGATATCTTTAAATTCAGTGCATGTCTCTATTGGAAAAATAGTCAGTGCTCTCCTAGGGATTTGCAACATGCTTAGCCACCTCTTGTGTCTTCTATAAGTCTAGTGGTTGTATCGGGCATTAACAGGTCAATCTTTTGATGCAATGACAACCACTACTTGTAACAAGTGGTATCAGAGCTTGGTCATAAGTTTGAATCCCCTCGAGTAGTGCTGAGGGGGAGATTGTTGGAAAAATAGTTAGCACTCCCCTCGGGATTCACAACATGGCTTAACCACCTCATGTGTCTTCTATAAGTCTAGTGGTTGTATCAGGCATTAACAGGTTGATCTTTTAGTGCAACAGCAACCACTACTTGTAACAGTCTCTTCAAAAAAAATGGAAATATCTTTTCAAAGAGAGATGAATGTCTTCCAATAGAGCATGGAAATCTTGAGAGAGAAGAAAATCTGTTTTGAAGATAACATAAATCCATGCACCATATAAGTCTATAAAAAAAGAGGTGGAAACTCCGTCTAGGGTAAGTGTTACCCTAATTTTCATATGCATGCAAATTTGGCTAAAATCCATCCCTAGGTCTCTATTTTTATCCTGCCAAGCATCCCTAAAAATTTTTATGATCTTATGCCATGTCCTCTGGCCTCTGCAAATTATTTTTTATTCCCTGGTCTGTAGTTGAAGAATTGAGAAAAAGTAGTTGTTTGAGCTAAATAAACCCTACAAACCCTAAGCCCCTCATTTAATTTCCATGTTACTTTTTCAGCAACTTAAGTCCCAATTTCTCATGTGCGTAATTCTTCCTTCGGTTGCCAGTTCTCTTATTCTTCCGGTGGTTACCTTTTCCTTTCACCGAACTGGCGACTGCAGTGTTTTTCTTAGTCGCGAGATAAAATGGTGAAGCTTCTAAACATTCAGTGACTTCACAGATTGCCTTCAGTCGGGCATTCGCTAACTGAAACCCCAAGTTGGACTTTTGGTTTAATGATCCTGTGAATGCCTTGTTCGCATATTCTTCAAACTTAACCGAGGTTAAGAATTCTATTCAGCGACTGAGCGAATTTCCTTTGGGCGTGCATTCGCTAAGACTTCTGGGGTTAAGTGATTTAAGTGGGGTCCCATTTGATGAGATCAACAGTTGTCGTAAGATCTGATAGGGTCTATCAGAGGCTTGCGATCTTGCAATAGTTGTCGATCTTCCCTTTTGCTCAATGCTTAGTGCTTTTGTGGGTCCATTGCCACGGCGTCTTACTTGGAGGCTTTTTATTGGTCAAGGGATGATGACTTGTATTTTTGTCAACGGGCCCAAGGATGTCATAAGCTTGGAAATCTATGGCTAGTGTGTGTTCTCATGAAATGTGTCAGAGGTATGTGATTATAAGACAACCGTTGATTCTCCTTGGTGATGTAACTCTTCATGCTTGGTAGGTCCACTGCTATGTGTACATAGATGGTGGCTTCTCATTGGTCCACATGGTAGTGATTCAGCAATGTGTCAGTGGGACTAGGTTTCCAGCATTTTAGAAGGCTCTGACATCTGCAGAGGATCGACGGCTGGTGCATGTCCGCAAGGAATCTTTCTGACACATGCGTTCATGTGCCCGCCATTGATCTTACTTTATTTCTCAGCGCCTATGCTGGGTGGGTCCTCTGACAATTAATGCTAACATGCTCAAATTTGATTGGTTGTCATCTACTAACGAAGATTTCCAGGTGGGTTCGTTTGTCAGAAGGGGTTCCAGTTTAAAAAGATCAACGGCTGGCGCATGATCTGAAGGAATATTCGGGGGCCATGAGATCATGCACCTACCATTGGATCGGAATCTTGTCTTTAGTGGGACCGATGTCAAGGGTTGCTGAGGTGTATGCCTACGAAGCAGTCAAGGGTGAATAAAAGAATGACATGTGGCGGTTCTAGGCCCAGGGTTAAGAGTATTCTGCAAATTAGTGACTAAAGGTTATCTTCTTGTTTGCCAAAGTTAACCGGGGTCAACTAAAAGTTTAAACGATTCTGCGACTAAAGGAAAATTAGAACCCAAGGTAAATGCTAAGTTAGTTTTGCAGTCAAATGTCAAGCCCGGGTAAAAAGGAAGATCTAACGGTCATGTTTTAAAGTAAGATTGATTTTTAAACGTCGACTGTCGATAGGGAATTTTAGCGCCACATGTGACCGTTTTATCATTTTTTAAATTCAAATATCTCAAAATATCAAATTTTAACAATTATGGCAAGCTCGAGTTGCAGGTAGGTAGACGGATCATGGCAGCTGGATTTTTGCAGGTATAAACATGAAATGGACATGAGAACACAGATATCTGATTAGCTGGGATATTTTCATGTGCATTTATGGTCAAATTTGATAGAATTAGGGTTTGATTATTATATGAAAATTTATGTAACCCTAATTAGATTTTTTTCTCCTGCCTACGTGCAAGAGGAGTTGTATATATTGTTTTTTGAGAGATTTAGAGCTCAGAGTTCACATTTTGTAAAGAGAAAAAATATCTTTTCTTAGAAGGCTATCTGAGACATTTTTTTTGTCCTCTGGTTTTCTACATTCTGTAACCTCCCATTGATAATTCAGATATTGAAGGTGTTTTTATGACATTCTTCATGTCCCTATGCCTTCTTGTGTGAGTTATTTCTTAATGAATTTAGTATTTACATGTTTCTCAGCGATATCTTAGGATTCTTGATCCCTCTTTCTTTCTGCAATTTTGTGTATCATTGTGGATGATTGGATGTGAGTGCTTTTGTGGGTATACTTCAACCCCTTAAATATCTTGTCTCATTCCTATACCTAGTTGCAGAGGTGAATGTTTGTTTGCAGGTCATAGATTGTTGTCTAATTCCAAGGGGTGTTATTGTTTGTGAAAGAATCTCTCTTTCCCTGAATAACTCTTCTTATCTACAAACCCTTCTATGAAGTACTTATGCAAACCTATTTAGTGAGTTGTGATCACCTAGGCCTAAATCTACTCATTGATTTCATCTTTTATACTGTAATTCATACCATATTTTCGATGTATCACCTAGTAGGATAGTTTGCTTTCAGTCATTTCCCTTTCAAGCATTCCTTCTATCCCTTTCCCTCAAAAGATTTACTTTTCTGTCAAGAAGCAAATTAAGGTGATCATCCAAGAGGAACCAGCCTAGAACTTGGAGGTCTCATCTTAGTTAGCATAGGTCCCACAACCTAGAGATGATTTCCATGTTATACTAGGTTATCAAGACTACGAGAGCTTTAGATAAGGGTGCAAACTTAGTTTATAACAGTAAGAGTGAGTATCCATAGATGGTCTTCCTTGAGGAAGTAAAATAATGCATGGAAACCTTTGAAGAATAGAAGGAACACTGCCTGGAAATTAAAATCTCATAGATTTGTCTGGCTTCATGTTGAATCTTTCACTATAAGAATAGGAACCTTTCATTTATTTTCCATTTCCTTATCTATTATAACTTACTGTATGCATGCTCTATCCCTCCATGGCAGTCATGTCATTCTTTTACTGATTTTATCATCGGGTGTATGACCACATATCTTGTGACCAGTTCTTTGAATCTTCATGGTTATTGTATTACTTCCTTTTCTATGCAAATCACTAGCACTACAATATCTAATCATTGTATTTAATGCTCTTAGCAATGTTGTTCACTCTCATTTTGAACTCCAATCCTTTGATTTCACTATCTTAAGGCAACAACATGATTGATCTCTGTCTCTTACCAATTTCATCACATATTGACCACTGCCCTTGATATTAGTCAAACTAAATACTATTCACTATTAAAACATTGCCTTTTGCAAAACTCCCTATCTTTCTCATGTCTTTTTAGAGGTAGTTCCTTGTGCATCATATCACTCTTTTGATGTTCATTTTTCTTTCTTTCTTGAAAAATACCCTGCCATGGATTCATCCTATTCACACATTTCTTTGGTAATGCATTTGATCCCCCATGTGCAAGATTTGATCATGTTTATATAATACCATTGTCTCTTATGGTTTATTTCAAGACCACATTGAATAAACTCTGACCAAATGGGAAAAAATATGTTCATGAAAGAAGTGCATAATCTTGTATGATAGTCATGTCTTCAAACTTCTTTTATCATTATTTATTGCATGCTCTACCTGTCATTTTCATAGCCATGGCTAAAAATTAGACCCCCAATGATCTCTATTCTTTGTACTATAAATTTCATTACTTTCACTAAATTTCATTGTTTTCATGATATTCTTGTCCTTTCTTATTAATAACAACACTATTGTTTATATCTTTACTAAGAACCACTACTTCCTAAAAAATTGGATCTCTTTCTTTTTCTCACTGTTATGGAATATTTGTCAATCACTATTATTCATTCATTGCTCCAAGTCTTTACTTTCAAAACCATACCTTGGCACTGTCTTATTCTCATATCTTCTCTCATCATCAAAAATTATTGTTTTGCATGTTATTATTTTGTGCTCTATTGTCATCAATCATCTCTTTGACTATTTCACATAGCCCTTTCTTTATAGTGAACAAACTTTTGATTCATTACAACCTCTTTATTAATAGTCTGGTTTCGTAAAATTTGGATATGAACTTGAATATTATAACCATAAAATTGGTAGACAAGTCGATAATATAATGTATAACAGTTCCCTTAATGTCCTTTTAGAAAACCTTTTTTTTTTTTTTTAAACATTATTACCAAAACAAAACATCCACTATTTACCAAGACCATATATGTCAGTACATATACATTACAGTCTCTCAAAATCTCATTGTTTAGATTTGCAAGGCCTAGCATTATGTGTTGTTATATCTTCTTATATTTGCCTTTATTTTTAATGCACTTTGTCCTTATATTTGTCTGAGACAAAATAAGCAGTGTCTTCTGAGGGATTTAAATTTGTGCTTTATTTTATGAAATTCACATTTAGAACGACAAATTCTTTGCAAACTTTTATAATTATATGTCTTTTCAAATATTTATCGGAGTGTCTTCTTACTGATCCTTTCAATATGTGGAATCCCTTTTTAATGTAAATTTTAAAGCTCATACAATCTCATGTTTAATATTTTAAATGAAAACTTGGTTTCTATATATTTCTCAACTTCAAAACTAAATCCAATTTTGATATTCAAAATTTTGAGCAAATTCTTTCTCCTCCACATGTTTCTAGGGTTTTGTCTACAAACTTGGAACTCAAAATTTTACTATAGTGATATAGTCCAAGTACCCTCCCATGGGCTTTAATAACACTACAAATTTCTATCTCAATCAAATAATATGAGAGACATTGATAGAAATGAAGGTAAAAATGATGTGTCATTATTGAAGTGCCACATTTATGTGTAGTGTCCCTTATTGGGATTGGACTTTATTTACCCTAAAATTCCCAACGAAGATTTGGATTGCACATGGAAATGGAAATTTACTTTGTCTCTATAATGTTCCCTACTAGGGGTCTACTAATTCCCAATAATTAACATACATCACTATGCATGTAAGTCGGATTAAATTAAGAAACAACCAATGATTCATAGTAAATTTGACAATTAACATACTTAATACCCAATCCCTTACTTCTCTCCTAGTCATCATCCCTAAGGAGGATGGGGAATTACTTGTCATAGGGTGCTTGGAAACCAATCTAGAAGTAGGCTCCCTCAAGGCTTCAGGACCCCATCCATATCTCATCTTGGGATTCACCTACCTTATGGGGAATTACTCTGCTTCTCCCTAACAAGACCAACCTATCCTCTTAAGGGGAGATAACAAGTGATTAAGGATTAGGCTATACAATTACAATAATATCTCATACATACATACATACCACACCAAAATAATAAGAAATTATAGACCAAATTTATTATTTTTCATAATATTTAACACTTAAATCCAGTCATATTCAGGCCAAGTACACAAGTACAAACACATAGACTCTTATGTAACCTTAGACCTAGTTACACATAGACTAAGTTCACACACAATGTTTTTTTACATGAATGCACACATACACTCATGTAGTTCCCAGACCTAGCTACACATAGATTAAGCTCACACAAAATCTGTTTCTACTTGACTGACAATGAAGACTGGAAGTCCAAAATAGAAGCTTGACTACCTTGGCAAACTCCTCTGCACTCACCTCTTTTCCCCTGCCCTAGATGCAATTTGCATGACAGTTACTGTTTTATATGGATTCAATAGTCACTCTTCACTTTTGACATTCCTGACTCTTGTTTTGCTTTCAGTATTTACTTTTGAGTATAATATTCTAAATATTCTAGTATATTCACTTCATTGTTGCATTTTTATTTTGTAGTTTCAATGGGTAGTCGATGCATGGTAGTACCTTGTTGCTTCTATCTCCACTACCCATTTCAAACACTGCACCTCTTTATGTATTCAATCCAGATTTTCCATTTCTATTGTATCATTAGCAAATGAAACTCTTATTATGGAAATCAACTAAATAAATCATTTTCCCTCTTAAGAAATCAGTCTAATAGCATTAATTAGATAATAATGTGATATAAGTATTAAAGAAGATAAATTTTTATATTACAACCTCCTTCTGAAATGCTCCATTTGTCAAAAATACTTGCAATATTGAAATGAGGAAAGAATTTGGTGCCCCCATGATCTCATATTTAGCTTGATAATTCCATGTTGCAACCCATAGATACGGCACATTGAATTTGAAAATGAGATTATAAAATCTGTTAGGAGACCGTGTTGAGTATGATAGCTTGCAATGTCCATTATATAGTTCTCTATCACGAACTTGTCAACTCAGTGGGTAGAGGATTTCAGAAAAAAAATCTAGTGTTTGTGAAGATAGGGTTAAGGATCCACTATTCTCAGTACAAGACTTCAAGGCCTTGATTCTCGGTCAAAGCCTTGAGATCTAAATGCTAGATAATTTAAGCTTTACCCATAGTTTCTAGTCTATAGGAAGACTGGATGTCAAATTTCTATTGCCCATCACCAAACCTGCAAATTTGTCAACCTTGTTTCAAGACTCTTTCACTAACATCTTTCATAAGCATCATTATTATGTATGTAGGTTTTCAAATACCATAAGATCACTATAAAAAATTTCCAGAGAATTATCAGCTATGCAATAGAGCAATGGGCATATAAAGCAGCAACCCAAACATCCAATCATTGGATTGTTTATAAGCCTTTCTATGATATCTCATGCTAACTTTGAAGCTTTAGGTTTTCTCCAACCATTCTTTCACATAACCATATTTGCCTCCTCTAGCTTTTAATACCAAAATTGTGCAAGCTTCCTCAAATTGAATTTATTTATACTCATCTTAAATTTACTATGAATCTAATATCTCATATAAAAAGTGAATATACTCATCTTAAATTTACTATGAATCCAATATGTCATATAAAATGTGATTTGTAATATGTGAGAATGATTTAATAAGTATGTCTAAAGATTTACTTATCTTTATGATATCTAAATTTATTAAGGTTATGTTTAAGAATATCTTTGAGGAGATTATTGACTTAATAAGCAAGCACGTTCTCCAAAGTCAAACCTCTTGGTGGATTAGATTAATGGTATGAGTGATACCAAAGAATAGAATTCACAAACAAGTAAATAGCCTATGTAGTGAGGGTACAAATTTGGTTTATTTATTGTCTTTTAGAATTGGAGTGTGTTTTAAAAAGAAAAATCAAGGTGCACATTAAGTTTGTGAACATGTTGCACAAAATTTGTACTAGCCAACTATAAACAACTTGTTGAAATGAGTAGTGAAGTTAAAATTTAAATTTTATAATTTGACTTTCAAGTTCACTCCTATCTAAAAAGGAATATAGAAGTGAGCCATGGAAAATACATCAACGCTCTTGAGTTTAATTGTGAATGTGCAAAAGTAATTCTAAATGTTGTAAAATCAAAATGAGGAGAAGATAAATGTGTTAAAGAGTAGTGTAGATATGGATATGAATTGGGCTATAATGCAAAACCAAGTATAAGAACATGTCACTTGTTGATATGTTTTTGCATTAAGACATTCTTGTCAAGGAAGATAGAATAAATAAATGGGAAATGACATAATTATGTTAATTCTAGGTCATTACAAATTCTTATGTGGAAAGGAGTACCACTTACCTTCTCTTAGGATTAACTAATAATATTAGTAAAAGTACTTAGTCTAGCTTTTAATTTCACCTATTTCTAGCAATCATTTTACGATCTTCTTGCTTTAGCATTTATGTAAGGATAAAATATCTTACCATGTTCATTTAACCCCTCCTTTATATCACTTTGTGTGGATCTCATAAATGTGTGGTCTTAACAATTAACATGGCTCCTTTGTCACACTCACTCATTTGTTTACAATTCACATCTACCAACCACCACTTCACATTTCTCTAATTCTTGCCATATGCATCCCATAAAATGTCTTTTAGTGCAGCTATGCCATACGTATGGTTGTGCCCCATAAATAGAATTGCATATACCATTTTTTCACACTAGCCTGTTCATATCTAAATTTATCAATTTGATGCTTAAGAACACCTTTGAAGATATCACTAACTTGATATGTGAGCATGTTCTTCAAGTTGTTAATGTAATTGGGCTGGTCAAGTTGTTAATGATAACCATTCATGATTAAGCTCACCAAAATAATCATAAATGATTATTTTGGCAAATAGCATATTATCATTTGTTATGAAGGGTGGTTGATTACTAATGAAATTTCATCAATGGTGGTTGATTATTAATGTTAACATTATTGTTTTTTCAACTTTGCATTCTAACCAATTATGAAATTAAAAACCTTAATCACATTAAAATACTAAATCCAAATTATGGTGGAGGAAAAATATTAGGAAAGATGATATGGGAAGGAATGTGCAAATTGGTTAGCCTAATCTAGAGAGCATGATTTGTGTGTGTATTTGTAAATCTTGTATAATCTTGTAATATTTTATTATTTTTTATTATATACAAGATACTACTAATGCTTCTATGTTTACATTTTGTTTATGTATAGCCCAAATAATTGCCTGTGAAGAAAGTCAACACCTGGCAATATGAACCTAGAACAAAATAATGAGACAATTGCTAGATTGTGGTCTCGGTTCCAAAGAAAGTTGAAATTGTCCTTGAAAAAAGTGTAAGGGCTTTAAGAATCAAAGAATTATAATCACAACAGCCCAGAGTCATTGTAGGCAACATGGTCACATTGAAGGGGGCACGATTTTTGTCGATTGGTGAATGTGGATTTCCAACTGGACGAATATGGAGGTGTAAATATCCAAGCCAGGGATAATGCTCCCATGGAAGAAGATGATCATGTGGCAAAGAACACAATTCAAGACGATGGTATTGGCATAGCTGATAATGTACCAGAGGACATGATTGAAGAAGATGGTATTGGTGTAGTTGATCAAGATGATCATGATGATGGTACTAGTGCATCTGATAATGATGATGAAGATGGTCTTGATATACCTATACTTGAGAAGGCATACAAGCCCCTATACCAAGGCTCCCAAACAACTCTTCTCTCCCCTATAGTGTTGTTGGTGAACTTGAAGGTTATGAATGGTTTATCCAATGTAGCAATGTCATGTATGCTAAGGTATGTCATTTTTGTCATCTTCAATGTTAGCATACCATTACTATTCATTATATTAACAATTCATATTTGTTATTGTAGGTTGATAGGTGAGTTTTTGTTACCACCATCAAACATTTTGCCTCGTTCATACCGAGAATTATCTACCATTATGAATCAAATTGGAATGAAGTATCAGACAATAAATGCATGTCCCAATGATCACATTCTATATCATAAACAACATGAATTTCTAACAGAATGCCATGATTTTCATATTAGTAGATATCGGTCAAATCAAATAACAAAAAAGGTGCCTCACAAGGTTCTTCGGTACATTCTCAATATTCCACGTCTTCAATGATTATTCAGGTGCACTAGCTTGGCACAATTTATGGATTACCATGCACAAAATAGAAGTCAAGATGACATTATGTGAATGTCTGTGGATGGTTCTACATTTAAAGACATAGAAACAACATGGACACACTTTAAAGAAGAACCTCATAATCTCAAGCTTTCATTGGCAACGGACGGTGTCAATCCATTTGGAGATATGAGATCTGTTTACTCAATCTGGCCTATTTTTGTTATTAATAATAACATTCCTCCTTGGATGTCCATAAAGAGGGAGCACATAATGTTGTCAATGATTGTACCGGGTATTTTTTCATTTAATAGTTATCTAAATTAATTTATAAACACCGCATCAAAATGGTCATAATAATTATGTAATATTTTTGTTCATTCAACTAGGTAATTACCAAGTTAAAGATATGAATGTGTATATTGAGCCCCTTATTGACAAGTTGTTGAAGTTATGGAATGGGGTCACTATGTATGACATCTATAGATAAATAAGACAGACAATTTAATTTCATGCAATGCTTGTATGGACAATACATGATGCCCCTGGGCTAACTCATTTTTGCGGTATGCTATATATTGTTAAGGTCACATATTTTTGGTATGTTATAGCGCTTACACAATATTGTTGTATGTTTAATTTGTGCATGATAATTGTACATGATCCAATTGTACGGTATCTTTTAGGTCTTCAGACAAAGGATAAATTTGCATGTCCAGTTTGTGGTCCGAAGATGAAATCTCATCATTCAAGAAGTTTAGAAAAGCAGGTGTTCAATGAGTTTAGACACTTTCTCCACAATAATCATAAGTATCAAATTATCAAAAAACATCTTTTTAATGGGAAAGAAGAGATAACATCAAGGCCACAAAGAATGACACCTCGTTTATGAAAGTTGGAATACAATAGACTAAATCGTCGACGTAATGTCATTCCATCTGATGATTTTTATTTGAAATTTATATTTTGATATTATCTTTTATTTACTAATGATGTAATTGATGATCGTGAAGGTCATCAAGGCATCAATGACCAACTTCCTAGAGGAATAAAAAGTTATCCTAGTCAATTTAGTAGGTTTCCGTACTACAAGGATCTCTCAATCGTGCATTTCTTTGATGCTATGCATATTGGAAAGAATGTAACAGAGACACTATGAAAAATATTGGATGGAAGGTGTGACAAAGAAAAAATTGCCAAAATTTTTAATGACATTCATGAATCCAATCATGCACTGAAAAAATTCATTGAATCAAATAGGAATGGAGACCGCATAAATACAAGTGTCCTTCCTTGGTTACTAACTGAGCAGCAAAGTGATGCATTAAAAGAAGTCATAAAAAAACAAAATTTCCAATAGAATTTGTTGCAAATATAAGCAGTCTTGTATTAAAGAAAGGTGATTTTGGGCCAGGGTTGAAAATACATGATTGGCATACCTTCGTCAAGGTAAGTCATGTTCTCTATTTACAATATATTTGTAAAATTACATATACTTTTTATTGTATTATTTTACAATATATTGAAAAGATCATTTTTTAATTATTGCAATACGTCCTACTTCTATCCCTCCCACACCAGTTTAACAACAGTGTTAAACAAGTTATATACGATCTTGGAAAATACATGAGGTTAGAAGTGTATTTCTTAGACTTGTTGTAGAGATATTATATTTATGACTTTCTTTACTTTTTATGTAATTTATTGTATATTTTTTTCTAAAATCTTGTTTATATGTTCTTGCGAGTTGAATCTCTTTTAGGTGGTTATCATCTAAAGAAATTGATAAAAAAGATATAAAATATTGAAAGAGAAAAATTCTCTAGCTTATGTGTGAAATACAAAAGTGTCTACCTCCAACTTTTTTCAATGCTCAAGAACACTATCTCATACATCAAGTTGAGGAAATTGAATTGTGTGGACCTGTACAAACTAGGTCAATGTGGATGGTTGAGAGGCACTTGAAATTAATGAAGGGCTTGGTTCGACAAAGAGCACGTCCTGAGGGTTCTATGGTAGAGGGATATATGGTATACCAGACCATGGTGTGCATTAGTGAATATCTTCCCAAGTTTACAGAAAATATCCATGTAGATCGCACTTGGGATCCCAACTCTATTAACAAATTTGAAGGGGAGTACTTGATAGGGAAAGGTAGATTGAGAAAAGTGAGAGGTAATTATACGATGTTATTGTAGTTTATTAATTCTTATAAATCTTCAATATAAGTTGTTTCTAAGAGGTCTAGTTGTTTTCTTTATAGTTGGTCATGAGTGGGATGCACTACATTTGTATATTGCAAACAATCTTGATTGGATGACGGTATGAATTCAACAATCTCAAAAAAAATCTTACTCATTAACATGGGATGGTGTTGCATCATTGGTTACTAACCATGACCCATAAGTTTAATATCAACTCACGGATCGATGCAAATAATCTTGAAATGTTTGAATAATTGTGTATCAAACACCACAAGGCTATGTACTACCATGGGTGTAAATTTCGCATAAAAAAGTTAGACGACACGAAGAAAACTTGTGATTCTAGGATAATTGCAGTCTTCGAGGTCACTAATATTTCATCTAGAAATGACATACATCCTCAACAATCTGAAAATTGATACTATGGCATTTTGGATGATATACTTGAGTGCGACTGTAATTCATTCAAATTAGTTCTATTTGTCGTCAAATAGTACAAGCTACGACTGAATCAAAATGATCTTGATAGAACTGTTATTGAACATGATAGTGGATTTACAATGATTAATACAAGGTCATTTGAGTCAGTTGGAGATGAGCCCTATGTTCTTCCAAGCCAATGTGAGCTAGTGTTTTATTTTGGTGTTCCACATAAACCGGGTTGGTCATTTTTTGTTAGACATGATCCAAGAGGAAGGTCGGTAAAGTATAATGTGATAGAAGAAGAAGATACTAAAGAATCAGAAGATGAAGTAAATGACAATCACGAACGACTGTTACACAATGAAAAAAAAGAAAAAAAAGAAAATGATGATGATTCCAGTGATGCTGACGATGATGATTCTGGTGATGGTGATGATGATGACAATCATGATCTTGGTGATGAAGATGGTGTTGATCAAGGTGATGATGTTCATGATGATGATGGTCATGATAATGGGGATGAAGATGATGATGATGGTGATGAAGATGGTGGTGGTGTTGGTCATGATGATGATGACAACGATGATGATGATCAAGGTGACAAGTACGATGATGGTGATGATGATGATGATGATAGTCATGATGATGACATGGATGAGGAGGATGATCAATAACATGACCAATGAAATGTATGTCAAGGTATGATCAATGTCATGTATGAGGTATTGATTTATTCATAGAAATCTTTTGACTTGTATGTTTGTATAATTAAGTTATTATGTGTTGAACTCTAATGTCGTGGAGTATATTTTGCATCATGTAAATTTTGTCTTCTATGTAATTTGTAGCTTACATATCATGTAATTTTTGGCTAACTTAAAATAAATGATTTACATATGCAGGAAATTTAACGCCTTTGACATGGATCGACAGGTATAATTTATTATTTGGTTTCCTTCTCTTTAGTCAACAAAATATATAGATCCTACCATGTCTCTCATTTGATGGATTACAAGTATCACCAAATAGGTATTTGTCTAATCTGTCTTCCTCAAGTGAGGAAAATGCGGGAATAGAAGACAAAAGTGAGACATCTAGTAGGTCTAAAATAGGGAGATCAACTAGAGGTCAAAAGATTAGAAGAAAATTCAATAAGCAAATGCAATTTTTCCTTGCTGAGGGTGGGTCATGTTCTTATGATAATGAGACCAAAGGCAACAGAAAGGTTCCATTAAGGTACACACATCTTCAGAAAGAATGGGTACCCAAGGAACTACCTCCAGTTAACACTGATTTTTCTGTTAACGAAAGGATATATCACATAGCTCCATCTTCATTACATGGTTTGGGCTTATTTTCCATGGATGACATAAAGGTCTATAATAATCAAGTTGTTAAATGGATGGAGTATGTAGGACCTTGTTACAATTACAATAATTAGATGTGGATTGTGCAATATAAAAAAAGTATGCATAGGTATGCATTGTCAGCAAATTATATACAATGCAAAGTAAATGATCAAACTAAAAGGCTCGCTATGTATATTGATGGAAGGCCAAAAGCAACAGGGAATATTGTAGGTTTTATAAATAGTTCTCGACCTGTGTCAACTAAAAAGCGATAGAATTGTATATTCAAGGCAGGTGAGAAAAATCATATATTTGTATGTGCAACAAAATAAATAAGTGTAGGGGAAGAGCTTCTGATAGATTACAATTTGAATCGTGTAGATACAAAAAAAATCCCTATCATGGGACTGGTAAGTATAACATTTAAACCAATTGCCTCCAATATACAATCTACTATTTTATTAATAATTTTTTTTGGTAAGTTTATTACTTTCATTTTGTTGTTGATTGCTAAGAATTACTAATCTTTGTCACAGGGAAACATTGATCCACCACAAGACACAAGCGGGGATGTTTCTCACACACCTTCTTCATCAAAGGTAAACCTTAATTAGTGTAATTCTACAAATTATATAGAAACAAATGTCATATTATTATGTTCTTTTCTTTATGGCTTTGGAGTTATTTTTATAGAATTTTACTGATATTGATGTCACAACTTGATACTTATTGATAGGGAAAAGCACAAATGACAATAGATCAATTGTGATATGAAATGTCACAACTTTTAGATGACATCGCATGTAGCGCTAACCCTGTCTTCATGGCTACTCAGATTCTAAATAAATATAATAAAGACATTCTTAACCTTGTCATGGAACCAAATAAAATTGAGGAGACAGAGACACTCAAAGATGAATTGATACGTAGAGTCAATTGTATGAATGTAAGCAGTAATTAATCTTAAGCAATAATTAAAGTTCAATAGATGTTTATATTTTATACTATCTTATGGATCATGATCTAAAATATGATGTGTTCTTCTTATAGGATTTTTTGACACTTGTGAAACGTGGTCAATATGGTGAGGGTTGTAGTGCACAACCTTCATGTAAATAATCCTTAAACCTTTAACCATTCATTTAACCTTTGTATGCATTATTGAATCAACTTATGTTTGGGATGCTTCTAGTGCCCCATTTAATCTTTATCCATTACAAATGTCTTTGCTAACAATGTATTCTTCAGCTCATGATGAAGTGCAGATGCCTCCTTCGATCAACAATCTAATATTTCAGACATCTTCCTTTGTACCAGCTACAACTGGTTAAACCTTGTTTTTCTATATTTTGTCATGTGCTAATCATGCATTGATTATTTTTCTTGTGTAAATTTTATACATTGCATGGACCTATTTTGTGCACTAATAGATACACCTACACCTAGTATAAAAACAAAGACCAATACTAGTGAAGCTCAACCATTTCTTGGATCAGCCCGTGTTACTAGTACTAGTTCGTTTGCAGGGACATTGTTGTTGAACAAGAAAAATATGTTTCCGTTAAAAGTACCAAAGCTTCCAGGTGCTTTAAAATTGTTATTATTTACAGTGTAATTGTAGTTTACTTATACATAACTCATTTTGGACTGATAATCCCATGATGTTTTTGTAGGAAATGATATTTTTTATGATACTCTTTTTGAAATGACATTGAAGCTATTTGGGCCTACCATACGTAAAAGGTACGTAGCTTCATAATATTGGTACAATATTTTTCTTATCTTCCATTTATTGTACTATATTAATGTTATGATATCTAACAATTTTTTTTTGTCAAAAAAGGTGGAATGAATAGGACGCTGACTTAAAAAATCAACTCATTAAATCTTTAGAGGACCTCTTTGGAAATAAAACTTTTGACAGTGCCCTGATTCTTAAAAGAGCATCCAAACATATAAAGACTGTGAGGGACCAATATAGAAGGGCTCTAAAGGATAACCCAAAGTACAAGCGTCCTCCTATGATTCCACCAATGGAGTGGAATGAAATAATGGAAGATGCAAAAGAGAAAAGGCTAAAGGGTAGAGGAATTCAACCAGAAGACAGAAAAAGAAGGTATGTCTTGATAGTATTAAGTAGAATGTAATCATGCGCTAATTAGTGATCTTTGTAAATATATAATCTAACATGTTTCAAACTTTTCATAGACTGCAAGACACATCAAAAGCTACAGAAGCAAGATTAAAAAAGGTTGGCCAACACAAACTTGGCTCTTGTGGCTATATGAAACTTCACTCTCAACTTGTAAGTAGCAGCATTGGAATTTCATATCAAATTTGTATATATAAGGTTGCAAACAATTTTGTTTAATCAAATCATACATGCAAAATTGATGATATTAAACAAAAAATATAGGGCACGAAATTCAATGTAGAGCCCACGGATGAAGACAAAAGAATAGCCTTGAAGGAAGGCTATAAAGTCATGGTTGCACGCCTACGCCAAGAATCTGAAAGCCATAACGAAGAATCTGCTGCACCACATGAGACATGGGTAAATTGGTCAAATGAAAATCAAATCAAATTGAATAGTTAATTTCGAACATAAATTGACTATTTCATGATAACAATGCACATGACATTTCACTGCAGCCTTCAAATCCTATCACAGAACCTGGGCGTGATGAAGGCCATGATGTACATCACAGTGGTGGAGGTATTAATTTTCTATTGGAAATAAATTACGTAATTATTAATAGAATTTAACCTCTTTAATTGCAATTGGCCGTGTAACCATTTTTTAATATTTTAGAGCATGTTGAGCATGTTGAGGTGGTGACAAATCAAAATTTATTGTACATGATGTGGCATTGTCAGGTAAAGAAAAATGCATGTTATGTTCTACTGGTTAATGAAATACATGTAACAATTAAAAAAAGTATGCAAATTTAACCCATTTACTTGTTATTGCAACAGAACCCCCTTTAGTGCAGCAGCCTCGTGCTCCTCAAGACATGAGGAAGCATCATAATTTGAGATCACAACCACAAGAGGAGGAGGAAGATATTGATGCTCCTCTCAGCCTTTACCTTAAGAAATCTAAGAAAAACCCAAAAAATAAATGATTTCTTAAAAATGCTCTTTGATAAAAACATGTTTGATTAACTTTGTTGGATAATGAAAGAACGTTGTTTTAAGTAATTATCTATGAATGTTGTGTATTAATATTGAATTATATGTCATGTTAATGAATATTGTTGTGTTAATGAATTCTTGATTAGTGTTGCGTATTAATGAATGTTATGTGATTGTATTGATTGAATGTTATAGTTCATAAATAGATGAATGAAGTGTGTAATTAGATGTTAATGGGGAATTTAGATTGATGTTAGGGGGAGGGGGGTGAGGCTAGATGAGCTTCCACCTGCATGTGGTTGGCCTTGTTAAGTAGAGAATATTAAAGTATTCTCGAAACCAAGTGAAGCTCAAACTAACATACCTTCATTATTTAATCAATTTCATTCGTTTTCTTTGCTCATAAGTGCATTTTGAATGTGTCATTGTTAGGCAACTATCAAATAACAAACTGGAAGGGCCAATAGTCAACTTGTCTGGCATGATTCAGCTTCATTTTGTGTAAGTATTCTCTTATTGAATGTGTCAACCTCTCTTGGCCTAATCTGGATTATTTCATTGGTTTTTGTTTTTGAGTAGGTGAAGTGTTAAATCAATTCCTTTGGACTCCCATTTCCTCACACGAAGTAGTAATATATGTTAACAATATGTAATTTGCATGTAGCATTCATAAACAATCCACCTAGCTTGTCAAAACTTCCACATGTTATGTACATGGGACATGTGGCAAATAATGGCTTTGCATGGTGTTAAGCTTGCTATAGCATTTTAGCCCAACAAAAGAGAACGTCTCTTGTCATTCTCACATTACATCTATTGCAAGCAATATTCATCCGCATTGTACAAAAACTCACTCATCTCTTCCTGTTTATTTCAATGATGTCACCTCTTCCTCTGTCTCATTCAGTGGAATTGTTGCAATTAAAGAAGAAAATATCCCAGTTGTGATCACTTGTATCCCTCTTTCTTAGGTTAAATGAAATGATAAGGTCTTACAACTGGCGGCCTTCACCTTCCAGTCTTCAAGATTGAGAAGGTGATTGCAATATGTACAAAATGGTCAAATTATGGACATGGCAATGAGTTGTCTGACATAATGCCTAAAATGAAACATGAAATATCATGGGATATAATGTTTGTATGTTGATATATTAAAGGCAATGAATTTCTAGAAGCATTTTTGTGATTTGAGGTTTTGATTTGCAGAGAGGAACGGTGTTGGATTTAGGGGGCAGCCAAGCTAATTTCTTGATGCAGTGTTACATTTTAACGCGTAGGTCATTTGTCAATATGAGCAGAGACGATGGGTATTATTGGCTCAAGCTTGTCATCTACATTTTTCTCACAATTTGTATAGGAACCATCTACTTGAATGTTGGTACATCCTATAATGACTGCATTTTCATGTCACCCCTGAAATTTTCATTGACATAAGTTTTGTGCTAATCAAATTTTTGACTTAAACATGTTGTACAATATATGTTCAGGCCAGAGGAGCTTGTGCTTCCTTGGTTTTTGGCTTTGTTACTTTCACGTCTATTGGAGGCTTCCCATCTTTTGTTGAAGATATGAAGGTAACTTCATTTATCTAAGAAAATTTCATGATTCTAATGAATTATTATTTTTATTGTGTGATGTAGGTATTTCATCTAGATCATTATGGACTCTGAAAATTTCATGATTCTAAATGAAATTATTATTTGTATTGTGTAATGTAGGTATTTCAGCGAGAAAGGATGAATGGACATTATGGGGTTGTGGCTTTTGTGGTGGGCAATACTCTATCAGGGACGCCCTATTTTCTTATGATCTCAATAATATCAGGGACAGTTTGTTATTACATGGTTAGGCTACATCCTGGTTTTAGTCATTATGCCTTTTTTGTGTTGTGCCTATATGCAAGTGTTACAGTGGTGGAAAGTCTTGTGATGGCCATAGCTAGTGTTGTGCCTAACTTCTTCATGGGCATTATCATTGGTGCTGGCATTCAGGTGAATACTTTCTATTCTTGCATTTTTTTGTTGTTCTTGAGAGAATTGTCACGAAAATATCAAGGAAATAAGACCAAGAAGTCTTATCCGCAGATCATTTACAGTTCTTTTTTAGTTAGTTTGTTGAGCATCAGATGGTGTGGAAAATAGGGAATTTTTATATTACTCTTATGCTTCTTTATTGCTTGTACCACTTACATCCAGAGCCAAAGGCTAAAACTGTTAAGGAAACGACATATGAGTGGGAGCTTCTAAATGATGTCAAGGTAGTCTGGCTTCGGAATCTGAAGGAGGTCATTGATGAAGAATATTCCAACTTCTACCATTCACTTTCAAAGGTTTGTGAACTGCAACTTTAAAGTTTGGTTAGTCTATTTTCAGAATATTGTGAATGTGTCTACTAGGATGATAATAAAAGGGTCTTTAACAATAGAGTCGACGAGCATGGATAAGACATCAAAAGGATTTTAAGCCATAATGTTTTGAATGCTAAATCATTTAACAATCTTGATTTTTTTGGTTTTTAATAATGTTAGCACTCATACTTGGACAAAATGATTTGTAGTATTACTATTAGATTGTCAACTTCAGATGATAGTTTTCCTTAGTAATAGCAACCATTTGGTCAAAACTGCAAGCATATGGATAGATAGACACATCATTTGAAATCAGGTAAAGACATTTTCATTTATTCACAATTTCACATTTCTGTAGGCTTGGGCAACAGGTGGAAATACACTTATTATAGTCATTGAACTGATCTGTCTAAGCAATCATTGAATGCTGATGTACTAAAGGATGTATTTAATGCAGATGTTGACTCGTAAATAGAATCGGAGAAAAAGGGCAAGTACACCAAATTCTGGAATGAGTTTGGAAAATCTATCAAGTTAGGTATAATTGAGGATGCATCAAATAGAAACAAGCTTGCAAAGCTTCTGAGATTTGAAAGGTGACTGTTACTGCCCATTTTGAAAGCATATGATTTGTTTGCTTGATTGTGGATGAGTACCTTACTAAGGTATTACTCTAGATTTCCAATCATTAAAATTTTCATGCTACTCATTTATACTGGTATTCTCTGTTTGTTTTAATAGCACAAAATCTGGCGATAAACTTACATCGCTCAACCAGTGCATATCAAGAATGAAGAAGGACCAGAAAGATATTTACTACATTACTAGTACTAATAAGGAGCAACTTGAGAATTATCCATTCCTTGAGAAGCTAAGGAAGAAAAACTACGAGGTTTGTGATTTAACTTTTAGTTTTTGTGAGTGTAGGTTGAATGTTATCATGATGGCAATGGTTGGAGGACCCTGTATTCAACAGTTGTTGGGAAGCAATCCTTCTTAGATGTTGTTTTATAAGGTTTGTCTCACTCCCAATAGGTTGTAGTTTCATTTTCTAGATGCGTAAGTCAGAGGGGGCTTACAATAATAAATCATGTAATGTTGTTTTGAATACGAAGAACACTAGTATATGCAAATTTCATTATTTAATTATGAAAATCTATTAAAATGTTTACAGTTGCCTCATTTAACAACTAGTAACCAGCGGCAAATAAGTTCATAATAAACCATTATGCTAATAGTAAAGTAACATAACAAAATACACAGCGATATATATTAATGCAAAGTAACACCTGAAGATAAATATCTAGACTAATCACCGACCAGAATGTCGTTGGTGATTACTCTGGATATTTATCTTCAGGTGTTTTTTTTTAACATTCCATAATTGGTCAAAAATTCAACTAACTTTGGTCGAAACCCCTCACCAAGACTAGTCTACATATCAACCATTCTGTGTCGAAATTTAGTGTCGTGGGTTCGGCATCCTGGTCGGACGGGCCAAACATTTCGACCGACATTGGTCACAAGTTCGACAAATAAACTTGCCAATTGCAAATGTCAATTTCGACCAAGATTGGCGTAGAACATTCTACCTTAACAACGATGTGTCGAAATTTCGACTAGAAAAATAGTGACGACCATTTGTAGGTCATTCGACCACTCTTGGTAGAAAATTCAACAATTTTTTCATCGAAAACAGGTGCCAATTCTACTAGTGGAGGTATGATTGGGGTGCAAGCCCCTCCTAGTGAGAATTAAATGATGCAGGGATGCATCAGTCCAGAGGTCTTCAGAGCTCTATCATTTTCTGGACTTGATGTATTGATCTACTCCTCAAGGGCAATGATCGTTGGAACCTTACAGAATACATTTGGGTGATTCAGCACCTGGTTTATGAAGACTAAACTGCAATTGATGTCTTATGGCACCCTTTGCCATTGTTGTCAAAGGGGGAGAGATACTATGAGAAAATCCTTACTGTATGGAGAAGAGTTCACTGTTTGGGAAGAGATTATGTTGAGAATATTGAGAGAGTATTTTTGGGTTGATGGATTTTCCCATATGTTGCCATCAATGACAAAGGGGGATATTGTTGGATGTTGTGGATGCATTTAATATGTTTAATCATTATACAACGTCATTGTCTTGTTGGGTGTTTTTGGAATTGGATACTAATATTGTTGTCATTCGTGTTTTGTCACTGATGTCAACATATGATTCTATAAAGAGAACAGACTGGTCATTACAGTGTATGGATACTATACGGTTGATTCAGAATGAGTGAGCATGGGTTTGTGTACAGAGAGGTGTTGTGATCTTACATCTAAGATCACATGATGTAATATTTCATATTGGTTGAGTAACAAAAGATTGGGTGAAGAATGGTTTTTGGATTATGACAGTGGAATTTGACAGAGTTAGTCTCAGTGTTTTGAGTGTATCTTACAAGCGATGTGGATTCAGTGTATGTGAGCTTAAGGGATGTCAGATAACGTATTGAGGAATGTTCTATAATCTTAGCAAATCGTGGGAAGCATGATGACGTCAGTTGTGGCGTGTGTTCTGAAGGAGACCTATTTGGGGCCGACTTTAGAGTTGTAGTGTGTATTATGGATAGCGAGCATGGATTACGGATGTTGGACCTTAATTGTTGAAGTGTAATTATTGTGTACTTGTTATAGATACCGTGTGTATCTTAGCAAGACCGTGTGTATCTTAGCAAGGGTTATGTAATTATTTGTATATTAGGAAAGCCTAATTGGTCGACTTGATCATTTATTGTAATAGGGTATATATGTAAGATTTTTTCTTTTGAAAAAAATATAGTGTGTAAGAATTGTAAAAGATGATTGTGGAAGCTGCAAGCTTGTATCTGCTGGATGTAGAGCAGAGGATAGTTTATACTTCATTGGAACTGACCAAGCAAAAATAGTTGCTATTAGACAATTCATAATGATTGTATATTTCCTCTATATACACTTGTGTTGTGAACAGTGAGTTCTAGAGATAGACTTAACCTTCTTTGGGCAGTGAGCCTTCCTTTTCTTTGATTCCTAACAAGGTTTGTCTTTTAACAGGGACTGTGTACTATAATATTTTAATAAGCTCCTAACAGGGCTAGATATTTTAACAGGGATACTATACTCTCAATACATCATTTGTGGGTGCTAATTCCCACCGGGTTTTTTACATTTAACAAGGTTTCCTCGACAACAAAATATTGTGTTATTGTGTTGGCATTTGTTGTGTTATCATTTGATTTGGTGTAGTTGTTGCTTAAAGTTTAAAGTTCAATAATCTGTCTCTCAACTAATTCACCCCCCCCCCCCCCCCTCAGTTGTGTTGGTGGACTGTTATTCCTAACAAGGATATGTTGACATCAATTTATATGTCATGGAAGAAGGTAACAACATTCTTATCGTTGTGGTTTATGTTGATGATCTAATCTTTGGTAGTGATAATGTCAAAATGACCAAGAAATTTGCTGATTGCATGAAAGATGAATTCGAAATATCTATGATGGGTGAATTGACCTACTTTCTTGGGTTGCAAATTAATCAATCTGCTGAAGGTGTTTTCATTTCCTAAGCTAAGTATGTTAGAGGACGCCTAAAAGATTTAAGATGAAAGATTGCAATCTAGTTAGCACTCCTATAGAAACTGGATGTAAATTAAGTAAGGATGATATATCCCCTTCCATTGATCAAACTTTATATAGATCTATCGTAGGAAGTTTGATATTTGTTACAGCCACTAGACCAGATATTATGTAGGTTGTTGGTTATGTTGCAAGATTTCAAACATCACCCAAGCAAACACATGTTCATGTTGTTAAGAGGATTTTTAAATATTTGAAAAGCACTATTGAGTATGGTCTTTGGTTTCCCAATAGTTATGATTTCCATCTTACAGCCTATACAAATGCAGATTGAGGTGGCTCAGTGGATGATAAAAAAAGCACCAGTGGATGTGCTTTCTTCTTAGGTGGTTGTTTGGTCTCATGGCTCAGCAAGAAACAGTCTTGCACATCTTTATCTACAACTGAAGCTGAATACATAGCAGCAATTTCTTGCTGCACTCGAGTAATTTGGATGAAGAACACTTTATGTGATTACAAGCTTGAGTTTAATGACCCTATATGCATTTTTTGTGACAATATGAGTGCCATCGATATCTCTAGAAATCCAGTAATGCACTCCCGCACCAAACACATTCCAATTAAGTATCACTATCCGAAAGAGCAAGTTGCTAACAATATGGTGAAGCTGACATATGTTTGTTCCAAGGAACAAGTTGTTGATGTTTTCACTAAACCACTACCCTGAGATTGCTTTGAGTATCTTTGAAGCAAGCTTGGTGTTCTACTACTTCACTAAATGGTATGTTTTCAAGGGTTGTGCTTCATTGTTATATCTTTTGGGTTGTGTTTATTTTTCAAGTTTCATGGTCAACGATGTCAAAGGGGGAGTAGTTGTTTCAAGGGGAGTTGTTTTAGATCTTCAAGGGGAGCTGTTTCAATTGGAGTTGTTTCAGATCTACAGTTGGAGTTGGTTCCATTTTTCAATGGGAGTTGCTGGACATTGTCATCAATGACAAAAAAAAAAGGGGAGATTGTTACATTTTTTTGTCATTGATGTTCTACACGTGTATCTGTATTTCAAGTGGATCCAACTAACTTGGCAGCAGTATATGCTCCTTGTTGCATGTTTAGATTGTTTATTCCTATCTTTCTTACCTGCTGGTGATATAGAATGCCTTGACACTTGTCTCAAATGACTACCGTGCTTGCTGTCAACCGAAGACCTGTGTGATTTCAATCTTTTTTACACACGGTTGGCCTGTGTAGCATGCGGCTTTCAAAGCCATTATATTCTGCCTCGAATCGTTTCTTCTTCTGCAAAAAACATATCATTGAATTGGTATGTCTGTCATTGTTCATGGTGTCTTCTTCCAACTCGAGCAAGGAATACAAAGTTTATAACGCCTCTGATGTTGCAAATTGAGTGAAGGTGCTTACAATGTGCAGTTATAGAATATATGTGAGAGAAGACAAGAAGACAAGGATATCGTGGGCTGTAAGTGACACCTATGTCGTTTCTAAGTTTTTGGAAAACAATCTACTGCATGTCTTGAAAAGAATGTAACGGTCGCATAAGACAAAAAAAACACGTTGTTGGGAGTTTAAAAAACTTTGAAGGAAGTTGTTTTGGTATCATGTTAAGGACGCAGATGATATACCTGTGATAGACTACATTGAAACGGGTATTGGGTTGTCGTTTTGAATGTGGTGTTGTGTGTTTTCTAAGTGCACATTTTTTTCACATGATTAAAAGATAGTATGCACACTCCTAAATGCTATGCAGTAAGTCTCTCTTAGCATTTGTGTCTCTCCAAAGAGACAAGATCATTCTGAAGAATGTTGGTAAATAAAAAGAAAAGGTAACATATGAGCATAGTGAGAAGCGTGAAGGATTCAAGGTGTTCGATCAAACATGCTATTGGGTTATAAAAAACATACACGGGTGTCATTAAAAAAACAATTTGCCAAGACTGGGTGAAAGGTGTGTGTGTATCTATCTAGAGATCACGTTTTTAAAAATGAAGTATGTGTTAGGTCTTAAGTATTTTTGGTAACTAGCCAACATGAAATTTCTTCATCACTGAACGTGTCCACCATAGTAGTGTTGTTGCAATATACGCCATTGTTTTTTAAATAATCATTTGCATGAGTAAAAACTAGTGCACGACAATTCTCTGAGATTGCTACTTGCAGTGATCAGTTAAAGAGAACTTCAAATCCTTTCAAAGTTTTTTCGAGGCTCACACCATGAAGTTCTAAAAGATTCTCACTTCCTTACACAGATACAAGAAGCTCAGTTTTCAATGGGTCCTTGCTACTTCAAGCAAACATAATTTTCTTTGGAAGTTAACTTTTGTCATTCTACTTCATCCTACAGCAAAGGTTGTAGCCTTTGAGTACAAGTCAAACCTTGTTTTGTGGTCAGATTAAGGAAGAGTAGTAGCTCTTGGTTGTAAAGGGTGGTTGCCCATTTTTTGAGATTAGTAGTGTCGTGATTTTTTACCCATATTGAGTTTTCCACGAGAGAAAAATGTGTCTTGCCTCTTCATCATGTAATTGCATTCTATGTTGTTGGTTTTAGTTAAAGTTGCTTTTAAAATACTACTTCACCCCCTCCCCCTCTCAGTATTTTTTGGTTTTTCAAACTAGAGACCATAAACATATGCAACATGAGAACTAGCTCACACAATCTTCATTTTCAGACTGTGAGACAAAGTTACAAACACTACAAAAGGATTTGATTATGCGACAATATGATAAAAATGTAGTAAAAGAAAAAAGCTCTTTCCAATATATCCCTAAAATACTGGAGACATTTAGAAGCACTCTCAATCGTATAATGTTCTACCCTCTCTATCACTGGCAATAGCTCATATTAATATTGGGGAATATGAACATCCACAACATGCAAACTAGCTCACGGAATCTTCACTGAAACCCAAAGATGAAGCACCTTCAAACATCAAAGAGAGCTTGATTATGCAGCTATGCAATAAAAATGAAGTAAAAGAATATGTAAGTTATTTCTTATACAACCCTTAAATATAGATGCCAAATTCCTAATAAATGACTCTAACCTATGATGAAAATTGCCAAGATTGAATAAGAGCCAAAGATAGAAATTGTAGACATTAAATTTCGTACTTTCATTAGTCCATGTCTGATTACACCTAAAAATATAGATCAACTGGGTGAAGAATTCTCGCAGGATGAGAACTAGCTCACAAAATTTGTACTCAGTAGCTGAAGGATGGAGCACCTTAAAACAGCAGAAAGATTAAGCAACTAGGAAATAAGTTTTAAAGAATACTTGTTTCTAATATACTCCTTAATATTGTATTTGGGCCTCGAATCTACCCTTCAACAAAGGTTTCCAAGATTGAAAAGCCTGTCAACAAAAGAAATCTTGAACAAGGTGAATTTCCACCTTCAGTTATTCACGCGATGTCTACATTGTTGTATAAAGGTGTAAAATTAGAGCCTAAAGAACATATATTTTTGCAGTGAAAAGTAAATTGTATTAATGCTTTTATTTGATTTCTTAATTTTGGGGCTGTTCTGGTACACCAAATGGGTTCTTGGTTGTCCAAAATGCCCTTGAGAATTTCTTTGTTTAGAGGTTCTTATCCAAGGCATCCGGTTTGTGTAAACATGCTATGCACAAGTGACAATGTAGTCTTCACCCAACATCGCTCCCATGTTGAAGGACAAATATAGATTCTTTAAGTCCTTGGAAACAACAGCTTGTTTTTATGATGGAGATCTCAGTAGCTTTCATAGAAGTTTGTCAGAGATATTTACTGTAAATATTTAAGTACTTAAACATAGTTATTAAATGGTATGAGAGAAAACAATCTGAGTATAAGCATTGACTAGATGGAAAACTGAGGAGATTTCATTCAAAACAATTCCCGAACATGCTAAGAGCGCCTCTGTGAATGACGAAATTTTGGGCCAAATTCATAAAGTCAAGGAATAAAAACTTCTCCATTTCTTCCCCAACACAAGAAAAATGGATATGTATAAGTACATATCTGCCAACAAGAAAATGGATATGGAAAAAGACATTTGTTGACACTTCGTTTCTGATTTTAAGCCTGTTTATGGGTTTGGCGGAAATACTTTTTGGATAAAAGCTAAGAAACGCTTAGAATACAATGCGGGCTCAACAGCAGATATTGAAGAGGAATCAAACTGAAAAGCTTTTAAAGCATGCTCAAGTTTCTTGGAAAAATTATATTCTTGTAAGATATCAATTATCCCAAGGTATAGAACAACATCATACACCTCATTAAACAGTTGATCTTCATTATGATCTCTGTCTCTTTGTGGTCTACGATCTGCCCTTGCGGGCATGTTCACACCAAGTTGAATTCGCAATCTGCACAGTCAACTTGCAAATGTTACAAGAAAATACAATGTTTAGACATGAAAGGATGATTGGAGTAACATGATTAAAGAAAGGATTGTCACCTTGCAGTCCCAGGAAGAAGCAAGTCAACTTCCTCATCACCTATAGCAGATGCTCTCAATGGGCTTCCCCTAATGTGAGAACCCAGTATTGTTCCATCTTGATGAGGCTCACGAGCAACCAATATCAAACTTTGTGGATAGCATGCAATTTCATCCTCAACAGCTGCTGCCACTGAAAAGATGAGCCAATTGTAATTTATTCTCTTTTCTTTTATCAGAAAGCAATTCAATCCTAATTCATAGCTATTTCCTGACAAGCTTATTATCAGAAAGCAATTCAATCCTAGTTCATAGCTATTTCCTGACAAGCTTATTATCAGAAAGCAATTCAATCCAAGTTCATAGCTATTTCCTGACAAGCTTGCAGATACATTAATATTTCCAAATGGCTTTAATCTGCTTGAATTATCAAAAGCAAATGGACAGGCTGATCCCAGAAAGATTCTCTATATAAAATCCAAGCAATAACCAATAATAGAAACCTCTTCTGAATAATTACAAAACATTTCTACATAATAATTATACTATAATCAAATATTCAAAAACTCAAATGCTTAGATCTACCTTGTACATCGCCGATGAACAGTTTTGAGATTGACCTTGGGGGGTTCACTGTCAACCTCAGTAGTTGCCTACCACTGAAAGCAGTTTATTGACTTTATTCTATGTTGCATTTGCAACTGACTATTCTTGTTGCATCTTAACTTAGATTTTTCAAAACAAAAAGTTAAATAAATCATAGTTTGCAAACTCTCTGAGTACTCCCCGAGTTGCCGAGTACTCTATTTTTTTTGCTGGGCGAGTACTCTCAAGTTTAACTCGCATTTTTATAGACACAAAAAACCATGGGTAAAAATGTCAATGCAGGTAAAACGCTGGTTAAAATGTGTTTTTCACATGCTGTTTTTGCTATAAATCCATGTATTTTCTCTTTCAAGATGTCAATTTTTAATTTAATACATTTTGTAATTGAATTTTACAAAAAAAAATATGTTTCTTTAAGAGATTTTAATTTTTAGTCCTTTCTAAGTTGTCAAGTTTTGCCGAGTTTTTGTCGAGTTTTATCCAAGTTTTTGGCAAGTTGAAAACTTTGAGCTGGCCGAGTACTCTCCGAGTCCGAGTCTGCAAACTATGCTATCAATTACATCTTATCATATACTGAAGCTCATGAATAGTGCAAAAACATCATCAGAATCAGACTTCTTAAACTTCCATAGTCAAGAATCAAGTTAATAGTACAAAACCTCTAGTAAACTGCTATATGATTTTTTTATTGAAATTCAAAATGACCATATGTGATCCATCATCAAGATATGGATACAATACCAACATTTCAAAACACCATCTGTACCCTGCTGATGGATCAAATCTGTTTTCTAATGAAGAATTGCATCATATGATCACATATATATTCTAATGATGGATTACATATACATCTTAATGATGGATAATGTCTTTGGGTATCATCTATATCCTAGTGGAGATATGAGTGAAATCATTGTCACAATGCATAAGATCTCTTTTGAAAACAATGCCAGAATGAAATTTTGGGGATGGTTAACATGTTATATTTGTAACCACCAATGTACCAAAATGCCTCAAACGTGGTACTCTAGGAATTAAAGAAAATACAAATATTTGAAAATGAGCAAGCCTCAGCTGGCACCTTACTTTATCGATAGCTGCTTGATAGGAAAGCTGAGTTGTAATATCGCCTACATAAGTGGTGTACCATTTCAAAGGGTAATGGAGAATAAAGCTAAATTAATCATCTTGTTCTCAAATAAAAACTCCTTATAAATGGTGACAAGAAATTGTGGGCTTAAATTGACAGTATGTGTATTTAACCTATGTTGGAATATTTGTAGAGCCTTAATCATTAAGAAATGTAAATTTTGACGACTGTCAATTTAAATACAACAGTGAACAATACGAAATCAAGTATCCCCACACAAACCTATAAGTAAATGATCCAACAATATTAAATAGAGAAACAATTACCTTCATCATCTAAAGTTCCACTGTCCTCTGGAATTACATTTTGGGGGTCTCTTACGTGAGACTTCAGATACTGTGGAGCTCTGAAGTGCAGTCCCAATAGCAGACTGTAATCCATTATACGTTGAGATTCTAAGAATATGGAGTCAACCTCAATTTGCCTAAACAAGAAAATGAAAAACACAATTTATAATAAATGAGAAAGCAATCAAATAAATAATATTTTAATTTTATTTCTCAGCTCAAAAAATAAGGCAAAATAATCATTGATGGAAGTATGAAATACATCCTTGCAAGTGACAAATTTGAAAACTTATTTAATGACGCATATGAATTCTTAGACGTGTGTGCATGCATGTATGTGGGTGCATGTGAGTATGTGTGTATGTGCATGCATGTATGTGGGTGCATGTGAGTATGTGTGTATGTGCATGCATGTATGCAAATGTGGACAGAATCACAGACAACACCATGTATTTCAGATTATATTTGAAAGAAATATGATCTACAATAAAATGGTAGTGTCTACGATTCTGTCCATATGCACACACATGCACATCTGTACGTGTGCATGTGTGTGTGCACATGCACACATACATGGGTATGTGCAAGTGAGAATGTGTGTCCATGTATGCATCTGTGCAAACATGTCTTCATGTACACGTGCATTCGTGCATATGGACAGAATCAAAGATAATACCATTTCTTGCAGATTCTATTTCAGAATGACAGATAATACCATAAATTGCAGATTAGATTTGAAAGAAATCTGCAAATTGCAATAAATGGTATTGTCTGTGATTATGTCCATATGCACACACGTGTACACACAGGCATGCATGGACTTACACAACTGCATCACACTTGTACACATGCATGTTTGTGCATATGGACAGAATCACTGGCAATACCACATATTACAGATTATATTTCTTTCAAATTTGTTTATGCTATTGGGCCAGAAAATAATGAATCACTTGATTTAAAGAACTTAATCCTTGAATTTGGCACGGGGTCAGCAGAATTATTTCTTGGAATATCCAAAGAAAAGGTAAGGACTTGGAACACATAAATTTCAATCAGAATATTTTAATTTATTCAAGTACAGAAAGCAGAGATTTTCCATCATAAATTTTATAGTTAAGAAGGCTGCTCAAGCCTCAATGGTTAGAGTTTATAATAAATAAATATGTTAGACATAAATACTGATAATGTTAGTGACACTTCCCCGCAAAAAAATGTAAATACTACGAAGAATGAGTAATGATATCAATATATAGGTAAAGCCTACAAAGAAAGTCATACCTAGGATGTTGTAGAAGATTCAAAAGTTAGAAAATTGAAAAAGACTTTTATAAATCACATTTCTTCAAACATTTTGATACTTAACCAAAGCATGATGTATTTTAACAGAGCCAAAAAAAAAAGCACGATGTATTTTAGGAATTCCTGCTACCAAATTTTCAGTTTTGAGTAGTACTTACAAAACTTTATTGTGTGAAATCTTTAGTGACTGTATATAGAAAGGACATAAATCAAACTTTAAGATACCAGTCCAAACTTGTGGCTGATGCTTTCCAGTATTTTCCAATCCCATTCTAATGATGATGTAGAGAGAAATGACTTATAATTCTTGTAATTGATATTCCCAGTACTGTTATTTTGGCAATCAAACTCTTAATATAAGGAAGTCAATCATAATAATGCAGGCATAAGATTTCCAGTAAAGCATGGCTCAGAGAAAATATCCAGTTATAACAACATAATTAGTGTCCCACAATGTTATTTGATGTAATTCTCATTCCATATCATTTATGACCACCATCAGAATAACTTCAAACATTATAATTCTCTCAATCTATTTTAATTTTTACTCCTTTAAGCCCTGATTTTCTACCAAGCCTTACTCAGTGATCCCTGATGGCCCAGTGACTAGAATCACTTAATAAGATAAAACTAACAATGTATATTCAGTAGAGTTCTTCCCAAAAATATGCTTAATGTTTCTCAATTACAGCCAAGGGTATATATAAACTAGCTGCATATGGAACCAAAGCCATCTGCTTCCTAAAAACCAGCATCTTAAATGTGATGCCAAATCTTTTACAACTGAGATGCTGCATCTATTTCCAAAATTTTAATTAAGTAATTTGACACTGCACGTCTTAAAGTTTCTTTTCCTTCTATGCCAGATGGTAGGGACCATAAGTCTGGCTGCAATACCATAAGTCATCAAATGGTATCAGTCAATCAGCTGCCTCTGTAGAATATATACTTCTGAAGTTGAAAATTTGCATATCCTAGAAGTGATAAGTTTGTCTATGCGTTTATATGTCTCTATGCAATCTAGCCATTAACCTTGGCCTATTTCAGCACCATATAATATAATGTACCCACATGGAATGCCATATTTGCTGTCTATATAAGCCAGATAAATTATGCATCCACCCATGTAAATAATGTGAGCTCATACACCAATCGCTGCAGAATGATTTGCATATGGCACCAGAATGCCAAAACTAGAACCAGTACTGGAAAATGCCCAATGACCAGTTTCAATAAATTGGATCCTCATAATATAACATGTTTACATGGCATCACGTCACCTTGATAATTAAAAATCAAACTCATTTATATACCATGTGTGTGATAGAGATTTAAGAATCTCAAAAGAAACAGCAAATAAGAAGGGATAAAATGGGTTAAGACAAAATTTTCATACTAGACGAATTCAGAAATATCATACCAGTTATAAGTAGTACCTTTAAAGGGCTCACTAAGTATTCATATGAGGCTAGATTTCCTCCGTGTCTTTTTCCTTTCAAAGAGCTCCAGATCCCTCAATTATATTGCATATCAAATTTCAAGTAATTTCTAGTATAGTACATTAACTTTCCATAAAAAACAGGAATTGTGAGCAGAAAATAGTTGTCTAAAATTCAACATGCTAGGGTCCAATTTCTTACTTCAAAAGAGCCTCACGCCAAGAAGGCTCCAGATGGAAAACATAATCTAGATCCAAATCTTTAAGGGTTGTGTTCTCATCAATTTCAATCTTGTCTGCCGATCGACCCTGGGACGAACCTTTCAAGTCAAATCGACGATGAATTCGCAATTCGGTGCAAAACATGTTGCCCATCACTACAAATCGGACCTGCAAGAAAATTCTGTAATACTATCATATCATAACAATTTTCTCAGTTCTATAGTAAATTTCAGAATTTTACAAAAAATCCATAAGTATAGATATATTAATTTAATAACTGAACAGTTGCATTTTTAGGGTATCAACATAAACAAAAAGACTACCCTGACCTAAGAATACAATCATCCTTCGATTATTTATTATACCTTCTGGCCACCTGCAGGCTTGATACGGTGTAGCCCAAAAAACTTTGTTATCAAGGTGTTTTCATGCATACGAACATGGTGATGATAATTTGGAAGCATTCTTAAAAGAACCTGCAAATGGAAGATGTTTAATTTGATCCCAATTTGGTTACCTTCATAAATTACACAACTTTGCTAGTGATATCCATATCAGAAATTTAAGATTATGGTCTGTAAGTACTGGTACATCTATTACCAAACGAGTACAATCTACTTCAATTCTCAAATGAAATCTATCACTAAAAGTCTAAAACTCATGTCTGTATGTAAATGCAAACTTAACATTATAAAGTTTCAGAATTCATAGGACTACCCTGGGATGATTCCCTCGGATAAACCAAGATGTGCCGCATAAAGCAGAAGATATTAAGTAAACATTAGTCCAATCCAGTAACTATTAACACTGTAAGAAATGGAATCATAGTTGCAACAAAGCTTTCAGTTCACTCAACGTCTCCACCCTAAGAAACTTAAAATGAGGAATCATTCAAAAGAATCTCCTCCAAGAGAATACGATGTGTAGAATATTAAAATTAATAGCATTCATGTTACAGTACTATATCTTAGTGTTATTTGATATTTATGAACATCACTCGTATTTCTGAATTCCTGTTCTAGCAGTTTACAGCATTGTTCCTTGGATATCCCCTGGGATAAAAAATCAGAAATCAAAGCACTCCTGTCTATGAAAGCAATTACAAGGAATCTTTCGTGTAAGCCCATAAACAATAGCACTCTCTATGGAAATTCACTTTACAAATGATTTGAGGTTACAGCCAAATAATTAGGTTTATATGCTAAAATATTAAGCCTAGTTGTAAAGAACCCAACTGGCTCTCAACTAAGAACTAACTCTTTTCTCAATTTTGTTTGCCACTTTACAGAGATCCAAAATATTTATAACTTATTTGCAAATTTTCAATTAGAACATAGACAATAATTCATTGGATTTCTCAACACAAGCAATGAGAACACTAGCATTTTACACCAACTTGATTGCTTATTAATACTGAAAATTCAACTAAAGTTTCATTAACAAAACCATAACAAATTAACAATTCAGAAAAAATGGCAACTTCGACAAAACGTGACTGTTGTAGAATTAAACGCAGCTTCATGAAAATTTGGTGCCAGCCATTAAATTACTCTCCTTTGCAGCTTGGACACTACAAACTAATCAATGGAGAAGTTTTGGTCCACACACAACAGCTCCAACCAATACTAAGCTTCCAATTCGATAACCACAATGCATCAATCTATACGGCTAGACATATCCATACAGCAACAGAAGAATTCTGTACGGCAACATGAAGAATTCCGTACGGCAACTTAAATGCTCAGAATTAGTGAAAAGAACACACTCCAGCCATTAACTTTCAGAATTCAATCAAACTTTACCCAAATCTAGCTAGCACTTTGCAGCTCTCAACAGATATGAAGACCAAACCACCAAACCCTTGTCTCTCCAAATTCAATTCCCTGTGATGAATATCTTCAGCCAACAACTTAAATAATCTTCTACAAACCGGTATACAACAACACCAATTTGTATTTCCTCAAATAAAATCAGAATATAATTCTCAGAATTTCAGTGGCAAAATTCATCATCAATCAGTGATGATTCAAATTGCAGAAGAGGAATCAGTCCTAAAAACCCTAGTCATTTCTCACAGCCAAGAAGCTTCATAAATTTTATCAAATCAACAATGAATAGTGAAAATGCTTTTTCGAATTGAATATATAGTTTTTTTGGAAAAAAGCTTCAATTTCATTTTTTTCACTTAAAAGGTTTTTTAATCACAACTTCATTTTATAACATTAAAGTTATAAAGTAATAAAATTATTAAATTAAAATAATTTAATTTAATAACGATAACTTTAAAATAAAAAACCACTAAAGCCCACTAACTGCAACAAACTCATTTCTGACATCAGAGCTTCAAACTTCAACCACCCTGCCAGAAATAACCAACTGCCAAAAATTGACTTACTATAAATAGTAAGTCCCTCCAACTGGAGATTCCCTGAAACTCGGTCCTGAAACATCTGACACCCTCTGTAGACGCCCTGCTAAATCTGGCCATACCCAAAAATACCACTTACTAAAAATAGTAAGTTGACCAAATTGCCCCGAACGAAGAGCAGACCTGATAATCTGAACCTCCAGAATGGAATCCCAACACTGGCTCCGCCAACTGACCCCCTCTGATCACTTGATTAGCCTACGAGGGTCGCCAAACCAAGCTAATCCCAAAAGTCTGAAAAATAGGGACATTACAATCCTCCCTTCCCAAGATTACTTGTCCTCAAGCAATCAGGAAAACAAGCAACATCACAAACCACATGGATCCCAAGGATGGTCATAAGTAATGTCCCGATCCTCACCATACTCCTATGAAGAAAATACCAACATCAACAGAACAGACACCAGCATCTGAGAAACTACCCTCAACACCCAAATAACTGACATCACTAAAAACAACATCCGAAGACCAATTGCAGATGCCGATGTAGAGAACAACCCAGCGGAACTCAACCCAACTGAAATAACAACTCTGTCAAAACCTGAGTCCCTATCTATCCGACACTCACACCCGACTACACTAAGAAAATGACAATGACCAAATGTGCCTGAATCACTATTATCAACTCTAACCTCTGATAAACAATCTTGGGTGTGTGGATACTGCAAGTAGTCTAACTTGCAACTGCCAATTCCATCTGTAAAAGATGGTGCCAATCCATCCCATAATGGATGGTAAGAAACTGAAGCCGGTCTACCCCTGTGTGAGATCAAATCTTCTACCTGTGGGTCAAAAGACAAATGATGAACACACCCCACTGTATACCGCCGGTAGGAAGCCCCAATTTCAGTCAATAGCTCATCATTACCAAACTGGAAATCATGAGATGGCTCCAATCTCTGACTCCGCATAACTGTAGACTGGGTAGGAACCTGAGCAACCCTCTCAACAAACCCAACCTCGAAATCCTTATGGGGAAGCATAGTAGATAGAGTCTCCACAATCTTCCCTACCAACCTCTGAATAGCACAAGAACCTCGGATGAGAGTACCCTCAGACACTCTGTATGAATCCTCTCGCACATCTGCACTCTCAAGTAAATACTCCATGAATGAATCGGTGCAATAGAAATTATATGTGGAAGCGTCAACTTGCTCCCCCGCAATCCACAGCTAACCCCTTTGAAAATGTGGCACTGCCAACTGTCTCATGCTATCAGCTATGTGAGATGATGAAATAGATTCACTTCCAGCAAAAGGAAGCAAATCAACTTGAGAGCTAGACTCCACTGGTACTCCTACCTCATCCGTACCAAGTGCTCCCATATCCTGAACAGATGTGTCTGCCACATCACCATGTTCCTCCTCACCAACCGTAGGAGTAAACTCACCACCAACTATCTCAATGTGTAATCAAACTGGGTCTGGGGCTGGTGTGGACCGTAAATGCTCTAACTCTACGGTCACCTCCTCCAACTGGATCTGCGACTCCTAAGAGCCCGCTGAGTGCCCTCTAAAGCCTCAGTAGTCGATGTGAACTCCTAAAGAAGCTCACTCACCTCCTCTCTGTCCATCAATGCCTCATATGTTGTACTCCCCCACTCAACTAGGTGATCTCGATCGGCTACTAACTGTAAATAATTTTGTCTCAAAATCCTAACAGCCTCCCACAAGGAATGAATCTCTGTCAAGGAAAGGAAACCACCACTATGATCATCTGTCATAGGAGCACCCCAACCATTAACAGCCAACAACTGACGAGTGGCATCAAAATGCTCAAGAGTAGAAGTAATATCTCTCTCATCAACTCGCAACTAGCTAGTCACATGATGACTCTGCACAACGGGCCTCCTATGAACCTCAACTGTGTTGTCCACACTATGAGAGGAAGCTGCATCCGAAAAACTCCCCTTAAGATCACCGTATCTCTGTGTACTTTCATCTGAGTACACATCTACAAACTGAGTGCAAGCATCGGACTCGTTCTCATCTAACCCCGAGGAAGCTGCTGTTGAATCCAACTCAACACAATCTTCAGGTACCTCGTCCTCTGCAACCATCTGACAATCCAAATCCTGGGATACATCCTCACTCACTAACAACTCAGAGTCCTCCCCCAGGGTTTGATAAATCAAACATATCCCGCTGCAAGAAAAATCATCCTCATGAGTCACCGACGAAGTAACCCCCTCTCTAGAAGCGGAAGCCCTGGCTATAACAAACTCTTGCCACTCATATGCTTCCCCCTCCTCATCCGTGAGTCCTTGTAACACAAAATCCTGGAACCCACCACCATCATATGACAATGTTGAATCTACACCCAAAGTCAGATATAGAAAGCCAGAAACACTACAGCACTCATCATACTCGCTCTCAACATCGGCAATGTCTGTGATGCTAGTGTCCACTTCGTCTATCCGCGACTCCTCTACTAACTCTGGCTGCACACACGACTCAATGTTGTCATGTGAATCAACTATATTGTGGCATGAATCTATGTCACCCAACTCAACTGCAACACTCCCATCCTGAGTGTCATCACCAAATAGCTCCATGCTCACATCCTCAACATAGGAAAAAACCATTGTCTCCTGCACTGATCCCACACTACAACTACTATCATAAACCTCTGAGCTATCAGTGCTCATATGCTGCTTGCAATCATCACCCAACATCTCACAGGGGGTGTCATCTCCAATGCAGCTCACAGCATCCTCAAAAGTGTCATCAAATGTGTCTATACTATCAGCTCCCACATCTCCTGCTGAAATCTCAACTGCTGACACCTGACTCTGCACACATGACTCAACGTTAGGTTGTGCACCAATAATGCTGGAGCACAAACTGTCATCAACTAACCCTGCTGTAATGCCCAGATCACCAACATCACCACTGGGAGACTCTGTACATGCCTCGGTCCCATCAGAGTAAGCAACTGCCTCCTGAACTGAAGCAACACTACTACAGATGACAAAAAAATCTCGAATAATAACTCCCTCCACGGAAGAGTCTGAACACTCAATGATAACTACAGTATCAGCTGCCTCTGTACAAACCGTAGTGACTACTCTGGGAACCTCAACCTGTTGATGCTCAGCGCTGCTGTCAACCAATGGTACTGGAACATCCACATGTCCCTGTGAAATAGATCCACCATCAACGTTGCGGATAGGACTAGCAGGTGCCGTACCAAATATAGGTACATCTGCATCATGGGCACCTATCGGGGAAAACTCAAGCCTTCTTCCCTGCAAACTCATTGTCGGTCTTCTAAAAGCAGAGACCATATATCTCACTGCCCTGTCTACTGTCACTGGATCTGACACACTCTCTGCCAATCTCTCCTGATGAAGCCTAAGTTTTTTCATACTGTCTGTCCACAAAGGCATTTAATTCCCCTCTTTCCCATACTGTTACGGCGACTTCCAAAACTGGGCCTCCTGTATTTATCCATAGCTAGGGAAAGTTGAAGTGCTGATCACTTTTAAAATGACTTCGGAATATAAATGAATCCAGACCCCACAAGATGGCAGAAAAAATGCTCTGATACCACTGTAAAGAACCCAATTGGCTCTCAACTAAGAACTAACTCTTTTCTCAATTTTATTTGCCACTTTACAGAGATCCAAAATATTTATAACTTATTTGCAAATTTTCAATTAGAACATCAACAACAATTCACTAGATTTCTCAACACAAGCAATGAGAACACTAACATTTTACACCAACTTGATTGCTTATTAATACTGAAAATTCAACTAGACTTTCATTAACAAAACCATAACAAATTAACAATTCAGAAAAAATGGCAACCTGGACAAAACGTGACTACTGTAGAATTAAACGCACCTTCATGAAAATTTGGTGCCAGCCATTAAATTACTCTCCTTTGCAGCTTGGACAATACAAACTAATCAATGGAGAAGTTTCAATCCACACACGACAACTCCAACCAATACTAAGCTTCCAATTCGATAACCACAATGCATCAATCTGTACGGCCAGACATCCGTACAGCAACAAAAGAATTTTGTACGGCAGCATGAAAATTCCGTACGACATCTTAAATGCTCAGAATTAGTGAAAAGAACACACTCCAGCCATTAACTTTCAGAATTCAATCAAACTTTACCCAAATCTAGCTAGCACTTTGCAGCTCTCTCCAGATATGAAGACCGAACCACCAAACCCTTGTATCTCCAAATTCGATTCCCTGTGATGAATATCTTCAACCAACAACTTAAATAATCTTCTACAAACCGGTATACAACAGCACCAATTTGTATTTCCTCAAATAAAATCAGAATATAATTCTTAGAATTTCAGTGGCAAAATTCATCATCAATCAGTGATGATTCAAATTGCATAAGAGGAATCAATCCTCAAAACCCTAGCCATTTCTCACAGCCAAGAAGCTTCATAAATTTTATCAAATCAACAATGAATAGTGAAAGTGCTTTTTTGAATTGAATATATAGCTTTTTTGGAAAAAAGCTTCAATTTCACTTTTTTCACTTAAAAGGTTTTTTAATCAAACTTCATTTTATAACATTAAAGTTATAAAGTAATAAAGTTATTAAATTAAAATAATTTAATAATGATAACTTTAAAATAAAAAGCCACTGAAGCCCACTGACTGCAACAAACTCATTTCTGACATCAGAGCCTCAAACTTCAACCGCCCTGCCAAAAATAACCAACTGCCAAAAATAACCAACTATCAAAAATAGACTTACTATAAATAGTAAGTCCCTCAAACTGGAGATTCCCTGAAACTCAGTCGTGAAACATCCGACACCCTCTACAAACGCCCTACTAAATCTGGCCATACCCAAAAATACCACTTACTAAAAATAGTAAGTTGACCAAATTGCTCCGAACGAAGAGCAGACCTGATAATTTGAACCTCCAGAATGGAATCCCAACACTGGCTCCGCCAACTGATCCCCTCTGATCATCTGATTAGCCTGCGAGGGTCGCCAAACCAAGCTAATCCCAAAAGTCTGAAAAACAGGGACATTGCACTAGTGGTTGACAAATGCAATACAATCAAGCTTTGCTACCTTGAGATTCCTTACTACACCAATCTCTCACTTCACTCAACTGAGGTCCAATCCAGTTAGTCAACACAGCTTTGGTTTTCCCCGTGTAGTGTTTAAAGTCAAACCAAAGCATCACATGCAAGCTACAATGGAAACACATCCTTTAATAAAACTAATTACCCACAACATTTGCAAAGGAAACAAACATGTCAAAGCAAAGCAATTATTGAAGAGTGGATAAAGTTAAAAGGCTGACCCCTCTACATGGGTCATTGATGCAGGAGCATCCTTGGGTCGCTAGCAATCTTGCATCACCTAAAAATATTTCCTTTCAGTTTTTGTTCCTGTTAGCAGTTTCTGTGTTTTTAGTTGTGTTTCTTGTAGGTGGATGATATGCAGTTGCGAACCTCAAGGTTGCTTCTAGACATAATGTTTGACTTACGTCTTGGTTCACACCTCATTTGGATACTTTGCAGTGGAGTTATCTTGGATTCTAGTTCGGGCATGTGTGTTCTTCATGTTCTAACGGTCAATTGGAGTTTTCCAATATCGCGAAGTTATTTCCCAATCGAAAAAGCTTTGTGGGGCATATCACGATGATCTTTGATATTTAGCCAACATTCCTCTTGGATCACACGTTATTTCAACGTCTTGGCATTGAGATCTTTATGATTTGGGTCCTAACCTATATTTTTGTATTACATTTTCTTGTTCTTGGGAAATGTGATAGATCTTGGCCAACATATGATGCAAAGGTTCTATATATTGAGGCATTTGATCTTTGTTATGGAGCTCATAACAAGTTAGTCTTTTAGAGGCTAGCATCCAACTTGGATCTGGATTGTGTTGTAATCAGGCATGTGTGCTGAAAGTTTGTAAGCTGCATGTTGCAGGGCAATTTGATGTAAATCTTTGATGTTGTGATAATGCGAAGATCAGTTGTAGTATGTAAATTATCCATTCTTCTGTCTGGTATTGAATTGTTTCCGCTGTGTAACTCGTATTGCATGGTTTGGACCATCTCCATTGGGGAAACTTTTGCTATGACTGCATCATTTGGTATCAAAGCAAGGTTGATGTTCCTGTGTTTGCAAATTTGAGCTCCTGAGCTTGCTAAGCCCTAGAAGTGTTTGTTGTGGGGTGACAAATTGTGGATCTGACCTGCAATTGCAAAGGACTTGTGCAAGGGGATCACAGAGGAGTTGTTGCTGGTTGGTAACCTTGTTGGGTTGTTAGGCATTCTGAGGGTGAACAGATCGTCGAAGTTGAGGCAATTGCGCCTAAAGATTGGGAAGATGCCGCCTAGAAGGATGAACCCTAGAAGGCTAGAACAAATGATGGAGGACTTAAAGAATGAGACACGAAATGAGATCGGGAATGCGTTGACTAGATTGCGAAGGAATCCTGAGACTGAGGAATATGAGGAAGTTGTTGAAGATCTTGAGACTATAGACACCGAGGTACTTGCAGATGAAGAAAGAGTGTTGAGGGCTATGGCACAAGTAAAAGTTATAGGATGGAGGTTTCTAATTTCTCTGGTTCACTACATCCTGAGGATTTGATATACTAGATTGGTGAATTGGAAGATTACTTTGAGCTTGAAGATATCAGAGATCCACAAAGGGTTAGGTTAGCACAGACTAAGTCAAAGGGTCATACTACCTTATGGTGGAAGGAATTGCGGAAGGATAGGGGGGAGCATGGCGAAATGAAGATCACTAGATGGAGAGTGATGGTTGCTAGATTAAAGGCTAAATTCATACCCGGGGATTATGAATTGGAATTGTTCAAAAAGTCGCAAAATTTGAAGCAGAAAGATGAGTGTGAAGGAATACACCGAGGAGTTTTACAAGATGACAAACAAATCTAGACACTAGGAGATATCTAAGGAGAAGGTGGCTAGGTACATTAATGGTTTGAGATTTAATATTCAGGATGAGCTCAGTATGTTACGGATCTCTACAATGGAGGATACTTATTGTTAAAAAATATAGGATCTAGATAGAGTAAATCAGATAAACTTACTGTTTTATCTATATGTTATTCTAAGTAGTGAGATGCTTACAAATCTGAATCGTAAGTCTGCGGATAGAAGACAATGCACATTGTATTGATTGCTTCTACTAGGCAATATGATCCATATTAATATAACTATGAAAGGTCATGCCTGCGTAGAGACATGACTCTACGTGGTTTGACCCACATAGAGCCATGTCTGTACGCAGACATGTTCTACGTAAATGTACGCACCCCTTCGTAACAATATGAATGTTACTGATGGAAAATTGTCATTGATGTCAAAAAGATTAATGCCATATATGAATATTATACATACAGCACATATAATACAAATAGAATGAAGGTGTTTAGCAGTTGAATATGATGAGAAGAATAGCAGTTTGCATACAGTGGCAAGTCCAAGAAGAACAGCGGTTTGAACAATATGATACTGAACAGCATACAAATACATAAAATACATAACATATATTTTGAAATACATAACAGAGAACTTACATACGTATATGAAGATACAGAAAATATGCATACATCAGAGAATATCGAAGTATACGTACAGCAAATATGCAAATATGCATACAGAAGATACAGAGATGTATACAAATGTATACAGAATATTAGAGACGATGTAATATCGAAGTAATATCAGAGAAGAATATCGAAGTCATACAAAAGATGTATTCATTATATGTATTCAGATTAAAATGCGGAAGACATAATTAAACAAAGACATATTCATTATATGTATTCAGAGACATATTCATTCAGATTAAAGTGCAGAAGGCATAATTAAACAAAGACGTATATATTGAAAGTTTTATGATGCTAAAACATGTACATACTGTTTTCGAAAGCTTTATAATTTCATATGCGGTAGTATACAACAGTGGCAAACAATGAAGATATTCAGAGATAAAAGGCAACAATCATTGAAGACAATACGTATACGTAGAGTATATCATTATCGAAGGTTTTTTTTAATGCAGCGTCAAAGGTTGAAAGCACAAACATAAAATGCAGCGGTTGCTGTAAAGATATATATTAAAAGGATGTCATGAAGTTATACATTCTACAACGGTGAAGGTTGATATTATATTACAAACAGTCGAAGATATATATGGAATAATATATGTTTTAAAAGTTCTAAAAACTTTAGATATGCGATAAAATGCAGCGGTCAAAGATATTATCGAAGGTTTTAAATTTGATATGCATACAGCATTTTTTTGAATATATATTGAAGGCATTATACCGTCAGCGAACAAAAATCTAAAGGTTCAGAGAATGGCAACATTAATATATCAAAGGTTAATTTTAAAAAGGAAGAGATGCGTTAAAAGATTGAATACATTAACAAGTTTTAAAAGGTTTCATTTAAGGTTTGCCGGCAAAAGTGTTAATAAAGTTGGATTTAAATAATAATAAAAAAAAAAGTGGATTAACTTATTATTTTTAAAAAGACACCATTTCATATGTGAAAAGGCATTATTTTAAGAGACACATTGTTTCATTTGAAGAAATGAATATATAAATATTGAAACTATCATTTTGAAAATTGAGTGAAGAAGTCAGAAAAAGAAAGGGAAGAATAGAAGAAGACTTAAAAGGCAGATTATATGAATTTGAGAAAATGAAGATTTGATAAATAATCAGAATAAATCTGATATATATATATATATATATATATATATAAAATGAGGTGTCAATAATGATATATTTTAAATATTAAATAAAGGCTGACTTATGAAAAGAAGCAGTGTCTGCGGAAATTAAAATGTCCATCATCAGTTGAAGAAAGCAACATTGCCAAGGTGGAAGAAAATTTGTATACAGTGAGTTGGTGCTTAGAATCCGGACAGGGGGAGTTGGTGCTTCCAGTAGGTCGGTGTCTGCGAAGTGTGGGAGTTGGTGCTTCCAGTGAGTCGGTGCTCATAAACATAGGGGTTGGAGCCTCTAGTAGGTTGGTGCCTACAAAACATTGTAAAAGAACAAGTTTATATAAAAACAAATTATTTTGTGGTTTTCTCCCATATTGGGTTTCCACGTAAATATTGTGTTCATGTGCATAATTGTTTATTTGAGTATTTGAAGTTATTTTTGAATAAAAGTCTTTAAATTGAAAAATCATTATTATACTGATTCACCCCCCCCTCTCAGTATAATCATGTGCTCTTCAGTTACGCTAACTACCTTTCAGTAGTTAACGTAACATATCATATGTTACGTTAACTACGGAAGGTAGTTAGCGTAACATCTATGCAGTGGATATTAACGGCTGTGTTAACACTATCGGCTGTGTCGATATAAATCCCGGCAGTATGAATCAAATGCAATATTAATATAAATGATTCCTAATAACAATAATAAAATATATATATATATATATATATATATATATATATATATATATATATATATATATATATATATAATCAGCCATTATATTAATATGATTATCTCAATCATATCGATGCTATAATCTAACACTCCCTCTTAGCGAGAGGAGATTGATATTCACAAGAAGTGAGTGTTATTGAAATCCCCGACTTAATTCGGAGCTAGATTTCCTTTTAATAACACATAATAGCTTAGGATCAGGATTTCCGGCATAATCCAGAACATAATTCAACGTGATAAGAAATTTATCACAATCCCCGACCAATTTGGAACTGGATTTGATGATAAATGTAGGTGTCAAGATATCCAGCGCAATCCGGATCAAAACTTGAACCATTCGTTATCATAACCCCCAACTAAATTCAGAACTAGATTAGATGATAACTTAATTCAACCTATTGTAGGTCGTCACCTTACAATGGAGACTTCACACACAAGAAAGATCATCATCTTTCAGAAAAACACAATATTGCAATATTTAATTTCATTCATGAATATATTAAATTACATATTAAGAGATAAATCTCAGAAAATTTAATCATACCAAGTTTCTGTCTGAAGTACTCGACTTTCAACTTCGCAAGAGGCTTGGTAAAGATATCAGCATTTTTCTCTTCAGTACTTATGTAGACAAGTTTGATAACATTCTTGTCTACCATGTCTCTTATATAGTGATAAAAAATCTGTGTTTGGAGCGGTTATGAAAAATTGGATTTATAGAAAGTTTAATGCAACTTTGATTGTCACGGTAAACTATTGTAGGTTGTAGAGGCTTGCCAAACAATCCAAATAGCAGCTTCCTTAACCATACTACTTCACGAGTACCCATAGATGCAGCCATGTACTCTGCTTCGGTAGAACTTTGAGCAACTGCTGACTGTTTTCTACTGAACCATGAAATCATTGCAGATCTGAGGCTAAAGCAACATCCTGTAGTACTTTTCCGATCGATAGTCCCCGGCCTAATCAGAGTCAGTGAATCCTTGGAGTTGTATCTCAACAATTTCATACTTTAGACCCAATTCAGTTGTACCACATAAGTATCTTAGAATATGTTTCCCAGCTGTCAAATGAATCTTCTTAGGTTCGCACATGAAATGGCTTAAGACATTCGTAGCATAGCAGATATTCGGACAAGTGTTTACCAAGAACATAAGAGATCCAATTAGTTGTCTATAGTAGGAGGAATCTGTAGGCTCTGAATTTGCAGCATCTTCTTTGAGTTTGTGAAGATTTGTTTCCATCGGAGTGGTTAATGGTTTACATTCCTTCATGCCAAATCTAGTTAATATATCCATAGTATATTTCCTTTGATTTAGAAAAATGTAGTTTTCTTTCTGTACTACTTCTAATCCTAAGAAGTAGTGTAATAATCCTAGATCTTTCATATCAAATTCATTTGTAAGTTCTTGTTTGCATTTAGCAATGAGATGATCTTCTCTAGTAATTAGTAGATCATCAACATAAAGAACTATAATTACCATTTCACCTTTGGACATTTTGAAGTATATATTTGGATCGGCTTCATTCTTGGAGTACCCTAACTTGGATAGATACTAATCTATACGTTCATACCAAGCCTTGGGAGCTTGCTTGAGACCATAGAGTGCTTTCTTCAATTTGCAAACATAATTATTGTCATGGGTGATGAAGCCTTCTAGTTGTTCTATGTATACTTCTTCTATGATTCCATTTAGAAATGTTGTTTTTACATCCATTTGATGTATCTTCCATCCTTTGGATGCTGCAATGGCTATAATAGTTCTTACAGACGTGTAGCGAGCAATTGGAGCAAAGGTTTCTTCGTAATCAATTCCAGCCTTTTGAGAGAAACCCCTGGCAACAAATCTGGCTTTGTGTTTTTCAATACTGCCATCAGAATCATATTTGACTTTGAATAACCATCTAAAGGAGATGACGGTTTTCCCTTTTGGTCTAGGCACTATTTCCCAAACATTATTTTTAATAATAGATTGGTATTCTTCAATCATCACATCTCTCCAGGCTTGACATGTAAGGGCTTCTTTTACATTAGTCGGTTCTGATTTTGTCAGTTCTGCCATAGTGCAAGGTAACATTTTTTATTCCTTGTTCTTTTATTTTCTTTGGACATTTCATCTAGTTCAACATTGTTTTCCTCAAACATTTTTCTTGCCCATAATGGTCTTTTCTTGTTGTTAGGAATGTCAGCTCTTCAAGATGAGATGAAGAAGGTTCAATGTTTTCTATTATGTTCTCCCTTTGATTCTCATTATTTTGAGGAACATTCTCCCTCTGATTCTCAATTTCATCATATTCTGTAATGTTATCCCTCTGATTCTCATTTGATCCTTCTTCAGTGAGAATGGAAATCTTTAGAGCAGTGTCCTCTTCAAACTTGATGTCTCTACTAACTTCAATGGATTTCTGTCCTGGTATGTATACCCTATACCCTTTTGTAGTTTCACTGTAGCCAACAAATATTCCTCTCTTTCCGGAAGGGTCTAGTTTGGTTCTTTTCTCTTTGAGAATATGAATGTATACAGGACATCCAAAGATTCAAAGATGACTAAGATCTGGTTTCTTTCCTGTAAAGGCTTCCTCAGGAGTGATGTTTTTTAGAAGAGTGCGGGCATCTGTTCCGAATGTATACAGCAGTGTTTGATGCTTCGGCCCAAAATGAAGTGTGAAGATTTTGGTCGTGCATCATGGCTTTAGCAACTTCAATGATAGTTTTATTTTTCCTTTCTGCTACTCCGTTTTGTTGAGGATTATAAGGTACTGTATACTCCCTCTTAATCCCAACAGAAATGCAAATATCTTTAAAGTTTTCAGAAATATATTCACCTCCGTTATCGAATCTTAGAACTTTTATTTTCCTCCCAATTTGGTTTTCAACTAATGCTTTGAGTTCTTTGAATTTTAATAATACTTCATTTGATTCTTTTAGTCTAAGAAAATAAAATCCAAATTTTTCTAGACTAATCATCAATGAAGATCACATAGTATGAAAAACCTCCAAGAGAGAGGCTAGACATAGGTCCACATAAGTCAATGTGAATGAGCTCTAATACAGCTTTGGTTTTGTGTTCACTGGAGGGAAAAGATTTTTTTTTATTTTTTCCTAGAGCACATCCTTTACAAATGCTTGTATCTTTTGAGTTTAGATTTGATATCCCTGTAGTAATTTTCTTAAGGGAAGGAAGAGTGCTAAATCCAAGATGGCCTAATCTTCGGTGCCAAAGTTCATTAGTGTTAGGTACTTCATGACTTAGGGCTGATTTGATACTATTTCCTACTTTGTATAAGCTTCCATCTCTATACCCTAAGGAAATTGCATTTTTAACATTAGTGTTCTTTGTCCATATTAGTACTTTATCTTCTTGGAATGTAACTCGATATCCTTGATCAGCTAAACTTGAAATTGAGACTAGATTTCTTTTTATGCCTGGCACAAATAGAACATCTTTTAATAGTATAGTTGCCCCTGATTTCAACTTGATAGAGCAGGTCCCAACTCCTTTTGTTGGATAAGTGGAGTTGTCTCCAATTGTAACTTCTTCTAGAGTTTCGAATTGATCTTTGAATCTTGTGATATGCCGAGATGCTCCACTATCAATTATCCAGGTGTTTTTGTTAGGGTTAACTTCACTTGATAATGCCAAGAAGAATAATGATATTTTGTACACCTTTGACTTCAGCTAATGCTGCTTGAATTTTTTTTTTCTCAGGGCAGAATCTGTGTGTATGACCAAATTTATCACATTTGTGGCACTAAATTTTGGAGAAGTCTCGGTTTTTGTGATTTTTATTTGGATTCCCTACATAACTTGTGTTGAAGTTTCCTTTCTTATTTTTAAATTTCCTTTTATTGCTTTTAAAATTTGATTGGGTATGTAGGGCTTGAATCTCATGTCCTTTGGTAGGCCCGATCCCTCTTGATATTAACCGAGATTCTTCTTGAGTGCAATCATTCTTGAGTTGATCAAACTTGGGTAGAGAAGGACGTTCAGTTATACATTGAATAAATGATTCCCATGTGATGGGTAATCCTCTAAGAGCTATTAGTGTTAACTCCATGTCATCAATATTATTCCCAATAGTGGAGAGTTGATCTCTTAACTCAGAAATTCGAAGAAAGTAAGATGTAACTGTTTCCCCTTTATTCATCTTTAGATTTAGAAGCTTTTGTTTGAGAGTAAGTAATCTGCTAGTATTGTTAATCTCAAATGTCTCTTGAATAGTCTTGAATACTTCATAGGCGGTTTTAAGTCTTGCTATAAAGGGGAGAATGTGATCTTTAACAGCATCAATTATGATCTTCTTTGCTTTGTTGTTACATCTTTTCCAAGTTGATTTCTCAGGTTCTTCTTCTGGCATATTTTTATTTTCCTCAACATAGGAGTCTAACTCCAGTTCTTCATGCAATGTAAGAATTTGAATTTTCCATGAGAAGAAATTGGATGCTCCTTCGAGTTTGTCTTCTACCTTGATGTCACTAGCCATTATAATGTCTCTTTTGTTTATAATGAATTTATAAGAATTCTAAGTTGGTTTAAATGATTTTTCTCTATTGAGGCTCTGATACCATGTTAAAAAATATAGGATCTAGATAGAGTAAATCAGATAAACTTACTATTTTATCTATATGTTATTCTGAGTAGTGAGATGCTTACAAATCTGAATCGTAAGTCTGCAGATAGAAGTCAATGCACATTGTATTGATTGCTTCTACTAGGCAATACGATCCATATTAATATAACTATGAAAGGTCATGTCTGCGTAGAGACATGACTACGTGGTTTGACCCACGTAGAGCCATGTTTGTACACAAACATGTTCTACGTAAATGTACGCACCCCTTCGTAACAATATGAATGTTACGCTAACTACCTTTTGGTAGTTAATGTAACATATCATATGTTATGTTAACTACGAAAGGTAGTTAGCGTAACATCTATGCAATGGATATTAATGGCCGTGTTAACACTATCGACTGCGTCGATATAAATCCCGACAGTATGAATCAAATGCAATATTAATATAAACGATTCTTAATAACAATAATATATATATATATATATATAATCGGCCATTATATAAATATGATTATCTCAATCATATCGATGCTATAATCTAACACTTATCAGTATACATTGAAGACAGAAGATAAGTTGAAGAGGAGAACGAGTAATCCTAGAGGAAAGGAGAGGCAAAGTGCGTAGAAATGGCAAAGAGAAGCAGACCGTTGGAGAGGAAAGACCTGAACAGAGGACACTTAGGAGAGGAAATAGTAGCAAGGATTTCAAAGGTACTTGTTTCAAATGTGGTGGCATAGGACTTAGAGCTTTTCAGTGTCCCGACGGATCTAGTAAAAGCTTGGGTAAACAAAATCTTGAGGCACATGAGTAGACTACTAAGGAACTTGTGGAAAGTATGGCAGAACCTAAGATGAGAGAATCTCTTATGTTGAGAAAAATCGTGTTGAGTAAGAAGGAAGTTGAACCTATACAAAGAAGAAATTTGTTTAGGATTGTTTGCAAATCAAGAGGTAAATGTTGTAAGGTTATTGTGGATAGTGGTAGTAATAATAACCTAGTATCAAAAGAGATGGTGTAGAAGCTTGGCTTGAGGAGGCTTAATCATCCTTGTCCTTATGGGATAAGTTGGTTTCAAGATGTTCATATGGTGGAGGTGAAAGAACAATGTTTGGTAAACTTCGACATTGGACCTTGCAGAGATGAGGTAATGTGTGATGTGGTATCTATGAGTGCTTGTCATGTTCTATTAGGTAGACTTTGGCAATATGTTAGAGTTATCCATGATTGCAGAAGTAACTTGGTCATAATAGAGAAGGATGGGCTGAGGTTTACTTTGGTTCCCTTGAAAGAGGAAGAGGGAAGAAGTGCAAGAAATCTGAGCATTATGAAGAGTTACAGTTCTGAGAATCAGAATGTAGAGGTTAAGCTAAAGGAAGGCTTGGATCTGAAGGAGGATCTTGAAGGCAGATTTGAGAATAGGTTAGTATCAGATAACAAGAAAGATAAAGTATCGCAGCCAAAGACTTTGGATCAGAGGGAGTCTTGTAGCAGAGGTAAATCAACTGTGCGAAAGAAAGGAGGTGGTGGTAAGAGTTCTTTACTACATTGTGCAGATATGCGACTTGACGGAGGAAGTACAGAATGGAATAAGTGGATGGATCTGCCAAATGAAAGAGAAAAGTTATAGAGAAAGAAAGTTGCAGATAAAGAGGATATTTGGATTAAGAACGAGCATGGGATTTATGTCCTGAATACTATAAGATGTTTATAAGTTCCAATTATGGAACATTTTCTTCTCACCAGGGTTGTTTGATGCAGGAGCATCTGGGTCGCTGGCAATCTTGCATAACCCAAAAACATTTCCTTTCAGTTTTTGTTCCTATTAGAAGTTTGTGTTTTTAGTTGTGTTTCTTGTAGGTGAATCATATGCAGTTGCGAACCTCAAGGTTGGTTTTGGACATCATGTTTGATTTACATCTTGGTTTGCACCTCATTTGGATACTTCGCAGTGGAGTTATCTTGGATTCTAGTTCGGGCCTGTGCGTTCTTCATGTTCTAACGGTCAGTTGGAGTTTTTCAATCTCGAAAAGTAATTTCCTGATCAGTGAAGCTTTGTGACGCATATCACAATGATCATTGATATTTGGCCGACATTCCTCTTGGATCGCATGTTATTTCAATCTCTTGGCATTGAGATCTTTATGATTTGGGTCCTGACCTATATTTTTGCATTACGTTTTCTTGTTCTTGGAAAATGTGATAGATCTTGGCCAACATATGATGCAAAGGTTCTATATATTGAGGCATTTGCTCTTTGTTAGGGAGCTCTTAGCAAGTTAGTCTTTTAGAGATTAGCATCCAGCTTGGATCTAGATTGTGTTGTAATAATGCATGTGTGTCGAAAGTTTGTAAGCTGCATATTGGAGGTCAATTTGATGTAAAGCTTTGATGTTGTGAAAATGCAAAGATCTGTTGTAGCATGTTAATTATTCATTCTTGTGTCTAGTGTCCACTGTGTAACTCGTGTTGCATGGTTTGGACCATCGCCATTAGGGAAACACCTTCTATGACTACATCAGTCATACTTGAGACAATATTTACTATATACACATATGCCCTACATCTCTACTTGTGTACATTAGACACTATGTGAACCCAGGGCCATTCCTACCTTGTACTTGGACCCACACAATATGTGGCATAAAAGAGCAGAACCTGGTAACTTAGATTTCAGGTACACAAAGATGACCAAAAAAGGTCCTTGAAGCTGTTCCCATTTTTTGACGAGAGGAAACATCCCCAAAATAGGACTTTCGAAAGGGAAATGTCTTTGCGAAACCTCTAACCATTCCTAATGTTAAAGGAACCCAAAAACCAAAAACTAAAAAGAAAACAGGGCTCCACATGCGTGAGGTTACATCTTGTTCCTAAAACTTTGTAGTATGTTTCATCTTGTCTCTCTATAAAGTTCATAACGTATTTTGATTAGTTTTCTACTAACAAGATTTCAAACAATACTTGAGAGACAAAGTGAATAGACATTCGAAACCAGAAGCATTTCTTGAGACTCAAGATGCATGCAATTCTACATGCCAACCTAGATTATGTTTCATCTTGTTATCATCTTAAGTTTCTAATATTTTTCTTTTTTTTTAAGAAAAGAAAATTAAGGAAAATGAAGGCATGTTATTATTGGCCTACAACATTCATTGATTCTTTCGAATGAGTAAGAACATGTGAAGCAGGTAAATGCTTCACTGGCAAGTAAAGGAACAACTCTTTGCCTTCGAAGCCTATCAATATTGATGTGCCCTTTGAGAAATGGGGTTTAGACTTTATTAGAATGGCCAACCTTCCTTCAAGTGTTTACCATCCGCACAGAGGTAGTGTTGTGACCTTTTCACACATCGCCCCATTGCAAATGGCAAACCCCTACTTTTTGGTTCACTTGGTCTTTTTCGCTTTGGTTCTTCGTAGTTCTAGCGTCAATATCCTGAGGTTCCTCATCTTTCAAGTAAGAATTGGTGAAATTGGCCAAGACTAGAATGGGGAGTTGTTTCTTGCCTTTTAGGGTTTCAGTTTTGACGGCTTTCCTGATTAAGAACTGTGAATTTGGATGAAGTGTTGAGTTGAAAATCCTTCGAAGAAGGAACTAGTGAAATTTTGAGTCATTTGGAGAGGCTCCTATCTGTTTTTAGTTTCACTGGGTCTTAGATTGGCTTCATTTTGAGTTTTGAAGTGGTTCCTATTTTTTAGGGTTTCCTATTTTTCAGGGATGTCTATTTTAAGTCTCAATTTGCCCTGATTTTGCAATTAAACATACTATTTATAGTAAGTCTATTTTTAGCAGGACAAATGAGTATTGTGTGAGAAAGAAGAAAATGGGTATCTAGAACTATCTTTGAAAAAGCAATCTGAAAAAGCACTAAAAGGCATCCAGAAGTGGAAAGACCTAAAAAAGATTGAAAGATAATTAAATATGGAAACATCTCTGAAAAGCACTTGAAAGAGGGAAAAGGCAAAAAAGAAGCCAGTTCCAAATATTGGCATTGTTGATGTGAATTTTATACCCTTACAACATACATGATAGAACACTCAATGTTTCAGGATGAAACACCAAATATTGAATCTTCTCTTGAATAAAGACACCACTTATACTAAAGATTGCAATGAAAGATCATAAAGGTGACTCCAAGGATCCTTCTTAATGGTGGATACTCACTCGATGATAATAATGTGATATGTTGGTATCACGAGGGGACTTACGTTGTTCACTAGAACTTTGTCAATTGGACTTTGAATGATATGGCTTCACAATGTGCAATGAAAATATATTCCAACTTACGGAGTGCAATGAAATTAAACCTACAAATCTAAGCTACTTCTACTTAAGGATGCAAGAAAGAGTGAATATCCTTGGACTCAACTAGATGCAAGCTTGTCGTCAACTCCACTCACCTAGTGCAATCTTCTAAGGTGTGTTTGAAAGATGTTCAAATCAATACCATTTCATTAATCTCATCTACGGATGCAGATCAGAGATAAAGTAAGGATTGAAGTTAAGTTCATAATAATGTCATTCGACCACGCAAGGCGAGACATACAATCAGTAAGTAGCTAATGGTTTGTTCTATGGTCGAGCCAAGCAAGGATGCATTCACGATTACTCTTATCCCACTAAACTACTCAATACATATTCTAACTAAATACTTGAAATCAAATCTATTCTAAGTGAGGAATGTAGATCACCATGCAATACTCCAAAAGACTACAAGTATTCACCATGCACAACACAACAATGAATATAGAGCAAATTTGGCAATATATTTGTGACAATTCTCCAAAAATCTCCCCTTTTACAAATGAAAAGAGTGGGGTTTATATAGGAGTGTAATGTCCCCAACTTGGACGACAACGATTCAGACCAGTCTGAATGCTCCACTATGCACACAGGTACCATTGTAATGTTCTGAACGGTAGTTGGCGGTTGGCGGTCGACGGTTGGCAGTAGGCGATGGTTACCTATAGAGGAAGTTCGTACAATGGAGAGTATGTGGCCGGCACGGTGGGAAAAGGTGACGGTGGCCGTACGATAAGGGGTTGGGTGTCGTATGGTGGAGGGATGAGTAGGACCGTACGGGGTCTTGTAGTAGACCATACGACAGTACGGAGGTAGCCTTCGTCGCCGAGAATGATGTCAATTATCGCCACTAAGGCAATGTGCATGGTCGTGGTTGTATAGGAAACAATGATGGTAAATGAGCAAGAATTGATAGTCGTCGATCTAGCAATGCAAACATATACGCTAAGATAAATAAATGGGAGTACACACAAATTCAGATTCTCAGACAATTAATAATAGAACTCTAGATCACATAGACACCATAATTGGTTGCCGCCAAAACCAGCAACTCAGAGAGTTTCACAATCAATAATTAATAGCACTGTCGATTACAAAACGCCTCGGACAAGATCCGAGCAAATACAGATAAGTCGTCGAATGACGACGATTAACAAATTTGGCGCACAAGTGAAGTATCGGAGTGATATTTCCAATAGCAGAAAGGGTGGCACTGAACCAAGTCTTCACCACAAATCGATTCCAACATGTGTTATTATCCTCTAAAGCATCCAATATAATATTGCAAAATAAATACAAATACCAAGATATCAATAAGCCTCCATATTCTGCAAATTTGTCTTTGCAAGAGACTCCACAGATTTGTTGGACTTTGCATGTTGAATCCACAATCAGATATCTAGGTGAAACCTCCAACAACTGGCTAGAGAAAATAGTTCTACTATTGGAACTAACAACCCCTTAGGGTTTTCGTCCTAGGATTTTAAGCTCCAAGAAGTTCCCCAAATTCCACAAGAGAAAAATAACAAAGCCTGTCTCAAATGAACCATAAACTACTCTTTTATAACAATCCAGGAAGCTTCTAGAAAAACCTTGCAAAATTCCAGCTCAACAATAGATTGAAGGGCGTCTAGTGATAGGAGATTTTGGCACATCCAACACAAGCAATGTGTACCCTGTTGGTTTTTTGTCATGATTATATATGAATAAATGTCTACTAAATGGGATGGGCACTCCATTCACTGCATTGTATTACTTCTATTCCATCTTTCTAGCTTCCTCCTGGACAAAAGACAGATCAGTTCTATCAAGTTCTTGATTCAAACATGGTAGATCGGGCCCATCCGCCTGTTATTATAGAAGGAATTAGATTAGTATAGCAATTTGGGATGGCTAAAATTGCGCATTGGGTGGGAGGGATAGGTAAGAGAGGTCGGTGTCATTCATTTCATGATCGCGGTGGACCGAACAAGCATTCATATATAGTAAATCATTCTAGTTGAGATCCTAGCAAAATGAGTTCATGGGCAAGTAAGACCTGCTTTCATACCTACCTTTGTCTGACCGCACTCCCCTGGTCTTCTGGTGCATCTATAGGTGGCCCTTAGGATATCTCCTTTGCAAAATTAATGTGTTTTTTAATATTTTAATTTAGCCCAAGAAAAAATAAAGTGACTATCAAATTGTTTCTTAAATAACCTTTGAAAGTCACTGTTAACACATAAAATTAATTAAATAACATTTACCCTTATAATAATTTTTTGACAAATAATATTATATAATTAAATTGATTAATTCCAGTTTTCCTGATTATAGCCTACAAGAGTCCTCTTGCACCTAATCTGCATAAAGGGAAACTACACAGGTTGCTGCTATTGAGAAGCAAGTAGATGACCAAGATACGATTGCTTTGATGTTGCATGGCTTACTGTTATCCTTTGAATCATATGTTCAGCACCTACATCACATTGTGGAGACCCAAAAGCTTAACTTTGATAAGACATCAACACCTTTCATGCAAAATTAGAAGCGTCAACTTCATTCTCTACAAAGAGTGCATTTACTACACAGTTCAAAGGCAGAGGCAGATAAAACAATGCTATCAGTTAAGCAAACAAATCCTCAAAAGGTAACAACAAGAGCTCAAAATGGAAATATGTCTACTGTAAAGAGCATAGTTCCAAAACTCGGACTCAGCTCAAACTTGGCAAGGCCAACTCGACTCGTGACTTGGCTATGACTCGGCTATGACTCGATAATGACTCGGCAAAATGAAAAAACCCTTGAAATTTAGAGATTTTTAACAATTTAAAACTTGTTTCATTTATTGAATAAAGCTTAAAGACACTATAACATCATCAAATAGAAGCTATTTGATCACATACATAAACATACATCCATGATCCATCACATAAAGCTGAAGGAAATAGAAAACATAGATATATAGAATTATAAATATTGTCAAATGTATATAAAATCCATGGAATCCATGATATCAAATGTTCCCAAACATGTGTAAACAAAAACAAGTCTATGCCTCAGGCTCTAGCTCAGCCTCAACCTCAGAGTAGTCTCTCCGCCTCCTACGAAGGTGTTTAAGGTAGGTCTTGGATGACTGAGTAGCCATAATCTCCGCCTATGAGGTGCCACAATGATCAACATCAGCTGTGCCTGTGCCAGATCGTGCTTTATCCTCCTCCTCTGCCATAGCTTGGAGATTGTAATGATAAGCTATCACTATTTTTTCTTTAAATAGGTGAGCGTGCTAAGTTATTCATAGGATAAATCACGGAGAATATTTTGCAGCATCTCTAAATGAGGTCTCAAAATAAATAAAAAAATTTTAATCTATTAGGAAATGTAAACGAAGTGTATATACTTGAGTGTGTTAAATTTCAAATGTTATGTCATGTTAAATGGAAACAGCTACATTGAAGTAAGCATATAAATCTTTACATTTTTTTTGCTAATTGATCAACAATAGAGGAACAATTAAAAGAAAAATATGAACTTAACCTCACATTTTTCCAATTCACTAAGCTTAAACATATTGATAGATGATATTGAAGAAAATTTAGCTGCCAGGCTTCATAAGGACTGGGTTTACAATATAGTGTTTGTGCACGGTGTTATAAAACAAATGGTCCCTTCTCCCATTGCGTCCTCATCAAGTCTGGCAGCTAAATCTTCTTCCTTAACCACATTTCAAATTTAGGACTCTTGCTCCCCACTCCAGTGAACTGCTTCCAAACATTGCATGCATTTGTTGATGCATTCATCAGCAAAAAATTCAGAAGCAACTGAAAGAATGGCCTATCCTCCTCTGCCATAGCTCGGAGATCATAATGATAAGAAAAAATATTGATAGCTTAACATCGACGAGTCATGGAAACGAGTCATCATGACCTGTTTTGGTCTGCTCGTCTCATTGACTCGCTGGACTTGCGGCGAGTTTTGGAACTCTAGTAAAGAGCATAGACATTTCAAGAAAGATTGTTAGAAGAGACAAATTAACTTTGCAAGTACTCAAAAGAAATCAAGGAATGCAAATGTTGTTGAAAAATAAGAACAGACACAACAAGAGATTTTGCATTTGTTACATTGCAAAACTGATCAGTCGACACTACAACTTAGTATTTCAACTCAGGTACATCACGACACTATATGTGTCACAAAAATTGTTCTATAAGTTTCGTTGAGAATCTATTTCTTGTGATGATAGATGGACTCATTTTGTTAAACAATGTGGTCATCTTCAAGTAATATTTAAAAATATCTCTAAGTTATAACTTCAAGAATGTTCAATGTGCACCTAACAAAAGCAAGAATCTTTTGTCTATTAGTGAGATAACTAAGAACCCTAATCTTTGTGTGTTCTTTCAAGGAAACAAACATATTGTCACTACTCTTCATGTAACAAACAGTGTGTCCCTGGTGCTTCATTTCATGCAACTACTTGTAGGGAGTAGTACTCTCTATATGAGAAGTAAAATAGAGCAAAAATCTTCTTAGAAGACAACACATCTCATAACATTATTTTTCATGATAGCTCAAGCTCGTGTTTTCAGATGGGAGAGTGAATACTCTCTTGTGCATTGTACATCCCAAGTTTGGCAACAAATGCAGTTTCAACTCTTTGGTTCATAGTGATGTTTTTTAACTTGTTAATGTACCTTCATTAGGAAAATCCATCTACTATGATTCATTGCTTAATGATTTACCCAAAAAAACAGGTGCTTCTTCTCAAAGAAAAATTTGAAGTCTTTAAAAACATAAAAAGAGTTCAATCGTCTTGTTGAGAACTAGAAGAAGACGAAGATTTTGAGTATAGAAAATTGTGAAGAATATTGTTTTGCACGCTTCAAGAAGTATTTTAGGGACAGAGGAACTGCTAGAAAAGAGGCAACTCCATATATCTCTTAATAGAATGGAGTTGTAAAAAGAATTAAGGTGTTGATACAAAAGGCTAGGAGTATTCTCAAATAGATTAGAGCAAATATTTTGGGCAAGGACAATCGCTACCACTTGTTCTCTGATCAATGTATCTCCCACATCAGCCCTTGTTGATAAAATCGCTAAGGAGGCTTGGATGAGAAAGAAGCCTTTTACTTGACATTTTAGAATGTTTGGTTATGATGTGTAGATGCATATTTTAAAGAGGGGGTCTAAGTTGGATTTCAGAGGTGAGATGTATCTTCATTGGTTATTATAAAAATGTGATAGATACAAGCTTAGGAACTCTTTGATAGGAAAGATAGTATACAATCACAATATAATTGATAAAGAGATCAGTTATTTTTCTATTAACCAAGCAAGAAATGAAGAGAGAAAGGAGGTGCAATCAATGCAAAAGATTGAGGAAATTGCACCCGAGGATGAACAAATGGTTCATGAGACACCCTTAGAGAGAGATGATCCAAATGAGGAATCAAAGGAAGAACCTCACACTCCACTCTTGAGAAGGTCCACCCAACAAAGAAGAGAATCAAATTGGTATATGACACTTGATTTTCATTGTCTTTTTGTATTATCTAGTAATGATGATGATGCTAGAACTATGAAGGAAAAAATTAAGTCAATGGAGAGTAAGTCCTGGAGCAAAGTAATGGATGAAGATAGCGATTTCAGAGAAGAACAAGGTTTGGGTATTTGAGGCCTAGATGTCAAGCCCAATGAGGAATCCAATTAGAGAGATTCAATTAGGTTATAAGAGTAAAATATTTGAGTTATGACAGATATTCAAGGATATGAAACAAAAATAGAAAACATACAACTAGAATTGTAATAGCAAGATTATACTATGCTAAGTTTTGTAAGTTATCTCTAGGGATAGATTTGCAATCTATCTCCTTACTTGTTATCTTCAATGTTTACCATCCTATAAAGAATGGCTATTTACACATTTATACAAAGGCAAAGGAGTATGACACCTAAAAAGGGATGATAGTTTATATTCCCATTGCAACTACTTGAAACTACCAGGATAGGTCAAGTCATGCAATGACACTAACATGGAGTTACGACTTGCAGTTTGGAACTTAAGTGATGACTAGGATGAGAATCCTACAACTAAACCACAAAGGATGTTGTGCAACACTCAAAATTTGCAGCCTTATTTAGTAACCCAAATCCTCATTAATTAGTCACCCCTCCTTAAAGAGCAATAGTCCCCATCGCAAGCGTGGCAGAAGATGTGGGTACAAATTTGCAACTTGAGCTTTAGTAAGCCATTTTCCTAAGGAATAAACTTGACTTGCTTTGATGATCGGGAAGAGAGGGATGTCTTGTTTTCTTGTTTATTTAACCATAGCATTAATGATTTCATCCAATTGTACCAAAATATTGCATACTAGATTGATCTTTGTTTGTTGAAGGTCTCTACAAGATCTTTAGAATCCAATAAAGGAAAAAAGTATGGATGCAACAAGTCTTTGGAAAACTAGATGCACCCAAAGGTAGGCACGAAGATTGAGGTCAAATGCATTTATCTCCTACTTCCTTGGCGATGTCGTAAGCCCATACTAATGTTGATGAAGCGTGTGGTATGGTATTGTTAGCCTTTCCTTCTACAAGTGTTGTGTTGGTACCATATGAAAGTTGATGTTTTTACTACTAAGTGTTAATATTTTCCAGATTTACCTAGGAATGTTCAAGCTATAGAGATCTTTCAAGACTAAGCACAGGATATAAAGAAATGATTAAGAGCAAGGAGAGATAGTACCCGGATTGTAGTTCTGAAATGATCTTCAGATCAGTCCCTTCTAAGTCTCCAAGGTGTGTGGATGTGAATGTGCTAGGTCAGCCCACCTAGGGCTTCCAAAATGTCATCAATCTGAACTTTACTTTGACCTAGGATCAGACTGTAGTCCCCATATATCTGCCTTGAGATCTGCAGTTGTATTGCTCCTCCTATGCCAGATTTCGCACCTATGGACCTGATATATATGCTGCTATTAGGGCAGAGTGAAATCTCAGTCCAAGAAGTAAAGCGCCTTTAATCAATGAAATTTGTTGCTCCTATTTTCTGCCTTAATCGATTCTTGGAAGTAGTTGATATGTTATGTTTTTGATATCTCTTCTTCCAAGAATCGACCCTCCTTTATATGAGCAAGGAGTACCTCCTCAAGAGGCCAACATGGATAAGATATTATATCCCAAGGGGGCCGACTTTGGGCCCAGCCAAATTAAGCCATAAATTATATATATAATCAATTTATTAATAAACAATGAATATTAAATATCTCATATATTTAATATTATTATTTATATATTGAAATATATGAATATTTATATGTCGAAATAATTGATGTTTTGTTCGCTCTGCCTTCTCTGCTCACCCTCACTCCTTCACTCAGTTGAGTCTCTCTTACCGACGTTTCCTCCACCACAAGAAACGTGCCTTTGATTCGATGCAGTGTCGATCCCTTTGTGGTTCTCTCCAGAGCTCCCCCAAGCTCCTCTGGCGCACTTTGTTCCCCCGCCACCCTCCTCCTTCCACCCTAGATCTCTGCTCGCTGATTTCCCACACTTCCATTCTATACGACATTCCCGACCAGCCCTCTTTCCACCTCACCCCACCGCCCTCTTGCCATCTCTTCACATTCTCCAACACTTGCAAGGTGATTAGGTTGATGAGTACTAGCAGGACAACAGATGAGGAAGGGTTCCAAGCGGAACTCTTCGAACTTGGTATCGGAGCTCTGGGTTCTTTTCTCTCTATGCTCTTCAACAGAGTGGTTTGCACTGGGTTTCCACACTCTTGGTCTCGACACATCATTTATCCGATTCATAAGACCGGTGCGGTCTCCGACCCCAGGAACTACAGAACCATCATGGTTGGGCACACTTTTGCCAAACTCTATGCTACAGTACTGAACACTATCTTATCCAGAGAGCTCGACCGTCACCAGTGCCGTGCGAAGGGGCAAGCGGGCTTTTGGACTGATTTTCAAACCATGGATCACATCTTGACACTACGGACCATTATCGAGGAGGCCCGTTACCGCTCGGCGAAGGTTTACTATTGCTTTGTGGATTTCTGCAAGGCTTTTGACTCTATTCCTCGGGTGGCCCTTTTCCAAAGACTCAGAGACATTGGGATCTCTGAGATTCTCCTGACTGCTATTATGAGACTTTATGAGTGTGTGGTGGGCAGATTTAGGACTCCACAGGGGTTCTCCGAGCCAATTCAAAGTACCATCGGGGTGAAGCAGGGCTGCCCTCTCTCTCCTACGCTTTTTGGCATCTACATTAACAAGCTCGAGGCTTTCCTTTGGGATATCTCGCTCCCTGACGATGGCTGCTATCTGCATCAGGTGTTGATCTCCATTCTCTTATTTGCCGACGATGTGGTCCTCCTGGCCTCCTCCCCCGAGGGTTTACAGAGACTCCTCGATGGTTTAGCTTCCTTTTGTGATCTTCGGCAACCGGTTGTGAACCTGGGCAAGACCCGGGTGATGGTCTTCAATTGTTTGAAGACTTCTCATCTACATTTCTATTTTCAGGGCTCGGAGATTGAGATCTCTTCCTCCTACACTTACCTTGGTGTTAAGTTCTCTGGTCCTCGTTTCAGCTTGAGACCTGCTATGCAGCCTCGGATCAACAAGGGGTTGGGCTCCTTGGCTCTGCTTGAGAGACAGTGCTTCAGACATCACTTTCAGGACATCAGGTCCAAGTTGGCCCTCCTTGACTCTTTAGTCAGACCGACTATGCTATATGGCTCTGTTGTGTGGGGGCCCTCTCTTCTTGAGTCGGATTAGACCTCTATTGAGAGAGTGCAGATCCTCCTTCGGTGCCTCATCGGATGTCATCGCTCTACTCATAGTTTTATCCTTGTTGAGTTTGGTGCTCACCCTTTTAGACTTGCAACCATTTTCGACCTGGTCTGGTTCCTTCACCGTCTCCGGGGATTTGCTGATTCTGCTATCGGTCGACAGAGATACCCTTATCTTGCTTATTGCTCTTCTTTGGCCCTTGCTAGTGCCAATCCCTCGGGTAGAGCTCGTTGTTGGTACGCTTAGGCCACTGCCTACTAGGTTCCATGGGGATCTCGATTGACCATCTACCCCCGTTTCAATTCTCCTTGGATGCTCCCACCCACCTCCTCCCCTCTCAACATGAGCTGAATGACCACGTCAGACTTGACATCTACAGGCAGTATATCATCACGACCTGGTGCAACTCTCCTGGAGGGTTTCGTCCCAGGATGGCCTTCTATGTCGAGCACTGTATGGAGATTCTAGACGGGGTCATTGTGCGCCCTTCTTATCTGGCCCACCGTTGGAGTCACGCTCCCCGTATTTCCTTGGGGTCCTTCAGAGTCGGATCTCACTGGCTCCACATCCAGACAAATCACCACATTGATAGGGTTGACCGGATCTGTCGCCTTTGCACCTTGTTGGAGTCCGAGTCCGAGGCACATTTCATTTTCCAGTGTCCCATTTACTATGAGATCAGAGGGAGATTTTACTGCCTGTTCAGAGAGTGTAGTTCCCTTGCCTCCTTCAAATACACCGACCAGCGGTACCTTGCTCTTTATCTTCAGGAGATCACACGGCTTCGGGATTCCACCCTCCAGCTTTTGTTTCCATCCAGCCAGAGATCTGATCATCGCATCACATCCTTTTTCACTCCAACGTCTCCTGCCCACGGCACAAAGCACCCTCTCGGTCCTCCTTCTGGGCACACCAAGTTTGTGAGACCCCATAGAGACCACAAGGGTCACACTCGGCAGCAGCACTCCACCTCCAGAGTTATTCAGGGATAGTCTAGGCCTCCCTCTAGTCTCAGATCGTATCCTTCGGTGCTTGATTACTTCTCACCTGGAAAGAGCCTTTAGGCGCTCTTCCAGGTTCTTCTGTTCTCTTCTTTCTTGTTGTTGTTCTTTCCTCGGACACCGTTTGGTGCTCCTATTGTTGGTTGTTTTGCTCTGTATGTTTCCAGTGCCTTAGACCCTTTTGGCAGTCTCTTGTTGGACATTAATAATTTATCTTATCTTATCTTATCTATCCAATGCAAGAGATATTTGCCGACAAGGCCACAATATCAACACTCAGTGTCCATTTTTGTCATCATTTTTAATAGTAAGTCAAGGCTAGTGATAGTGTTCTGCAATCAGCTTGCAATTGTCCTAGTTTTTTCTATTAAACCTTTTTGTAGGGAAGGATGATCAGCTCAATTTGATAGGGAGTAAAAAATGAAGTTGTTCGAGAACAAAGAAGCAGAAAATGATGAAGACAATAAAGTAGATAGCAGACAAAAGAGAAAAGAAGTAAAACCAAGATATAAATGAAGAAAATTCAAAAGTTTGTCTGGCATACAAGTGAAGACAATTGTGGAGTAAAATTTGGAATAAAATAGTAAAGAAACTTGGCAAATACTTGATAATTTGTACTCAACACTCAAGAGAAGCAAAATCCAATCAGGTATACTCTCTTCAAAGCAAAAGTATTCAGAAGTTCTACCATACAACCAGTGAAAATATGGCAAAATCATGGTGAAACCATGCCTAAGGCTTGAAAGAAAGTCTAGGTCAAGATAACATGCAATTTGGAGGTGGTAATGCCATTGATATTTTCCGCCAAGCAAGTTTAAATTGTCTTAGGAAAAGCATGCCTAAGGGAGAGAAGAAGAAAGTAAACTTTGGGCATTATTTAGTCATGGTAATGCCAAGATAAATCTTCACCTAGTTTCAACAAGCAACAACATACTGAAACTCTGCCTAAGAGTAAACAAGGTTTAAAACTAACATTGTGTTGGTACCCCTACACAAATCCATTTTCAGGTCTCTTTTTGTCAAATAGTTAATAATAAATCCTCAATCAAGTCAATTGTTGTTTTCCTAATCAATCTACAAAGATTATCCTGAACTTAGACCATTCAACTAACAACTTTGCAAGGAAAAATATGATCACAACAGAGCAACAAGTGATGGAAACAACAAATAAGGCCAGGAAAGATTCAAGAAAAATACAACGATTCTTTCATCCATGCCTAAGGAGAAGTTGTGAGGAAAGTTTCAGTCAACAAGATCATAAGGAAATTATTTAGAGGAACATGATACGTTATTTGAAGACTAAGAAAAGATTTGTGCAGTTCAATGATGGCAAAACTGAGAAACAGTTTTACCTAACATCCAAAAATGACAACTTGCTTCTAGAAGTACACCTAGGCAAAGGAGGGTAAAATTCCATCTAAATAATATGATGAAATGATCCAAGTACTACTTCAAGAGGTGGAGCTAGTGTATAAACATGACAAGAAAGTGACAAAGATGTCATAAAAGTGCACCAAGGAAGAAAAGGGAAATCACCATGGTTTGAAAATAGGTTTGTAGTGGTAATGTCACCTCGAACTTCTCCCCAATGTTCAAGAAGGTGGCTAAACCAAGGCAAAATTCTGCCTGAGTAACTTCATATTGGCAAATGCAAGATGAAACTCCATAGTTTTGCAGAATTTTGCAGCACATGGCAAACATTTCTCAATACTGTGCAACAATGATATACTTGGGGTGAAGATCAATTTTGATGTTGCAAAGTAGGATTTATCCAGGCACTATTTTGCCATTTTGAAGTCTCAAGACAGCCTATGTTTGCCAAGGAACAACTTTTGAATCCAATTTCCATTTTGTGAAAATGGTAGTCAACTTCTATGTTTTGGGAGTCTCCTAGCTTGATTGCTGACGTTTTCATAAGCCCCAGGGAAGCAGACACTATATTTTGAGATTTGGCTCATTGTTGTGGTTTAGAAAAATTACAAATGTCATCACATACATATGCATATTTACATAGATGTCAAGCATGTACTAGCGTATTATAATATGTTTGTATAATTTTTGAAGGCCAAAAGTTAAGTTGGATTTTGAAAAACATATTTTATGTGTATTGAATCTAAGTGGTACCATAAGGACTCTAACAAAGGTATTAGAAACTGATTGTATTTCAAGAAAACAGAATATAACAAAGTAGTACATTGAAAATTCCTACCTTGCAATTTTTATTTTGGTTTAAAATAAATATCTAAGCACAATAATCTGTTAATGAGACAGATAGGAATAAAATAAAAACCTGCACTTCAGATTTTCGTAACGTCTTAATCATGAACCTATCATCCTGAGAAAGGTAAAAGACACTTCCACTCTTTCCTGGCGAAGAGAGCTCTCTTAATGCAGCACTTCCACAGATGGACATCATATAGTCAGCAGCATCAATCTTGAACATCTCTCTCAAATTCCTGAAAGAATTCATTCAACACTTGATAACTTTTCTTTAACAACTAAAAGAACATTGCACCACCTTTGCAGTAGCACCTTCTCCCCATTACCCCATCCACAAGAAGAGAAAAGCGATCAAAACGATACTTTGCACAATTACCAAAGATTATAGAAAACAATAATTTCAATCATGCCTTTCAAGAAGCAAAATACCAAGTAGGCTTGAAATTTAATGTCTCCAAAACAAATATAGCCAAGATCCAGAACAAAAGATTACAGTACACTCCAATATTTTAAAGATGATTGTAAACATAAATCATTATACCAACACTATCAGCTTTGACTTGCAGAACCCTAAAAGTTCAATGTTTTCATAATCAAATAAACATTTAAAACTATTTCAGATATCTAATATTCCAGAATGTAAGAATTTGATAAGAAGTGAAAAAGTCAGAGGCAATTGTAAGGTAGGTATTATGTGTCCATGCATTTGGCACTCATGCAGACCAACCAAAACATTTGTAAACCAGCTAGAACCATCTAATCATTTTAACCTCAGTGGATAATATGACTTCATAGAAGTTGTCATTTAAACCAATTCTTTCAAAGACTAAGGAGCATGAGTTCCAGCTATAAAAGAGAAGAAACCAGAGATGGAAAACTTTCTCTGCTACTGATAAGATCAAAAAGTACACAGCTTTCTCCTCTAAATAGTGGTTCCTTTTCCCCAATTAAATCTCATAGGGCTCATGAGTTCCATTGGCCTATTTTACTCATTTAGGGGCATTCATATAACTTACTTATTCTTACTTCTTCCTTAGGTTAGCATGTTAAGGAATGTAGCTTCGTTCAGATAAAATCATTGTTATTTAATTATGAAGTATATATCGATATATATGTAATAATAATAATATGTATTATAATTACTATATATATATCCATATAATTAATATAAGTGGATTATTATCATATTGTGAGATATATATATATATATATATATATATATATATATATATATATATATATATATATATATATATAATTTATATTATTTATATATTAATATACATATATATTTAAATAATTAATAAAGATTAATGAATGGACATGTCCCTTTAAAGGACATGTCTCTTCTTATCATTGTCTTGTATAAATACAAAGAGATCAATGCATTTGGAAAATATAGACAATACAACAATACCATTACATTTGCAATCAATCTCTAAACTTAACATGGTATCAAAGCCAAGTTGATTCCTGCCTGTCGAGAAAAGTTTAGAGATCTGCTAGCATTCCTAGAGAAAATTTGAGAGGAAGCCTTAGAAGAACTGGTTAAGCAAAGACTATTCTGAAAAGAGCCATTGTGACTGTAAATTGTCACAGGGAAAATCACCGCTAACAGTGTTTGTATGAGATTATTGTCATCTAACACCACAACATTTCATGGCGACGTGGAAGGGTCGGGTCTGAAGGATGACGTGGGAAGTCACAGCAAAGAGACAAATACTACCAGACAATCATAAGTTGGTAGTTGCGTATTTGTACACACGTCAACCCGCAGTAATAGTCGCGCATGTATGGGCTGTGTAAAGTGTATAACGGAAGGGGGGATGAAACTTAGAAGGTGACGCCTTGTCTCGTAGTGGTCACGGTGGCAAAAGAACCTAGTAGACACGTAACACAGGTGCACGGATAATGCACGATATAGACTTTAGTGAAGCATACACTCAGTCAGCAGTGGCGTGGCAAGGAAGCGAATACTTGGATTTATACAGTGGATTCAACGCAATGATTGGGTACTCTTAGCATCTAAATTAGCAAAGACTTGTACCCTCAGCGGTCAATGGAAATGGAGGTCATCATTCGCCAATATACAAAGGAGGACGACTTCCCTTAAAGTATTTAACCTGACGCTAGAAGTTCTTAAGGGGAAACACATTATTAGTTATTTGAGTGGTATTTTGAGCATACAGGGGTGGAAATTTGGTGTTGGCTCATATTTAGATAGTTCCAATAAATACAACCAGACAATTCTAAGCATTCAATGCAAATATTATGTGATATATATTGGGGATCATAAAACATATTAGCCTGCTGTGAAAATGGAAAGGAAAGCATTGTGAGAATCTGATCTTCATTCCAAAAGATTAGCAAATGAATTGGGCTCACCTTACGGAAGGAGATAATTGAAACTAAAAGCTTTAGGAGGAAAGCATAAAGACATTTTCATTCAGAGGGAGTCTGAGAATTTAAAAGGAGGTCAAGAGGTTGATGAACTTGAGCTTCAGAGGGAGAAGATAAATGATATGGTTTAGTCAACTTTTGATAATCTCGGTCATTTTGTGATTGAGAGGGAGTTCACTAATGAAGGTGAAACACCTTTGAGGTAAACTTGATATAATTGATTATTATACTAATGGAATTATTTAATGCTATATGGGCCCTGTGTATATCATCTGGAGGTGACAACTTCCTATGATCATCACTTGTATTTTTGATGTTATTGGAAGGTGACGATCTTACAATAACTTTCTCTTATCATGATAGACCATGTGATGGCTGAAACAGATCATGATAGAGGTATTCTTGAAATAGATCGTGATAGACCATGTGATGGCTGAAATAGATCATGATAGAGGTATTCTTGAAATAGATCATGATAGACCATGCGATGGCTAAAACAGATCATGATAGAGGAATTCTTGAAACAGATCATGATAAAGAATTCTTGCGTGGTGGATTAATTTCATACTGTGATAGTCATCATGAGGATGCTGAAACAGATCACAGTTATTAAATGTGATAGGCAACATGTGAGGTTGAAATCACAGTTACTGAAGGTGATATACATCCTATGATGTTGAAACAGATCACCATTTCTCATATTGTGATAGACATCATGTGATGTTGAATCAGATCACAATTATTGATATTATTGAGTTAATGTAAAACATATATTGATTTTATCTTCTCTAACTAAGAGGTGTTGATGTGAGTTTTGTACCACTACATAACATATAGCAATTGAAATACTTGATACAGCGTATCAAACACTCAACCCTCTCTTGAAAAAGTATATAAGAATACTCCAAGGTTCCTTACACCTGTGGATACTAACTCAGTTAAAATGATGTGATTTGCTGGTAATCACTTGGCGGCCTTACGTATGTTTATCTGGAAATATCTCAACTTCTACTATGATGGTGATAAGACTTCTAACTTTTGCAACCTTTTCAAATGATCTCTCAATTTATATCACTTTCAACTTTGCTCTTTCCAAACTCTCAAACTTCACTTTCCAACTTCTAATTCTCAACTTCAACTACTAAGTTACTGATTACCTCTACTCCTAAGGATGGAAAGATTGGCAAATGGACGGGGATCAACCTAATGAAGACATACCAGCGGTGCTACCTCCACAGGTGCAATGATTCTAAGGAAAGAAGACTAGATTACCACACAAGGCTCCTTGACAAGCCGCCAAGATGCTAGTGGCCTAGTATAGGATCCCTATCAAACATCTACCAATATCACCATGCAATTAACCATCTATCATTACTCTTCCTTTAACACTTGCTTGAAAATAAAATCTACTTTAACAACTCAATTGAAATGAAATCTATCTCTAACAATTGGAAGTAGAAACCATGCAATAACACCAAGTGTTCTTAATCACCATGCAAGACACAACAATGATAAGAGAAGCAATTTTGGTATTATATTAGCAACAATTTTCTTCAACCCTTTACAAATGAGAGTACATGGCCTTATATAGAGGCTTGAAATTACAATGAATGGCCAAGATTAAGAGGCAAAACCAACGATCCAGATTGAATCCTAGAAACCCTAATTAGGGTTACCACCCCACAGGCCAATGAAAAGATGCCACCTCATCAATGGACCAATGAGAAAAAGAATAGTGGTAACCAATGAGAAGGCACCAAAAAATGGTAGCCAATCTGAAACTGACACCTACCCTACCCAAGAAGAAAGGGGAAAATGCCACATGGGCTTACATCAAATGGTCTTCTAATATAACTTTACCCTTTTCTTTCATCTTTTTGGCATAAGTAATGAACTTAGCCAACATTTTATCAACTTCTTCCATAGGAGGGCAAGGTGAATGCCTCATCTTGAGCTCAGCTGTGGTGACCATGTCCTTTGCTGCTTGTAGTACCTGCTCATTCTCCTTCTCATCATCCTTTGCAAATTGAACTAAGGCCTTGAGAGAGGCGAGGATGTCAAATCTTTTCGTTACAGGGACAATCCTTCCCAAATCATCCAACCTCGATCCAAACTCTGTCTCATTGAAATCCTCCTCTGTTATTTCTTCGAAATCTAGTGCAACTCTAGCATCATTCATTGTGTTTGAAATGAAAACCTCTATGCCTGAACTGTGTTGTGTCATTCTGTCCTGTATTTCATCCAGCGTTCCCAATCTGAACATTAAGGCCATGAACCAAGACTCGACCATTGTTTTCTCTCCTTCATTTATCACCTTGGCCTTCACCAATGTTCCTTCTGATATTCTTATAACTGCTTCCAACCTAGGGATGATATACTCACGAATTGGAAGGAAATCCCTCCATCCTACTTCAAACTCTCTGAATTTGTTCCTGATGGTTATAAATGCTCTGAAAATGGCAGTGAAAGGAAGCAGGAAATCTCGCCCTTCTTGGATGGTGTCATTGATCCACTTCTTAGCCTCTTGTTCAAAATTGTCATCACTATCTTGGGGAAGAGCTGCCCTAGGCACCTGTTGGATTGGCTGACTGGTTCCATCATAAATGCCCTTCCAATACTCATTTTCTCTTCTTAATTTAGCATTTGCAACATTTGCCCTTGCCAGCTTCTCAAAGACCGAAGTTACACTCTCTTGAAGCTCTTCACACTCTATCTCATCTGTCGCTGTTCCCAAGTCATGCTCTTGAAAATCATAGTCTTGAATTAAAATTTCTTCCATTGTCTTGGTGACCTTTGGTATGGCAATTTGAACTTTTCGGTGACCACCATCCCTGATTACCCTCGCTACTGTCTCTGCTTGCCTATGTCTAGCATTATCCTCCCCTTCAGCATCCCTTTGAATTTCTTCAATTGCTTGGATGGGTGGCTCTGGAATAATCGGCTGGAGCAGCTTCAACATCCAAGCGGGCCCAGTGAAAACTCCCACTGCCGGATTTGGCTGAACTAGCCCTACATACTCATCATCGGGTGCCCGAACTTCGTTTTGTACTGCTTCACCCTCAATATCAACTTGCATATCTTCTTCATCACTAGAGACTGCCACATCCTCGCTTACTTGATTTTCTGATAGAGGAGAATATCCACTACTGCTATCTTCACTACTTGACTCTGAACTTGAGCTCACTTCAACTGCTGCACTTTGTCTACTGACTCCATGCTCTTGTCCTCTATCTTCATATATACTTTCTCTAGATGGTTCTTTGTTCTGTTTCTTTGCCGGTGGCCTTGGATCTTCCTTACCCTTCTCAACTTCTATATCTTTCCTCTTGCCCTTACTGGCTTGCTGTTGCTACTGTGGTTGCCGTCGGCCACTGCCCTCACCCTGCTGGCTAACCGATTCTGCTTGGACCTCCACTGGCCTCATTTTCTCATAAGTGAGGCGTACCCTTGACCTTTGCAACTGACTTAACTTCTTGTTATACCACTCCTGAGTGTGCAGTTCAACTATCTTATTAATTGCCTCTAAGGATGGATCCTGCTGATCATTCCAATTGACGGGATCTAACTCTGTTCCTTCTACTGTGTGGTAGTCTTCTCTTAGCACATCTTCGTCTTCTTCCATCTGGTCTGGGATCATAAGGTCTTTCCATTTTATGGTTCTCATCAGGCTTAGCGATAGTCTTGAGAAAGCTAGCTTCCTCACATGAAAGTCATCTTGTGCATTAGCCCAAAAATCCTCTATCGTAGGCACATGCCTAAATGTTCCTCCTTGAGCGGACTTGATTAGACCATGAGGATCGAACCCTTGTCTTGCTTTATACCAAGCCAGGTGATATTGCTCTAACTCCTTTTCAACGGACGCAAAGGCAACATGGTTGGGACAACTGTCATTGCCTATCACAAGTGAGAGGGTAACCCCTGCCTCACCTCTCTGTTTCATCATTTTGTCATATTGCTCAAGCTGTCTAGCCAATTCCATCAAAACCAATCGATCGGGTGGATACCTTGGGAGCCTCTTGGGACAAGTTGTACATCCAGCCACTCTTATGTAAGTGAATCGTTCAAATTGGATGAACCAACTCCCATACTTCTTAACTTTAGCCTCTGCCTCCGGAGAAAGTCTCCGAGCAAGAGTTCCTTGCAACATCCTTACTAACTTCATGGCAAAGGCATCATAAAATATCTTGTAATCCTTGGTGTTGCGCAAATGAAGCTGTGGATAGCACTCATACACCAAGTATTGTCCAGGCCCACGGCCAACTTCTCCCCTAGCCTTAAGTCCCGGTTGTCTAAATAATCTTGCTATTAAGTAAAAAAGATATGATCCCATGTAAAACTGCTTTTGAGATAACACTGTTCTAAGCTGTAACTCTAGATTTTCACTAATTATTGCAGCCCAATCAAATTTCTTCTTTCCACTTTCTATGCCATCAATGAAATAGTACATCCAAGTTTCAAATTGCATACCTTGTGCTAAGCCCATGATTCTGTTGAGGAGGACGATGAGGTCGCCATATTCTGACTTGAAGTCGGATCTGGTAAGTTTTGAGGTCTTGGTGACTCCCTTCTTGCCTTCATGTAACCAATTCTGTTTCAGCTGAGCAAAGTATGTGTCCTGGTTGTCATAGTATAATCTGGTGGCCTGGTCAATTGATAGTGCCTCTGTGCCATTCTGCTTAGGTATGTTAAATGTATCCTCAATCAATGGACCGCTGATGTTTGCCAAAACTTTCTCTCTATCCATCATGACTGACTTGCTCTGAATGTTAAGTCTAGATGCACACTCCATGATCAAATCTGGACAAGGCAAGGTAGGAGGGAAGGCAGCTGCATGCACAACTCCGGACTTGTAGACTTTCTTTGCAATAGGAGATTGGCTGTCTCTCAACCTATCTCTCAATTGAATCATATCAAGGGCACCAATGTTGGTGTCTCCAACGTATTTCAATTTTGAGCAGAAGTTGGAATTGGGTATCATGACTTCCTTGTCTCCTATTTTAGCATTAGTTCCTTTGGGTCGCTTGCTTGCATTAGCATCAGCCATCCTAAACACTTATCACTCCCCGCCTTTTCTACAATGCTGGTGAAACTACACTTATCACTCCAATCTTCGCCTAGGGGTGGAATACTACACTTATCACTCCCCGCCGTTGCCTTAAGATGGGCTACACTTATCACTCCAAATCTTCTCCCTAAAAAAAATGCAATGCAATGATGCAAACTACACTTATCACTCCCCGCCTTTGCCTTAAAATGGACTACACTTATCACTCCAATCTTCGCCTAGGGGTGGAATACTACACTTATCACTCCCCGCCGTTACCTTAAGATGGGCTACACTTATCACTCCAAATCTTCGCCTAAGATGAAATGCAATGATGAAATGCAAGCAAGAACTTGAGGGAAAAAAGCCAATCAAGACAATCGAGTAATCAACTTAATATCCAAACACCTAACTCTACTCTTGAAATTAGTTTTCAACACCTAAACTAGCACCAATGAAATGAAAGCAATTAAAGAGAGAGGAAAAGATAGGCCACTCACCCAAGTACAACGAAGCTAGGAGTCCCTTGTCAATGCAATTAGCTAAGCTTAGCCTCCAAAACTTCCAAGTCCACAAGAGAATCTCCCCTTCCTTCAAATCACTCTCAAAATTTGATTGCTATGAATCTTCTATCAAAAAATTCTTCTATTACAAATCTGATTTGCCTCAACTCAAGCTTCTTCTCTTCATCAAACTCTCCAATTTTCGAATTTGCTTTTCGGATCTGCTTTTTCGGACTGCTTTTTCGGGCTGCTTTTTCGCTCTGCTTTTTCGGACTGCTTTTTCGCTCTGCTTTTTTGGGCTGCTTTTTCACTCTGCTTTTTCGGGCTACTTTTTCGCTCTGCTTTTTCGGGCTGCTTTTGCTGCCAAGAGAAAAGGAGAGAAGTGAATGAGATGGTGAAATGAAGTGGGGGAGAGCTCCTCTTATATACCAAATTTTGCCTCCAAAAAAAGCAAGGCCGACTTTGTAGGAGGAGGGAAAAACAAAAAAATAAAATTGCCAAATTAAACATGAATTAAATGAAATAAATTGCTCAGCCCTAGGGGATTTTATTTTAATTTAAAATTGGGTCAACCTAGTGCAAAATTATCGGTTTAAATTAGCCAAATCCGAAATTATCATAGGCCCTAAAATTGAAATTTTGAAAAAAGGTCATTTAGGCCTCCAATATAGCTTTAAACCCTCCCCATCGTGGACCCAATAACTTGCCTTGAATTTCACACCTCCTAGGCCTTAAAATACGTTGAATTTAACACACAAAGGGGCCCAATTTAAATTTCTAAATTACAAACACTTAGCCCAAAAAATATGATTTTAATGCATTTAATCATGACAACCAAAATTAATTTTTTATTATTTTGCAACCCAAAAATCATTTTGCAATTTAATTTCCATTTGGCAATTTTATCCTTTTTTATTTTTGCAATTTATTATCTCTAATTGGCAACTTTAAATTTATTCTTTAATTTCCATTTTTCTCCACCAAAAAAATTTACAAGATTTTCCCAAAAATATCCAATTTCACAATTAAATTTTGAAAATCTCGAGTTCTTCAATTTCATCAATTTTCAAAATTCATCTAAGTCTGAAAATTTTGCAAATTTGCCCTGCCAAATATTTTTCTAACAATCGAAATAAAATATTCCTATTGAATTTCGTTTGGCCTAAAGACAAAATCAACTGTTTAGGAAAATCAATGTTTCACACAAGGTGAAAACAAGCTATACCCTCCCAAGCACTTCAAAAATATCCCAGGTGTAAAATTTTCATTTCAAAACCTCTGGATCGCCCAAAAATTCACTAAGGCACCCAAATACCCGGATCTAGAAAAATTGTCAAGGCTTGCTCAAAAAAAATGGGGGTCCCCAAATTCTTTGGGGCGATGGTGTGAAAACCTCACAACAAGAGGGAGTGTTAAGGAATGTAGCTTCGTTCAGATAAAATCATTGTTATTTAATTATCAAGTATATATCAATATATATGTAATAATAATAATGTATTATAATTACTATATATATATATCCATATAATTAATATAAGTGGATTATTATCATATTGTGAGATATATATATATATATTAATATATATATAATTGATATTATTTATATATTAATATACATATATATTTAAATAATTAATAAAGATTAATGAATGGACATGTCCCTTTAAAGGACATGTCTCTTCTTATCATTGTCTGTCATGTCCCCTCTTTAGTGACGTCATTTTTCAGTGGATTTGCCTATCATGGACTCTTGTAGGCAGATGGTTTTGGTGAGAGTCATTCTGATGATTATTTGGGGATTGGATGGTCTTATTTGCTCTTGGAGAGATGGTGTTTATCATATTTTTATTATAATGTGTTATGTGGGGCCAAAATGTTATAATTTTGAGTTGAGTTGCACTTTTTATTTTATAAAGTTACTTTTTATATAAAAGTGCATTATAAAAGAATTTTATAAGAATATTTTATGGATACTTCTAAAAGTTCTAGTGGCTTCTTAGAAAAGTAAATAAATAGAGTGCTTGGCCTCTCATTTGGACATTCTATGACTTGAGTTTACACTACTTTTCTCTTTGAGCATTTGTGGCGCCATCTTGGTCTACAGATTGTCATTTGATCTTTAGGAACGGAGGAGGTGAAATATCTTTTGAAGGGTTGCACTTTGGAAGTGGTATTCAGCCATTTCAAGTTGAGCTTATTTAGAGTCCTCAGACTTACCTGAGGGTTTGAGTTTGAGTTGCAAGAGAAAAAAAGCCAATCCAAAAAAGCAGATCCGAAAAAGCAAAGCGAAAAGAAGATCCGAAAAAGCAAAGCGAAAAAGTAGATCGGAAAAAGCAAAGCGAAAAAGCAGATCCGAAAAAACAGAGCGAAAAAGCAATCCGAAAAATTATTGCAGCCATCTACAATCAGGTTCCTCACTTCTCATTTGGCATTTGGCATATTTTCTGAGAAATGTATGTTTTCAGCTGAGTACAAAATATAGCTTCAACACTTTACTATTTTACATTGTACTTGTCTTTGTTTGCCATTTGGCATTATTGGTATCAAAGGAAGGCTAGGATTTTGCAAGTCAAAGGGCATTGTAATTTTCAGTCTATCTATATTGCAAACCTAGGGTTCGATGATCATATTATTGGCTGAAATATGTATGGCATTGTTGCAAATTGTTGATATATGAATGGCATATGGTTTTGAGCAATTTCCTACATCATTGATAGTGTTTTAGATGGTATTTGGTTGCTATCTATTATTCTGAAATTTTGGGACAGCGAACTCATATATTGCAAAATAATTTTCTATCTACATTTGAGTTGCATTTTTTAGGGTTTTTTTAGTGGCCTATTGGCAAGGATCATTACAGTGGTATCAGAGCGGTTTTCTTGCCATCCTGTTGGGTAAGAGCCATCTTGTATGAGTGATTAGCACTCTGCTTTATCCAGAATGGACAGGTATAGTACAGAGTCTCAGAGGACACGATTCTGGACAGCTGATGGACAAAGTAGGAAGATCCAGAGTCAGAACAATAGAAAGGATGGTTATTTAGACATTCGAGATGAACTTAAGAAAATAAGCCATGACATGTCTGAACAGTTGGTTAAGCGCCACCGTATGATGAATGACATGCTGTCCGACCCAGCTAAGGTGGATAAGTTGACTGGATTTCTATTTGGCAGATCTTCTCACAGGGCAGATGACACAATTACCAGGAACTTGCATGAGGAGTTCGAGAAATTAGCTTGCAGCCAGGCAGAGGTTTCAGTTCCTATTCAGCCACAGGAAGAAGTGGTGAAGGGTATTTCGCTGATGGATAGTAACTGTCAACTTGATACTCAAGTTGAGACAGTTGTATACAAGTTGCCAGAGGGTGATGTCACAGGTACTCAAGATGGTTTGGTTACAACAGGCAGTGACTACAGCGTAGAGGGTTCAGATGATGATTTTGAGGATGTTGCGCACAATGGTGAGATACCTGGTAGAGATGAGCAGACATTGAGTATTCATGACTTTGCTGAGAGGGAGTACCAAGCACATTTGGATGCTTCGTCACATGAGGTTGAGGCTGGTAGTACTTCGCATGATTTGTCTAGCCAGCTGAAGGTGAGCAAAGACAATATTGTGACTTCATTATCTCATCACGACAGGATGCGGGATATGATAGAGGATCACATCCGGATGATTCAGTTACAGGGCAAACATAAGGGAGTTCAGGCAGAGTCTTCTTGTGTTGACTTACAGGCGATTAGGGAAGGGATGGGAACGATGAAGTTGAGTTATTCACATCTTCTATCAGATCGTGACCATCTTCTTAGCCTTGCCAGAGACTATTCAAATGTCTTGAGGAGGAAGGAGGAAGTTGACAGGGTTTCTCGCGAGCTTGAGGACACTCGAACTTCTTTGGTGAATACTCCATTGGCATTACAGGACTTGGAGAGACATGGGGATGAGCATGGCGTGGAGTTGAGTTTAGTTTCATCTTCCACACCTGATACTCAGCTTTCTGCGGCAGGCAGATCACATGTGGTCGTTGATAATGTTGTGAGTTCATTTGGCATTCACATCCAGGATACAGGGACAATGTCAGACAGGTATGTGGAGTTAGTTGGTATTAGTCATATTACTCAGGTGAGGAGTTTGCTTGAGTTACCAGCTGATTCTAGTTTACGGATATGGACTCGAGATTGTTATATTGGCGTTTGGGATTCAGTTGACTGGAGATCTTTATCACTTTTTGGTAGCAGTGATTGTTTGGGTGCTATCATGGATTTGATTAGCAGATTGCATGGTGTTGTCCTTTCTTGTGCCAACAATTTGTCCGATGTCGGTATTAGTTTTTATACACCGGTGTTGGGCTTTGTTCATATTTCCTGTCGACCATTCTTGCTGGAATGTGTTGATGATCTTTCATATTTGGCAGTGTTTACAGATGAGTCCCAAGATCGTATTGGCATTGATGACATCCAGGAGGATGCAATGGGCAGTTTTGAGGACTTAGTTTCCTCGGCAGTTTCTTTTGGTACAGAGGAGTTGGACAACGGTGCTACAGTTTTTGATACTCCGTATGTTGATATGAGCTTTGGAGTTGATTCGCAGGATATGGATGGTAGTACTCCAGAGACCAGTGACTTTGAGGATACTCCTTTGGACAGTGCATCAGGGGAGGATTGTAGGAGATAGTCTAGCCAGCGCCATCATGTGTCCAGTCAGCTGAGAGTTAGTGAGCGAGACATTGCTATCGCTTGCCAGCATTTCGATGCTGCTCGTCAGTTGTTAGCAGTTTATGGATGGGGTTCTCCTACTAGTGATGAGCAGGGAGGCAGTTATCTTTCCTTGACAGAGATCCACTCTTTATGGGAGATTATACGGATTCTGAGACAGAATTATAGGCAGTTGGTAGCCGACAGAGATTATCTTATGGGGTGGGACAGTACGGTATACGATGCATTATTGGCCAAGGAAGATGAGGTGAGTGAGCTTACTGAGTAGCTCGAGGTGACTTCTGAGATTCTTGAGAGTACACAGTTGGCTTTCGAGGAGTCACAGTTTCATTTGGCTGAGGTGACCATGGAGTTAGAGCGACTGCAGTCTTTACCAAATTCTGTACAGTCACAGGTTGTGGTGTCTCGTGATCCGAGGATGTCCATGGTCGAGATTGTCAGAGACAGTGGAGATGGGGATGCATCCATCCTCGATACTAGCATTGGCATATCGGGTTCGTTTCCACTAGAGTCAGGTTCAATTGAGTTGGGTGCTGCAGCAGATTGTTGTGGTATGCCTGACATGGTGGTGGTCTCTACTACTGATGGCATGGAGACTGGTGATGTTGTATCAGAGATCATGTGTGATGTTGGTGAGCCGGCAGTTGACATGGTTCCTGCTAGTGATACTACTCCCTTGGCGGTGTCTTCGGAGGTAGTAGGCAGTTCCAGCTTGGTTAGTGATCAGTTGCAGTTAGTTTCATCTGGATTGCAGTCTGAGTCACTGATTGAGATTGGCACATCTTATCAGCATTACACTGTGAGGTATGCTCACCAGTTTACCTTTGATGACCATGTTGATGATATGATGATACGTAGATGTACTTTGGTCCTTAGTGCTTGTCATCATTTATGGGATGGTTTGATGCCACAGGATGAGAGTTGTGATGGGCATGATATGGCGATAGGTTATGCGGTTGATAGCTTGATAATACATGACTTAGAGCAGGAGTTTGGGAGTGATGCTTCAGCGGTTGTTGTTATTGATTCTACTCCTTTGGCTATGACATCTCCTGACTTAGCTGGTGATCAGCCGCAGTGGGTTGTATCACCTGTGCATGGTGAGCTGTTGACTGTGGTTGGTTCTTTTTATCAGCATTATACTGCAGGGTATGTACATCAGTTTGCTTTTGATCCTTGTGTTGAGGAGTTGATGGCAGGCAGATGTGGTTTGGGTTCTATTTCTTGCTGTTTATCTCGTGATGTCTTTTCGCCATCAGCGGTGCATGGGAGTTATGGTTATGAGACAGTGGTCAGTGATCTACAGAGTTGTGTTGACTACAGGAGTTGTACAGTGTGGATTCTCCATACTTGGTACAGTTCCATTCGGGAGTGTTCACCATTGTTGCAGAGTTGGATTGTACATTCTGCATAGACCAATGGGATGCATTGATGGTATTTACTGTGTTGGCAGTTTGAGTTGTCCACTTTACTTGGGTTCTGATGTTCTGAGAGTTTGTGTCTCGTGGGTTCCTGACTGTGGCAATTGTGATTTTGGAGTTTGGTTGAGCTGTATTTGTCAGTTTGATTATGGATTCCTCTTGGTTGTATTGCAGAGGATATAGCAGGAGCCTGTGTTGATTGACAACAGTACAGTTCATGACTACATTTGGGATCCAGGTGGATTGATTGGCACCAGTTACCACCCGCAGACTGATGGGCAGACTGAGATAGTAAATAAGTGGGTGGAAGGCTACTTGAGGAACTATGTGGCAAGGCAGCAGAAGGCATGGGTTAGGTGGATTTATCTATGTGAGTATTGCTACAATACCACATACCACATGTCTATTCAGATGACTCCTTTCAGGGCACTATATGGTTGAGGCACCGAGTTTTCTGAATTTACTTATGAGTGATGTTAGAGTTCCTCATGCTAGAGATTTGCTTCAAGAGAGCAAGGACATTGTTGATGCTCTCAAAGATAATATTGCCAGGGCACAGAATCAGCATAAGCAGTATGCAAATCAGAAGCGGACAAAGAGGAGTTTTGAGGTTGGTGATATGGTTTATCTCATGTTGCAGTCCTATAGACAGTCTACTCTTGGGAAGAGTGGGTCGAAGAAGCTTAAGCCTAGGTACTATAGTCTTTTCAGGATTATCAGGCGTATTGGAGAGATGGCATATGAGCTTGAGCTTCCAACAGATAACAGGGTACACAATGTTTTCCATGTGTCACGCCTCAAGAAGGCGTTGGGTCAGCATGTTGTGCCTTCAGCAGTTCTTCCTCCATTGGATGATGAGGGGAAGTTGGTTCTTGTTCCCGAGTACATCATTGACAGCAGAGAGAGGCAGCTCCCCAGGAGGACCATCAGGGAGTATTTGGTGAAGTGGAGAAATTTGCCTGAGGAGGATGCCACATGGGAGGGAGAAGATATTTTGCAGCACCCAGCTTTGAGATTGCTTGAGGGCAAGCAATTTCAGGAGGGGTGGACTATCATGTCCCCTCTTTAGTGACATGTCATTTTTCAGTGGATTTGCCTATCATGGACTCTCGTAGGCCTATCATGGACTCTCGTAGGCAGATGGTTTTGGTGAGAGAGTCATTCTGATGATTATTTGGGGATTGGATGGTCTTATTTGCTCTTGGAGAGATGGTGTTCATCATATTTTTATTATAATGTGTTATGTGGGGCCAAAATGTTATAATTTTGAGTTGAGTTGCACTTTTTATTTTATAAAGTTACTTTTTATATAAAAGTGCATTATAAAAGGATTTTATAAGAATATTTTATGGATACTTCTAGAAGTTCTAGTGGCTTCTTAGAAAAGTAAATAAATAGAGTGCTTGGCCTCTCATTTGGACATTCCATGACTTGAGTTTACACTACTTTTCTCTTTGAGCATTTGTGGCACCATCTTGGTCTACAGATTGTCATTTGATCTTTAGGAACAGAGTTTCTTAAGGATTTGCATAATTGAGGAGGTGAAATATCTTTTGAAGGGTTGCACTTTGGAAGTGGTATTCAGCCATTTCAAGTTGAGCTTATTTGGAGTCCTCAGACTTACCTGAGGGTTTGAGTTTTGGTTGCAAGAAGAAAAAAGCAGTCTGAAAAAAGTAGTCCGAAAAAGCAGATCCGAAAAAGCAAAGCGAAAAAGCAGATCCGAAAAAGCAGTCCGAAAAAGCAGATCCGAAAAAGCAAAGCGAAAAAGCAGTCCGAAAAATTATTGCAGCCATCTACAATCAGGTTCCTCACTTCTCATTTGGCATTTGGCATATTTTCTGAGAAATGTATGTTTTCAACTGAGTACAAAATATAGCTTTAGCACTTTGCTATTTTACATTGTACTTGTCTTTGTTTGCCATTTGGCATTATTGGTATCAAAGGAAGGCTAGGATTTTGCAAGTGAAAGGGCATTGTAATTTTCAGTCTATCTATATTGCAAACCTAGGGTTTGATGATCATATTATTGGCTAAAATATGTATGGCATTGTTGCAAATTGTTGATATATGAATGGCATATGGTTTTGAGCAATTTCCTACATCATTGATAGTGTTTTAGATGGTATTTGGTTGCTATCTATTATTCTGAAATTTTGGGACAGCGAACTCATATATTGCAAAATAATTTTCTATCTACATTTGAGTTGCATTTTTGAGGGTTTTTTTAGTGGCCTATTGGCAAGGGTCATTACATTGTCTTGTAGAAATACAAAGAGATCGATGCATTTGGAAAATATAGACAATACAACAATACCATTACATTTGCAATCAATCTCTAAACTTAACAGGCTACACATATAGAGCCAGAATAGATGTACAGTGAAATAATGTTGATCTTCTTGAGGTTGGTGCAAAGGCAGATATGTCGCACTTTGATGTTGAAGTTAATCCACTATTGACCTGTATTAGTCGTTATATATACTCTCCTTTGTTGTCATCTTGCTTTATAATGCATAAGATGCATGATTTCAAACTAAACTTCACGTCTTAATTATTACATCAACAAAGATCATTCAGATATAAGGCAATATTGCTAATATATTTTGACAATAGCAAATTCTTTTGGTCAGGGTACCTTTGTCAAGTATTCTACTACATTAACTATAACAGTGTTCTGTGTTTCATCACTCGGTACCAAATATTATTCTGGGAGATATTGATGGTGGTCAAACACATTTAACTTAAAGGTGACCATGTAATTGCCCTGCTTGATTGACACCTTATTTCCCTGTTAGTTTTTAAATTTCTATCATAACTGATCATAAGCCAATAACATATATTTGAAAACATGTTATTTTCTGCTTGATAAATCACTTTTGACTAATTTTTCTGAAAATGCAAACTTCCAAAATTATTCAAAATAAATTCCTTAATTTTCAGTATATCTCTTGCAATCTTTTATCTTTAACCAGCTCTTGCACAATATATGCAGTGCGTCCTCAAATCCTAAAAACATCAAAGATAGAAAAAAAATCCTAAACCACAGGAGGTAGATCTCCATTCAAGGTTATTCAATTTGAGGCTTTCATTAGCATAGCCATACAACATGACAACAAAACCATTTAAACTAAGTGCTATCTCAAATCATAGTTTGCAAACTCTCTGAGTACTCTCCACGTTGCCAAGTACTCTATTTTTTGCTGGGCGAGTTTTCACAAGTTTAACTCCTGCGTTTCTATAGACATAATAATGTGGGTAAAAATGTTGACACGGGTAAAACACTGGTTAATTTTACAAATGTTGTTTTTTGCTATAAAACCGTGCATTTTCTCTTTCAAGATGTCAGTTTTTAAGTTAATACATTTTGTAATTGAATTTTACAATAAAAATATGTTTCTTTAAGAGAATTTTAATTTTTAGTACTTTCTAGGTTGCCAATTTTTGTGGAGTATTTGCCAAGTTTTTGCCGAGTTGAGAATTTTAGGCTTCCCGAGTACTCTTCGAGTATTAGTCTGCGAACTATGTCTCCAATAATTGATAAAGGAATAATAAGTCCAAAACAATCAAGATAAAATCTTAAATTAAAAATTCAAAGCGTCCTGCTTAGACAGAAAGTAGTCCACAGCACTTGATGCTTATTACTCTTTACATGAATGTCATGACAAAGATATCTTCTATGGTGCCTTCGCTTTCAGCTTTTCCATTGATTTGGATACTTCATTTTTATGTTGAATTTTTCATTGTTTGTACAACTTACACCTCAAACATAAAGTATGTGCACTATTTCTGACTAGCATTTGATATATTGTACTTTTATATCCTTAAAATTTTCTAGAAGTGTGATGTTTTGGGCATTATTTTTTGATGTCGATATCATCCAATTACTTAACCATATGTTCTGCTTATAGACATTAGCATAATGGTTTTCTTCTCATTTAGTCTAATGAATGAAACAATTTCATATTGCTCAATACCAGCATTTTAAAGCTCAAAGTTCTTAGAAATAGGTGTAGCGTAAAGCACATGAACACTTACTCTTCACATCAATGTCATTGCAAACATATCTTATACAATACCTTTGCTTTCACCTTTCAGGATAATTTGTATACATCATTTTATGTTCAATTTTTCATTTTTAAAAAAATCTCCACTTTCAACAAAACATCAATGAACTGTTTCGGAATAGCTTTTGATACATTGTATTTTTTATATCCTTTAACTCAATATCATCCAATCACATAGCTATGTTTTGTTGTTTATAAACATTAACGTAATGGGTTTCTTCTCCTTTCTTCAAATCAAAGCAACAATCTCATATTGTTCAATGACATAAAGATAATTGTTATCTTGAGGTTTTGAAAACCAAATCACCTAGAAATATAAGCAAACAGCATTTCGTAGCATCATCCAATTCTTTAAAATTACAGCTTTTAAGGCAAGCAAAATGTTCTCTTTGTGAAAGTGTGTGCTTGCATGCCATAAGTTGACTACTAAACTTTCCACACCTTTTAGTGACCAAACTTTTTTAACTGTACACATAAAATTTATGAGATCCAGAAATAAATCCATTCGAAGTCAAAAGCATCATTTAACAAAGTAAAAAGAAATCGTATTCACGTACACAACAGACCCTATCAATTCAATGAAGCTAAATGTAAAAATATATTACAGCAAACAACTACAAAAGTAACTCCCAAAGACATAACAGAATAAGAAAACAATCAGCAAAAAGCACTACTAAAAGAGAAAGATGCAACCAGACAGAGAATTAGAAACGTTGTGTAATAAAGTTCTACCCTCAAATAAGAATTTACAATTTTACTGTGTCATTCAGGCATAATCAATCTAGTTTGTATTGTCTTTTATTTGTTAATTGTTGCAATTGCTAGTGTAGCAATTAAGCAGTAAACATATTGCACAAGATGAGTGAAGCAGAAGAGAACCCAAATTTGCATTCATTCATCCTCATTAACATATGAGCCTACAGTTCATCAATCAAGGTCATGGCAAGGATGGATCAAATATTTTTTGGATTAAACAAACTTCATCTCCTTTATGATAGGTCACTGGCCAGTCTTTAATAGGCTTCATAAAGAACTATTCTGAATACTTTCATAGCCCATCCATTCACAATGAGGTGTTCTGATTCACTGTTAATTGCTAAAGATTCCTCTTGTGCACCATTACCTAGAGGCCTAGTGGCATAGTTTGTTTCCTTGTTCATTTTACACATCGTTTAAAAATTCAGACTTGGCAATTACTCAGCTGACCCAGAAAATTTAAAAACTTGAGGGGAAAAACTAGACAAATTTTTCAAACATTAAATAATACATGAATTCTTTAGATATGCTTTAAAGACATGCATATTACTGAATTTAAGGACTGTATTACTCATTTCCTTCATATATAGAAATTAGAATTCAATGCACTTAATAAACCAAAAAAAGAGTTCAAAGTTTCAATATATACAAATATAAGTTTCTCAAAAAGGGTTCCTTCAGTTGTCTGCATTTATGTTACTAGAAACAAGAAACAAAAACCACAATGGTAGCAACGTGACAAGAAATAGGATATTTAATTTTAGACATTGCATATAAGAAATGGTTCTTATAAACCTATGTTACCCCAAGTTTCCAAGACAGGGATGGAAAGCAACTAGGGGACAAGTTTTGGGGACAGCTTTCTTTGGGTCCGTTCTTGGGGATAGTGTGGAATGACAAAGGGGATGACTATATAAAAAATAAGGGAAATTCCAAATATTCATATGATAACATTGATAAAGCATTCATAATATACTTTATAGATCCTTGATACATAACATTTGTGTTGAATTTAGAGTTCACATGAGAGTCAAACAAATTCGCTAATGTCAAAACTTAAACTGTTTTCATAATCCATCGTCAATAAACGTGATTTTAAAAAATAGCATACAAGTTACAACAAAATGTCCAAAGGCTACAAGTTTCATTTTATTTCCTTCTCATTTGGGGTGAGTTGGGTTGTGAGGGCTATTGAAAGTTAGTTTTTCTTTAAAAATGTAATGTCCCCACTTTAGCAGTTGACCAAGCGTGTGTGCGTTAGCCTTGTTCTACATGGTCCCGAGGGCTAACGAAGGGTTTAAGGGGATCCTGGAGTGTTTTGGCCTAGTCATTTCCAGTTTGGGCCAAAATGAAATTGATTTACTCAGTTTCAGGCATACTTACTATTTTTAGTAAGTCAACAGGACACAGTGGAGGCCAGTTTTGGTGATTGGATTTGATACTCTTCGGTGAGAGCTTTCCGACGAGCTATCACTTGCATTATTCGGAGTCCGATTGCTAATACTTTTTAATGCCTGAAGTTTTATTAAAGTAACATTTAATTTAATTGTAAAGTATTAAAGTGTTACTTTAATATTTATTTTATGGGGATGTGTACCCAAGGGAGACATAAGGGGATATTTTAATATATGTTTTATATTGCTCATCTTTTATCCCACATTGCCCATGAGAGTTGAACCGACCCTTGGAAATAGAATAAAAGGAAGCGTTTGTGGCTTCATTAGGGAGGTTGAATATGAGAAGAAATTGGTGTGTGAGTTGCAGATCCGTTCTTGGCATTTGAGGACGTTTATCCTCTCTTGTGACATTCTAGACGTCATTCCCTTGGGGTTTGGCCTTTGGAATCCATTGTTATCAGTTTCATTATCAGGCAGTTTAGTTGCATTTCCAGCTACAGGCAGATTTGGTATTTTGCTCATATCTTCTTCACTACTTGTCCAATGCTTATGCCGCTTTGAGGGAATGATTTTATGAAGGTAGTGGAATGATTGAAGGACAAAGTACTGTAGCGGCACTGTTCATGCAGCACTATTCACGTGGCACTATTCATGCGGCACTATTCACGCGACACTATTCACACGGCACTATTCACGTGGTACTATTCACGTCACTGTAGCATCAAGTTCGAAAGCATGGGCTGGAGTATTATTTCATTAATGCTGGAGTAATTAGTGAGTTGATAAATCTGCCATGTATTTGGTTTAATTAATTCTGAAAATAACATTTTATCGGCAGCAGTTCATTGTCCACTTTGCATATTATTGTAGTTTATTTCTTGTTTATGTTGTATGATTCCTATTCCATGCACAAAACACAACAAACAAATAAATGTTTGATTTCCAGTGTTATAAGGGATTTAAAACATTAAATGGAGAAATAAAAAGTTGAATGCAAACTGTTTGACATAATTCCTTTCAGCAGTGGGTTTAGTTTTTTGGGGCATTCAGGGGTGCCCATTACAAAAAATAGGCGAAATTTCAAATATTTATATGATAACATTGATAAAGCATTCATCATATACTTTATAGATCCTTGATACATGAATGTATTTGAATAACTAGCTCCTTGATACGTGAATGTATTTGAATAATTAGACTTAAAACAGGATTTAGAACTTAGAGTTATAATATTATGCAATCTTTCTATTTCTATTTTAGTATGAAATGGAATGCCTAAAATATGAATATTTAAATGCATAGGATAAAACAAAATAACTTACAATTGCGAGTTTAGGCTATAAATTTAGTGACGTCGATTATTAATGTTTCTTGTAAATAGAGAAACTTGTTAAAATATAGCTACAATCGGATATGGTAATATATATATTAAGATCATTTGATAATTGTATATGTTGCAATGAAGTTAATATTAACAATCGGTTATGAAGGGTCATGACCCTACGTAGCATAAGCCACATATGGTCATGGATCCTCAAGACATGACTATTCTACGGATATAAATGCATATCGATGGCTGGTGAAAAGATCAATCACAATGGAAATCTATTTTAGTACAACACTCGTATATATTCTCTATAGGGCGATCTTGATTTTACAACATGGTATCAAAGCCTAACCTATAAGAGAATAAAATATATTCACAAGCAATCGGTGATAAAATGGCAGCGACCCCTGGATATTACGCAGCATCGAAGTTAGTATTATGGATTCATTCAGGGACGAAAGAAACGCAGAAGAGGAAGGGAGATACTCCAATCCCAAGCATCGATCAACTCAGCGTTTGGAACATGTGGATAGGAATGGAATGGGAGATGTTCATCTGCGGAAATATACAGACCGGAATTACTCTAGGATATTGGTCGCTACCAATGAAATTGACATTATGTTCTTCGTATTTGGGAGTAGCAGAAGATACGCAAATATAGAGACCAACAAGCTGAATATATGTGCCTGCAAATATTGGATAGATTAAATAATAATAAAATTCTAAAGTATCTGAATGGTGGCAATATAGTGTGAATCCAGCGAAGAGATTGTTAAATTTCAGTCATTGATGTTATTCTATCTTTGAGCTTGTCTCTTGTGTGCCATGTTGATATGGACTTCTCACCTTGCAAATGCACATCTGTCTGTCCTTCATGGCAGAATCCTACCGCCTTGCAAAATCCTACACCAATCCCTGTTTAGCAAATGAAACGTGTTTTTTCTCAAGGAGCTGCTTATTGGTCTTGGCTGGTGTTTCGATCTGGAACCAAAACGTTTACATGTGTGTGTGATAGTGTCGGTTACATATGTGAAATATTGTCGCCTACTGTTGAAGACAGGGCAGTTACAAATACTTGACAGTGTCGTTTCTACTTTCATTTGTGGCAGTCTGTGTTTACGAGTGGTGTGTTCATTGAAGAAGTTTTTATCAAATGACTGGTGTGCCTTGTCTTTTTGGCTTTTTCATTCTAGTGTTTTTTTTTTGGTATGAACACGTGTCTTCTAGAATCGTCGAATGTCTTCCATTTCTGAAAACGTGCCATCTTGGTTTGTCTTTTCTCTCGCCAAAAATCGATCATATGCGGGCAGTCTGTTGAGTAGTAGAAGCAGTTACAACAGGCGTGCTAAACATAGGAAAAAGGAGAACTCCTATGAGATGAGGAGTGTGTAACGGCAACAAAAAATCGGCGAACACGGGTGTTAAAAACATTTGTATTAAAAATGCACCTTTTGAGATGTAAGGAAGTACACTCGATATAGATGAAAAAACTGGTTATACAAGTGTGCTGAAAAACGAGCGGAGGAATTTCAAAAGACTTGTTTTTGCGGGGGAGTTTGCTCATGACAAAAAAACGAGGAACTCTAATCGAATAAAAAACGGAAGCTCAAAGCACTCAAAAAGAGGATGAGTCTCGATGAGAGACAGCTGTTGCATAGAAACTGAAAAGCCAGCCAATGTGAATAAGGACTAACTGGCGCAGCAACTTTTTTTGGGGCCGAGACTGGTGTAAAAATAACGGCAACACGAGAGTGATAAAAAAAACACTTCTGCAAAGAAAAAACGGTACTCAGATGATAGACGGTTAGTAGGGGGAGTGTCTACAAAGTGACATGAGTTCTTCAAGAACATTGAAAGTGTGAAAAATTGTTTTTTTTGGTAGGCTGAAAAAAACGAATGCAATACACAGTGAGTAAGCGTAGTGGAGATACAGTATCAAAAAGTAGACTATGATGTAATTAAAAAATATTTGCAAAAGCAAGGCACAGTAGAAAAGGGACTCACTGTGAGGCATTCAAAAGGGAGGTTGGTGAACTATCAAGAACTTTCTTTATGTTTCAGAAGAGGCTAGCTACATGCCGTGAAGACATACAACATTAAGTCTTTTAAAAAGGGGAAACAGAGATCGAGAAGAAGTGCAAATTTTTCTGAATTGAATCAGCTACTTTGTGGATGTTCAATTTTAGAAGAGTATGACAGACAGTGGTATGGGGGAGCTGTTTTGAGAGGAGTCTTAAAATGCGTCTATGTGCTTTGAGAGTTTGATAGACACTGGTCCTTTTTATAGTCTTTACATTTCAGTGAAGACACAGAATTTATTGGGTCTCATTCTGTTCAAATTTTCTCTAGGTAAGGTTGTAGCCTGACAAGACAGGTTGGAGCCTATTCTGAAGAATTATTATAAGAGTTGTAGCTTTTTGTAAGAAGGGGTTGTTGCCCAGCTGATTAGTAGAGCCATGGTTTTTTAACCCGTCTTGGGTTTTCCACGTGACAAAAACTTGTGTCTCCTCTCCTTGTGTGCAAGTGTGTTTTAGATTTGTTTTCTCTTCTCTAAAGATGTTAAAATACTGATTCACCCCCTCCCCCTCTCAGCATTTTTGGTTTTTCAATTGGTATCAGAGTCGGTCACTCTCTTCTCATGCTTAAAAGCTTGAGAGTTCGATCTTTGTGCCCATCATGAGTGCCTTAGAAGGTCTTGCCACGAATCGTGCAACTCTGTTTGATGGAAATTGTTGATGTTTTGTAGCTTTAGTCAGATAAACACTATGAGTCAATATTAGTGAAGATATATATATATATATATATATATATATATATATATATATATATATATATATATATATATATAAGTATATATATATATTATTATGTAAATATTAGAGAAATTAATATAATACTCAAGAGATATTATATATATATGTATGTATATATATAATCATAGTTATCATTATATTAATTACATAATATAAATGCAAGAGATTATTGCATTTGGAAAACACATACAATGAGATAGTGCTATTACATTTGCAATGATCCTAAAACCTTAACATGGTATCAGAGCCAAGTTGCCAAGTTGCGAATGTAAGAGAGTAGTTTGTTGATGGGGAATGTGTGACTATCCCAGAAAGTGCAGTTTCAGTACAAGGACCATATCTCACAAATGCACTATGACTGATTTTGTACAAGTATATGCAAAAAAAAACAAAAAACTGTAAAAGAGTGAGGTTCCTTTTTTAAAAGCCTAACCACTTGAAGGGAGATCCGATCAAATTAAATAATGAAATACTTGAAATTTATAAAAGATAAGTATTTCATGTTTTATTAATGCACATAATTTTTGAGTTTGTAATTCATGATATACTATTGGTTAGTAAAATATTGTATGCTTCTATCATTGGTATTTACGGTCGAGATAGTTTAGTGAGCTATCTGTAATCTCTCTCTAACATACCTTCAGGATAGAAGCACAAGATAATTGCATTCAAGGGAGAAAGAACTTGATGCTTGCAAACAAATTTATGATTGAGACTAGATAAAAAGGGAGTCTGACATTTCAAAACAGGTCAAGATGTTGATAAACTTGAGCTTCAGAAGGAGCAAATGGTTCAGTCAACTTGTGACAATCTTGATCATATTGATTGAGAGGGAGTTCACTATTGAAGGTGAAACACTTCTAAGGTAAACTTTGTATAATTGATTATTATACTAATGAATCATGAATATTTTTAATGGGCCTGCCCCTTATGTAAATCATGAGGAAGTGATGACTTCCAAATGATTGTCACTTGTATTTGTAAGAGTTATTGAAAGCTGACGATCTTACAATAACTTGACCTTCTATTGTGATAGACATCGTGTGATGGCTGAAACAAATCACAATAGATGATTTCTTGCATGGTGAATTCAGTTCTTTAAACAGACCATTGACCTTCTATTGTGATAGACGTCATGTGATGGCTGAAACAGATCACAATAGATGATTTACTGCATGGTGCATTCAGTTCCTTAAATAGACCATTGACCTTCTATTGTGATAGACATCGTGTGATGGCTGAAACAGATCACAATAGATGATTTCTTGCATGGTGGATTCAGTTCCTTAAACAGACCATTGAACTCTTGTTGTGATAGACATCGTGTGATGGCTGAAACAGATCACAATAGATGATACCTTACATTAAGGATACATTAACTATGAAATTTTTTCAATTATAATGAATATCATGAGACTTGATATTCTTGGTCACACCATATCTCTAATATCTTATTGAGGTGATATGTAAAATATTTGCTGAGTACCTAGTGGACATCATGAGACTTGATGTTAGTAGGCCAGTACTCTGAGTACATGGTGAATATCATGTGACTTGATATTCTATGGCTATTACTTCTAATATCATGAGATGATGGTCTTATGAATCTATGAGTTATGGTGAATATCATGCGACTTGATATTCCTAGTCAGACCATATCTCTGGTATCACCGTAAATGATATCTTCTTATCCTAATCATGTGTTTAATCTTCCCTGGCTAAGAGGGAGTGTTGATGTTTTGTAGCTTTAGTTAGATAAACACTATGAGTCAATACTAGTGAAGATATATATATATAAGTATATAAATATATTATTATGTAAATATTAGAGAAATTAATATAATACTCAAGAGATATTATATATATATATGTATGTATATATATAATCATAGTTATCATTATATTAATTACATAATCTAAATGCAAGAGATTATTGCATTTGGAAAACACATACAATGAGATAGTGCTATTACATTTGCAATGATCCTAAAACCTTAACAAAAACAACTATGTTTTTTGGAGTGTTCGCATGAAAACTTACATCATGTCTCTTGGCTGTGATGTCTATCTCAGTCTTGTAAATGGTTACACTATTCCTTCTACCCCTCCTGCAGATGCTGATGGTAAAAGGGAATTTGAGAATAATGCAAAGGCCATGAATGTCATTTTGTGTGGTCTAACTGAGGCTGAATTTGTAAAGATCATGCACTGTGCTACCGCAAAAGATGTTTGGGATAAATTGCATAACGCATATAATGGTGATGACAAAGTTAGAAAGGCTAAAGTTCAAACCCACCAGGCTGGCTTTGAAGGTCTTTGTATGAAGGAGAGTGAAAACATTGCTGCCTACTTTCTTCGTGTTGATGAGGTTGTCAATGTTCTAAAAGGTCTGGAAGAAAATGTTGAAGAGAAAACTGTGGTTCAAAAAATTCTTCGTTCTCTTCCCATGAGGCTTGATGCTAAAGTCTCTGTTGTTGAAGAAATGTCAGATTTGGACACTCTAACGGTTGATAAATTGCATGGTATCTTGGCTGCCTATGAGATGAGGACTACAGTTGAAGGGTCCTCCAAAACTGAATCTAAATTCAAGGTTTCTAAAAGAAGCAAGGACAAAGAAGATAATCATAGTGATGGCTCAGATGAGGACTCCAACGAAGAAATCGCTTACCTTATTAGAAAGCTGAAAAAGGGCCTTCACAAAAGTAAAGGCAAATCTGGTTTGAAATGCTACAACTGTGGAAAACTTGGTCACTTTGCCTCCAAGTGTCCGTTTGATAAGGAAGAAGCCAGCAATGATGAAAAAGAATTTAAATTCTGGAAAACTAGGAGATTTGCCAAGAAGAATTGGAAATCTGAAAAGGGTAAGAAGGTGTTGTTTTCAAAAAATGACAGCGATGATTCCTCAACTAGCGAAAGTGATTCTCAAATTAATGAAGTCATGTTCATGGTTGTTGATGATATGAGTTTTGAAGAGAATGAAGATAATGACGATGATGAAGATGATGAAGTGGACCTTGAATTGAATTGATTTCAGCTCTTGCTGAGATTAAGAAACTGAAAAAAAAGAATCTAAGTCTTTACAAATTGAGAGTGCTGAAAAGTTGAAGATTGCTACATCTCTTAAAGAGGCTGAAACTCAGCTTGTTGATTTTAAAATTCTGAATGAGGAGGTCAAAAAGATTCGTGAGGATTTGGAAAATCAGATTCAGATAAAAGAAGAAAACATTGACAAGCTAGAAGCTGAAATTGTTTCTCTCAGAAACATTGGTAAAACCTCTATGCTTTCAAGTGAAGAAGTGTCCTTCAACAATGGTAAAGTCACATTAGTGACGTTCTTGGCTCTCAAAGACCCACCAAAGATAAGAGAGGAGTTGGCATGCAATCTGATCAAAACTCTTCACCACCGGAAAGTAGTCAGCCTACTCTTAACAAGGTATATAAACCTTTTTTCTATGGCTACTATTTTGCATATAATTACTTTGGACATAGAGCTGCTGATTGTAGAGCTGTTCCCTTCAAGAATTACTTTTAGTGTGAAAAGAATGTCTTTAGAAAGTACAACTTAATTTGCTACAGCTGTAACAAGTTTGGCCATACTTCAAGATTTTGCAATAGTTAAGTGCAGATTTGTTCTACAATGTTGAACCTAAAAGTAGGACTAAAGTGGCCAAGGTTTGGAGAAAGAAAGTTCAAGAGACTCCTCTTAAAGCTCTTGTTGTTCAAACAGCTCTTCTAACCAGCAGTGAGAAGAATATATGGTATGTTGACAGTGGCTACTCCCGACATATGACAAGTGACTTAAGTAAGTTTCATTCTCTCAAGAAAATGAAAGGTGGAAAGGTTAGATTTGGTGGTAGCTGTTCTATAAAGGTTGATGGTATAGGTACAGTCTTAATTAATAATGATGAAACCATTGTTGAGAATGTTCTCTATGTATAAGGGTTGATCACAATCTGTTAAGTGTAAGCCAGCTATGTGATCAAGGATATGATCTCAGTTTTAACTCAAATTCTTGCACTATTAAAAAGGGAATTGATGTCATAGCTAAAGCAACTAGAGAAGCAAATAATCTCTATATTCTTGATGATTCTAATGATGAGACCTGTTGTTTGAGCAAGGTAGAGGATGCTTGGCTTTGGCACAAGCGTTTTGGGCATGTAAATTTTGATAATCTTATCAAGATCAGTAAAAAGGAGGTTGTTAGAGATATGCTATTGATAGAGAAACCAGTTGATGTTGTTTACAAAAATTGTCAAAAGGGCAAACAAACTAGAGCTTCTTTCAAACCAAAAGATCATTTCAGCAACAGGCCACTTGAGCTTGTCTATACGGATCTTTGTGGACCAACTAGGACAGCAAGTCTTCAAAGTGAGAAATACTTTATGCTTCTTATTAATGACTTCTCCCGTATGACTTAGGTTACTTTTCTAAAAAAAAAACAGACTTTAGAGAAGTTTAAGATTTTTAAAAGTCTGGTTGAAAATGAAATGGATGTGAAAATCAAATTCTTGCATTCTGATAATGGGGGAGAATTTACTTCAAATGATTTTGTTAAGTTTTGTGAGCAACATGGAATCAAGAAACAGGTTTCGGCCCCAAGAACACCACAACAAAATGGTGTTGTGGAAAGAAAAAATAAAACTGTTCAAGAAATGGCACGCTATTTGATGAATGAAAGAAAGGTTAAAGATGTTTTTTGGAGAGAGGTTGTCCACACAGCAGTCTATATTCAAAATAGAACATTGTTGAGACCCAAGTTCAACAAGACACCATATGAACTTTGGAAAGGTAAACCAGCTACTGTTAAGTACTTTAAAATTTTTGGGAGTCCGTGCTATATTAGAAGAGATGAAGATAATTTGGGTAAATTTGAATCTAGATCTGATGAGGGAATTTTCCTTGGCTATTCTTATAAAAATAAAGCATTCAAATGCTACAATAAAAGGCAGCATAAATTAGTAGAGAGTGCTAATGTTAAGATTCATGAGGTTACTAATGAATTTGGTGAGAATGATGACAGCCCTGAAGAAGGAAAAACTCAAACCAGCACTGTTATACCTTCTTCTCCTCCTCATATTCAAGTTGTAACAGCTAACAAAAGTGGTGAGAATGACAAAGGTAAAGTACAATTTGCTCATGAAGAAACGTTTCCTACTTCTAATGGAGCTGAAAATTTACATGATAATTCAGGGTATGATTCTCAAAATGATAATAATGCTTCTAACTTCAAAACTCCTTCAAAGTTTGTACAAAAGAATCATCCTATTGATCAAGTTATAGCTGAAAGAAAGACTAGGAATGCTAGGAAAAATGTTAACTACTTTGAGGATGATGACTTTTCACTTATTTCCATGATTTAGCCTAAGTGTTTTGAAGAGGCAGCTGCACATGAGCATTGGGTGGCTGCTATGAAAGAGGAGTTAGAGCAAATTAAAAAGAGCAATACTTGGGAGCTTGTACCAAGACCCATCAACAAAAATGTAATAGGTACAAAATGGGTATTCCGGAACAAGGTAAATGAAGATGGTAAGATCATTAGAAACAAAGCTCGTTTAGTTTGCAAGGGCTATTCTCAAATTGAAGGTGTGGATTTTAGTGAGACCTTTGCACCGGTTGCAAGATTAAAAGCAATCAGAATTTTTCTTGCATTTGCTTCCTTCAAAGGTTTTAAAGTCTTTCAAATGGATGTTAAATCTGCCTTCTTAAATGGAGATTTAGTTGAAGAAATTTATGTTGAACAAGCGGATGGCCTTATTTCTAACAATGTAGACTATGTGTGCAAGCTGAAAAAGGCTCTATACAGACTCAAACAAGCTCCTAGAGCTTGGTATGACAGGCTAGATAACTACTTGCAGCAGCAGGGCTTCAAAAAGAGATATGTTGATAGCTACTTGTATGTCAAAGAGGAAGGTAACAGCATTGTAATGACCCTTACTATAAAGGCCACTAAAATCTCCAATGCTGGACTGAGTAATTTCGTCAAACACTTTCCTTGCAACCTGAGTTTGCTGATGTCTGCTTGTTTTGATTTGATTGTTTGGTATCAATGATGTTTTAATGATTGCAAATGGTTGCAAAGTAACTAATAGAAAGTCTAAATGATATGCAACTTACATTTATTCCTTTTCAAGTACAAATGCATGTAATCCTGATGTAAAACACACACCTACAGCCATGAGGCATTTTCACAAACACTTGGTATGCAACCTATATGCTGATAAGCACAACTACAGCCATTGACATTGTGTCAAATAGTTGGTGTACAACTGAAACCCCAATACAAAAGCTCACTAAATGATGTAAGTACAGTACCCAAGCAATGGCGTGTTTCAAGAAGGTTGCCAATATGCATACAAGTGCTGACTTTGCAAGCTATAACAATTTTCAGACTTCAATGACTTGGCACCAAGATAATACAATGAACTTTTGCCAACCAAAGTTAATGCAATGACCAACAATGTCTATTGGATTATCAATACTACAAATCTGATTGCAATATGCAGGATAAAGCATTGACTGATTCTATTGACTATTTTTTTCCTGAATACATATATGGACTGTTACAACAGTACTCATGAACACTGAATTATGACAAGACCTTGCAATGCACCTTCAATACTTATCAAAATAACAATAATGATAACAGTGACATACGATGGACTGTTATGACGGTGACTGTTTTGACATGTACTGGACTGTGGTGATTATATCTGAATATATGCAAAGTTATACAATTTTTGACATCCAAGAACAATGTATAAGAACCTGGAATCGCTGCCCTCCTATATGTTGACAATGGCTGATGCAAGGAAGACTGAACCGACCCCCAAACTGCTCCTCAAAACTCTGTCGTACTGCTACCTGTTGCAGGCCGTACCTGGGCTGTACTGTACGGCACCTGCATAAAATTCTCTGCTGGGTGTTGTGTGCCGAAAATGGTCCAAACAGGGGCGCCTAGGAATGAAGTATCATTCCCCAAATGCATAAAAATATTCTCCAGCCGGTTATGAAGTTATGAGTAAATATGTGAGTCCAAACCTTGGTATGGACTACTCTGAAAATGCACCAAATTGATCTCCAAACTCAATCAAAATGATTCACCAATGCAATGATGAATTCAAACCCTTATTCCAACCACAAACAAACCCTTACAACAAATTCTCAATGAAGTACCAATGAGATGGCTGAGTACCAACTCCAAACTTGCAACCCTTCAGTAGATATTTCACTACCTCAGTTATGCCAATCTAGGGGAGTGATCGTTTCCAAAAGTCGAATAGAATTTGCAGACCAAAGACTACAAATTGCTCCACAATGAAGAAGTAGAAGAAATCTCAAATCCAAGCATGTCAAAATGAATGCCCAAGCCCTCTATTTATTTACTTTTCTAAGAAGTTACTAAGAACTTCTAGAAACATCCAATTATAATGCACTTTATAATAAAATAACATTATAATATAAAAGTGCTTTTCTCAACTCAAAATTATAACAATGTAGGCTCATAACTGAATGTAGGCCCGACTACAACTGAATGTAGGCTCGGACTGGATGTAGGCTCTACTAAACGTAGGCTCTAACAACAATATGCAATCAACTGATCTCCAAATGATCACGAGATGACTCTCTCCACATCGCCACCAGTGTACGAGAGCCCGTGATAGGCTGGTCTGGCACGCCAAACGATGTCCGCCAAAATGGGGACATGACAAGCATTCTCAATGTTGTGGTTTATGTTGATGATCTAATTTTTGGTAGTGACGATGTCAAAATGTCTAAGACATTTGCTGCTTGTATGAAAGATGAGTTCGAAATGTCTATGACGAGTGAGCTAACTTACTTCTTGGGCTGCAAATCAATCAATCTTCTAAAGGTGTTTTCATTTCCCAAGCTAAGTATGTTAGATTACTTAAGAGATTCAAAATGGAAAATTGCAATCCGATTAGCACTCCTATGGAAACCGGATGTAAGCTAAGGATGATGTGTCTCCTTCTGTTGATCAAATTTTTTATAGATCTATGGTAGGGAGTCTGTTGTTTGTTACAACCACAAGACCGGATATTATGCAAGTTGTTGGCTATGTTGTTAGATTTCAAGCATCTCCAAAGAAAACACATGTTTAAGCTATTAAGAGAATTTTTAAGTATTTGAAAGGCACTGTTGATCTTGGCCTATGGTTTCCAAAGAGTTATGATTTCTCTCTTATAGCCTATACAGATGCAGATTGCGGTGGCTACGTAGATGATAAGAAAAGTACCAGTGGTTGTGCTTTCTTTTTGGGTGGTTGTTTGGTCTCATGGCTTAGCAAGAAACAGTCTTGCACTTCACTATCCACTGCTGAAGCTGAACATGTTGCAGCAGTTTCATATTGCACTTAGGTAATTTGGATGAAGAATACCTTATGTGATTACAAGTTTGAGTTTACTGATCCTATTTGTATTTTTTGTGACAACAAAGGTGCCATTGATATCTCGAAAAATCCAATGATGCATTCCCGCACCAAGCACATTCCAATCAAATATCACTATCTAAAGGAGCAAGTTACTAATAATACCGTAAAGCTGAACTATGTGTGTTCCAAGGAGCAAATTGCTGACGTGTTCACTAAACATCTACCCCGAGATCGCTTTGAGTATCTTTGAAGCAAGCTTGGTGTTGTTTCACCTTAGTAAAAGGTCTGGTTTCAGCGAATGCACTTCATTGTTATATCTATTGGATTGTTGTATTTTCGTCTCATGGTCATTGATGACAAAGGGGGAGTAAATCTTCAGGGGGAGTTGTTTCGGATTAGGAAGTTTTTCAGATTGGTTTCAGTTTGGTTTTAATTCACAGGGGGAGCTATCTTTCAGATATGTGAGTAGTTTCTCTCTTTCCTTGTTGAGATTGCCATCAATAACAAAAAGGGGGAGATTGTTAAATTTCAGTCATTGATGTCATTCTATCTTCGAGCTTGTCTCTTGTGTGCCATGTGGATATGGACTTCTCACCTTGCAAATGCACGTTTGTCTGTCCTTCATGGCAGAATCCTACCGCCTTGCACAATCCTACACCAGTCCCTGTTTAGCAAATGAAACGTGTTTTTTCTCAAGGAGCTGCTTATTGGTCTTGGCTGGTGTTTCGATCTAGAACCAAAACGTTTACATGTGTGTGTGACAGTGCCGATTACATATGTGAAATACTGTCGCCTACTGTTGAAGACAGGGCAGTTACAAATACTCGATAGTGTTGTTTCTACTTTCATTTGTGGCAGTCTGTGTTTGCGAGTGGTCTGTTCATTGAAGAAGTTTTTATCAAATGACTGGTGTGCCTTGTCTTTATGGCTTTTTCAGTCTGGTGTTTTTTTTTGGTATGAACACATGTCTTCTGGAATCGTCGGATGTCTTCCATTTCTGAAAACGTGCCATCTTGGTTTGTCTTTTCTCTCGCCAAAAATCAATCATATGTGGGCAATCTGTTGAGTAGTAGAAGCAATTACAACAGGCGTGCTAAACATAGGAAAAAGGAGAACTCCTATGAGATGCGGAGTGTGTAATGGCAACAAAAAATCGGCGAACACAGGTGTTAAAAACGTTTGTATTAAAAAAGCACCTTTTGAGATGTAACAGGAAGTACACTCGATATAGATGAAAAAACTGGTTATACAGGTGTGCTGAAAAACGAGCAGAGGAATTTCAAAAGACTTGTTTCTGCGAGGGACTTTGCTCGTGACAAAAAAAACGAGGAACTCTGATTGAATAAAAAACGGAAGCTCAAAGCGCTCAAAAAGAGGATGAGTCTCGATGAGAGACAGCTATTGCATAGAAACTGAAAAGCCAGCCAATGTGAATAAGGACTGACAGGCGCAGGAACATTTTTGGGGGGCCGAGACTGGTGTAAAAATAATGGCAGCACAGGAGTGATAAAAAAAACACTTTTGCAAAGAAAAAATGGTACTCGGATGATAGACGGTTAGTAGGGGGAGTGTCTACAGGAGTGACACGAGTTCTTCAAGAACATTGAAAGTGTGAAAAATTGTTTTTTTTTGGTAGGCTGAAAAAAACAAATGCAATACACAGTAAGCGTAGTGGAAATACAGTATCAAAAAGTAGACTGTGATGTAATTAAAAAATATCTGCAAAAGCAAGGCACAATAGAAAAGGGACTCACTGTGAGGCATTCAAAAGGGAGGTTGACGGACTATCAAGAACTTTCTTTATGTTTCAAAAGAGGCTAGCTACATGCGGTGAAGACATACAACATTAAGTCTTTTAAAAAGGGGAAACAGAGATCGAGAAGAAGTGCAAATTTTTCTGAATTGAATCAGCTACTTTGTGGATGTTCGATTTTAGAAGAGTATGACAGACAGTGGTATGGGGGAGCTGTTTTGAGGAGTCTTAAAATGCATCCATGTGGTTTGAGAGTTTGATAGACATTGGTCCTTTTTATAGTCTTTACATTTCAGTGAAGACACGGAATTTATTGGGTTTCATTCTGTTCAAATTTTCTCTAGGTAAGGTTGTAGCCTTACAAGACAGGTTGGAGCCTGTTCTGAAGAATTATTATAAGAGTTGTAGCTCTTTGTAAGAAGGGGTTGTTGCCCAGCTGATTAGTAGAGTCGTGGTTTTTTTAACCCGTCTTGGGTTTTCCACGTGACAAAAACTTGTGTCTCCTCTCCTTGCGTGCAAGTGTGTTTTAGATTTGTTTTCTCTGCTCTAAAGATGTTAAAATACTGATTCACCCCCTCCCCCTCTCAACATTTTTTGTTTTTCGGAGATAAGAGAAGGGGTTAAGCCACGGGACAAAGAAAGACTCTAGCAATGATATTGGCAGATGAAAAACATATTGATCTTGTAATGAAGACAAATACATTAGCGGCAAGACTGTGGTTTAACCGATAACACATTGTGCCTTTGCTAGTAATGCAGTGGGGATTTTCAAAAAAAAGAACTTGGTAACATGAACAGCATTACCTGTTTAGACTCGGCATTTACATATCCAAGTCAGCACTTAATAACCCAATCAGCATTTACTATCTCATAGTCAGCAATTTGTATTCACACTGCCAGCAATCCATTTCCACACAGTCAGCGTTTCAAAGAGTTTCGATACTCTTTAGATCCTAAACCATCAGGCAATGCACAGCACTTTACTTCGGACTAAACCCAAGAGTAATTTAATTACCGGTAAGTTGTTAAGAAGACAAAACGAAAGCAAAGTATGCTACAGTCATCACCAAATAAGGGATCATCAAACAGGAAAATATTTAGTATGTTGGGAAGATAATAAATTTATTTATTACCTATGAAAGAATGAGAGTATACAGGTGCCTTCGAAATAAGGAAGGAAAGGAATCTTTATATTGCTGACAAGCATTGGGTGACGGCAATTCATACTGTGCCTTCGAAATAAGAAAGGAAAGGAATCTTTATATTGCCGACAAGCAGTGGGTGACAGCAATTTATACTGTAATTAAATACTGATCTGTTTGAAGTCTATTAAGAATAAGAATCTTATATGATCTAATATATATGATATACAAATATATATATATATATATGAATTGTAAGAATGATCTAATTATAGGAATCAACATAGCAGTGTTAATAAGGATAAATATCTTTGATATATTTCTGATAGGTATAGATATATACGTATTTCTGTCATATATATATATATATATATATATATTTATATATATTTGCAGATTATTAACATAAATACCAAATAGTTATCTCATTTTATATATATGTATTTGAAATATATAAACTCTGCATTACATGCTATCATCTCAAGTTCTGCATGTGATTTTATATGCAATATAAGAAGAATCAGGTTCTGTAAATTCTATTGTAATATATGTTACAGTCTTTAATGGTTAATCATATGAAATGACTTGGGTAGAGAATTATATGTATCCTTATTGCATTAAGATCATTACCTCACAAGATAAGGTAAGACATATTGAGCGAAGACATAATGAACGAAGACATATTGAGCGAAGACATAATGAACGAAGACATATTGAGCGAAGACATAATGAACGAAGACATATTGAGTGAAGACATAGTGAACGAAGACATATTGAGTGAAGACATGGTGAACGAAGACATAACACGGTGAACGAAGACATAAGGTGCGAAGACATAAAAGTATTAAACGAAGATGTAAATTATAGCCGAAGACATATTTATGAAACCGTACGGTCGTACGACAACTTGGAGAAACGAAGGTAGCTTAGAAAAGGTACCGTACGGTTAGTATAAGTCCAAAATGATAACCGTACGACAAGTTTATAAGTTTGAAGGCGATTTGACGAAGGCATAGGTCAAGCAAAAATGACCGTACGGTAATAGTTTTAATGAGTATTAAGTGGCAACTTTCAAAGTTCGAAGGGAATGAGTATTTAACCGTATGGACATCACAGGCAAAGTAATAAAAGCTAAACCGTACGGCCTTCTCTGGCAAATTAAAAGTTGGAAGGCGAAACAAAAGCAAGCGTACGTTACTAAAAGGTGTAACAGGAATACCGTCCAAGGAATGTAGCATTTCGTACGGTAAGGAATAAATCTGGAAATCAAAAAGAGTACAGAAGAATTTAGTTCTTGACGGCAAGGAAGGACTGGCAGCAAGGAGGAGAAGATTTTTTTTTTTAAAAAAAACGACAAATCAAAACAGTTCTAAATGAGTAACTTATGGTACCGAAGGGAAGGGCATAATGAGGCAGTAAGGAAAACGCAAGCAGTTTGCAGAAAAGAGTATGGGATCAGAAGAAAATCACAAAAATGGTGTGTTCCATGGACTTCTGTGTGGGTTTGAGAGTGCTAATTTGGTCTGGGAGCGCGCCTGGGGCTCTGCCCTAGGACCCCGCAGGGGCGCTGCCCCTCGACCCCGCTAGGGGCGTTGCCCCCTAGACCCCCAGTCGGTTTAGTTATCAGCCCTTGGAGAGTGTGACCTGTTGATGAGATCGGAGTTGCTACAGGCATGGAGTGTCTACATGCCGAAGGTGAAGAGAGCACTGGAGCAAGTCTTTCAAGAGGGGTACTACGCTTTGAGGCACTTGGAGTAGGTGTTGGCTGGACGTGAGGCTGTCTTGGTGGATGCATAGAGAGCTCGGGAGGAGCTGACCACCCAGTTGGAGGCAGTAGAGCAACACTTGGCTCAACGTACCCAGGAATTGGAAGCAGAGAAGTTGGCACGGGTGGCTATCAAGGTCAGATTGGCTAGGGAGACAGTATGGTGTTAGCGGAGGCTATAGCTGAACAGTATGTTTTGGAGACAAGTTTGGTGCAGGCATGGGAGGAATGATGTGACAGAAAAAGAACAACGACGCAACATTGCTGGGGAGGGCGGCACTTCATCTTTTTCAGGGACGCCCTCTGCCCCTTCTCTTCAGTGATTTTCTTATTCTATGTAGTGTATTTCATCTCCCTGTAGTTATAAGTCGTCGGAGACGACTTGTTTTTTTGGGGGGGATGATGTTGTCGGGACATTTGAATGTACCAGTTATTATATTAATAAAGTATTATGTTAGTCTCGGTCGTTAGTGACCGAGAGGTTAGACAGTTACGTCACGACGTTTCGGTCGTGACCCTTCAGGTACTTTATATACTCTCTTGGAGGTTGGACATGGGAGATATGATTGTATGATCATTACGATGTAAATGTACTTGCCAGTATGGAATGATTAATGAAAGTATTTATTATTCTATGATACATTCTGTGTTTATTATATTTCCTGTACTATGTCTGTGCAATACTAAGTTTACCCCAGCGGGCAAACAGCCTGCGATGGAATGGGCATGGGCTATATCATACAAAGGCACTATCTTGTAGGTAATGATCCACATGGATGGAGGGAGTTACAATAAGGGGTAATGGTGAAGCCCACCGGGTACGTCAACCTCATGAAGCATGGGGCCAAGGGAGATAGGGTTTTGCTCTTGGGCCTAGGGTTGGGCATGGACACCCTTTTGTAATATCTCCATCCGCCTTTAGGGACACAAAAACACTACACAATACATGTTATGAATTGGAACTCTCATTTCAAAATTAAAGATAGATTATTTCAGGAGAAAAATTGGTATGACTATACCTTAAAACTTGTTGGGAAGTAATTCCTACTTTTGTACTTTGTATTCATGAATAAATAAATAAAGTTATATTGAAATATTTCATTTGTGTTCAAGAAGATGACGATCTTCTGTGTAAATAATTGGGGTTACTATTACAAGGTGACGCTCTTGACACTAGTTAACCAAACTTCCAAATTGACACCCTAACAGGTTGTCCTGGACTGTGCTGGATATCTTGATGCTGGGATGTTATTACTATATGGTGTAATAACTCATATATCATGATTGACACCATAACCGGTTGTCCTGGATTGTGCCGTATATCATGATATTGAAATGTCTAAGTATATATCATGACTAAGACTTCTTAATGTTGTCCCGAATTGTGTCGGTAATCATGGCATACTATGACTTTCTAAAATACATCTTAAACCCTCTCTTACTAAGAGGGAGTGTTGAAATATAGCTTCGTTCGTGTTTAAGTATGCCAAATGATCATAAGCATATTCATACATATATATATATATATATATATACACACACACATTATTATTATTGTTATTAACGGCATATTATAGAAACATATCGAAAGCATTATTGAATGCATGAATAAATATAGCCACAATATATATAAGAATACAGACACGATATACATAAGAATACCTTCTGAGGTTTATGTTGTGGCCTTGAAAAAATTCAAAATGCATCTTATGCTAGCCGATGTAACCCCATGACTATTCAGATTATTCGTATTGGTTCTCTCAGGAAGGAAGGTATGAAGTGACATCCTGCAGTGACATTGAGTTGAGTATATAAACAAGGTATGCCTTCGTGACAGAGGGAGAAGCTAAAGGATCTGCATTAGTGGACATTCGAGGATCTTGATTCAGAGGGAGTAGACCATGTTTTGTTGGTTCTCTAGTATTCAAGAACCTGTAGCAGAGAATTATGATTATTACCATGTGAGAAGGCTATATGTCAGAGGGAGAAGGTAGAAGATCAAATTAAGTTGGCACCCCAAGATCTTGGTCATACAAATTCAGAGGGAGTGTATGTACCATGTCAAGATGGTGTATACTTTGTAAGCTCAAAATTCACCAAGACTATGAGACAATACAAACAAATGCAATTCAGTGGAGAACAAACAGCCGATATTCTTACCAAACCCCTTGCTAGAAAGAAGATCGTATACTTTCAAATAACCTTGGTATGTTAAGGAGTAAAGCCTTAACTGAAAAGAAGGTTTCAACTTCAGTGATCCATCATTTTGTATGTTAAATGATTCTTGTCTTTGATAGACAAGTCTAAGGTGGAAGTCTTGATTTCCACTCTCTGGGATGAGTCATGGTGGATCCACCCTCTGAGAAGACTCAAGGTGGATGTCATATGTGTGACTTTATGGGCCTATTCATTTTGTGTTATATTATGAAAGGTGATGATTTTTCATATGTGTTGGGTTACTATTGCTAGGTGACGACTTAGACAATAGCTTAACCTAGTGTTAGGTATGACTATGTATTGTAGTCACTAGTCCTAACACTGAATTTTTGGAGTTGTTAAATCCAGTTCCGAATTGGTCGGGGATTATAACATGTGAATCAAGATTAAACGACATTAAGTTGCTGTTCCGGAATGTGCCAGATATCTTGATTGTTATCGCTAAATCTAGTTCCGAATTGGTCAAGGATTGCAATAACTCTTCTATCAGTATGAGTACATTATATTAATGTCCCGAGCTGTGTCGGATATCTTGATATGAAGTTATGTTTTAGTTATCACTAAAATCTAGTTCTGAATAAGTCGGGGATTGTGATAACACCTAGTCAGATCCTCTCTTGCTAAAAGGGAGTGTTAAAATATAGCTATGATCGGATATGGTAATATATATATATATATATATATTAAGAATTTGATAATTATATATATTACAATGCAGTTAATATTAACAATCGGTTATGAAAGGTCATGACCCTACGTAGCATAAGCCATGTATGGTCATGGCTCTTCAAGACATGACTATTCTAAGGATATAAATGCATATCGATGGCTGGTGAAAACATCAATCACAATGGAAATCTATTTCAGTACAGCACTCATATATATTCTCTATAGGATGATCTTGAGTTTACAACAAAACTTACATTTACTTGAACAGCTAATATAACTATCTTTGACTAAATGAAAATGAGCCTTGAAGGAATTTGTATCTTTACAAGAAAGAGTTTACTAGATGTAGGTTCTCTTTATCAAGATGTCAAAATATGTATGTATAAACTTTTTGTTGAACCACCAAATATGAAGTTCTAGTTAAGAATTCGACTCTAAATTAATTGAGTTTGTGTTTAAAATATTAGTTATCTAACATTATTTTATGCGATTCTAAATTTTGTTATTTCATATTGTACTTTGTGTTGAATTTAGAGTTCACGTGAGACTTAAAAAATTAGCAAATGTCAAAACTTAACTGTTTTAATAATTCATCGTCAATACAAATGTGATTTTAAACATAGCCTACAAGTTACAACAAAACGCCCAAAGGCTGCAAGTTGCATTTTATTTCCTTCGCATTTAGGGTGAGTTGGGGTGTGAGGGCTATTGAAAGTTAGTTTTCTTTATCCAACCTTGATAGAGGTTTTTTCTATTTATTTTTTTAAATTACTTTTTTATGGCGACAGCCAATCATCCCTGAGACAATTAGGGGACGTATAGACTCTTTCTCATCCTAGGGATGGCCCTTTTGTTTTCTAGGACATCTCCAAGTTTTAAGTACGTCCCCTGTGTTTCGTCAATAATTGGGGATGTATCAAAGAAGTCCCCTAGGTGTCCCTCTGTCCTTGAAGCATTCCGAAAATGGTTACACCTGGGGATGTGTCTGAAATATCCCAAAGCATACAAAAGCAAAAGATAGACAGTGATGGACCAGCAATAGCAATTCCAATTAATGCACATACAAATCTGATTGCTATTACACTAATATCAGGAGCTCAAGAAGTTTTGCACCGTAGCCCTCTAACAATAATTCCGTGTTAGGAGTCACAAAATTCTGTTGGAAATAACAGCAATGCTGATGGAAGATGTAACTTAAGTGTATGCCAATTCTGATGGAATTGACACCTTACAGTATATATCGCTGACCATTGAATTCTCATCAAATCAATATGCTGCTCACAAGATAGGGTGCACTGATCACAGAGATGTGGAATATTTATGTCACCACTTCAGGAATATGCTGCCACAACAATGTTATCAGACTGATACCAATCACAATCTCCAACAGATATCAACTTTGGCTACTACCAACATCCCCCTCTTTGATTTTAATATATTCCTAAACTTACATTCATGTTATTTTACAACTTCAATGGGGTGCTTGGTAAAGTGGGGACTACTCCCCTTGTATGAAAAGCACTTTTGTGATACTCTTCAAATTGTACAAGCACTCCTTTACTGAATGACCCAAAACATGAAAGATATCACAAAACAATTTCTTGAAACGATTAGTTTTGATGTGAGCTTAACTTTTGCAATCAATGCACGAGAGTTCTTTGGTTTCTTTGTTGGTTTCTTTCTCCACTTACAATTCCTTCATCATCTCAAGCATATCTTTCCTGAAAGCTTGCATTGTTTTTGATTCACTATCACTACTCCCATCCAAGCTTTTATCTTCATCTATTCTTCCTTTAGCTTTAGAGGACAGTTTTGTCTTCACTTTTTGCATTCATTGCTCTGTTATTCACTTCTACACAAGATGAGGGCAATATCACTTGAATTTTTTTCCGTAATGAAGGAATTGTCAGTTTGTGTAGTTCGGACAGGTGTCTCCATGCCCAGGAAAATAATAGAAAGTTATCGATTTTTCTCTAGTGACTTCCAGAAAATAATTGGAAACTTCCAACAAAAGGAAACTTCCAAATAATGGAAGCTTCTAGAAATTGGAAACTTCTAGAATCAGAAACTTCCAAAAATCGGAAACTTTCAGAAAATGGAAACTTCTAGAAATTGGAAACTTCTAGAATCGGAAACTTACAGAAATCGGAAACTTACAGAAAGTTCTTGATGAAGTCAAGATAATCTTAGCCATTAAGATTAGATTGTGGAGGGATTATAAGAGGAGATCGATGGGCATTTGGTGAAGTAAGATTTTAAGAAAGTTTGCAGTGATAGCAAACAGATTTGCAGTATTAGCAAGGGCGCAAAGATAGCATTGCATGCAGCAGCAATGGAATTTCAGCAGTAGAAATTCAGGGAAGAATTTCTGGAGAAGAAAAATATTGTCAGAGCTCTGTATGTAAGAGGCAAGCAGTTTATGTAACTCTTGATTTCCTAAAGTTTAATAAAATTCCTCATCTACTAAACTAGTTTTCTCTTTGGGGTTTTTCCAAGGACAATTTGTCCACAAATATTGTGTTCATTGTTTTGCATATTTTCTTCTTGTTCCTGTGATTAAATTTGTGAAATTGGAGTTGTGTTATTTGCAATATTTGTTGAGAATTAATTTTCTGCAGTCAAATAATCTATTTAGATAGAAGCATAATAATCAATGACTACAATAGAGTTTTCACTTGGTATCAGTGCAGATTTGAGGGCAAGAAAGGCTCCACGCAAACACAAGAAAATAAAATTGAGGGATTATAAAACCAAATTCAGCCTTTTCCGAATTGTTTTGGGTTTTAGTTTTTATTTTTTCTGAAACGGCCTCAACAGGTTTAAGAGATTAGGATAGATTGGATGGAGCCTCAAATTTTGAAGTCTGGAAAGCCAAAATTTCTTTATTGCTGGAGGAGAATGGTATCAAGGAATATGTGACCAGTGTTGTAGCTATACCTACAGATCCAACACAGCTCTTAGAATATAAGAAGGAAGAAGCCAAGGCGAGGAGGCTAATCCTTGACAGTGTTAAGGACCATATAGTTCTGCATGTTGCAGAGTTAGATATAGCAAAGAAGATGTGGGACGCCATTTTGGATCTGTACCAGAATGCTACCACTAATTAGAAGCTAATTCTCAGGGGAAAGTTGAGGAATACTCGGATGAATAAGGGAGAAGACGTTACAAGTTACCTCACCAGACTTAGACTTGTCAAGGATGAGTTAGTAACTATTGGAGATAAACCAAAACATGACGAACTGGTGTGAATAGCCTTGAATGGGTTTACTAAGCAGTGGGATGTATTTGTTCAAGTTATTAATGGACGAAACACCTTACCGAGTTAGGATCGACTATGGAGTGATTTCACTCAGGAGGAGCTTAGCCTAGGTCTTGTCAATGGAACTAGCACTAAAAATCATAAAAGTGAGGTGGAACCGGAAAACGTGGCCCTAGCAGGAAAAGGGGAAGAGAAGAGGGTGTATAGCAAAGGTCAAATTCAAAAGATGAGAAGAAAAAGAACTTGTCTAAGATCAAATGCTATGGTTGTCAGGAGTTTGGCCACTATGTCAGTGATTGCCCACAAAGGAAGAAAAACGGAAAAAAAAAGGCAAGAAGTAGACGACAGCTTCAGCAAGTGCAGATAAGCTTTCCAGTAGAATGGAGGATGAGTTTTCTCACATAGCTTGTCTGACTAGCTCAACCTCACAAGGTATTTGGTATATAGACAGTGGGGTGTCATTTCATATGACACGAGTTAGAGAGTACTTCTCCAATTATGAGGACATCAGAATTCAGATTTCTATGGGGAACAACTCCAAACTTAATCCAATTTGTAAAGGGATTGTTTTATTTCAAAGGGAGAATGGCAAGTCAATTCCAATTCATGATCTGTTGCAAGTGCCAAGCTTGGGTATGAATCTGATTTCCGTATATGTCATTTAGGATAATGGGTACAATGTAATCTTTAGAGGGATGCATGTGTTAATCAAGCATAAGGATTGGAAATCACCCACAACTATTGGTGTTCGGAGCTGTTGGCTTTATAGATTGCAATTTGACACTCCTAAAGCACTTATGAGCAGCAGTAATCCTAGAGATCAAGGATACATCATGGAGCACTTAAATTGCTTCATGAGACAGTGATAGGTGTTCTAGAGGAGAGCACAGAGCATGACGATGTATGTAAGGGATGTGTGTTGGGGAAGTTTGTGAAAGCAACTTTTCCAAGTTGTGACACCAGATCCAAGGGTGTTCTTGATCTGGTACATTCAGACATATGTGGACCAATGTCAATGAAATCTTTCACAAGATATTAGTAATTTGTCACTTTTATTGATGATTTCTCCAGGAAGACCTGGATAAACTACTTGAAGACTAAGGATGAGGTCTTTAGTCGCTTCCAAGACTTCAAAGCTCTTGTGGAGAATTCGACACTTATCAAGATAAAGCTCCTTCAATTAGACAATGGTGGCGAGTATAAAGGGAAAGAGTTCCAAGAGTTCTATACCAGGGAAGGAATCAAGAGAGAGTGGACCATTCCTTACAACCTGCAACAGAATGAGGTTGCCGAGAGGAAGAATTGTTCTGCATTGGAGACAACAAGGGCTATGCTACATGACCAAGCTATGCCACGTTACTTATGGGTAGAGGCATGCAGTACAACAATATACATACAGAACAAGGTTCCACATAAGGTACTGGGGAAGATGGCACCAAAAGAAGCGTTCACTACGAAGAAGCCAAATGTTAGTCACTTAAGGATATTTGGGAGTTTGGCATATTGTCACATTCCAAGGGATACAAGTACCAAGTTAGATCAAACTACAGAGAGGGGGTACTTTGTGGGGTAGAGCGAGACTTCAAAGGCATATCGTATATTTATTCCAGGGACCAGGAGGATTATTGTCCAATGTGATGTCAAATTCATGGACGATAAGGCATTTAGGAGGTCTAGAGATTCGTCATCATCTGATCAGAGTGATTAGCCAGCAAAACTCCAAGGATCATTCAACCGAATCAGGGGCAGAAAAGTACAAGTACAATTACTAGCACAAGCTCAAGCTCAGGTGTTGAGAGTTCACAGAATATGGAGCAACAAGTGCAGCAAATCCAAGAGATGCATCAGGAAGGCATGGAGGTTGATATTTCATCCTCTATAGTTGGTAGTAGGAACCGTGAGGTTCAATAGACACTTAGGGATGCTCAGGAGTTTGTGAACACTCCTAGGACGAGCAGCAGACAATGGAGACAACCAGCCAGGTATAATGGCTATATGGCATTAATCGGTCAGTTGGTAGATAGTGAGCCTTCCAACTATCAGGAGGCTGCACAATATCTAGTGTGGCGAGATGCGATGGTTGAGGAATATACCTCAATAATGCATAACAGTGTGGGAGGTTGTGCCTAGACCAACAAATAGGGTTGTGGTTGGATCACGTTAGATCTATAAGATCAAGCACGGTGCAGATAGTAGCATCAAGAAATACAAGGCAAGGTTCATAGCAAAGGGGTTCTCTCAAAAGGAAAGTAGACTATGTGGAGACATTTTCTCCAGTGGCCAAGTATAATTCTATACTCGTGATCTCATTTGCAGCACAAATGGGATGGCAGATCCATCAAATGGATGTCAAGACAACATTCCTTAATGGCAAGTTGAAAGAGAAGGTATACATAGAACAACCAGAAGGCTTTGTAGCACATAGCAACGAGACCCACGTGTCCAGATTGAAGAGAGATTTGTATGGACTCAAGCAAGCTCTCAAGGCGTGATATGAGAGCATTGACAGTTACTTGCAGGGAATGGGCTTCATGAAGAGTGAAGTGGATACTAAACTCTACTACTTGATGGTTGGGGGTGAGGTTCTCATTCTTGTTCTATATGTGGATTACTTGTTTTTAACAGGTTCACTGGGGCTCATAGAAGAGTGCAAAAGGGACCTTGCGGCAAAGTTTGAGATGAAGGATTTGGGACTTATGCACTACTTTCTAAGCATGGAGGTGTGGCAAACAGATGGAGACATTTTCCTTGGACAAGGGAAATATGGCATCGAAATCTTGAGGACGTTGAGGATGGAGGATTGCAAAACCATGTCTACACCTTGTTTGTTCTCAAAACCACAGATTGGAAATCCAAGAGCTTGCCAATTCTCCAATAGGATTCCAAATCAGTTCTAGCCAACGAACGGAAATAATCCAAATTCCCCTGCACTTTAGGCTTCGCTACACCTAGGCAGATAAACCTTCACCTCAAACCTGATCACCTTGTTCAAGGCTTTTCTATAGCGCATTTAGACTTGGTGAGTTCTTCGGTTGGAAAAATCCTCACATTCGATCAATATTAAGTTATGTAATTGCTTGAAATGGTTGTATGTTTATGTAAGGTTTTTCAATAATGGAGTTGATGCTTGCAACAAGGAGGATATAGATTTTTCACTTCAACTATAAATCCAATAACTATTTTTCAATGATTTTAAAAGACCAGTGCCTCTTCTTATCCGGGCAACAGAGTCAAGTACAACAAGGATTATTACGTACAACTTTATGAGAATATTTATTTAAAATATCATCAATTTCCCTTGTGCTCTGCAAAAGAAAAAACTTATATGCAATTCTCCATTAGTCCAAAAGTAATTTAACTTCTTTGGCTGGAAGTCCAATTAGATAGAGATGAGGAAACAAATTTAAATTTCACACTATTCTGATCGTCAAACAAAGAATGCAAGAAAAATCCAATGCATAAGCTTTATCGGAATAATTCAATAATCATCTTATTAATCACAAAGGACGAATCCAAACTATAATTGTAATCTCCTTGCATTTAAATAAACAAAAAGCAAAAGGCTTTTATTTATCATTAAAATATAATATATAAGTTTACATTAAAAAGCCATATATTCTACTCCTTATCCCTTCGTACAGATAGATCTCAAAAAAATGCTTCCTCTGAATGTTGAATATTGTTCCTTTATTTATAACGGATAGAGAAACATAATCTTTCAAACCAAGAGTTATGTCCCTTCCTTATTTTAATTATCCATACCTCTTCTTTCAATAGCACCGCTTCATCATATTTAATGACTAATAATTTTCAAATGATAATTTTATTTATAAGGCCGATAGCTTGTATTTCATCGGGCTTTATTGAACCTTTATATTGTCGCCTCTTAATAAAATTATCATTGTTGCAACAATAATCGACTGCTCCCCTATCTTTGGTAATAATGATTTTAATACATTTGCTTCTATTTGCTTCACGCAGCCAATCCAACCTGCAGACCACTTAATGTCGTGAATGAAAAGAAGAATCAACTGGGCTGTATCTTCAGTTACAATGAAGAGTTCCAGCATAAATCCTGTATCTGCCTGTTTCGAAGCTCTTCTCTATCACTAGAGATACACTGTTGTTTGTTTATATACATTAGACTGCATGTATATCCTTTTATCTTTTAGAGTTTGGTTATTTTCGTATACTTTGCTCCTGTCTTGTACACACTCTATCGGCTCCAACTCTTAACATTACTATCTCCTCTCTTGCTGCTGACTAGAGATCTCTTGTTTCCTTGTTGCTACGCTCAGGCTTAAATTATTAATGAATTCGCTTTTGTTTAATAACAGAAAGATTTGTACCAAATTTCTGATCCGATTCCTTCACAAGAAAGAGATGTCGAGATTCTCCCTTGCTTCAGTTGATGTATATAGATTGGTCCTTGTAATTGTTGTATAAGCACCAACCGGTATTCTTTTCAATGCACGGTGACTTTATTTTAGTGGCAATGATTCCTTTGTCTTCTTATTATCACTTTCATAAACATCATTTCCTTAGCTCTGTAAAGCTATTGTCGCTAAATGTGGTCCTGTAGTCAACTTCAGAATGTTTTGGTTGCTGCTCTCAAGACAGTCCATTTCCATAGTTACCAACACTCAAAGCCATCAGCAGGCTGTTATAGCATTCACAAATACCCATGAACAGGTGATTCATTGATGCTTCTGTGGATTATTTGTTCACTTTTGTATGTGTTTTGTGACTGTGCTTTTAGAAGTTTGGCTGGGAATGAATTGCTACAGCTAGGACTTATTTAAGAAGTAAATAGCATAATGGACAATTTATATTGTGTTCTCTGTTGCTGAGTATATAGTTCTAGGTGATAGAAAAAATACTTCTCTAGCAAGAATATATTATATCCACTCATTGTGAAGGATGTAGGGGCATACAGAAACATCATCAGATACTTGGCATTGATTCGCAATATTTTTGCACAAATGGAGGCCTTAAAATTAGGGCTCCATCAGTGGCTCTTGTTGGGGACATATGCCTCTTGTGGGCATAATGAGAATCCAGCTATCTCTGGAGGAGCAGACCAAGTATTCATACTCAACATTTGATCATTTTCTGTTAATGCTTCATTAATGCAATCTTTGATGTATGACTTTTGTTTTGCTTTTAAGAAATCATCAGGTTTACTATGGTCCTTGATGAATGGCAGATTTTTATGGTTATGTATTTGATCAGTCATACAAACATCTAGATCAAGGTTTTGAATATCTCCTCGCACACAATCTGCTCCATTGCCATACTCAAGACATTGTTTCTCCTCACAAAAAGGATTTGAAGATAACTCACATTCAGAAACTTCCTTCTTATCAAGAATCTGATCAGATAGGATACTCAGATAATTTAGGAACTAATCTTCAACACATTCTCCTCATTATGTCTGCTTGATTCCATCTCATCTTCATATGTTTGATACAACTTCTGCTCATAGGATGAACTAATGCATGTCTCACTTTCTGAATACACTTCCCCATACATATTTTGAGTTTCATCATCTTCAAAATGATCACTAGGCCTATTGTCTTTATCATGATGCTGATGGACTTGATTGCATGGAAAATCTTCTTCAAATAATAGATTCAAGGACATAGAGAACACAAACATATCTTCCTCTGCTTCCTCTTCAAACAATGGATTCAAGAACATAGAGAGCTCAAGCATATCTCCATGCGAGCTTTCATCTGACACTTCTTCCTGTTCATATGCTATATGCTGTTCTATTTCATCTCCACTATTTGATTCTTGGAAATTATCATCTCCTTCATCTAGTACCCACTGAATATGTATTGATCCATTAACTTGTTTACTATGGTGGATTGAGAAAAAATTTGGACCGTTTCTCTCAATATGTTTATGACATTCTATGTCTAACAAGGCTGAAATCTCTTCCACACTGAGATAATTCTCTTCCTCATTTTCACATTCACTGATATTTGCTGTCAAACAAGTCTTATTATGGGTGGGTTCTTCTCCAACTTGGTCCAAAATTTCTTCTATATTTGGATCTGAAACATCATTTGATTCTTGTTTCACTTCGATATATCTTTCTTCGTCCTTGTTATCTTCTTCTAATAATTGAAAAAGAAGCCTCAAATTAGAGTCACCTGGTGAGATTCCCAACTCCAAAAACTTTCTTATGAATTCCTCGCATGAAGGCATGATGTTAGATGGTATCTCATGATAAATGTTTTCCATCCTCATGAACAAATGTGTTGTAGACTCCCCCTCAAATCTCTTCAAATTGAAAAATGCATCAAGTAGAGACATACTAGGATCCTCTTCCATTTTGCAGCTTTGGTCTTCATACCCTTCATAACACATGTTGTCTTCCTCACTTGCATCATGAAATTCATATAAAAACCATTGTTCAAATTCCTTCCAAGATGAGATACTTTGTGTAGGTATTGATTCATAAGCTTGCCTCGCATTATCTTTTAATGTCCTGACAAATAGCTTCATCACCTGATCTTCTACACAAATCTCATAATCTTCTATAAATATGTAAAATGCATCCAAATGTTTAAGTGCTAATTCATCCCATTCTCCATGGAACTTTGGTACAAGTTTTGAGAGCTTCAGGAATAACTTGTTAGGTTCACAATCAAATCTTCTCAAATCCAACGACCTGATGCCATCTGGAATAAAAGGCTTTCTTTGAAGTGATTGATACATTTGAAATAAAACTATCTACCATCTCCTTCTGAGTCTTCTCCCTCAATAGAGTCACAAACTGAAATCTTATTGAATAGAGTCGCCACCTCTTTCGAGGAATGTATTGATTTGCTGATCTTCTGGGTTCTTGCTTCCAGTTGAGTACGCTTCCAAAAAAAATTCGATTCATTGCTTTCTGATTCTAATCTCCGAAATCTGAAATTCTGAGTAACTTCACAACATATATTGTGAGCAACTCTTCCCAGTAGAGTCGCCAATCTATTAGTTCCCAAAACCACAGATTGGAAATCCAAGAGGTTGCCAATTCTCCAATAGGATTCCAAATCAGTTCTGGCCAACGAACAGAAATAATCCAAATTAACCTGCACTTTAGGCTTCGCTACACCTAGGCGGGTAAACCTTAACCTCGAACCTAATCACCTTGTTCAAGGCTTTTCTATAGCAAATTTAGACTTGGTGATTTCTTCGGTTGGCAAAATCCTCAAACTCAATCAATGTAAAGTTATGTGATTGCTTGAAATGGTTGTATGTTTATGTAAGGTTTTTCAATAACGGAGTTGATGCTTGCAAAAAGGAGGATATAGATTTTTCACTTCAACTATAAATCCAATAACTATATTTCAATGATTTTAAAAGACCAGTGCCTCTGCTTATCTGGGCAATAGAGTCAACTACAACAAGGATTATTACGTACAACTTTATGAGACAATATTTATTTAAAATATCATCAATTTCCCTCATGCTCTGCAAAAGACAAATCTTATATGCAATTCTCCGTTAGTCCAAAAGGAATTTAACTTCTCTAGTTGGAAGTCCGATTAGACAGAGATAAGGAAACACATTTATATTTCACACTATTCTGCTCGTCGAACAAAGAATGCAAGAAAAATCCAATGCATAAGCTTTATCGGAATCATTTAATAATCATCTTATTAATCACAAAGGATGAATCCAAACTATAATTGTAATCTCCTTGCATTTAAATAAACAAAAAGAAAAAGGCTTTTATTTATCATTAAAATATAATATATAAGTTTACATTAAAAAGACATATATTCTACTCCTTATCCCTCCGTACAGATAGATCTCAAAAAAATGCTTCCTTTGAATGTTGAATATTGTTCCTTTATTTATAACGGATAAAGAAAAATAATCTTTCAAACCAGGAGTTATGTCCCTTCCTTATTTTAATTATTCATACCTCTTCTTTCAATAGCACCGCTTCATCATATTTAATGACTAATAATTTTCAAATGATAATTTTATTTATAAGACCGATAGCTTGTATTTCATCGCGCTATATGGTATGTTGTCAGCAAATATTATTAATTTTATTGAACCTTTATATTGTCGCCTGTTAATAAAATTATCATTGTTGCAACAATAATCAACTGCTCCCCTATCGTTGGCAATAATGATTTTAATACATTTGCATCTATTTGCTTCACACGGGCAATCCAACCTGCAGAACACCTAATGTCATGAATGAAAAGAAGAATCAACTGGGCTGTATCTTCAGTTACGATGAAGATTTCCAGCATAACTCTTGTATCTGCCAGTTTCGAAGCTCTTCTCTATCGCTAGAGATACACTGTTGTTTGTTTATATACATCAAACTGCATGTATATCCTTTTATCTTTTATAGTTTGGTTATTTTCGTATACTTTGCTCCTGTCTTGTACACACTCTATCGGCTCCAACTCTTAACGTTACTATCTCCTCTCTTGCTTCTGCCTAGAGATCTCTTGTTTCCTCGTTGCTACACTCGGGCTTAAATTATTAATGAATTCACTTTTGTTTAATAACAGAAAGATTTGTACCAAATTTCTGATCCGATTCCTTCACTAGAAAGAGATGTCGAGATTCTCCCTTGCTTAAGTTAATGTATATAGATTGGTCCTTGTAATTGTTGTATAGGCACCAACTGGTATTCTTTTCAATGCACGGTGACTTTATTTTAGTGGCAATGATTCTTTTGTCTTCTTATTATCACTTTCATATACATCATTTCCTTAGCTTTGTAAAGCTATTGTCGCTAAATGTGGTCCTGTAGTCAACTTCGGAATGTTTTGGTTGCTGGTCTCGAGACAGTCCATTTCCATAGTTACCAACACTCAAAGCCATCATCAGGCTGTTATAGCATTCACAAATACCCATGAACAAGTGATTCATTGATGCTTCTGTGGATTATTTGTTCACTTTTGTATGTGTTTTGTGACTGTGCTTTTAGAAATTTGACTGGGAATGAATTGCTACAGCTAGGACTTATTTAAGAAGTAAATAGCATAATGGACAATTTATATTGTTGCTTTGTTGCTGAGTATATAGTTCCAGGTGATAGAAAAAATACTTCTCTAGCAAGAATATATTATATCCACTCATTGTGAAGGATGTAGGGGCATACAGAAACATCATCAGATACTTGGCATTGATTTGCAATATTTTTGCACAAATGGAGGCCTTAAAATTAGGGCTCCATCACACCTATGATCACAAATTGGAAGAAGGTAGACAGACCCAAGGAGAAGGATGTAGATCCCACCTTATATAGGCAATTGATTGGTTCTATCATGTATTTGGTCAACACCAGGCCAGATATATCTTTTGCAATAAACTCTCTTAGTCGATTCATGGTTGAGCCAAAAAGAGTGCATTGGACAGCAGCAAAGAATGTGTTGCGTTATTTGCGTGGTACAATTGAGTATGGGATTAGATATACTTGAGGTGAAGAAATCAAGTTGATAGGCTATACTAACGCAGATTGGGCAGGCAGTACAGTGGACAAAAAAAGCACTTCAGGGTGCTACTTCAGTTTGGGATCAAGAGTTGTCTCTTGGTACAGCAAAAAGCAGAAGTTCGTGGCTTTGAGTTCTGCAGAAGCAGAATACATAGCAGCCAGTATGGGGACGTGTGAAGCTAGATGGCTTTGGAAGTTGCTAGTGGCCTTGTTTGGTCAGAGGGTTAAGACTATGATGATACACTACGATAATCAGAGTTACATTAGATTATCTAAGAATCTCGTGTTTCATGACAGGTCTAAGCATATAGACATCAAGTATCACTTCATCAGGGATTGTGTACACTGGAGGATTGTTCAACATATATACCTACGGATGAGTAGGTAGCAGACATTCTAACAAAGGCTTTGGAGAAGGAAAAATTCATCTTCTTCAGAGATAAGTTTGGTGTTGTGCAGAACACCTTCCTTGCTAAGAGGGAGTGTTAGTTTGTGTAGCTTGGACAAGTGTCTCCATGCCTAGGAAAATAATATAAAGTTATCGATTTTTCTCTAGTGACTTCCAAAAAGTAATCGGAAACTTGCAAAAATTGGAAACTTCCAAAAAATGGAAACTTCTAGAAATTGGAAACTTCTAGAATTGGAAACTTCTAAACATTGGAAACTTCCAGAATTGAAAACTTCCAAAAGTCAGAAACTTCTGGAAAGTTTTTTATTAAATCAAGATAATCTTAGCCATTAAGATTAGATTGTGGAGAGATTATAAGAGGAGATCAATGGGCATTTGGTGAAGTAAGATTTTAAGAAATTTTGCAGTGATAGCAAACAGATTTGCAATATTAGCAAGGGCACAGAGATAGTGTTGCATGCAGCAGTAATGGAATTTCAGTGGTAGAAATTGAGGGAAGAATTTCCAGAGAAGAAAAATATTGTCAAAGCTCTATCTGTAAGAGGCAAACAATTTATGTAACTCTTGAATTGTTGAAGTTTAATAAAATTCCTCATTTGCTGAACTGGTTTTCCCTTTGGAGTTTTTCAAAGGGACAATTTGTCCAAAAATATTGTGTTTATTGTTTTGCATATTTTCTTCTTGTTCCTGTGTTTAAATTTGTGAAATTGGAGTTGTGTTATTTGCAATATTTGTTGTGAACTAATTTTCTGCAGTCAAATAATCTATTTAGATAGAAGTATAATAATCAGTGACTGCAATAGAGTTTTCACAAGAATAAAGCCTTTGATAAACCATATTTTCTCCAGACCATCAATAGGTTCCTTTCCTACTTTTACTAGCAACTCTTTGAACCTACAATTATAAGCTCCTATAATTTCATGCTTACGTTGTTTTGTATTTTAGATTTCTACTATGATAACATTTTTGTCTCCAAGCAGCTTGAATTCTTCTTCAAATGCCTTATTTAATCTATCCCACATATTTTAGGAGATTGATTCAATTAATATAGACGATTCGATGGCTATACAACTTAGGATAGTTGAAAAGGATCATAGACAATATGCTATATCATATTGACCATTTATCTCCAAATCGTCTCACAAGTCATACAATGCTTTACAAAATCCTCTAAATTTCTAATCTGTTGCCTATAAAAGTGAGCATCTTTTGCCTTTCCATACCAAGGCTTGATATTGGAGTCATCCTAGTTTTGTTCTTATGCAAGCCTGGTCCCTGGAACCGACTCATTAGAGAGTTTTGATTTAGGCATTTTAGTGCTCCTCTCACACTCTCGGCCACATCAAGATCTTCTACTCTTTCTATAGCTTCAATGTTCTGCACACTTGTTTGCCTTTTGGGCTCTCTATGTCCTCTTCTAAACAATCTTAGCCTTAGGATTTTTGGGTCAATTCTTCTTCTTCAAAGGGCAACACTTTTATGCCTCAAAAGTTACTCTAATACACTTCTCTTTCTCTATCTATGGAATCTATTAATTCTTCTACATGTCAAACTTGGCCAGCAAGATTGACCCACACTTCGTCTGATAATGGAAGTTGTCTAGCTATCTGCACTCACTCTTCCTCTATGTAGTTATCCACAATGAGTTGATTGTTTTGATTTACTTTTTTTACTACAACTCCAACTGACACTCTCATTTCTACTTCTACTTCAAGACAGACTTTAGCTTTAGATTCACGCTATCAGTGCCTCTTTAGCTACCTCTTGGAATCTTCTTCTTTATTATATTTACTCTATCAATCTTAAAGATCTCTTGATCTCTCGATCTTTACCACGTTGTGGTTTCTTTCTACCTTCATTAGGATCTAAGAGCATGAATATCTTATATTGGACCCAAGTTCTTTTAAGGCAACAATACCAGATGTTTCATCTTCTTTCTAATGAAACTAATACTTGAAATAATAAACAAATAGAGTAGTAAGATATATCTCTATTCACACATGAAGATATTAAACAATCAAACAACAGATGATTAACTAAGGATCAAACTCATTTCCCTAACCATGCAAAATTTATTTAAAGAGCCCAATAGTTGCTAAGAAAAACACAACCATCTACCAACTCCTAAAACTAACCGAAAGCTAACAAACAATTAATGCATACTTGGATACAACCATATTAATAAAACATAATGAAGGCATTCGATACTTACTAAATGGACAAAGAAAGTTTTGGCAATAGATAACTTAGTCACTTCTTGAAATTGCATACTAGACATTCCTACAACACTAGTAAGCTTTCTCTTTCCCTTGGTAGAACCCTCTCCCCTTTGACTCTCAACATCTATCGTTTGGGTAGTCAATGACATACAAGGCTACATTGTCTCTATTGGCCTTCCCTTATTTCATGTCTTATCCTTCACGTACAACCTAGTCACCTCAATCTTCTTGGTTAAGGTTTTACACCTTGTCCTCTTATAGACAAAGCTGAAAGTAAACTCTTGTGTAACTTCCTCTATGCCTCTTTGTTGAATTAAAATCTCTTCAAATTAACTACCGCCAGTGTTACTTTTTGTTTTCTTTTTGAAACTTTATAATACAAATACAAGTGCAACATAAAACAAACAAAATATCCTCCCTAAGTGTTTGAAACTGTAATGTCCGCTTTTTGGAATTGCCCTAAATCTTACCCATGCACCTTGTAAATATCAAGTCTTTTGACTCTCTCTTTGGATGCTGATTGTTGCTCTCTTGATGAGTGTTATCGCTCAATAGTCCACTCTTACTTGATTGATGCCTTGAGGTATGGGCGAGTGATGATTGAGAAGTCCCCTTCAATGCTTGGAATGAATCCTCCTTTGTACTTTATTGGAGGGGTCACCACCTTTCATATGGATTGAGTCACTTTTCATTATTGCCTTTCAAAATAATATGTTATTCCCCAAATTGATCTCCCTTGGATGTCCTCAAATGAAAGCTTCTCCTATTTATATCCTCCAATGTGAGGGAGAGTCACACCTCTTTAGAATCGTCATATCCTTTCACAATTACCACCCTTCAAAAGGGTCACAACCCTTCATCATTGCTACCCCTTTGAAAGAGTCACTTCCTTATCTTATTCCCATTGCTTTCTTCTTCCATTAATGCTTCCTTAATTCCTTTTGCTCCCTTATTTCTTCCTTCCTCCCTATCTCACCTTTCAAATGAACTCTTCTCCCTTTTATATCTTATGTCGAGGCAGTCACAACACTTCATTGTATGCCTCTTGACCTTTCATTAAACTTAATTAATTTGTAATCATATTATATGATATTTGCCATTTATTTATTATTTTTTATATTTTAATTTTATTATTATTATTTATTATTAAATCCTATTTCAGAAAGGGGATATCACAGAAACTAATAAAAAAATGCAAAATAATTTATGCAAATGAACAATGGTCGTAAACTTATCTCAAATGACAAATATTTGATAGTTTTTTGCCTTTCGTTCACTATTGTTCTCCTCACAAGTGTTCTCTTTCCTTGCATTCTTCACAATTTAGAAAATGAAAAAATAAATTTGTTTTTGGGTTTTAGTTGTTAGTGTAGTTGTTTTAGGTTTAGGGTTTGTGTGATGTCACTGTTTTAGCAAGGTTAAGGAGGATGGTTTGGTCAGTTCATCATTGCGACCCTCGTGAGCTGACAGTTGGATTTGAGGGTGTCTGCGTTAGTCTTGCTATTTATAGTACGTCTATTATGGGGTGGTTGCAATTTTTGGCAATGCAGTGGAGGCCCAGGTAGTTGTGTGTCAGGAGCATTTAATTAAGTTTTTTCTTGGAGCTTAATTAGCTTTTTGCATATGGATTTATTAATTAAGCTTAGCTTAATTAATGACTTATGAGTTTATTGTTTTAATTTAATGGTGTGTCCTTGAAGCTCTTTAAGTGAAAAGTGTAAGCTTGAAGCTTCTTGGGATTTGGTGTGTTGAAGAAGCCAAATTGTAATGCTTAATAAAAAGAAGCCTTGAGGATTTCGAAAATCATCTTATTATGCATCCTTTGATAAAAAATCGAAATTGGGTGAGTTCTCAAGGGTTTGGACTTGGATATGGAGAAATGGTGAATTTCTTTAGAATTCTTCTTGCACTTTGACTTGGATTATATGCCAATGAATTGTGTTAGTTCCTCTGTTCATGTTGTGTTGAACTTGGACTGTATGGCATTGAAAGGGTGAGCTGCAATATTCAGGGAGTCCGCATTTGATTGTTGTGGATTGTGTCAAGGAAAGACACGTTTTGTTTAGTCATGTGGAGGGAGTTGGTGGCTGTGATAACCATAGTGAAGGCTGCGATCACCAAGGCAAGAGGCCGCAACTGATTCTACAAGCCGCAGGTTATTGTGGGAGCTACCCACCAATATATAGATGTTGCAATTCATATCACTAGCCTATGGTTATAATATGGAGGTGATGTGAGCATTTCGGTCTGCATTTTATTTGATGAGAACATATTTAACTCATCTGCATCAAGGAAGGATACACGTTGACCTTTCAACTTTGTCAGGTGCCTTATTTGCATAAATAAATATATCTATTGTTTCTTTGAATATTTGCAAGCACTTTAAATTAAATAAAATTGGTGAGCATTTGGAGATAGGAGTAATTTGCTGTTTGATATTATTTCATACACTGGAAAATTACAAAAAAATCATATATGTTAAAAAACAAAAACAAAATTGCAAAACAATTCAAAAAAAGCCAAAGGCTTCAGCATAGAGCCAGCGAGGCTCTTTACAGTTTGTGTAAAAAGGTGTGGAGTCCTTGTCCACCTCCCCAACCTATTTTTCTAGAAATAAAACATTTCTTGTTTTACAAACATATATATATATATATATACAGAGAGAGAGATTGTACAGCCAACACCCAATTGTACTAAACGTGAGGGAAATATATATATATATATATATATAGAGAGAGAGAGAGAGAGAGAGAGAGTTATTAATGTCCAACAAGAGACCACAAAAGGGGTCAAAGGGACTGCCGAGAAAAACAAAAAGAGGCCATCCCACAGCAAGGATACCAAACGGTACCCGAAGAAAGAGAACAACAACCAAAATAAAAACAAAAGGGGGGGTCCAAGAGAAACCCCCCTAAACACCGCTAAGGATTGTGAACAACCGTTAAGAACCCCAAAACTGAAGGATGGGCCATAGAGAGAGAGAGAGAGAGAGAGAGAGAGAGATTGTATCACCAAACCAATGTACTGAAAATGAAGGAAAAAAACCCATTGATATATGCAGCACCCCAGTGTTGACTCCCAAAACATGGGTTCAAAGATGCAAAGTTGTGGGATACATAGTGTGTAACCCTTAAATTTGTATGCATTGTAAACTTAGGTGTGCTATAACATTTATACTGAAAAATGAAATTCAAAACTCGAAATCTTTGATTCTATGCACATAGATTTCAACATCATATATTTGCAGATAAATTAGCTATACTCATCTAAGGCATTGACATTGACTTTGAATTCTTTGTCACTTCTGCATCTAATAAAATGTGTGCACTACTATTTTGATTAGCATTTACGTACAACATTCATGCAAAGAAAAGTGTACATGAAGTCAGAAGTGTAGGCAAATGGTACTTAAATCAATGTCAAACCATAACACATATAAAAGGGAAAAAAAAAAGACAGAAGACATAGAGAGCCAGCACAAACCTAAAAACCATTGGACAGTAGTCTTTCCACTTGAAGTCCACCGATTGGTGAGGGGGTGTTAACTGAGAACCCTCTCTAGGAAACTTCATCCAAATCCTTGCCCGAGGACCAAAATCTGATGATCGAACCTCTCGCCTTGGTATTGGTGTTATTTTACCCACAGTGTACCTGTAACCATCAGATACCAACGAAAAGCATTTCTTGATATCTGACTTGTCATAAAAATTTAATGATGGTTGCCAAGGGTTAACAAGAAACAGACATTTCTCCTTTCCTAACGCTAGTTATTCAGTGCATAGCATATAAAATGGAATCAGGCTACAATTTTCTTGGTCTCACTGATTCTAAAGGAAACTACCTAAGAGAGCATCTAAATAAATTGCTACACCTAGAATCTTTGTTTTCTGATTAAAATTAACAAAAATTAAATTTACTGGATCAACAAGCTCCAAGCATACAACATTGAAATTTTTAGGAAGACTCATAAAATCATAGGGCGTGTATGCAAGTAACAAGTTGATTTTGTACTGATTTTGCATGCATACTGTTGCTTCAAGAACCATGTGAAAACCCAAATGAAGAAGTATATACTATAGACTATGAAAACATTGATTCAACGCCACAATCCCAGCAAGACTTTATCAGAGTTCTGTAATTCTAATTCTGATTTCTAATCATTAATATTGGCAAAGATTTTGCAGTAGCTGCTTTATGTTATTTTTCTATTATTGTTCCACATGCTATGAAGCTAAACTGTTGACTCAAGTAAAGGGATAGCCTATACATAAGTCAGAGGCTTAAAGAGACCTACACCCTTGTGTCAGGAGAATAATCAATCCAGTAATCCCTTACTAATTGATGACTATTTAGGTTTTTCATCTCAATCTTTGTTAAAAGGTTTCTGCCCTGGATCTATGTGCACATCAAAATGGAACCCATGTACAATAGCAGGCAATGCCATTTGTATCCTAGTTCTGTGGTCTTACATTCTCAAACTATTGCACAAACTATTAAAAGTACCAATCAGCCAGACAAAAGCAATTTTAATTAATAATATGTGAAAGAAAACAAATTTACCTTATACCCAGCTGCAGGTTGAGCATTAAATCATAACTTCTGTGGCCTTTAATTATTGTTTCACCTGGTTTTTTCACCTCTTGTCGCTTCTGTCGCCGCCTTGTGCTTTTTGATGGTGTGGCAAACATACTATCCTTAACCAATTCATTGATCAGAACACCTTGCACATACTCTCTTTCCAGCACTGGTATACTTATATCATCTTTTTCATTTTCATCACACTCTAAAATAGGTTCTCCAGCTGCCCATGCACCATCTTGTCCAATGACATTTTCAAGAGCACCTTCAAGACTCCAGCGTCGTTGCAGAGATACATTTCTGTTACGTGCATAATCTGAACTTTTTGTCACTTCATCTGTAAGAAGTTTATCTGAGGAGCCACGATTTGCTCTTCGAAACCTGCGCATCTTTAACTGCCCCAAGTCCAGTGAGGAAGCATGGCCTAACCTTGAAGAGCCATGATTTACAGGCTGATGTGCTGTGTTTGCTTCTTGGCCTCCCTTGCCAACAGAATTGCGCCACACTCCGTGTAGAAGTGGAAGTTTGCTGCCAACTGGATAAAACGACCCTTTTCCATCCTTTAAACCTCTGCTCCATGTACCCATATAGCAACCCCCATCTGCCCAAGTGTAAATTCCAAACCCATGTACCACTCCATCCAACCAGTATCCATCAAATGAATCTCCATTTGCCCAAGTCAAAACACCTTTGCCACACATTTTACCTCCTTTCCAATCTCCCAAGTAAACATTTCCATTTTCCCAAATATACCTCCCAGGCCCCTCTGGCACTCCCTGATTCCATGAACCTTCGTAACAATCCCCATTTGGATATCTTTTCTTCCCCAATCCATGTTTGATATTCAATTTCCAGTCACCTTTATAGGTTGTTCCATCAATTCCAGTATACGTTCCAACACCATGCATGTACTCGCCCAAAAAGTCCCCTTCATAAGTAGCTCCAGAGGGCCATGAAATTTTTCCCCTTCCAGTTTTTTTCCCTCTTACCCATTCTCCTTCATACATGCACCCATCTGACCACAAATACTTTCCTGGGCCATCTGGAAGGTTCCCTCGAAATGAGCCAGTGTACAAATCCCCATTTGGAAAAATCTTTTCTCCTATTCTGTAGCATCCAATATCTTTTGAATTTCTAGCATCCTCTCCATCTGTAAAAGTAGAATGCAGTTCCCTTTCACTACAGGAATGTGATTCTAAGGACAAATATCTTTCTTCAACTGAGTGTTGTGCTGTTTTTTCCTCATCATCGACATGTGCCACAGGACCAGACATGCAGAACACTCCAGAAGGTGCCGTTTTTAAATATATAAATCTACCCAGGATTAACAATGCCAAAACAAATTGTGGCAAGTGTTAATAGCTTGAATAGGAGACAATTGGCTCGCAAAATACAACTTTTCATCTCCTACACCTACCTGAGTCTGATTCAAAAAAATATAGTAGTATATGCATCAGAATAAAAAGAAAAAGGTCAGAAAATATATACTGTCATTATGCTACCAAATATTTAGTCCCAATCTCCAACGAGTATAAAATAGATAAGAGCAAGATAAAAGAACTACTCCATTTAGTCCACTTATTAGAAAACAGGATGTGCAAATGCATAAGTTAAAGCTGTTCGTTTTCATATGTATCTTACAATATAAAAAATTTAGACATTGATTAGTAAGATATGCCCTAAAACATAAGCAATCCCAAGCGCAAGCAGGCATTTAATGTATGTTAATACTACATCATACCTTTGCACAACCCTTTGTACTAACATTAATGGTGATCATAGATGCTATTGCCTTTTCATGTTAAGATAGTCCTTCCATAGCACAATACCAATCCCCTTGTGGAATGCTTCAATAATGATGATCTTATACACCAAATTGGTGTCTCACTTGGCAGTGACCTAAAAATTTAAAAACTACCTTTACAGTTACCTTTTTCTAGCATTTACCAAAGCAGATACCAGCTCAGAAAAACCAGAAAAAAGGAAAAAGAAGTTTCCAAGTCCCCAACCGAAGCTTCATTCTGTTAAAAATATTGACCCAATTCCTTGTCAACGAAGTGGACAGTAATAAACATCAACAATATTCTATAGAACTGCATCTGCAACAGATGCAAAAAGAACATCCCAGTTTTCTGCCTGCTAAGCCATAGAAAAGGAAAATAATTTACCAGTAACAATCAGATATGCAGTCCCATTTTAAGAAGTTAAAAGAAGAATTCAAAGCTAAGTGAGCTATTTGAAAAAGGACAGCCATAGAAAAAGGATTTCACTTTAAGTATGTATAGGCTTCCCAAGGAAAAAATCATGGAACAGCACAAGGATGACAAAATTATTGTGATCCTTTATATTGTGCACATTTCTGCATGCTCCCATGTTTTGTCATGCCCCTTTTCAGACCACCAAACATAATCAAGAGTACCTTAAACCTACTATTTTATTTTCCATAGGTTAAAGCTAAGTCACGAGGTTTGAGTTCAAGTTCGAGTTCGGCGACGGTAAAATTCGGATGAAGTTCGGCAAGAGCAAAAAGTTCAAAAAAAATTCATGATTAAATTCGCTTTATAAAAAATTTGATTTTTTAAAGTATAAATACCAACATATATATATAATTATTTTTAACAATATAAATATGTAATTTATTTACAGATATTTTTTTATTAATAAATTATATCTACTATATATAAATAACAAAAATAGTATTAGCATATAAAATAATATTATCTAAACATATAAAAACAATATAAATAATAAATAATGTTAATAACATTATAAAAAAATAAAAGAGATACACCACTCGACAATTATTATTATATAAACAATACAAATAATATTAACATATATAATACTATTATTTAAATATATAAAAACACAATATAAATAAATAGTTAATAATATTAAAAATAAAATAAAAGAGATACACATTATATAAATAATACAAATAATATTAACATACAAAATAATATTATCTAAACATATAAAAATACAATATAAATAAATAATATTATAAACATTAAAATAGAAAAACCAAGCTACACAGCCTGCAAAAATTATCCGTCGACTAAATACACCGTAAATCATTTGGTTTCTTCAGACAGAATGGTGCTCTGAATCGTTTTGCTTGATAGATCATTTGCTGCCTGATCTACTGATTAAAGTTGTCCAAAAAGAAAATTTAAGTTGTATTAAATAAAGGCATCTTATATTTTATTTTTTTTATTTTCAAAGGACAAAAAGCATTACTAAGAATGGGGTCCAAATAAACTTTATTTTCAAAGGTTTTTCTGGACACTTTTAAAAATCAGTTTGAGGGTAAACTTAAACTTTAAAGAAAGAAAATATATATTTTATTTCCTCAAAAGTGCCTATAAAAGGAGTGAAGGTTATAAAAGGCATCCCAGTTTATTATCAAACCCCATTTTCTTGAAATTGACAATGTTCATCTTTTTTTCCTCAGAATGAAAACCTTTTGGCAAAATGGATTTGAGAACAAAAAACCTCAGCAAAATGGATCAAAGAAAAAAACCCTCCTATTTTGTAATGTCTCCTACTAGGGATTGCCTGTTTAACATGTATAATTATATATTACTATGCAATTTTGTACTTAAGTTAGATTAAGAGATAGTTAATTTATCCCTAAGACAAATTGTAAATGCTATATTGAACCTAGCCCTTACTTCTTTACTAATCCCTAATGGGGGATGGGGATTTACTGTCATAGGACGCTTGAAACCACCTCCACAATTAAGCCCAAGGGTTTCATGAACATCCATCCATACCACCACCTGGCCCGAGGGTATCATGAATGCCCGTCAATACCACCTCTTGGGAGTCACCTACTTTGGGATGGATTTACTCGCCTCTCCCTATACAAACCAACCTACCCATCCAAAGAGGTTAATGAAGACTAAGGTTAGGCCATATAGTTTTACTTTTGTAATATTAATGTATATACTTTGACATACGTACATTAGTATGTTTTGAATGTCTAATATATTTGATTACTATTAGCAATACATATAGACCATTCTTATACACACAAATATATGTGTGTGTGTATTTCAGAATCATTTATATATTTGTTAATCAATCATTTATTTATCATACAAATCTATAAGTTTACATCATAATTACTTAATATGCCCATCAATTACTTATTCAATCTTAGTCATACTAGTTTTAGGAGTCTGAACTAGTCGACATAATGGAAATAATAATAACTTCAATTCACGGACTATACTTATTGTTAAGGAACTTTGGATCAGAATAGAGATAGATATTTCCTTGTTTACTTGATATCGATTGCTACTGCAAAAAACAATAGTTGTTATTGATTGATTCTAACAACAAGCATCAAGGAGTATATATATAAACCAAGGGTCATGATTACGTAGAGTCATGACCATACATGGCTATTGCCATGTAGGGTCATAACCCTACGTTCATGATTAGTTATTGATCGATGATCTTAACAACTGATAATCATCTTATAACTTATCCAATGTAATGTATGCAATAATCATAAACGCACACGATAAGATTGTGGCTGTTAATAACATTATGGGGAAGGCACGATAATCATTGTGCACTGTAATATCATTAAAGTTGCATGATAGTCATTGTGGTTGTAATGGTATTACAATCCATAATGTATATCGTGACTGTAATAACATTGCATAATATGTAGTGCACGATGTATTGGATGATACACGATACTTGTCGTGGTGTTATCACATTCACTGATGCATTTGATACTTAGGTTCAGTATAGTGATATTATACCAACAATAATATATATATATATATATATATATATATATATATATATATATTGTTATCTTGGCATTACTTAAATACGAACGAAGCTATATCTCAACACTCCCTCTTAGTAAGAGAGAATTTAAGTGATACTTCTTGAATCAAAGTCTATCATGAACTCCAACACAGTTCGGGACAACAATTAATGTAGTCTTGTCATAACAATAGACTTAGATATCATGATATCCGGCACAGTCCGGGACAACACTTAAGGAGTCAACCATGATATAATTTGTTATTACAACATCAAGTAATAACATCACAATTATAAGAATCAAGATATCTGACACAGTCCGGGACAGCAACTTTAATGTAGTCAGTCTTGATGCTTGGTTAACTATTGTCAAGATCGTCACCTTGAAATAGTAACCTTAACCAACATAACATGGAAGATCGACATCTTCCTTTAACATCAATGAAATATTGCAATATTATTTTATTTACTTATTCATGAATAAAGTACAATGATAGGAATTTAATCCCAACAATCTCAATTAGAGTTTAGTCATACCAAGTTTGCTCCTGAAGTATTCTATCTTCACTCTTGCAAGGGGCTTGGTAAATATATCAGCATTTTGCTCTTTAGTGCTAATATAAATCAGTTTTATAATGTTCCTGTCTACCATGTCTCTTATGTAATGGTAAGGAATCTCTATCTGCATGGATTGATTGTGAAAGACTAGATTCACTGATAGTTTGATGCAGCTTTGATTTTCACAATGAATCAAGGTAGGCTTCAAGGGTTCTCCAAACAATCCAAAGAGTAACTTCCTTAGCCATACTGCTTCACGTGCTCCCATGGAAGCTACCATATATTTTGCTTCGGTGGAGCTTTGAGCAACTGCTAACTGTTTTCTGCTGAACCAAGATATCATGGCTGATCCAAGACTGAAACAGCATCATGTGGTACTTTTACGATCAGTGGAGCTGCCGGCCCAATCAGAGTCAGAATATCCTTGAAGTTGAATCTCAACATTATCATAATTTAGACCAAGTCCAATAGTGTCTCGTAAGTATCTTAAGATGTGTTTAGCAGCCATTAAATGTATCTTCTTAGGTTCACACATGAAGTGACTTAATACATTTGTAGCATAGCAAATGTCAGGACAAGTGTTTACCAAGTACAAGAGAGATCCAATAATCTGTCTGTAGAGGGTAGGATTTGTAGGTTCTGAGTCTTCTGCCCCAATTTTGAGTTTGTGTAGATTAGTTTCCATTGGAGTAGCTAATGGTTTACATTCCATCATTCCAAATCTAGTCAAGATATCTAAGGTGTACTTTTCTTGATTTAGGAAGATGTAGTTTTTCTTTTGCCATACTTCCAGGCCTAAAAAATAGTGCAGAAGACCTAAGTCCTTCATATCAAATTAAGCCACTAGATCTTGTTTACATTTTGCAATAAGATGATCTTCACCTGTTATCAATAGGTCATCAACATAAAGAACCAATATTATCATATCATCATTTGATATTTTAAAGTAAATATTAGGATCTGCTTCATTTTTGGAATATCCTAGTTTGGAGAGATAGTTGTCTATCCTTTCATACCAAGCTCTAGGAGCTTGCTTAAGGCTATAAAGAGCTTTCTTTAATTTGCATCAGAGTAACGAGAATTAAACCATTCAAAAAAGTTGTCTTAACATCCATCTGGTGTATCTTCCATCCTTTAGATGTTGCAATTGCAATGATGGTTCTTACAAAAGTATATCGGGCTACTGGAGCAAAAGTCTCTTCATAATCAATTCCAGCCTTTTGTGAAAATCCTCTGGCAACAAAACGTGCTTTGTATTTTTCAATGCTACCATCAAATGCATATTTAATTTTGAATAACCATTTTGAGGAGACAATTGATTTGTCTTTAGGTCTAGGCACAATGTCCCAAACATCATTTTTTAGTATAAATTGGTATTCTTCAATCATGGCATTTTTCCAAGCTTGATTTGATAAAGCCTCTTTAACACTAGATGGTTCAGAGTGCTACATAACATTTTCGAGTTCTTGTTCTTTTATTCTCTTTGGATATTTCATTTGGTTCCACATTATTCTCTTTAATCATCTTCCTTGCCCATGGCGGTCTTTTCTTGTTATTGAGTACTTCAGTATCCTCAATACTAGACGCTGGAGGTTCAAGATCTTCTATGATATTGTCCCTCTCATTTTCAGTTGTTTGATCTTCGTCTGATTCTGTGACATGATCTTCAGGTTCTTTGAGAGTGATGTTTTCTTCAAACTTTACATCTCTACTGATTTCAACAGTTCTCTATCCTGGAATGTAGACTCGATATCCTTTAGTGTTTTCACTATAGCCAACAAGTATGCCTCTTTTACCAAAAGGTTCTAGTTTAGTCCTCTTTTCCTTAGGAACATGAATGTATACAGGGCAACCAAAGATTCTAAGATGGCTTTGTTAGTATATTTCAGATTATCACAAGGAATATGATCAATCTATAGAGATCTAACAAAACTAAGCACGGGATAAAAAGAAATGATTGAGAACAAGGAGAGATAATACCCGGATGATCCTCATATCAGTGCCTTCAAACTCTCCAAGATGTGTAGATATGAATGTGCCAGGTCAGCCCACCTAGGGCTTCCAAAATGCCACCAATCTGCACTTTTCTTTGACCTAGGATCAGAGTGTAATCCCCTTAGATTTTCCTTGAGATCTGTTGTTAGATCGCTCCTCAAAGGTCAGATTTCGCACCTCTAGATCTGATGCATTTCGCAGCTATTAATGTCAGAATTCTCAGCTCTTAGACCTAACCAAGTTACTCCTTCAAAGCTGATCAATATCGCCCTTAAGGGTTAAGCAAAATCGCAGCTCAAAGGAAGAAGTATTTCGCCATTAATGCCAATGAATTTCGCTGCTTCTCAAATATGATCTCTGCTCCAATTACTGCTCCAATTCGCTGCCTTGATCGATTCTTGGAAGGAGGATTATATGTTATGTTTTTTATATGATTCTCCTCAAGAATCGATCTCCTTATATATGCCAATGGAGTGCCTCCTCAAGAGGCCAACTTGGATAATAAATACTCTTTCAAGAGGCTGACTTTGGGCCTTGTCTAATTATTTCCTTAAATTAGATCATTAAGCATATATATATAATCGATTTATTAATAAACAATAAATATTAAATATTCCCAATATTTAATATTATTATTTATGCCTATCAGAATTCCCAAGCCATTGGATATTTGTCGTAAAGGCCAAAATATCAACAGGCTTAAGTCTGGTTTGTTCCCTGAAAAAGCTTCTTCTAGCGTTATATTCTCTAAGATAGAATGGGGACATCTATTTTGAATATATACTGTTGTATTAGAGGCTTCAGCCCAGAATGAGATGTGTATGTTTTGATCGTGCATCATGGCTTTTGCAGCTTCAATTATGGTTCTATTTTTCCTTTCTGCTACTCCATTTTGTTGAGGATTATATGGTACAGTATACTCCCTCTTAATCCCAACAGAATTGCAGAAATCTTTAAAGTTTTCATATGTGTATTCACCCCCATTATCAGATCTTAAGATTTTTATTTTTTTCCCCATTTGATTTTCTACTAGTGCTTTGAATTCTTTGAACTTAGATAAGTATATCCAGGTTTTCCTGGAGTAGTCATCAACAAAAATTATGTAGTACATGAATCCTGTTAGAGAGGGTGTTGACACAGGGCCACATAAGTCAGCGTGAATTAGTTCTAAGATGACTTTTGATTTGTGCTCACTTGAAGGAAAGGACCCTTTTACGTTCTTTCCTAGTGCACAACCCTTGCAAATTCTAGAATGTTCAGATTTTAGGTGGGGTAATCCTGAAGTGATTTTCTTTATAGTAGGTAAATCACTATACCTTAAATGTCCTAACCTTTTGTGCCAAAATTCATTATTATAAGATACTTCATGATTTAGTGCAACTTTCTGATCACTACAGAGTTTATACAGGCTGCCATCTCTTGATCCCACTGTTATAGCATTTTTGAGATTAGAGTTCTTAGTCCAGAGAAGAACTTTATCTTCATTGAAGGTAACACGATATCCTTGGTCAGCTAGACCTGAGATGGAGATTAAATTCCTCTTGATTCCAAGTACAAACAAGACATCTTTTAACTAAAAGGATACCCCACTTCTTAACTTGATTGAACAGGTCCCAGTTCCTTTCAGAGGATAAGTGGAGTTATCACCAATGGTGACTTCTTCAGTAGAGTGTCCTTCAAGAGTTTCAAATTGATCTTTGAATCCAATTATATGCCTCGATGCTCTGCTATCAATTATCCAAGTGCTTTTGTTTGCATTTAGTTCACTTGATAAAGCGAAGAAGAAGAGTGAGTTTTCTTCTTTGACTTCAGCTAAGTTTGCATGAGTCTTTTTCCTTTCTAGACAGAATCTGTGAGTGTGCCCAAACTTGTCACACTTGTAGCATTGGACTTTAGATAGATCTCTCTTATTGTACTTCTTGTTTCCTCTCTTTTGTTTGAAGATCTTTTTCTTCTTGTTGGATGTATTTGTGTGGAGTGCTTGTATTTCTCCCTCTTTATTTGGACCTATTCCTCTAGAGATTAATCGTGATTCTTCTTGAGTGCAATCATTTCTGAGTTGTTCAAATTTTGGTATGTGAGGTCGTCCACATATACATTGGATAAAGGATTCCCAAGAAATAGGTAGTCCTCTTAGAGCAATTAGGGATAGTTCAAGATCATCCATATTATTACCAATAGTGAAGAGTTGATCCCTTAACTCTATAATTCTTAAGAAATAAGATGTAACTGATTCTCCTTTATTCATTTTTATACTCATGAGTTGTTGTTTCAGAGTTAGCATTCTGCTTTCATTATTTATCTCATATGTATTTTGAATGGTCTTGAATACTTCATATGCAGTGATTAATCTAGCTATGCTAGGAAGAGTAGAGTCTTTGACAGAGTCAATGATTAACTTCCTAGCTTTATTATTACGTCGTTCCAAGTTATTTTCTCCGCCTCATCTTTAGGCATTTTATTGTCCTCCTCTACATATGAATCTAGATCAAGTTCTTGTAGAAGTGAAATGATTCGAATCTTCCATGACATGAAGTTGGAAGCCCCTTCAAGTCTGTCCTCCATTCTAATACCATTCACCATGATTTATATATTGCTGGCAGAGTATATGCTGATGAGGAAATTTAATACACAATTGCTGTGAGTAAATCTTCTACTAGATCACAGGTATGTGACTGTGCCTATGCTTTTCTAGATCGCAGGTATGTGCATATACTTTTATTCTTCACCACCGTTACTTGAGGATTTCAATATCAATGTCGCTGTCTTGAAATATATTTATCTTCTATCTTCTATTGATTAGGCTCTGATACCATGTTAAGGAACTTTGGATCAGAATAGAGATAGATATTTCCTTGTTTACTTGATATCGATTGCTACTGCAGAAAACAATTGGCGTTGTTATTGATTGATTCTAACAGCAAGCATCAAGGAGTATATATATATAAACCAAGGGTCATGATTACCTAGAGTCATGACCATACATGGCTATTGCCATGAAGGGTCATAACCCTACGTTCATGATTAGTTACTGATCGGTGATCTTAACAACCGAAAATCATCTTATAACTTATCCAATGTAATGTATGCAATAATCATAAACGTGCACGATAAGATTGTGGCTGTTAATAACATTATGAGTAAGGCACAATAATCATCGTGCACTGCAATATCATTATAGTTGCACGATAGTCATTGTGGCTGTAATGGTATTACAATCCACGATGTATATTGTGACTGTAATAACATTGCATAATATATAGTGCACGATGTATTGGATGATACACGATACTTGTCGTGCTGTTATCATATTCACTGATGCATTTGATACTTCGGTTCAGTATAGTGATATTATACCAACAATAATATATATATATATATATATATATGTATATATATATATATATATATGTATATATATATATATATATGTATATCTATTGTTATCTTGGCATTACTTAAATACGAACGAAGCTATATCTCAACACTTACAGCTTTAGTGAGATGTCGAATTCCTTAAATGGCCCTCCTAGTCTACGCTCCGTTTGGGTGCTGGAATACCAAATGCTGGATATAGTCAATTCTGGAAGATGCTGCAATTCTGGAAGATACAAATTCTGAAAATGATTTCCGGAATATGGGCTGACCCGTTTGGTTCACCCGGAAGATGACTGAGAAGATGCATAAGCAATTTTAATTCTTTATTTTAATTTCTTTGAATATGATGTGTATATGTCTGTATATATACACACATACATGTGTGTATATATACACATGCACACGTGTGTATATACACATACGTGTGCATGTGTATACATGTGTGTATATACACACATGTATACACATATGCACACACGTGTGTTTATATATACACACATACATGTGTGTATATATACACACATATATATACACATACATGTGTACACACATGTATACACATATATATATACACAAATACACACATTTGTGTATATATACACACATATACACACGTGTGTATATATACACACATGTATATATAGACATTCTTATAGCAATATAATATACATCCTTATAGTCACGGATCCCACAAAATATTAAATTTGGTTTTATAGAAATTGGAATTGGAATTCGAAATTCCAATTCCACCTATTTGAGGGGAAGATGCAAATGCCCATTTTGGGGCAAAATTGGAATTTCGAAATTCCAATTCCAATTTTTTGGATGGACACAAACATGGAATTGACATTATCCGGAATTAGATAATGCCAATTCCAATCTAATTCCAGCCGCCAAATGGGCCCTAAAGTAATAGCCCGATGATAGTTGCTCTTCCTTAAGAGATTTCAAACCAAATATATTTATTAATGATCAGAAGAAAGTCTGTGTACTTATCCTATCCCTAAGAGATCATATTTTATATGTGCTTGTTTGAATAGACATCGCTTTGCAATGCCGCTTTCGAATAGACATGTCACTTTGTAATTTTCTAATGTCGACTTAGTGTCGCTAGGTTAATGTAACAATACATGTCGCTAGGTTTTTTGGCTTAGTTTAATTATTTGTTCTTTGACTTATCTTTTCATTATTGGGAAAGTTGATTTATTTGTTTTCATTTTTATTTATTAATAATAAAATTATAATATATTTATTATCATTGATTATCAATGATAAAAAATTTAATCAATATTTACTAATCTTGATTATTCATTAATAACATTATTTGATTGTTTACTATTGATTATTAATTAATAACGTTATTTGTTATTTATATAATTGTTAACTAACAAAATAGATTAATGTTATTGACTAACATAATAAATTATATAGGGAATTAAATGAGAAATTAATTATGAATTCAATAACGTATTTACTTTAAGGAATTAAATAATGTATATTCGGAACATTTTATATTTGCATTGAAAACAGATTTTGTATTATATATATGAATCATGGCTCATGACATATTCATAAAAGTAATTTCATCAAAGGATTGAGAAGTTGAAGTATTTCCAAATTTCAATTGTTTGGTGCATGAGTTTTCAATTGATGTTTGGCTTCTAGTTTTATAGTTGGTGTGCAAGAGCGCGTGATTTGTATCAGCTTGCTTCTAGGATTTAAGATCTTGTTGGTTCCTATTTCCTTGCAAATTTGATTGTTCACTGGCTTCTCAATTCCCATTTAATTTGTACAGCTTTCCTTCTATCGTATGGTTAGTATTGCATTTGTATTCACCTGTACAAAGTGTTCCAAATTCTAATGTACTACGTGTCGTCTAGTCATTTTCTCTAGCTGCAAGGTCATTACAGATAATTATTGAAGTAAAGTATGTTCCTATTCTTAGTGATATTGTAATACTTTAGCCTACTCAAAGAAATTGTACTGTACAATCTAGCACATTTTAGTCTTCTATTGTTGCTATAAGGTTTGTGCCTCCTGCTGAATTACACCATGAATCTTTTCAATTACTCAATGAATCATCTGTTTCATACGTCCAACCTCCTACAATTGGTTATTCCTTAGGAAATGACATTGCAAACAACAAAGAATTCTTCCTATAGACTCATGAATTGGGAGAAGGCACCTCCCAAGCCTCTAGGAAAAATACAAAGGATTCCCATGACCAAAAAACTTTTGAAGCACCTACAATATTGTTTGGGTTCAATGATCCATTGGGGCAGCAGTTTTTATTCTAATGTGCAATCAAATTGGGTTCCCTATTTGTTTGGTTCTCAATTAAAGTTCATTAAGTTGCACAGCATTAGCAAATGCATTCTCTATATGCTAGCCTACATTCTAGCTATATTGGTTCTACTCATAGTTCAAAGACTTTGGACTCAGAGAGTACTCGGAAACCCATAATTTTTGACTTGGCAAATACTTGGCAAGAACTCAACAATAAACTCGGCAACTTATAAAGTACTAAAAATTATAATTTCTTAAAAGAACATATTATTTGTGAAATTCAATTACAAAATGTATATAATTAAAAATTGACATCTCAAAAGAGAAAATGCAAAGTTTTTTAGCAAAAAAAAAAGTATGAGAAATGCATTTTAACCAGTATTTTACCTCTGTAGGCATTTTTTATCCACTTTTTTCTTGTGTCAATAAAAAATTGTGAGTTAAATTTAAAATAACTTGCGGAGCCAAAAAGTTAGAGTACTCGCAGAGCTTACAAATATGGTTCTACTAATGCTCCAAGTGGACTTCCACCTATTGACATTAAAGTTTCCTTTGTCAATTTTCCTCTCTAGTACCAACTAAAACAAGTATTCCAAATATTTGTCCATCTATCATCATGGAATCCTCAATAGGTGTGGAATGATCAAGATGTTCTAGTTACCAGCAGAAAGCATGAACACAAAAGATCTTCCTCAATAGTGCTGTCACAGGTTTAGAAAACCTTACCTAACATTAATTGATGATTACAAGCTTCTTTGACATCTGTTAGACCACTTTTCTTTGGAGGGGGGTGATGTAGTCCAATTACTTCCATTATGTTTTGTTAATACGGTTGACGTATTAATTTTTTATCGACTTCCAAGTAGTTATAAAAATTGGTAGATGGTTGTAATGTCCCCATTTTTAATAAATTATTTTTATTTAATTATTGGTCCCAAAATTTAAATAATATTATAAAAGGACCTTTAATCAATAAAAGGGGGGTCATTTTTTTTATAATTGTCCGTAGGTGTTTGCCATGTCGACATTCTTTTGTAAACCCTCGGAAGTTTCTCCTAAGGGGTATTTATGACCCGCGTGTAGGATGTATTTTTCAGATTGAGATTTGATATTTTATTTGTATTTGCGAATTCCTGTTGGGATTCTGTTGTCTGCCATTTCGAAGGTGAAAGATCCTCCCTGTTTGGTTATTTGCAATTTCGGTGGTTCACAACCACCCTAGTCTGTCGTCGGGAATATCACTCCGATATTTCACTGTGCCCCAAACTATTGTGCTTGTTTGTTTCGGATCTGGCAACTCTGAAACACCATCTTTGTATACATCTTTGGCATTAATACAACTTGCGGTATTGGGGATACTTGCCACTCATTGTTCTAGTGTCTGTAGCAATACTATTGTTGAGTTTGAATTACTTTTGGCATCATTGGCATTTTGGCAACCATCTATCTAGTAAATCTGAAGTGCTATCATTATTTATATGTGCGCGATCTCCTACAATATAATTGTGATTTCTGGCAATTTATCTTTCTTGTGCGGATGCATGCAATACATCTTTGGAATTCACTTTGTGCAATCAAACTCCCATCATACGGCCCAGGAAACATACCGTACGGTCACCTCAACCGTACGGCCGAGAAACTTCCTCAGCGCACGGTCTTCAACTCTGTACAGACACTCACCCCTATGTACGCTACTCCTGCCACTCCAGTTACCGATAGAAATTCACCTCTGGAAAGAAATCACCTCCGAGACTGAAACACCTCTGGGACAGAATTCACCTCCGAGACAAAATTTACCTCCGGACAGAATTCACCGCCAAGACAAAATTCACTACTAGGACAGAATTCACCTCCGGACAGAATTTACCTCCGGACAAAATTCACCGTCGGGATAGAATTGACCTCCGGGCAAAATTCACCTCCGGACAGAATTCATCTTCGGACAGAATTCACCTCCGGATAGAATTTACCTCCGGACAGAATTCACCGTCGGGATAGAATTCACCTCCGAACAGAATTCACCTCCGGACAAAATTCACCTCCGAACAAAATTCATCTTCGGACAGAATTCACCTCCGGACAGAAATCACTTCCGAGACAGACTTCACCTCCGGACAGAATTCACCTCCCGACAGAATTCACCTCCGGATAGAGTTCACCTCCAGGATTGAAACATCTTCGGGATAGAAATCACCTCCGGACCGAAACACCTTCGGGAAATTACAGTGGTATCAGAGCTGGTGATCTTGCCAACCTGTTGGGATGATTGAGAGATTTTGGGATTCTGATCACACTATGGCGCCCAGTAGTGATGGACAGTGGTGGTTGAAAGCACTACAAAGGATTAGCAAAGAGCTCAGTGAGGGTATTGATCTTCCATTAGATATATTGGAAGTATGTTTGTGTAAGGTTGACCAATCACCTTCAAGATTTATACAGAGGATCCTTTCTCCAATTAAGGATGCCTTAAGTCAACCTAGGCTTTTGAGACACCATGACAAGAAAGTGAAGTTGGCAGCGGCAGCATATCTTAGTGAGATTTTGAGAATCTAGGCTCCTAGAGAACCGTATAATGACAACACCATGATAGAGATATTGCATTTGATCATTGACAGCCTTCAAAGTCTTGATGACTTCAGTGGTGACCCTTTTGGCAGGAGATCTACAATATTCAAGAATTGTACAAATGTCAAAGTAAGTAACCTCCTCTTAGATCTGGAGTTGCAAGACTTGATCCATGATATGTTTCATCACTTCTTGGTCACAATCAAGGAATGTCATGATAGTAAGGTTTTGGTTGCTATGGAGAGCCTTATGATTTCATGCATTGAAGAGATGGATGAAATATCCCAACCTATCATATCTATGTTGTGGGCTATTCGCAATCTAGAATGTGTTCCATCTATGGCAGCATGTAGATTGGTCAGTAATGTATTCCAGGATTGTGAGAAAAACTAATATCTCATTTGCACAAGTGGGAGAAAGTTGATGACGGCGATAAAGGTGATGGTTTACACGAGGCTCTGTCTGCCGCCGAGACTGTATCCATCACCGAGGCTGTGTCCGTCGCCGAGGCTCTATCTGTCGACAAGACTGTGTCTGTCGCCGAGGCTGTGTCCATTGCCGAGGCTCTGTCTGCCACCGAGGCTATGTCCGTCGCCGAGGCCTTGTCTGTCACCGAGGCTGTATCCATCGCCGAGGCTGTGTCCATCCTCGAGGCTCTATCTGTCACCGAGGTTGTGTCCGTCGTCGAGGCTCTATCTGTCACCGAGGCTGTGTTCGTCGCCGAGACTGTGTCTGCCGCCAAGTCTATGTCTGTCACCGAGGCTTTGTCCGTCATCAAGGTTCTCTTCGCCACAGACTCTATCCACCGCCGAGGTGGTGTTTCTCACCGAGACTCTATTCGTCATCGAGGCCTTGTCTACCACCGAGGCTTTGTTCGCCACCGAGATTTCTTTCAGATTGAGATCCCCTTCGGACCAAGTTTCCCTTCGAGATTGCCTTCGGGTCGAGATCCCCTTCGGATCGAGATTGCCTCCAGATCGAGATTCCCTTCGGGTCGAGATCCCCTTCGGGCTGAGATTGCCTTCAGATCGAGGTTCCCTTCCGGCCGAGATTGCCTTAGGGTCGAGATCCCCTTCGGGCCGATATTGCCTTCAGGTCGAGTTTCCCTTCAGGCCGGGATTGCCTTTGGGTCGAGATTCCCTTCGGATCGAGTTTGCGTTCAAATCGAGATTCCCTTCGGGCCAAGATTGTCTTCGGGTCGAGATCCCCCCCCGGCCGAGATTGCCTTTGGGTCGAGATCCCCTTTGGGCCGAGATTGCCTTTGGATCGAGGTTCCCTTCGGGCCAGGATTGCCCTCCGAACATCTAACAAATTTACCTCCGAGTAGAGATTGCCTTCAGAACATTACAATGTCATCGGCGTCAACGTCCGTGTATGTGCCCATACTGGAAGAGATTGTTGAACATGAGGGTGTGAAAGATTTCATGGGTTGGCGTTGTTGGGATCCTGGTGAAGGGCATGACAATATTTATATTAGAGTGACGTAGTTAAAGCTTGATGATGGCTTACTGGTCTCAACTAAATCCAACTATGTGCACATGGTCCAAAAGCAACACAGAGTTTTCAACGGATATTACTACCAACGTCCGCACTTGGCTTGGGATTCGAGCATCGATGAGTTTCATGTTTGGTTTAATTGGGATCCTGGTGACTCTGGGCATGGCAACAATTATATCAGAGTGGAGTAGCGGAAGCTTGATGGAGAGTTACTTTTCTCGCTTCCTTCCAAGCGCATGGTCATGTTGCGGCTTGAGGGTTCCAGTGGGTACAGTTATCAATGTCCGCGCTTAGTTTGGAATCCTGGAGTATCGATGATGAATTGCTTGAGGGCAAGCAATCTTTGGGCAGCGAGGATTTGTAATGTTCCCATTTTTAATAAATTAGTTTTATTTAATTATTGGTCCCAGAATTTAAATAATATTATAAATGGACCTTTAATCAATAAAAGGGGGCTCATTTTTATTATTATTGTCCGTAGGTGTTTGTCGTGTTGGCATTCTTTTGTAAACCCTCGGGAGTTTCTCCGAAGGGGTATTTATGACCCGCGTGTAGGATGTATTTTTCAAGTTGAGATTTGATTTTTTATTTGTATTTGCGAATTACTGTTGGGATTCTGTTGTTTGCCATTTCGGAGGTGAAAGATCCTCCCTATTTGGTTATTTGCAGTTTCAGTGGTTCACAACCACCCTAGTCTGTCGTCGGGAATATCACTCCGATATTTCACTGTGCGCCAAACTATTGTGCTTGTTTGTTTCGGATCTGGCAACTCTGAAACACCATCTTTGTATACATCTTTGGCATTAATACAACTTGCGGTATTGGGGATACTTGGCACTCATTGTTCTGGTGTCTGTAGCAATACTATTGTTGAGTATGAATTACTTTTGGCATCATTGGCATTTTGGCAACCATCTATCTAGTAAATCTGAAGTGCTATCATTATTTATATGTGCGCGATCTCCTACAATATAATTGTGATTTCTGGCGATTTATCTTTCTTGTGCGGATGCATGCAATACATCTTTGGAATTCACTTTGTGCAATCAAACTCACATCGTACGGCCCAGGAAACATACCGTACAGTCACCTCAATCATACGGCCGAGAAACTTCCTCAGCGCATGGTCTTCAACTCTGTACGGACACTCACCCCTACGTACGCTACTCCTGCCACTCCAGTTACCGACAGAAATTCACCTCCGAAAAGAAATCACCTCCGGGACAAAATTTACCTCCAGACAGAATTCACCGCCGGCACAGAATTCACCGTCAAGACAGAATTCACTGCCAAGATAGAATTCTCCGCCGGGACAAAATTCACCTCCGGACAGAATTTACCTCCGGGACAGAATTCACCGCCGAGACAGAATTCACCTCCGGGACAGAATTCACCTCCAGATAGAAATCACTTCCGAGACAAACTTCACCTCCGGACAGAATTAACCTCCGGGACAGAATTCACCTCTGGGGCTGAAACATCTTCGGGAGAGAAATCACCTCCAGACCGAAACACCTTCGGGACATTACAATGATTGTGTTTTTAAAAACTATCAAGCTCTTTAAACAAACTCTTCATAGTTAAGGAGAGAAGTTTGCTCTGTCGCTAATCATGTTTGGTCTATTTCTGGAAGAATTTCATAAGGTATATCTTACTACTCTATATATTCATTATTTTACGTATCAGTTTTATCAGATAGAAGAGTCAACAAAAGAACTAAAGAATGCAATTAAGCTGGAGGATGACATGATTCCCTCAACAAAAACAATACAACCTTCATCAAGGTAATGGTCCCAAGTTCTACAGCTTCTCTCCTGAAACTAGTGATTAAGATATGAAGCAACTTCATCAAAATAATCCAACACAACAACATCAAGCAAATTTTTATTTCCAAAACAATAACATAAATGATCATTTAGAATACATCCTCCACCTGGAGGTATCTCCTAATGATAACACAAACATTTTTTCTCTTTCCATGAGACAAGGAACCACAATGCTCAACAATGTCTGGAGATGCATCACATGGTGCAGCTCTTGGTAACTTCCAAGTTAGATTAACAAATACCTTCAACATCTTCACGATGATCCAAATGGAAACTCTATGACAGGATATACTCAATGGAACAGCTTGTGTTGGAAAGGTAAATGCATTTAAAGATTTTATATGTTTGTGGAATCAAACACCTATGGAAAAGAAAAGATTTGAAGAGAGAAGAGTATGTGAGAACATCAAATGGAGAAGAAACTGATTGTGACTTTCTTTCAAGACATTACCTTTATATCTTCATGCAAAATTTGGGAGATAGTTTTCCCATCTACCTCATAGGCCTTGAATATTTTCTAAAAAGAACAAACGTTTGTGTTGGAACAAGCTGCATATCATTCGTTGAATAGGATAAAGTCTCTCAAGCATCTGTAGAGCAAAGTGATGATTTGGCTATTTCTACTAAGCAACAAGACAATGAATATGCAGAAAATGAAGAAGCATCAGAGATGAATTTCTCTCTACCTTACAGCTATTATTTGAAGAACTTGCTAAGGACAAAACTGAAGAAACTGGGAATTGAGCATTCAATAGTTGTCAATGAGTTAATGATATGTTTAGATATGTGTGAAAAAGAAAAATGGTTGATCAATGAGGATATTAGATATGAATTTAATGGTAAAGAGTCTAAATGCTCTCTCTTAAGGACATTCTTTGAGGACAATTGCACTGATAAAACTAAAGAGACCCAATTTACCCAAGGGCCATCAATATTCGATGATGGTAAAAAAAATTGTCGCATAAAGAGAATATTTTTCTCCAACATGTATATTTTGTTAATGATCTAATTCTTGAAGATTCAAACCTAGATGGATTGATAGACGGAGATTCAATTGATCAAAATATTGAACAAAGTGTTCCAAGCACAAGGCAAACACTTGATACCCATTTTGCAATTGGATAGTCAAGAGCAAGTGATTGAATTTTTTCTTCATCTTCAGCCTTTCCTTGAGGATAGTGATTTTAACTGAGTTTACGGTTCAATGTGCTAAAGCAACAAGAAGAGAGGATCAAATCAAATATGTTAAGTTCATGATTTCCATATATGTGTTGGAACCACAAGTTCTTGCTAGCTATCTTAAAAAGGAAGCACAATATCTTCACTTATAGTTGAGGTATTTACTTGAAAAAGAGTAACATTTGGAGCCGCCCAAAATTAATCACTTCATCCTAAATTTCACAGAATATGATTGCTCCTACTTGCCTCAACCTTCGTTTTTCATGAAAAACTTGCACGGGTGTTTAGGATATGAGCTATTGCCATTAATTCCATGGCTCAAACAAAGGGGTCGTTACATTTCTCAACCCATTAATGATACTTCATCTAGTCGGTGTGTTTCCTTTTGTCCATCAATAGGTAGGTAGCTAATGTCTTTACCCTTGTATTCATGATGTCATATTGTTTGTTCATTTTTTCCTGCAATATGGTTGTTTATTGTTTTGTTCTAGAAGTCTGTTTTAGATTAGTTTAGAATTGACTTTATTGTCCAAGAGATAAAGCATAAGTCAGCTTTTACCAAAGATTTTGAAGTTCTCCTATAGCCCAAGTATGTCCCATGATCCCCAGAAAAAGCCACTGCTAGTACCAATATTGGTACCCCTACAAAAATTTGTTTTCATGCCAAATTTGTAGTCAATATCATTGTCATGTTCTTCAATGTTGGTCAATTTAATCTTTATGTCAATATGTCAAGTTGTAAAGTCATCACCTAGTTTATCTAAAAATAATGTTGTTGATCATTCATTGGTGAGGAATGTCACACCATGATAAGTCAAGTTTTTGAAGGCTAGAAGGTGAGGACAATGGGATGGAATAGTTTACAAAATGTCTTCAACACTTTGTTCAAGCAAAACAAATGTGGGTGACAATGCTACCAATGAAAGAAGTTCAAATGGCTATTTTAATTGCAAATGGCAGTAAGAATAAAATGTATTCATCTAAGGGAAGGATTGGATCTTTTAGGTGGAACTATCAATCTAAATTTATAGTTCTTGTGGCAATAGCATAAAGAAATTACACCAAAGTGGCTAAAGCCTCAAAGATTCACACCAAGTTACAAAGATAAATTAGGGTAACTATACTAGTCCAATGGCATTGATAAGTGGGAAGGGCAATTAAGATGGCAAAATCACATCCAAAACACAATGTCATGTTTCCTTATTCAAACTAAAGTTAATGAAATGCACCTAATCCTATTATTCTAATTTCCATAGGCTTGTACATAAAATGAGAGAAAAAAATTAAAAAACAAGTTTGTCCTAGTTATTTTACAATATCTTAAAAGATGACTTATAAGTTTCTTTACTATATTGTGTCATTAGGGAAGTGAGCCTAGGGGTATTCCTAGACTTCAAGTTAATCCTAACATTATTTTAAAATCATTGTAAGGGCAACTACATGTTTTGTTTTTTTATGAGCCACCTAAATGGAGCAGAATAAGGCCATTTTGTATCTTATAGGAATATTTTATTAAATATCCCTTTTGGGATGAGAGGGCTGTTACAAACTTCTAAAATAAAGTAGTGGAGAGGAATAAACAGAAACGATAGAATAATATTTATTTATTCCCTCAAGCAGTCTATAAAAGAAAGGGAAAAACTTAATGGAGATATGCAATTGGAAATTATCAACCTGCATCTTTTTAAAGCACTTGTGATTTGAAAGCCAATCCTGATGGAGTTTTAAATTAATTATGTTATTCTTTAGGTTTAGATTAAATAAAATAAATTAGTTTGTAGTTTAGGTTAATGAATAGATGATATAATGTAATTTTATCCTAACAAGGATTGCAGTCAGAGCAAAGATGTATCTAGTATGATAGGATTTGCAAAGAATCTAATCTAAGCGGGATGGAAGGAAATCCATTAGAAAGGGCTAGCAAAATCAAATCAAGGCATGACATTAGAGGGAAGGATATCCAATTCAGCAGACTGGACGGAACTAGTCAAAGATTGTAACTCATTCTCAGTATAGTGGATTATATAAATTGTAATCTCTTTCTGTTATGATATGTAAAGGAAGGGGATGCCCTCCTATAATGATATGTATTAAAACCGGACTAAGGTCCCGGGCAAGGCTAGAGGGTTTCTCAACCCCGCTCTTCCCTACCAACGCCTGCACTAAGCGGGGTCTATAGATATGTTTAATTGATTAATAAAATCTTGGCCTCGGCCTTTTACCAAAAAAATAAATAAATAAATAAATAGATGATAGTTTATAATTATTAGTTGGGAAGTTATATTCCCGTAGGTGGTTATTCACAGGAAAATAAGGCTTTATAAGCCTCATGAATGTAATGGAAAGATCATCCAATTGAATCCAATTATCAAGTTTATATTCAGCGCTCTCATTTGGTATCAGAGCCCTAACTAAACTCTGTGCTTGTGGAGATTTCATGTGGAGATTTCTGCATAGTTTGAGATGAATCGCATTTGAAGGACGATGCTAGGAATAGTGGTTATTTCAAATATTTTACAAAGATGAGGAGTCATGAACAAATCCCGATCCTTCGTTTGTGGGGGAAACATTAGAGAGAACATGGCATTTCAAATAGAAAATGGTGGTGCAGAATACATCGGCGCTAAAAGGAATTCCAGCGATTTGCTGCAAACATGATGTTGAAAAAGTGAGTAGAATCACAATAATAGACCCCTATGTAATGTCCCCACTTTAGCAGTTGACCAAGCGTGTGTGCGTTAGCCTTGTTCTACATGGTCCCGAGGGCTAACGAAGGGTTTAAGGGGATCCTGGAGTGTTTCGGCCTAGTCATTTCCAGTTTGGGCCAAAATGAAGTTGATTTACTCAGTTTCAGGCATACTTACTATTTTTAGTAAGTCAACAGGACACAGTGGAGGCCAGTTTTGGTGATTGGATTTGATACTCTTCGGTGAGAGCTTTCCGACGAGCTATCACTTGCATTATTCGGAGTCCGATTGCTAATACATTTTAATGCCTGAAGTTTTATTAAAGTAACATTTAATTTAATTGTAAAATATTGAAGTGTTACTTTAATATTTATTTTATGGGGATGTGTACCCAAGGGAGACATAAGGGGATATTTTAATATATGTTTTATATTGCACATCTTTTATCCCACATTGGCCATGAGAGTTGAACCGACCCTTGGAAATAGAATAAAAGGAAGCGTTTGTGGCTTCATTAAGGGGAGTTGAATATGAGAAGAAATTGGTATGGGAGTTGCAGATCCGTTCTTGGCATTTGAGGACGTTTATCCTCTCTTGTGACATTCTAGACGTCATTCCCTTGGGGTTTGGCCTTTGGAATCCAGTGTTCTCAGCTTCATTATCAGGCAGATTGGGTGCATTTCCAGTTGAAGACAAACCGTTCCTGTAGCACAGCACTATTAAGTTTCTGTAGCAGCGATACTGTAGCAGCGCGATACTGTAGCAAGTTCCTGTAGCAGCGACACTGTAGCAGCGCGGTACTGTAGCAAGTTCCTGTAGCAGCGCGAGTACTGTAGCAGTCCGAATCACTGTAGCGCGGTACTGTAGCAGCGGGTTACTGTAGCAACAAGTTCCTGTAGCAGTCTGAATTACTGTAGCGTGGTACTGTAGCAGTCCGGGAACATTATAGCTGTGAGTTACTGTAGCAATTTTCAGAACTATTAACACTGTTGTAGCTGCAATGGGTATGGACCATCATTGAACTCTATAGTTGTTATAATGTGTTGAGTTTAATAAGATATGTTAGATATGGTAGTTGTAATTTCCTAATAATCTGAAACAAGAAATAAATGAACGGTCATTGTTATTAGCTGCATATGGTTTCATGTTGCCTTCTACTGATATCTCATACAAAATACAACAATCTTGAGGACTATTAAACAACATCAATCTGGAAAAAACATAAGGACAGTTGCAGGCCAACTGTTTGACAAAATGACAGGAAGAAACAGACTCTAGAATTACAGAACCAGGCAGCATATTACAGTGGTATCAGAGCTATAAGTCCTGCCATCCTGTGGAGGTTTTATAGGGAATTTGGAACAGCCGGATAGAGGGAAAAGTGTTTCACGAAATGTCAAAACACTAAAATCAGAATTAAAAAAAAAAACAAAAAAAACAGGCTAAGCATTTATGTGTGAGCATGCGAAAGGGGCCTTATAATTTTCGCAATACTAGAGCAAGACAAAACAGGACTTTAGACTTGCAGAGCGAACAGTCTAGTTCATCTGTGCAGGTGGAAATAGAACCCAGTCATACAGACACAGAGGAGATATTCTTTGATCAAGACAGCAATATGGGTGACCGAGATGACATGAATACAGGATTAGGCGGAGTCAGGAACATTGGTCCAGATCAGGGGGAGGTAATGTTCAGACAATTACTGGATACATTAGAGCAGGGGCAGCGTATGCAGCAGGAGCAGAATAGGCGAATGGACATGATGTTGCAGCTCATGGCTAGACAGATGGGTGTCAATATTAATCCAGGTGATGCCAACAACAGAAACAATAACAATGGGGGCAATGATAATAATGGAGGCCAAGGTAACAACAATGGTCCTGAGAATAACATTAATGGTAATAATGGACACGGCAACAATGGGAATGAGGCTGATAACTTTAGACACGTTGCACGCCCAGCTCGGACAGCGAGCTCGAGACCTCTTCTACCCACCTTCCCACCCAGACATCCGGTTCAACCAGTAAACGAACCGCAGATTACCGAGTTACAAGATCAGTTCAGGAGGGACTGGGAGGCTAGTGGACCGGAGTTTCAGGCGGATATTTCCCTCAGAGATTATATGGACTTGAGGATGAGACACATGCCTAGAGCAGGAGGGAGGAATCAAAACTTTGAGCTGAGAAAGAAAGTTGGAAAACTTTCTTTACCTTATTATGATGCTTCAGGGAAAATGACTGCACGAGCTTGGGTGCAGAAGGTAGATACATACTTGCAGCTAAATCCTATGCCTGAGGAGGAGGCTATCAAGTATGCGGCTATGCACTTGGATGGCGTTGCACATGAATGGTGGCATCATGGCATGGTGACTCTGGGGCATAATCAGATTACATCCTATGAGGAATTCACCGACAGATTGATTGAGAGATTTGACACTAGGGATCCCGAGTTACATTTCAAGGAGCTAGCACAATTAAAACAATCAGGTTCTGTGGATGCTTACATCGTCGAGTTTCAGCGCTTGTCTGTACTTGTTACTGATATCTCTCCTAGGAGATTGGTGGTGTTATTTTGTGATGGGCTTGCTGATCCATTACGAGGTTGGGTGAAGGGACATGATCCACTCACCTTAGCTGAAGCGACTAAAAAGGCACGAGATTTAGCCCCTTCGGTATACAAAGGAAAATACCATTCAACAGATTCTTCCTACCGCAAGGATAAAGACAAAAAACCATTTCAAAAAGAGTATAACAAACCCAAAGAAGGATCAAAAGGACTAGACAATGAAACCATGAATGAACTTCGAAAGAAGAAGTTGTGCTTCCACTGTAGAGAGCCTTGGGACTTATCTCATAAATGCCCCCTCAAGGCTAAGGCAAATCAAATGGAGTATTTTTCAGCAGAAGAGTCAGAGTCAGAGGTGGAGGATCAGCACTCCGATTCAGATGAAGGTAACACTATAGAGGAGAGCAGCATTCCTAAGGGTGATAGATCGTTGGCAAGCTTGACAGGGGCCCAAAAGGCAATCACATTTAAGGTCAGGGGTACTATTCAGGGGCAGAAAGTGATATCTCTCATTGACACTGGGGCTACACATAACTTCATAGATGCACAGTTGGTAGCTAGGAGAGGGTTACAGACCGAGGAGCATGATGGGTTTAGAGTCATGGTGGCTAACGGTGACAAATTATTGTGCACTCGGAAGATATCTAATCTTCACATTAGGTTTGGAGATGGCTATGAGTTAGAGGATGAGTTCTATGTTGTGGACATGGGAGATTATGATGTCATCCTCGGCATGACATGGATGGCTTCGCTAGTTGAGTTCACACTCAACCTAGCGAAATTGGAGATGAGATTCCAGCATGAGGGCAGAATTGTGGTACTTAGAGGACTTTCGGATGGAGGTTGCAGAATAGTGTCCTTGAGGAGAATGCAAAGACTTTTTCGTCATGATGACATAGAGTGGGCGACAGAGTGCTACATTATGCCAGCTTCACCAGAGCCACAGGAAAAGAGTCATCCACCAGATATCCAGAAGATACTTGATAGACACGCTAAAGTATTTGAAGATATTCCTCATGGGGTTCCTCCTGACAGAGGGATAGAGCATGTTATCGAGCTCGAGGAGGGAGCCAAACCAGTTATGATTACTCCATATCGTCATCCTAAGAAACACAAGGATGAGATAGAGAAGGCGATTAAGGATTTGTTGGAGATGGGGCATATCAGGCCTAGTAAGAGCCCCTTTGCTTCAGCAGTAGTATTGGTAAAGAAGAAGGATGGGACGATGCGCATGTGCATCGATTACAAGGCACTGAATAAGAAAACAATTAAAAATAGGTATCCCATTCCTAGGATTGATGAGCTAATGGATGAGTTGCATGGGGCATGCTTCTTCACCAAAATTGATTTGCGGTCCGGATACCATCAAATCAAGATGAGAGCAGAGGATGTTGAGAAAACAGCATTCCGATGTCACTATGGCCACTTTGAGTTTATGGTTATGCCATTTGGACTAACCAATGCACCCGCTACATTTCAAAGTTGTATGAACCAGGTATTCAGGAAGCAGTTGAGGAGGTTTGTCTTGATCTTCTTTGATGACATCTTGGTCTTCAGTAAGACCTGGGAGGAGCACTTACATCATTTGGAGGAGGTGTTATCTATTCTGGAGAGAGAGTCATTGTTTGCCAAGGAATCTAAATGCGAGTTTGGCATGACCGAGCTCCTTTACCTTGGGCATATCATTAGTACAAATGGTGTTCGGGTTGATCCCGAAAAGATTAGAGCTATTGTAGATTGGCCTACTCCCACAAACCTTACACAGCTTAAGGGGTTCTTTGGTTTATGTGGTTTTTATAGGAGGTTTGTTAAGGGATTCTCACAAACTGCTGCACCCTTGACAGATCTTACCAGGAAAGGGGCCTTCGTGTGGACAGGGGCAGCACAGAGGTGTTTTGAGCATTTCAAGCAGGTAATGTCTTCATGTCCAGTTCTAGCTCTACCGGATTTCACGAAGCCTTTTGAGCTTCATTGTGATGCATCGGGTGATGGGATTGGAGCAGTATTGATGCAGGAGAAGCATCCCATTGCATTCGAGAGTAGGAAGCTCCGGGGAGTTGAGAAGAGTTATTCTATCTATGACCGAGAGATGTTGGCCATAATGCATGCATTGGCCAAATTCCGATCGTATTTGGTAGGTGGGCGTTTTGTGATAAAGACTGATCACAACAGTATTAAATATTTCATGAGCCAGCGTGATCTTAATGATCGGCAACAGAAATGGGTTACTAAATTGCAGGCTTATGACTTTGACATAGAGTTTGTCAAAGGTAAGAAAAAAAAAGTGGCTGATGCCTTATCTCGGAGACCTCACTTATGTGCTCTGGCAGAGATTTCAAGAGATTGGAGAGATCGGATTATAGCAGAGTATGTCGGAGATGCTTGGGCTTCTGGATTGATTTCAGGTACCATACAGGATGATCGCTATGAGGTGATAGATGGATTGATCAGAGTTCAGGACAGGGTTTATTTGATTCCATCGTCACATTTGAGAGAGGCGATACTGAAGGCATTTCATGATGCACCCACATCTGGGCATCCAGGGATCTTCAAGACCTACAGGCAGATCCGAGAGCGGTTCTCATGGAGAGGGCTCAAGGATGATGTTCAGAGGTATGTCAGGGAGTGTGCAGTTTGTCAACAGAATAAAGGAGAGCACACATTTCCTGCAGGGTTATTACAGCCCTTGCCCATTCCTGATAGGAAATGGGAAAGTATTTCGATGGACTTCATCACTGGTTTACCACGAGTGCAGGGAAGGGATTGCATCTATGTGGTGGTGGACCGCTTGACGAAGTTCGCTCACTTCTTTGCTATTCCGTCCACTTACACAGCAGCACAGGTGGCAGATCTTTTCTTTAGAGAGATATTCAGGTTACATGGGCTGCCCAGATTCATTGTTAGTGACCGGGATAGTAAGTTTATGAGTGTTTTTTGGCAAGAGTTGTTTAGGTTGTGTGGTACAGATCTTACACCTAGCACTAGTTATCATCCACAGACAGATGGGCAAACAGAGATTGTGAATAAATGGGTGGAGGGATATTTGAGGAACTATGTAACTGCACAACAAAAGGCTTGGATCAGATGGTTGCATATGGGAGAGTATTGTTATAACACCACTTATCATATGTCCATCAGGATGACCCCTTTCATGGCACTCTATGGTTATGAAGCACCTAGCTTCATGGATTTAGTTTTGGGGGACAGCAGAGTGCCCAAAGCCAAAAACTTATTGCAAGATAGTCAGGACATCCTGAAAGTGCTCAAGGAGAATATACAACAGGCCCAGAATCAACAGAAATTGTATGCTGATCAGCACCGAATAGAGCGCAGTTTCGAGGTAGGGGATATGGTTTACTTGAGGCTACAACCATATAGACAGTCATCGCTCAAGAAGAGCGGAGCTGAAAAGTTGAAACCTAGATTTTATGGTCCCTACAGGATAATACGCAAAGTGGGCGAAGTGGCCTATGAGCTTGAGCTTCCAGAGGGCAGTCGGGTGCACAATGTGTTTCACGTGTCTAGGCTTAAGAAAGCCATTGGTCAGAGTGTAGTGCCTTCTGCAGATTTACCCCCTTTGGATGAGGAGGGGAAGCTTGTGTTAGTACCCGAGGCGATTTTGGACACCAGAGAGAGGAAGCTTAGAAACAGGGTAGTGAAGGAGTATTTGGTCAGATGGAGAGACCTGCCAGAGGAGGATTCTACATGGGAGAGTGAGCAGGTTATTCAGCAGGCTGGACTGAGATTGCTTGAGGACAAGCAATTTCAAGGGGGGCGGACTGTAATGTCCCCACTTTAGAAGTTGACCAAGCGTGTGTGCGTTAGCCTTGTTCTACATGGTCCCGAGGGCTAACGAAGGGTTTAAGGGGATCCTGGAGTGTTTCGGCCTAGTCATTTCCAGTTTGGGCCAAAATGAAGTTGATTTACTCAGTTTCAGGCATACTTACTATTTTTAGTAAGTCAACAGGACACAGTGGAGGCCAGTTTTGGTGATTGGATTTGATACTCTTCGGTGAGAGCTTTCCGATGAGCTATCACTTGCATTATTCGGAGTCCGATTGCTAATACATTTTAATGCCTGAAGTTTTATTAAAGTAACATTTAATTTAATTGTAAAATATTAAAGTGTTACTTTAATATTTATTTTATGGGGATGTGTACCCAAGGGAGACATAAGGGGATATTTTAATATATGTTTTATATTGCACATCTTTTATCCCACATTGGCCATGAGAGTTGAACCGACCCTTGGAAATAGAATAAAAGGAAGCGTTTGTGGCTTCATTAAGGGGAGTTGAATATGAGAAGAAATTGGTATGGGAGTTGCAGATCCGTTCTTGGCATTTGAGGACGTTTATCCTCTCTTGTGACATTCTAGACGTCATTCCCTTGGGGTTTGGCCTTTGGAATCCAGTGTTCTCAGCTTCATTATCAGGCAGATTGGGTGCATTTCCAGTTGAAGACAAACCGTTCCTGTAGCACAGGACTATTAAGTTCCTGTAGCAGCGATACTGTAGCAGCGCGATACTGTAGCAAGTTCCTGTAGCAGCGACACTGTAGCAGCGCGGTACTGTAGCAAGTTCCTGTAGCAGCGCAAGTACTGTAGCAGCACGAGTACTGTAGCAGTCCGAATCACTGTAGCGCGGTACTGTAACAGCGGGTTACTGTAGCAACAAGTTCCTGTAGCAGTCTGAATTACTGTAGCGTGGTACTGTAGTAGTCCGGGAACATTATAGCTGTGAGTTACTGTAGCAATTTTCAGAACTATTAACACTGTTGTAGCTGCAATGGGTATGGACCATCATTGAACTCTATAGTTGTTATAATGTGTTGAGTTTAATAAGATATGTTAGATATGGTAGTTGTAATTTCCTAATAATCTGAAACAAGAAATAAATGAACGGTCATTGTTATTAGCTGCATATGGTTTCATGTTTCCTTCTACTGATATCTCATACAAAATACAACAATCTTGAGGACTATTAAACAACATCAATCTGGAAAAAACATAAGGACAGTTGCAAGCTAACTGTTTGACAAAATGACAGGAAGAAACAGACTCTAGAATTACAGAACCAGGCAGCATATTACACCCTACAAGTGGCGGTTTGAAAGTCAAGAGGGAAAGAGGAATGAAAATAGTTGTTCTTTGATCGTTTGGAAAGCTATTCTTCTGTCAGCATCTGAAACGCAAAAAGGAGCGCACAAAGACATAGGGGAGGAAAATTTATGTGAAGAAGGAAACGTGGATAAGGGGGGCATGGAACTAATGCGTCGCTATTGCTAGAGGGGAGTTTAGTAGTTTAAATTTTTTACTATACTGTAAGAACTAGCAAATAAGGCTTGCTGCTGTAGTTTTCGCACATCTGGTGAGAACTCTATGAAAGTTGGTGATTATTTTGTTTTGCAAAGCACAGTGTTGAAGGCCACAGGTAAGCACATTATACAATTATAAAGGTGTGAATAAATTTATAATTTGAAGTGTTTTGAAGTACCTTGTTTTTCCAATGGGGCCTACGGTTGATTAAGTGTCATTGAAGTTTGAAGCTTGCGTATATTACAATTGGTGAGGAAAGAAAGACATTCATTCTGATATGACCGTTATTGTTTCCGAGTTCTACTAGGCAAAAGGTGGAGAATTTATTTCTTATGTGATGGAGAAGTTATAGGGTTACAAGATTTTTGCTTTCGAAGTCATATCTATATGAATGCCATTTCATGTAATACGCGTATGGAGGGTGAGAGGATATTGAATTTCATAATAGAGGTGTGTTTGTACATTGACTATGGTTTCTTGAAACTAGTTGTCATGAGCCACTAATGATGGATATTATTAAATTATTTTTCAATAAATTATTATTAAATTATTTTTGCCAATAATTATTTATTATAATATTCAAGTAATAATAATAAATAAAATTATAAAATAACTAAGTCCATACTTGATCTAAATGATAATGTCGAAATGAACAATTATTAAAATAATAAAATCTATACTTGATTCAAAGATTAAAATATAATAAACAGTTAATAATAATACCCGAGATATAATAAACAATTGTAAATCATCAGATTATAAAATTATTAAATCTAAATGAATAATAATAACAATAAATAATATAATAATAAAGTATTATTATTAAAAACCTTAATAATAATAATACAAACATTAATAAACATTATCGATTAATAATAATAATACAAACGATAGTAATACAAACATTAATTAAAACATACATACGCTCACGAAGTATTAATCTGAATGGCACCTGACTGGATGCAACGTTTCAGATTAATGCGTATATAATTCCAAGCAAGCATAGAAACAAGGAGGGATGAGAAGAGGAAAAGAGGAAGATTTACGGAATCAATCCACAGATACGTGATACCTCATTAGTCATTCCTGACAGTGGATCGTACATTACGCACGTCCCAGAACACTGACTGATGCCACAAGATATTCAACCTTATGGCTTCAGGAGAAGGCGGATATACCAAGGAAGATTAGACACCACTCTACCGTATGTGACCAATGCTGAATAGGAAAAGTTGCGGGAGTTTTACAGACGCCCCTGGAAGATAGCGGGAGCACACAGCAGGAACAGGTACGTATTGTGTATTCATAGAACCAGCAGAGAGACATAGTCCAGAATAAATTCATCAATAATAAATTAACATTGATTAATATAGATCATCCTACTCCATATTAATTACAGAACAATCTGAATAATACAGAGCAAATTAATTCAGTACAGTCTGGAATAGATATCTCTCATCATAAGTGGAGGGAGAAGAGTGGGTAAGAGGGTAGGCTAGAGAGCCCAGACTCCACCATGTCTGCCTTAGCACTCCGTTATGATGAAAGTGAGGATTCCATGAAACACTTTAAGTTCTGAAACTCCTAGATATCTATCATCATACGGGATGGGAGGAGAGTAGGTAAGAGGTTAGGCTGGGAGTTCAAACTTACCAAGTTAAGAAGCCACTATGTCTGCCTTCAGCTCTCTTATGATGTAGAATCTAGTAGAAGAAATGAGTAAAACAAAGAACACTAACGGTTCTGAAATTCTTTAAGTCCAACAAAATCCAATATATGTTTATATGTTAATAAGAACCCCTTACAGATCGTTAATAAATAGACTATGATTGCAGGTATAATAAACTCAAATTAACTAGGGACATTACAGTGGTATCAGAACAACTTTCTTGTCAACCTATGGATACTCGGTACATGAAAATATACCAAAGGAAAGGAAACAAGATGAGTGAGCAATTAAGTAACGAAATAAAGGCTTTTATGGAACAAACTGCCCAAACCACCCAAGCCCTTATGGAACAAAATCAGATTCTCCTTAAAGTCATACAAAGCATGAGCAATAATATACCTCAGCCCCACCCTACCAATGGAAGGGATATAAATTCCAACCATTCTGAAAATAATCATAACCTCTCCCCAAGGTTATCACAACCAAGGCCAACTCGACCCTCTTTTTTACCAAGAGAAAGTCAAGAGGATGAAGATAAGAAGCAGATGGACCACCCCGCAATAATGTGGATGAAATCTTAGAAGCATACTCTAGATTAGCACCAGAATTAAGAAATCATACATCCTTCAAGGATTATTGTGACACCAAAATGAAAGCCAACCATGTTGTCAAAAAGAAAAAACAATCCGTTAAAGATCTTAAGGAAAAAATTAATAAAGTGACTATACCCACTTTTGATGGGACTGAAAAGATTTCCATCCGAGCATGGGTCCAAAAATTAGACACATACCTATCATTAAGTCCCATGACTGAAGAAAATGCAATTAAATTCACAATTTTACATTTAGTCAGGATGGCCCACGAATGGTGGCACTATGGACTTCTCACTTGTGATGTACCCATGCACAATCTTATCACAATCCCTCCCTTCAAATCTTCGTGACCCTTGCAAAGTCCAGACCTGGTCGTACGGAGGTAAACAGGAGAGTGAATGCCCGTGCTGAAGCCGTACGAAGCAACAGGAGACCGCACGTTGACATTGGGGCCGCACGTGATTGCCAGAGGAGGTCGTACGGTGCAACAGGGAAGGTCGTACGGGGCTAGGCTGGATGTCGTACGGTGCAATAGAGAAGGTTGTACAAGGCTAGGCTGGAGGTCGTACAGTGCAACTGGGAAGGTCATACAGGGCTAGGTTGGAGGTCGTACGGTGCAACAGGGAAGGTCGTACGGTGCAATAGAGAAGGTCGTACGGTGCAACAGAGAAGGTTGTACGGGATTGATGGCGGCCATACGATATGACAATGGCAAGGCCGTACGGAGCGGGTCTCATGGAGAAGGTCGTACGAAAGTGGTGGGGGTCATACGGTGGGGCAAAGTAGGCCGTACAGATGGTTTGAAGGGATGCACAGTGTTTTTGGATGCCTCCCAGACGTTTGTAAGATGTTCCCTTTTCGCTGATAATTAAATATGACTTTTGCTGACACAGAACAGAACGCAAACCAAATATGTTTGCCAGAAAGACCTTATGGAATTTATTGATGGAATTTCAGATTTGCCAAACCTGACACAATAGAACAAGCAGAGTAGGGTGAGGGTTGAATCCCACCAAAACTGTGAAATACCAAATAGGGAGGGTCTTTCACCTCCGAAATGGCAGCTAGCAGAATCCGAACAGGAATTCGCAAAATACAATAAAATATCAAATCTCGACATATAAAATCCAACCTACACGCCGAGCATAAATACCCGTCGGGAAAACTCCCGAGAGTGCACAAAAGAGCCGACGGCGACAACTACACCTACGCCAACAAATAAAAATGGGCCTTAGATAAACAAAATCGATCAGGACCCAAATACAATAATTTTATTATTCATTTAATGACAGGGACATTACATTTGGTCATGAATACATAGAAAGCTGCCCCCTTTTCTTTAGAACGCTATGTGGCATGAGCCTGCTGCTAAGACCCTCCTTGGTGTTGTAGAAATTCTAGATATAACCAAGTTTACCATAGTCCTTACATGATGTCAAGTAACAAATCTATCCCTCCTTTTATCCAAAGACACTGAGATTAGCTTCGAAAAACTTTAGAGTTCTAAAAAACAAAAAAAAATCCAAAAAGGAAGCTGCTGCAAAATAGCAACTTGATTTTTCGGAAAAATCGTCAAACTCTAGATGCGATGCTAAAATAACACATGATTTTGTGAAAAAGTCAGCAAAAACCTTCGTTTTGTGGAAATCTGAAGAAAACACCATGATTTTATTGGGGGGGTGGGAGGTGGGGAATATGCAAAACCCTTACCATAATTTTTTGTGGAAAAAAAATCAAGAAACCATCCCAAAACTTTTTTGATGAAAAAAAATCAGAAAACCCTTCCAAATTTTTTGGGAAAAAATCAAGCAAAATCCAGCTCCAAAAACCCATTATTTTTGCAAAAAAACTATGCAAAAACCTCAAAGATCAGAAAAAACAGCAACCCTCAATCAGAAGAACAAAGAATCCTTGCAAATCTTTTTAAAACTTCATTTCTTTTGTGGAAAACAGTAAAACAACCTGCAGAAACCACGATTTTTGTTTTAAAAAAATAGCCAAAAACAAGAAACCCTTGATTTTATTAAAAAAAAGATCAAGCAAAGATTCTTGTAAAAATTTCCTCACAAAATGTTCAATAAAAACCACAAATTTTATTCTATTAAAAATCGGCCAAAAAAAACCCCACGATTTTTTGTTTTAAAAAAATTGGGCAAAAAACTTCTGGAAATTTCTAGTAATTAATCCACAAATTTTATTGAAAAAAATGGCCAAAAACCAAATTCTGCTCTGATACCATGAAATGATAATCGATTGATATTCAATATTACAATAGAGATGAAAGCTCCTTAAATAGAGATTACAAGTTTGAAAAATAGAAATGAAAGAACGAAAAGAAAACTTCTAAATAAAAAGTAACTACGAAAAGGAAAGATCCTAACTGAATGACCATTATAGAAACATTATATAATTACTTTAACAACTTCACCAATAAAATGTCTTAAGCAAGATAAACCTTGAAATAGGTCATGCAATCATGTTAGATAAAATATATAATATAATTTAGAAGATCAAATATTTCTACCAAATATTTTTATCAGGGTTTTAGGGTAACATATAAACGCATACATATTAATAATCATTTCAATCTCTCTTGGTGCTTCCCGTCTATGGGCCAAAGCTGGCTCTAGTTTCTTTTGTAATTTTTGGGGTGTGGGCCCCTATTTTTCCCACTATAAATCTATTAAAAAAAATCATTTCAATTTATTTAAATAAATCACGTAATAACTCTTAAAATTATGAAGCCAAGCATCAATAGTTTCACTCCCATAATCCACCATAATAGGGGTTGGAGAAGAAGCATGTTAGGGTGCCCTAAATTCAACACAACTAAGCCCAAGAGCATACAGTGTCCAAACTCAACCTCTTGGCCCCATATAGCAGGAGCTCTTGTCCATCCAGCATCAGGTGGGCTACTTGGCTACTTAGAAGGGGAATACATATCTTCTCCCCCAATCATGACTCCATAATAAGGCACCCTGAATTCGCCATGACTAAGCCCAAGAGCGTGGAGCATCCAAACTCGACCACTTGGCCTCAAGTGGCAGGAGCTCTTGTCCATCCAGCATGAGGTGGGCTACTTAGAGGGGGAATACATATCTATTGTCCTTATTGAGGTCCTCCCTAATCCTTACATGGTGGCTTATAGGATATTTCAAAAAATAAATGATTACATAGATTAATTACTATCATTATAAGAAAGGATACACAGACTGTATATACAATCACAAAATATTAAGACTATATATATTCAATCTTATCATTACCTCGCATACCACAAATGAATAAAATTGTTCTTGTCTAATGGTCCCAACCAGTGCTGAGAGGGGAGGGGTGAATCAGCACCTACTAAAACTTCACAATAAATCTGATATAGTGTATCTATAACTATAAGCAGAACAGATTTTAGAACAGTAATAGAAATCACACAAACAACAATAAGCAATGCCAGATTTATCACGTGGAAATCCAATTTGGGAGAAAACCACGGTGTGAGGAAACCTCACAAATTTTGCACTCTTCTGAAGTGCGCCCTGTTAGGAGCCTTCCCTGTTAAAGGATCATTCCCTGTTAAAGGATTACAAACACACTATTAGATGCGACTCGGTTAAGGGATTTGATACAATAAGGCTTGTTAGAGCCTGCTTGATTAGAGAACTTAGAACACCTAATCAGATGTCACCCGGTTAAAGGATTTAATAAAAGGGACCTGTTAATGTCCACCCAAAATACTGGGATTTACTATTGCAATTATCAGAGAGCAATAAGAGGTTTTGATCTTTTGATGATGGCTTTGTTGAACTTGATAAGATATTTGTTATTCTCAACTGAGAATCATCACCAGTCACTGCAGGTATTGTGCTTCTCTGCACACTCTACTTTCTTCTCCTCTCTTTACCTTAGCTTCTTCAGCGTACAGGTTCACTCTTTACTTTGGCAGAATGAGGGCAAACTATATTCTTGTCAAGCAAAGGAATATATAGACTTCTTGCCCTATTTGTTTTTTACATGCATGACCTGTTAAAAGATCACCTTTGGATCCATCACCCAGTGGAGTATTAGTTCACTGAGGAAGCATCCAATGCATGCTATGCTTTATTTTCTTTATGAAAGAAAACGATAGATCCGTGTCAAAAGCTTTCCTTCACAAGAGATATCTACCTGTTTTAATGCCACAAACTCCGGCATTAAAACCTTCAATTGCTCCTTGTACTGATCGTCTTGATAACTCAAAGTCTACCGGATTTTGAGCAGTAAACCCCGGTCAAAGAGTTAGATAACTGTTTGTTGACTATGACTTTCCGCAGTTCATCAGTCATGATGAAGTCTCCACTTGATCGGTAAAGATCCTTAGGTTGTGAACAGGTAAGAGCTTTAACCTGTCACCTTCCCTTTCTCTAGTTGTACTAGTAGCATCCTTTCGTCGGTTCCTGTTACCGGTTACCGGTTGTATCCTTCCTTAGTGACCGGTTGCTCTGATGATCAGTTAGAGCAGTATTAGTAACAGATATAGTCTCTTCTTATTTGCATAGTGTCACCGGTTGCCAAACCAGTCTCTCCTTGTCTTACCGTAGTCAGTTGTGTTGGTCCTTGCTTCACAGATCGAACACTGGTATCCTTAGTCCATCTTTTTGTCCATCTTTTTGTCAATCAATGACAATACCTCTTTTGCCATGTACCGGTTGCAATCTTACCGGTTAATCACCTAATGCCAACATTGTCTGCAATAAACTGCTCTTCTGAGTGAGTGTAAGATATATAATAATCTCTGATCTGATCAATATATATCTGCTTGATTGCTGACGTCTTATGACAATCTAATCTGCTCCTCGATGTCTTCATTCAAATGAGGATTTGTCTATATGTATCCCTTAAGAGGGACGGGGGGACATTTCTCTTTGCTGTGATCACCACTATTCCAATTGAGGTGATTCGTCCATCTGTCTGCTGCCTTTCACTAACACGTGGCCCTTTGAAATCAGCTGGTTAGTGTTTGTTTAAGACAATTATCCTTTAGCAACGGCCACTCTTTTCCCTTAATAATAATCGATGATATCGTAAGCAATTACTGTCTTTTCTTCAATCCAATACAGGTGTTATTTCATATTTATATTGTTCTTGTCTCATCGGGTGGGGGGCACAACAGCTAACCCTTCAAAACAGCCAAAGCAATAAAATTTATCTACATAACAGATCCCTGATGCTACAAAACGGATCCCAAATCAGGTACAAACCAGACCCTGATGTCACAGCTTGGCCAACAAATCTGGTGACATAGCTAATAGATTTATCATCAATGCCATTACAATGTACATGAACATTTGCATTCAACTGTAAAACTGATTTTCAGCTTCATATATCCAGTTGGAAACCCACCTAGCAATGGGTGGAGGCACTTGATAACACTAGCTTTGGGCACAAACATTGATAGAATATAACAATGCTCTTGTTTAGGAACAAAATTATGTCTCAAAAGAGGCATTAATCATCTGTTAATCTGAGAACAGTCGCTAAAAGAGACCAATCTCATATCTGGTAGCAGGATGATTTCCTAGTTACCAAACATGAACCATAAAGTTTTGGTCGGTTTCAAGATTTGAAGTTTAGAAGCAATCCAAAGACATATAATATGCCTCCTCATAAACTAGCTAACATATCAATATAACTGAAACGTGTATAAGAGATTGAAAAAATCAAGATACCATTAATCTATTTGGAATTCTATTGAAACAAGAGAATCAAGGTCTGATTGTTTTTAGGAAACCAAGGTTGTAATTAAGGATAAGTTTAGCTTTTATTATAATCTTCTTATCTTTCTTAAAATTTTGCTCATTACAGCTAAGGTTTTGTAACCAACATATCTCATACAACTCAAAATTAAAGCAGCATCACATCTGGATATGGTTCATATCCAGACCATACCTGTATCAACTACAGAACATGACTCGTCAAGAAATTGGAGCAGCTGTACCTGGTCTGGCCAAAGAAAAGACAAGAAAACTTAATGTAGGACAAAGTTTTGGTTATCAATGCATATACAGTATACCATAATAAGACAAACAGATCAGTAATGTCGAATGCTATAATCTTCCTATACTTTGATGTACTTACCCATGGCTAATGAATTTTGAGTTATGCGTGTGATTGATGCTTTGATAACTAGGGCCAATCATCACGCCTGCCACATGACATTCCTATATGTACAAATTGTCTTGAGTTGTTTGAGATCTCTACCATGTGTCTACTGTCAGATCTTATGTAAGACCTGCACTTGGAGATCACACACATACATCATGATCAGAACTATCACTGCAGAAATTCCATTTCATATTCTGTATCCTGCAATAATAAATTTGTGTATCTTATTGCAGATAGTTTTCTGTTGTATTCTAATTAGTTTTGTGTAATGACCCTTACTATAAAGGCCACTAAAAATCACTAATACTAAACTGAGAAAATTCGTCAAACAGTTGGCATGCACTGAATACACTGCTGAAAGAAAAATACTGAATATAGGAAATTATTTTGCAATCTATAAGTTCGCTGTCCCAAAATTTCAGAATAATAGATAGCAACCAAATACCATCTAAAACACTATCAATGATGTAGGAAATTGCTCAAAACCATATGCCATTCATATATCAACAATTTGCAACAATGCCATACATTTTTCAGTCAATGATATGATCATCAAACCCTAGGTTTGCAATATAGATAGACTGAAAATTACAATGCCCTTTCACTTGCAAAATCCTAGCCTTCCTTTGTTACCAATAATGCCAAATGGCAAACAAAGACAAGTACAATGTAAAATAGTAAAGTGTTGAAGCTATATTTTGTACTCAGCTGAAAATATACATTTCTCAGAAAATATGCCAAATGCCAAATGAGAAATGAGGAACTTGATTGTAGATGGCTGCAATAATTTTTCGGACTGCTTTTTCGGACTGCTTTTTCGGATTGCTTTTTCGGATCTGCTTTTTCGGACTGCTTTTTCGAATCTACTTTTTCGGACTGCTTTTTTCCTCTTGCAACCAAAACTCAAACCCTCTAGTAAATCTGAGGATTCCAAATAAGCTCAACTTGAAATGGCTGAATACCACTTCCAAACTTGCAACCCTTCAGCAGATATTTCACTACCTTAGTTATGCCAATCTAGGGGAGTGATTCGTTCCCAAAGATCGAATAGTATTTGCAGACCACAAGACTACAAATTGCTTCACAATAAAGAAGTAGAAGAAATCCCAAATCCAAGCATGTCCAAATGAGAGGCCAAGCCCTCTATTTATTTACTTTTCTAAGAAGTTACTAAGAACTTCTAGAAACATCCAATTATAATGTACTTTATAATAAAATAACATTATAATAATAAAGTACATTTCTCAACTCAAAATTATAACAATGTAGGCTCATAACTGAATGTAGGCCCAACTACAACCGAATGTAGGCTCAAGACTGAACGTAGCCTCTACTACAACTGGATGTAGGCTCACTCTGGATGTAGGCTCCACTACAACTGCATGTAGGCCCAAACTGGATGTAGGCTCTACCGAATGTAGGCTCTGTCAGCAATATGCAATCAAATGATCAACATAATGACCCTCTCTCCAAACCATTTGCTTATGAGAGTCGATGATAGGCAACTCCGTCATGCCAACGATGTCAGCCAAAATGGGGACATGACAGTCCGCCCTTCCTGAAATTGCTTGTCCCCAAGCAATGGCTAAACAAATAACCAATCAATCCACCTGGATCCCAAATGCAGTCATGATCTAAACTGCTGTCAATCAACGCAGGCTCCTGCAATATTCTCTGAAATATAATCAAGAGGAATCCATAATCAAACTGGCAAATACAACTCAACCAAACTCCAACATCACAATTGCCAGAGTCAGGAACCCACGAGAAACAAACTCTCGAAATATCAAAACCCAAGTAGAGAGGACAACTCAAACTGCCAACATAGTAAATATCACCAACACATCCCACTGGCCTATGTAGAGCGCACAATCCAACTTTGCGAGAATGGTGAACACTCCCGAATGAAACTGCGCTAAGTACGGAAAATCCACACACTGTACAACTCCTGTAGTGAAAACAACTCTGCAACTCACCGACCACTATCACATAACCATAACTACCATGTACCGCTGATGGCGAATAATCATCACATGATAGATAGCAAGAACTAGAATCCAAACCAAATCTGACGGCCGTCAACTCCTCAACACATGGATCAAATGCAAACTAATGAACATATCCTGCAGTATAATGCTGATAAAAAAGACCAACCTCAGTCAATAGCTCACCATGCACAGGTAATACAACCCACTGCGGCTGATCACCAGCTAAGTCAAGAGATGACATAGCCAAAGGAGTCGAATCAATAACAACAACCGCTAAAGTATTACTCCCACACTCCTTCTCTAGGTCATGTACTATCAAGCTGTCAACCGCAGAACTAATCACCATGTAATGCCCATCACAACTCTCCACCCGTGGAGTCAAACCATACCATAACTGATGACAAGCACTAGAACCCAAAGCACATCTCCGTATCATCATCTCATCAACATGTGAATCAAAAGTAAACTGATGAGCATACCTTATAGTGTAATGTCGATAAAATGCGCCAATCTCAGTCAGTGACTCAGACTGCACTCCAGATGAAACTAACTGCAACCAATCACTAACCAAGCTGGAACTAACTACTACCTCCGAAGACACCACCAAGGGAGTAGTATCACTAACAGGAACCATGCCAACTACCGATTCATCAACATCAAACATGATCTCTAGTACAACATCACTAGTCTCCATGCCATCAGTAGTAGAGACCATCATCATGTCAAACATACCACAATGTTCAGCTGCAACGCCCAACTCAATTGAACCTGCCTCCAGTGGAAGTGAACCAAACATGCCAATACTAGTATCGAGGACAGATATATCCTCATCTCCACTGCCTCTATCAACCTCGACCATGGACATCCTCGGATCACCAGACACCACGGTCTGTGACTGTACAGAATCTGGTAAAGACTGAAGTCGCTCTAACTCCATGGTCACCTCAGCCAAATGAAACTGTGACTTCTCGAAAGCCAACTGTGTACTCTCAAGAAACTCAGAAGTCACCTCGAGCTGCTGAATAAGCTCACTCACCTCATCTTCCTTGACCAATAATGCGTCGTATGCTGTACTGCCCCACTCCATAAGATAATCTCTGTCGGCTACCAACTGCATATAATTCTAACTCAGAATCCGGATAGCCTCCCATAAAGAGTGGATCTCAGTCAAGGAAAGATAACTGCCTCCCTGATCATCACTAGTAGGAGAACCCCATCCATAAACTGCTAACAACTGACGAGCAGCATCGAAATACTCGCAAGCGGCAGAAATGTCTCGCTCACTAACTCTCAGCTGACTAGACTGTCTCCTACAATCCTCCTCTGATGTACTGTCCAAAGGAGTAGACTCAAAATCACTGATCTCTGGAGTACTGCCATCCATACTCTGTGAATCAACTCCAAAGCTCATATCAACATACGGGGTATCAAAAACTGTAGCATCACTGTCCAACTCCGCTGTAACAAATGAACCTGCTGAGGAAGCTAAGTCCTCAAAACTGTCCATAGCATACTCCTAGATGTCATCAATACCAATACGATCCTGGGACTCATCTGTAAACTTCGTCATATCTGGGATATCATCAACCCATTCCAACAAGAATGGTCGACTGGATACATGAACAACGCCCAACACAGGTGTATAAAAACTAATACTAGCATCTGGTAAGCTGCTGGTATGAACGAAAACAACACCGTGTAATCTGCTAAGCAAATCCATGATAGCATCCAAACAATCACTGCTACCAATAGATGATAAAGATCTCCAGTCAACAGAACCCCAAACGCCAATATAACAATCCCGAATCCACATCCGTAAACTAGAATCAGCTGGTAACTCAAGCAAACTCCTCACCTGAGTAATATGACTAATACCAACTAACTCCACATACATGTCTGATACTGTCCCCAAATCCTGGATATGAATGCAAGGTGTACTCTCACAACTATCATCCACCACATGTGATCTGACTGTAAAAGAAAGCTGAGTCCCTGCCATATGCGCTAACTCCTGAACTGAACTCACCTCAAGACAAAGCTCGTCCACATGTCTCTCTGCTGCACCACTCTGATCAACTGTACTATCCTCAAATGTGACAGTATCCTCAACTACTGTAACATCATCAGGATCAACTGTACCGTAACCACTATCAGAGCCAATCACACAATCCGGTGTGCTTGTGATATCTCCCTGTATCAAATCAGCATGTCTCTCCGAGTCCTGTAATGCCAATGGAGTACTCAACAAAGAGGCTCGGGTATCCTCTAGCTCACGAGAAAGCCTGACAGCTTCCTCCTCCTTCCTCCTCAAGGCGTCTGAATAGTCTCCGGCAAGGGTAAGAAGATGGTCACGGTCCGAAAGAAGATGTAAATAACTCATCTTCATCGTTCCCATTCCTTCCCTAATCACCTGTAAGTCAATACAAGAGGTCTGCGCCTGTACTCCCTTATGTCTGTCCTGTAACTGAATCATCTGGATGTGATCCTCTATCATATTCCGCATCCTGTCATGATGAGATAATGAAGTCACAATACTGTCTACGCTCACCTTCAGCTGGCTGGACAAATCATGCGAAGTGCTATCAGCCTCAACCTCATGTGACGAAGCATCTAACTGTGCCTAGTATTCTCTCTCAGCAAAGTTATGAATGCTCAATGTCTGCTCATCTCTACCAGGTATCTCGCCATTATGCACAACATCATCCTCATAATCATCATCCGAACTCACTACGCTATAGTCGCTACCTGTCATAGCCAAACCATCCTGAGTACCTGTGACATCACTCGCAAGCAACCTGTATACGACTGTCTCAACTTGAGCATCAAGTTGACAATTACTATCCATCAGTGTAATATCCTTCACCACTTCCTCCTGTGGCTGAGTAGAAACTGAATCTTCTATCGGAATACTAACTTGTTCCTCAAATTCCTCATGAAGGTTTCTGGTAACTATGTCAGCCGATCTTATGTTATCTCTCCTGCGAGAAGATCTGCCAAATTAAAAACTTGACAACTTATTCACCTTGGCTAGGTCGGACAGTATATCATTCATCACACGGTGGTGCTTATTCCACTGTTCAGACAAGTTTTGGTCTATTCTCTTAAGTTCATCTCGAATGTCTAAATAACCATCATTTCTAGTGTGTCTATTTGTTGCCCACGATCATGTCCTCTGAAACTCTGTACTATTCCTGTCCATACTGAAATCAATCAAGTGCTGGTCACTCATGCAAAGACGGTTCTTACCCAACAGGATGGCAAGGAAACTGCTCTAATACCACTATAATGACCCTTACTATAAAGGCCACTAAAAATCACTAATACTAAACTGAGAAAATTCGTCAAACAATTGGCATGCACTAAATACACTGCTGAAAGAAAAATACTGAATATAGGAAATTATTTTGCAATATATGAGTTCGCTGTCCCAAAATTTCAGAATAATAGATAGCAACCAAATACCATCTAAAACACTATCAATGATGTAGGAAATTGCTCAAAACCATATGCCATTCATATATCAACAATTTGCAACAATGCCATACATTTTTCAGTCAATGATATGATCATCAAACCCTAGGTTTGCAATATAGATAGACTGAAAATTACAATGCCCTTTCACTTGCAAAATCCTAGCCTTCCTTTGTTACCAATAATGCCAAATGGCAAACAAAGACAAGTACAATGTAAAATAGTAAAGTGCTGAAGCTATATTTTGTACTCAGCTGAAAACATACATTTCTCAGAAAATATGCCAAATGCCAAATGAGAAATGAGGAACCTGATTGTAGATGGCTGCAATAATTTTTCGGATCTGCTTTTTCGGATTGCTTTTTCGGATTGCTTTTTCGGATCTGCTTTTTCGGATCTGCTTTTTCGAACTGCTTTTTCGAATCTGCTTTTTCGAATCTGCTTTTTCGGACTGCTTTTTCGAATCTGCTTTTTCGGACTGCTTTTTTCCTCTTGCAACCAAAACTCAAACCCTCAGGTAAATCTGAGGATTCCAAATAAGCTCAACTTGAAATGGTTGAATACCACTTCCAAACTTGCAACCCTTCAGTAGATATTTCACTACCTCAGTTATGCCAATCTAGGGGAGTGATTCGTTCCCAAAGATCGAATAGTATTTGCAGACCACAAGGCTACAAATTGCTTCACAATGAAGAAGTAGAAGAAATCCCAAATCCAAGCATGTCCAAATGAGAGGCCAAGCCCTCTATTTATTTACTTTTCTAAGAAGTTACTAAGAACTTCTAGAAACATCCAATTATAATGTACTTTATAATAAAATAACATTATAATAATAAAGTACATTTCTCAACTCAAAATTATAACAATGTAGGCTCATAACTGAATGTAGGCCAAACTACAACCGAATGTAGGCTCAAGACTGAACGTAGGCTCTACTACAACTGGATGTAGGCTCACTCTGGATGTAGGCTACACTACAACTGCATGTAGGCCCAAACTGGATGTAGGCTCTACCGAATGTAGGCTCTGTCAGCAATATGCAATCAAATGATCAACATAATGACCCTCTCTCCAAACCATTTGCCTACGAGAGTCGATGATAGGCAAATTCGTCATGCCAACTATGTCAGCCAAAATGGGGACATGACATTTTGTATCACCTACTTACACATTATTAATTCTAGCATACACATACTATTTCAACTTAGTTAATCAAATCTGCCTCAGAAAAATCATTACCATAATCACGATAATGCCATCTTCAAGTGGGAAATGAAACCTCACAAGCTAGGATCTCACCTCATTCTTTACGAATAAATGTATCAATTCCAATGGGCTAGCAAAGCTATTATTGTAAAGCAGATATTTTATTAATGCGCGCAATGACCAAAGTAGGTAAACGCTGCTCAACAATATAAGCAGATACAACAGAAAGCACTTGGAAAAAGATGCCCTAGGTTCTCAAGACTAACTAAACACTAGACCAATGTGAACATAACCAGAGAAGGTGAACACATAGGTTACACCCCAAACCATATGAACCAAGTATAAGGAAACAAGGAGGTGATGAAGATAAAGATGGAAGCCAACACTCTCACAGATCTGGTGCAAAGATTGACCCAAAGAACCAATGCAAACATCATCAACACAAAACACAGTATGGGAAAAAAAAATTAACTAAGTTACTAGTTCAAATCCGAGTACGGATGCAGGTACGAGAACCCAATACGTGGATGCGTGGAAAAAAAAATTGGAGGGTTTGGATGCATTTGGGTACGTGTGTGTGTGTATATATGTATATAAAATTAAAGAAATATGACAGTTCAAAAATATAATTATTAATTCTATTTTAAAAAACATAAAAATAAAAAATAAAAGCATTAAACTTTATTTTAAAAACAAGTCCCGACGCATGGTCGAAGAGCACGCCCTCGCCAATCCAAGCAGCGGGATGAATGTCAACTATGAACACTTCAAAAACCTTGCTCTAGATAAGCAAGGCAATAGAAAATCGACCCTGAGACCACAGGTAATGCGCCATGTGGTGAGCCCAGCAAGCGAGGAAACCCTTGACGTTGAGCATGCAATGTGAGTAGGAAATGCAGGCAGGGTCACTATCTTTGAAGACGCGAATGTCTACTCTGTTAGCATGGCATATTTTAGGGTTTTCAATAAAGACGTCCAACACTAGGTTGTAGAGCTTCATGGTACGCAACATGGAATGCCAGCACGCTCTCCATCGTTTTGTGGACAAGAATGGTAACATTGAGGTAGTTTTCTAGGATGGGCTCCACTTATGCCTCTTCCTCTAATCCAAGTGCACGGGCATCCACATCCCATGCGCATCTGCATCCGATGCGGAGGGCCTGAGGATGCATCCGGTAACCTGGAACTTTAGGTTAGGGCAGTAGAATTCTTCCATTTTTTAACGTAAATGAAATAGATGAAGGAATGTAATACAATAACGCAAATATAAGGCAAAGACTCCATCAGAAGATGCAAATTTTATTTACCAAAAGGACATAAAACAAATGTTTTTGCCATGGAATGACATGTAATGGATAATAAGATTCCTATTCATATTATGAATGCCAAATTTGCACTTTCGCCCTTTACTCATTATACTAGGTAGACTTATCCTTTCACCAACATTTATGAATAGAAGGCATGTGTCCTCATAATGGAGGTCACTTGTTTGAATTTAGAGAGGGCTAGGATTGTACACCTCAAACCAACTTAAGGTAAATGGGAAAACAATCCCTTGTGGAATGCTTGCACAGTAAAAGCTTTTACACAAAATCAGTGTCCCACTTAGGGATGACCTAAAGTTTACCTTTAACTCTACATTGTAGTTACCATACAATACCTATATTATGCTTTGCTCATGTGCTTCTAGCAGACAATACCTCTAAAATATTTTGTTAATATGGTTGTCTACAACTATGTATTACTTGTTTGCTGACTTCCAAATAATTATAGGAGTCAATTCATAAAAGGTTTTGTTTTGCTTGACAATTAGTGGGCTATTTAAATAAACTGAGTGTATTCAAGGAAAGTAGTCTAACCCTTGGCTGATCATTTTTGGTCGACTACTATAATAAGTTCATGTATAAATAAAGATATATTTTACTACTCTATCTGTTTGTTATTTCAAAATTCAAATACTAATTCTATCAAGTAGAAGAGTGAACATTTGGAAGCATTGCCTTAATAGAAATTGGGTCTGATATAAGTTATTCATACCCTAAGACCTCAATAAAGATAGGAAGAGACCACAACATGGTCGAGACCAAGAGATAAGATAGTCTTTGAGGCTTGTGGAGAAAAGAGAGAAGAGGAGGAGAACACAAGAGGCCGCCAAAGAGACTTTAATAGTGTGAATCTGAAGCTGAAACCTTTTCCAAAGCGAAAGTTGGAGTCTGAGTATGAGTTGGAATCGTAGTAAAAAAAGAATTATCAAGGCATTCAAACTACTACAAATAACCATACAAAGGAAGAGTGGGTGACAACAACAAGACACCTTTCATTACCAAATGAAGCACGGGTCAACCTTGTACACCAAGTTTGGTACAAAGAATCCATAAGGCCTCCTCTAGATGGGGAAGTCTTCAATCTCCCATCATAGACGAAGAGTTGTTAATAGAAGAAATTGGGCCAAAACCTTCACGGCTAAGGGTAAGAGGGCACAAAAGAGAACTTGAAGGTGAAACAAGCATGTGGAACACTAAAGCTGCAAGAAGAGTATCATCAAATAGTCAAGAGTGCAAGTGGAGCATCAAAACATCCGAATCAAAATCCTTGACTAGTAAGTTCCAAACATTAGGTTTGCATCAGTACAAAACTTGGGTGACTCCACCATCAAGCCACAACATAGAAAGGCAAATACTACAACTTTACGAGCAATGGATCAAAGAATCCCATAAGGCACTATAAGACCTAGAGACGATCTAGACAACAAATTGCCAAGACAACAGAGCATATTGGCTACAGTACTTTCTAGACACTCTACAAGGTGAAAATATCAACTAGTATATAATCATAAGCTCAAAGAATTAATTGTAAGACTAGAAAGGGTACCTACTAACTTAAGGAAAAGATAATTTATTGAAGACCTTGTTCCTTCATTGGGAAAAAAATGGAAGTTGTACCACCCCATAGTATGCGGATGCATATAATAGGGCAATGGATATGGAAGGCGAATAAAATGTAAGAAAAATGGATGATGACAATAAGTTCAAACATGAGTAGCAATAGTGAATTGAGAACAATACAATCACAGAGGAGAAATATGCTTCATATGATGAAGGAAGCAAAGGTGAACAAGAAACCAGCAAAAGACCCAAAAAAACCATGGTGCAGCAATTGCAAAAGTGAAGGTCACACCAAAACATAAGTTACTAGTTTGAATCCGGATGCGGATGCAGGTACAAGAACCAGGTATGTGGATACACGAAAACATTTTTGGGGGGTTTTGGATGCATTTGGGTACATGTATATATATATATATATTTTTTTTTTTAAATATGTATATATATGTTATATTTATATATATACAAAATATTAAGAAATATACAAAATTAAATCATTTGATAGTATGATACTTCATCATTGATCAATGCCAAATGCCAAAGATAAACATTAAATCATAAATGCCAATTGATAGTTCACCAATATTCAAATAAGCCATATCATATATGTTTATGTTCACGATTCCAATGAAAATCAGGAAATCATTACAATTACAAAATGTAGTTCATGATTCATCAATCATCAAAAGGATTATCAAAAAAATCATCTATTGGATTTTCATCTTCAGTTGTTGCAAGTTCAGGATCATTTGAACCCAAAGTGGTTCCACTCGCACTAGATGCACCATGTGTAGGGATGAAATCATCATCATCATAAGCTATAGTGAGTATAGTAAGATCCTCATTGGTTGCATCCACGTTGCCACATTCAGGGGCTACATCCCAAAGCTTCGCTGCCCCATCCTTGTAGTGTTTTAGGGTTTTGTGGAAAAAATAATAAAAAACTCTATTTTAATGCACATGTTATAAATGAAATTTCACATTTTTTAATTTTTTTCTTAAAAAATGGGGTGTTGGCATCCAGATGTTCTCTAGAGCGCACGGATGCATATAGGGAGAGCATCCACCCCCTATGGGTGCATCCAGGTGCGCTTGACAACGCATCTGCAAGCACCCACAGGGGGTGGATGCGCTCCCTGTGAACATCCAAATGCATCTCACCTCCGCATACGCACCTGAACGCACCTACATTCGGAGGTAGGGGGATGCACGAATCCAATAACTGAGATCAAAACCAATTGTCCCAAGTAACTAATTTGTGACAATTGTCAACTTTTGTGTCATTCAATAAAGGAGTGTCGGAAACATCTAGAGAGTAGAAGCACACAAGTGTCTTTTACACAACACTAAAGCCACAAAATGACAGATGCATCTTTAAGAGGCTATTGAAATCAAAGAAGGGGAAGGTTGAAGTTCGATACAGTACAAATATAAAGGTTGTTCCATTATACAACGTGACAAATGTGGACATTTTGCAAGAGACTGCCATAAAAAACAAAACAAAACAAGATTACCATGCAAATGGTGAGGACACTGAGACCATGAAGATATCAAATGTCCAAACCTTAAGGCCAACGTCAACTTAACTAAAGAAGAGACCTATAATGAAATAATGGTCGTCACTCAAGCTCAAACAAACAAGGTTGTGTACCTAGAATCATACAGAAAAAAAAAAAGAAAGACTTCATGAAGCAAGAGCCATGGTGGAAAATGCTCTAGATAAGGAACTCTGCCACTCAAACTCAAATACAAGTATAGTAACAAATCAATTGCAATCAATTAAATTATTGCAAGGAAAGTACTTCATACTATTGTAAATTAGAATAGTGGATTTATTACAAGTATTCTTGAACTTCAAAACGCTATGAAAAATACTATATCTAGGAAGAATGAGGAAGTGCATGCTATGACCCATTTAAAATCAGATGACAATGAAGACCCGAAGTGCATGCTATGACCCATTTAAAATCAGATGACAATGAAGACCCTGTAACCAAACATCCATTCTCAAGAGACCAAGGGATTGATCCCATTTTCTTGATGATTATCATGTCAATTAAACTAACAATGGTGCGCACAGAGATTTAAGGAAGAAATCTCACTAATACAATTGTTGATGGCAGGTCTAGTGCAAATGTACTTTGAGAAGACGCTTGGAGAAATTTGTGCAAGCTAACCATTTGGCCCGGAACTTTTTAAATGTTGGGTGCAGATCAACAAAGAATCAAGGTGAAAGGTGTTTTAATGGCCACAAAGGTACTTATTTAAACAAACATTTTTTATAGTGAAACATCGGCACTGGGGTACGTCAATACGTCAAGAGGTCGGGACGAGTTTCCACGACGTGGGGACAAAGGGCATCAATTTCAGGACGGCGGGGGGATGGCAGTGGGGGGCGATGTATACTTTATATATAGAACTTAAAATGCTAGTTATGAAATGATGTTTCAGTATAACATACCAAATTGAAATACTTGAACATAGCAAAATTGCAACACGAACCAGAACCATTGAACATTCAACATAGTAACAAAGTACATACCCAATAGAAACATTCAAAAATCAAAATTTAAATAGAAATTCAAGTACCCGTCCCGACAGCGACGTGGTTGCGTAATGGTGGAGGTGGGGGTACTAAAGTACTCCAAGTACCTAGTGCGGAGACGTCTTGGGGACAGGTACTTCGAGTTTTTGGGGGGGGTGCGAATCCCTGGGTTTCACTGATTTTTTATTAAATTTTGTGGTCATCTCATTATGGAAGAAAGCAAACCATGCACTATTGGATCTAGGTTGTCTAGTAGCAACCAAAGCTGACCACAACTGGAGAAAGATCACACTCTCCGTTGAAAACATGGGCAAGAACTATATAATTAATTTGAAGAACCAAGTAGTTAAAAAGGAAGTAGCTCCCTCAAATTTGTCAAATTTAGACTGCAAAGAAGAGTGGACAAAGAAGCATGATTAGGGTCCAATGGAATTGAGCACTAAAGAAATTTTGGAATTGCAATCATGTTTCAATGATGAAACAAATTCTTTGTGGTTTGTTTCACTTGCAAATGGAGGACTATGAAGTATTTTTGTTAATCTGAAATTTTATTGGAGTTATGGAGATCAATGAAGAGGAGTGTGATGACTAGCAACAAATGAAAGATGACTTTGAAGTTTGTGTGTTAGACGCACTAGAAGGCCCATAAAAGAATATTTCTATTTCCAACAAAGGCACTTGATTTTATTGAAGACTTCAAAACTACTGAAGGTATGCCTCAAAATAATAATCTTACAAAAATATTTAATTTGGAGCCTAGGGATAACTGTTGTCTAAAAGAATGTTACTTAGTACCATACTCATGTTGCATATTTCAAGATGGCATTTAAGTCAAATTAGACAACTTCATGAGAAAATTACAAAAAACAGATATAAAAATAATGAAGGCAAAGAAAGTGGACCCGCATGGAATAAGACAAAAATTAGTGGTAAAGGAAAAGCACATTTAACTTGTGTACAATAGAAAATATAAAATCAAACAATAAAATTAAAGGTTTAATGATTGTATAACACCCAGAGAAGGAAATAAATTACATCACATGGTCATTATTTTTCATTCAACATTCTACCACCCTACAACCCTCACTATCTTAGTGGGCCATATGATCAATAGCCTCCATTGTGTGGCCTCTTACTGCTCCCACCATATAGCCATTTGCCGCAATATAATCCTCTATACGGCCTTATGTTTTTGTCATACCAATTCTTTTTGCTCTTGTTGTAAAGTCTATTGTTGCTATTTTTGTCTTGCTCATTGCTACATCTCCCACAATACGACTAGTAATAATATGCCCCTCAATTGTTGTCATACACCACCCTCGTCATTTTGGATCTATTATATGTATAACATTTGTTCTATGGTTTGGTCAATTGCACACTTCTAGTATTGTATGACCCTTATGGAATAAAATAATAAAATATAATCCACCTACTGCACAATTTCATGCCATTACTACTAAACATATCTAGCCCTCTATGATTGGCTCTATTATACATATTCCATGAATGCACATTCATGGAAGATAGGGATATTAAACAATATTTTCCTTATAAGATTTTTCTTGATGGAGATAATTTTGAAGTGCCTATAGTTCCATCTGGGTTCAATAATTCAATGGGTGAAGCATTTTCAAACTCCATTATGTAGTTAGATTGAGTTCCTTGTCTGTTTGTTCCTTCCCAACAACTCATTAAATTGTATGGTCATTGGCAAATGCATTCTCCATATATTGGCTAATGTTCTAGGTATGTTGGATCTATTAATGCTCCATGTGGACTGCTATCTACCGGTGAGGAAAGTTCTCTTCATCAATTTTCCTTTCTATTGCCCACCAAAACAAACACTCTAGATCTTCGGTCATATTTCATCATGAAATGCCCACTAGATATGGATAAGATTATAGGTTATGATCATGTTGTTCTTGCTACTAGCAAGAAGAGTCAACACAAATCTCCTTCTTTTACAATGTCATCAAAATATTCGAAAACCTTACTAGAATTTTCTTGATTACTTTTTGCTTGTAATCTAGAAGACAAGATTTCTTGGGGGGATGGCATAGTTGTTGGCTAAGAATTTTGTAAGTCACTGAAACCACAGCTTACAAAATTGTGACTCTAGGCAACATCTCGTGAGATTTCTCTCTCCTCTCAGCAATAGGGGAGGCTCCCTTCTTACTGTAAGTGGTTTCAACAGGAACTTAACTGAAATTACAAAAGGGGGGTCTGATGGCCCCGTTTTGAAATAGGATTTAATAGTGAATAATAACTAAACCAAAGAATTTTTAAAATAATAATAGAAGAAATATTTAATAAATAAAAAGTAATATAATATAATCCATCCCTAATATAATTATATTATTAATATATTAATAAAATATATAATTATTACATATAAATATAATAATATATTATTATCATGATATAATATATTATTTATATAATAATAACTAACAATATAGATAATACTATATTATTAACAATACATAAATTAATTAATGAAAACATAGATTAAAAAATTAAATAATAAATAAATATAATAATATTAAATATAATATCAATATAATAATAATAATACAATAGTAGATATCGAATACTATATAAATATATAAATAAACGATATATCGAATATAGCACCGAATGAGGTACTATCCGTCTAGATTGGTTTTGGCATCGGTTACTATAGTCGATTTCCATCAACTATAGTCGATAAATAAAATTAAACTATATCATGGTGGTCGATTCAAATGTTTGGTCAAAACCCATAATAGTTGTACAAGTCGACTTGGAATATAGACAAACATTAATCCTCCAACGTGAACAAGGATAACTATGCAACATTCACGTTAAAAAGGGGATAAGCCAGAATGAATACAATTATGAAGTGACAGGGTTATGGTTGAGTCACGTCTCTTGGATACAACCGCTCCTCTTATATGTTCAAAGATATATATATTAAGATTGGGTTCTATCAATCGGAAAGGGGGGAATGTAGACGAAGGGCATCGAAGAATACTATAGGAAGGATTGCGCAGGATAGGATTTAGACACATAAAACAATCAATGGTCTGAGAAACGCAACTCATACAGTCAGCGAATCAGAGAAAAAGACATCGACTACAGTCGGCAATGGAAAGACATCGACATGGATATCAAGACATAAATATACAATCATCGAATAGGGAGAAGACAAGAGGAAATTACATGGGTGCATCATTAAGCCACGATATCAAACAAACTAAGATATTGTATATAAAATGATTCTATCATATTAGCGATCACATCTAAAATATTAAATATTAGAGAGATCCTACGTGATGATCTCCTCAATACGATAGCACACATGCATCATCGTCTAGTTGGTAGTATCACAACAGAGTTAATGATGGAATATGGGATGAAAATTATATTTGATAGAGGCAAGAAGATATGCCATCAACCATCAAGATCAGTAATCAAAGAAGATTTCACTAAAATATTTATCAGCAATTACACAAGCATAATAATCGATCCATTATGCCTTGAGATTAAGGTTAAATATCAATTGAGTCATGATAATAGTTATTATGCTAATCGAATGATTAGTTATTGAAATGAGTAATAATTATAAGTAATACGTGGTAGTGACACCATCAATCAATTGTTATGCCTTAAGAAAACAACGATTACATGAAGAGGCATGATCAAGGGTGAAGAAAGCATTTGTGATCTTGAACATTGTTTAGCGTGTTATGATTAGGCGCGAGCAACGGTTACCAGAGCCCTTGTTGTGGGAGAAATTTGATTAAATATTAAGAAAAGTCAAGACTATCCATAGATTAGGGATTGTAAACTAGTCAATATTGTTATGAAGGAGGACGATGGGAGGTGTCTTATCGCTTATGAAGAAAGGTGATCTTTGCAGATTAAAAGCTATAAGAAGAGCTCAAAGGAAAATATCAGAGACAATGCCCCTGTTCCAAGTGCAAATCATCTACATTAGTAACATCATCATTCTCCTTGTTGCAAGAATATATCTAAACATCTTCAACAACATCACATTGCCACCAGCAATATAACTACCCAAGAGTTGGATCAGAAATAGAAATTCAGCACTATAAGCAACAAAACGACATCGTAGCATATTCTCCATTGTCAAGTCAGAGATGGCTAACAACAAGATCTTCCTTTGCATAATATTATTAATATGTCTTTTCAATTACAAACTCGGACGTTCAAAAATCGTAATATAGATTGTAATTTATGATAAGTACAAAGATTTTAAGTTAGTTAGTCCCTTAATTCCAAGATACCCTAATAGGTGACATTACAAATGGTATCAGAGCATGATCTTGCCATCCTGCAGGGTAAAATGCAAAGACTATCTTATGAAGATCTATATAAGAGACATATATACTGCCATGACAATACCTTAGTAATTGCTGAAGGAACAGGGCAAAACATCTTAACAGGAAGGTTTTGACATCCAGTAACAACCAGCAGCAAGGGTCAGGTACGTTGTTTACTAGTAATCTGGAAATAACATGCAAAGTCTATACAGTTGTATAAATAATTGGTGAAAGATCTAAGCACATCCAATTCATATTTCATGATGATAAATCACTGCTATATTTTCAGAATGTAGGGCTAATCAAGCTTATTATATAATCCCAAATCCAGTAATCAAGAAATTACTAATAATGTACATTAGGGTCATCCACTATGTTTGATCTAGCTGAAATTACCCACTTAAGGTTTTTAATACTCAATGAGGTTGGGTTGGAGAGGAGCAAATGAGACGGCATAAGACTACCACCTAAGTATACCACCTTGGTAGGAGTCAAGTCATGACACCAAGGCCAAGAGGGTCAAAGTCCCGCTCTTGGACTTAGTTTGGTCATGTCAAGGCCCGGATTACTAACCCTCGCTCATTCAAACTTCATATATTCAATGCGAATATATAAAACTAGAGTTTTATTTCCATTTCACATGTAAATATGCCCAACATGTTATGCAACGGTCAACGAAAAGTCCACATAGGCAAGATTTCAATTAAAGAATAATGATATTCAGTCAAGTCGAAAAAGCCCACCTACTGAACACTTAATTCTTTAATATCTTTTGATAGACAACTAGGAAAACGCCTTAGAGAGTTTATCCCATGAAATTTTCCGTAGGGTTCCCCAATTTTGTGAATACAAAATTGAGGACAACAATAGTCAACTACAATCCCTTTATTATGTTTTGTTAATATGGGTGTATCCAACAATGCCTATATTATATTTTATTAATATGGTTGTATTTGACTATGTATTAATTGTTTGTCAACATTCAAGTAAAAATAAGAGTTAATTGGTAGGCAATTGTGTTTTGCCTGACAACCATCAAGCTCCTTAAACTTTCCATTGTGGGAAAATAGTCTAATCTATAAGTCCCCGTCATTAAATGAATAATAAAACTTTTGTATTTGGATCCCGATCGATTTAGTTTATCTCGGGCCTATTTTTATTTGTTGGCGTAGGTGTAGTTGTCGCCGTCGGCTCTTTTGTGCACTCTCGGGATTTTTCCCGATGGGTATTTATGTCCGGCGTGTAGTTGGATTTAATATGTTGAGATTTGATATTTTATTTGTATTTGCGAATTCCTGTTGGGATTCTGTTGGCTGCCATTTTGGAGGTGAAAGATCCTCCCTATTTGGTATTTGCAGTTTCGGTGGGATTAAACCCTCACCCTATTATGTTTGTTATGTTGTGTCGGGTCTAGCAAATCCGAAGTATCATCAATAATATCAATACGGTATTCTTCTGGCAAATATTTGTGGTGCGTATTGTTCGGTGATTGCAATAATCATTTAATTATCAACGAAGGTAACATCTACAACGTCTGGCAAGCATTTTTAATCACTAGACGACCTCAAATCCCTAGGCTCTGCTATTCCAGACGGCCCCTCCACCACACCTATGGCCCCCATCATTGTCATACGACTTCCATTGCACACTGCACGGCCTCCATTAAACACCATATGGCCTCCATTGCACACTGTACATACGGCCTCCATTGCAAAAAACACAAGATGAAGCATTACAAAAAACGCAAGATGGAGCAAGCAGCGAACGAAGAAGTCTGAGAGGAGGATCTGGAGGAGGAAGTGGACCTTGCAAAATATGGTGTCACTCTCGGACAATGCTTAAAGATGGTCGTGAAAACGGATGATGTATTCATCACAAAAGGGTATGGCTACGTTGATCACATCATCCAAAAGTGTGTTGCTGAAGGGAGAGAAGCTTTGTACCAACCCACCTCCAATGCACTGTGGAAAGTAATACCAAATCCTGTCAAACCCCTAACGGTGGAACAGAGAAGTTGTATGGTACCACAAATATGGTGGTCGATATGTGGACGAGAGTTATAAAGGTATGGGACTGGCAACCTTAGTCGACAAAATATTTGACCTTGAATATATGGGAACCTGCTATGAAAACGAGTGTTACAAGGCACCTCCAGGAACCTGCATGTGGTAGTACGCATCTGAAGTCAAGGTCCGCAACAGCAAAATAAAAGGGACAAAACGAACAATGAGCGAAGAAAACAAGGAACCATTAAAGAAGCAAAAGGTTGGGACAAGGGAGAAAAGAAGTGAGAAGGCTACAAAAATTAAGAAAAAGAATCCCTGACGAAATGAAAAATTTAAAGGGAAACATACAAAGGCGGAACAAGGATGTAAGGGACCAAAAGAAGAAGAAAAATTAAAAAGTATGCCATTTTGTAAAAAATTAAAATCAAGAAATTTAAAAAATTAAAAGTCAAGAAGATTGAAATGAAAAAGAAAAGAAATGGAAAAATGAAAAGGGAAAAAGTAATGGTCAAAAAACTAAGGTTGGAGGAATTTATAAAGGACACAAGGAAAATAAAAATAAAGTTGAAAAAATAAAAGAGGACGTTATAAAAGAATAAAAGAATTAAGCTTCCTCATAAAGAAAAAGCGTTTGATTAAACACCTAACCCTTAAGACATTCATAAATTATCTCGAGACCAAATCATTTTGCAAAAGCAAGTAGGAGGATGAGTGGAGGGCGAACCAAGGAGAGAAGAAAAATACAAGTCTGCAAGAGAATACCGTACGGACACCAATCGTAAAAGGGGATTGAGACTGCAACCTTTTAATTGTAGAAAGAAACTTGGATCGTACAGCACAGCCAAAGGACCGTCACCACTGCCAGAGTTATCATTGTACGGCCCACACAAACAAAATGAGCAATTACCATATGGCGCGTACAAGCAGAAGGGAAAATTATCGTATGGCTCGTACGAACAGAAGGAACAATTACCGTACGATCATTGCAGTCGTACGGTAGATCTATACATGAGAAGGGTGTTGTAAGGTGCCAACAAGGAAAGAACGTACGACAGCAAGGAGATTGGGGACCATACGATCACATTGAAGATGTGTACGATGGGCGAAGCATTGCTCGATCCATAGTGAGGGGCAGTTATGGAAACCCTAATACAGGAAGTTAAGAAATAAAATATAAAGCTGGAATTGACAAGAAAAGGGCACCACAAGTAGGTATTGCCACTTCAAGTAATAAGAAGAAAATACGAGGGAAGGTGCAAAAGGATGAGCTAGTAATTGTGCAAACTCTTACATTCAAGAATGTGACTAGTAGTGAGTGCATGACATGGTGGGAAAGCACTCTAGATAACCACCAGGTGAAGGACTCCCTGCGAAAGGTTGAGGTGGACAAAATAATCTTAATGCCCAAGTATAATCTTTGGGAGTTTGAACCAGTGTTGTGGTTTGTAGTTGCAAGATATGATCGCCATAGCAACAAGTCTACAATATAATATTTCGACCATACAGTGGTGGTCTCATTCTAGCCAAAGGAGATCACAAAAATATCTGGCATCCCTTCTAAGGGTTATTCTGCAATGAAACCCTCATCTAAAATGTCCTCTGAAGAGGAGTTATTGCTTAAGTTAGTTTGCAGGCCCGACCTTTCACAATAGGAATGGGACATCTTATGGAGCAATAACAAAAGTCGGGGACTAAAGAAATCCTTTATTGTCTCTGTCGAGTGGAAATGCATCATGGATTTGGTGAAGAGCAAGCTTACAGGATCTAGTAGGGCATCTGATATTGCCATATGGATGGTCAAATTGATGAATAGCCTTATGAATGGAAAGGTAAACGATTGGGAACTGCTACTATCAGAACAGATAAAGGAGTTCTTTCATCTCAAACATAAAATGTCCTACATGTCGCACCATGCTATTGCATTGTTTCTGGAAGCCCTAAGGACATAGGTAACACCAGATCAATGGAGGAAATTCATGCCAACAAGTAGGGTTGAGCCGTATAAACCAGCCATGTATTACTAGATGTGTTTAGCCACCCACATAGCAGGAGGGGAACCCCTTCGAAAGAGACCTAGGCAGGAGGTGACCATGACCACGAAAGGAGATGAGGACAACAAGGAAGAAGAGGATACAATGGCAGTCTCTTCCTCAAAGAGTGAGAGTGCAGCAGAGAAAGGGTTCTCCATGGCACTATACAGAGGAGGTAGCTCAGAAGTAGAGGAAATAGTCGAAGGGGAGAGTGAAGGAGTGTCAGTGACAGAGAGGAGGGCACTAGCAGTGGTGGACTGGGGAGGCAGAAGACTATATTGTCAAAGGTTGTGTTCACTTCGACACGTTGGAGGGAGCATGTCAGGCCCATCACATACAGGATGGTTGACTTGAGGACACAGAGTGGGGCTAGCCACTCTTTGCATTGCAACTTCACGAGGAGTTGAGGAGGCTTCTCCAATAGCATTGGTGGTAGCATCTGTTATCAAAACTATTACCCCCACAACCGAGGTTGTGGTCCCTATGGTGGAGGATTTGACCCCTGTGGAAGAAGGATGGGTCTCTCCTACTGACGCTATGGCCCCTACGGCCGAAGGTCTGGGCACCAGGAGGGAAGGTTCAGAAGCTAGGGATGCAGGAGAGGAGGATACCATGCTAGTACACCAGGATACTGCAGGAGATTTGGATGGTGGGGGTATGGCAAGTGGAGACATGGCACAGGTACTTGAGGGGATGGATGAAGTATAGACGGAGATGGGCAATCTCCTAGAGAGGTTTAAAATGGGGGTCGGTGATATCCCACCACCATTGCCCACATTGTTGATGGTTTAGCACATAGAAGAGACTGAGGTTGGGTAGAAGCACACAAAGGAGGCACCACTGGCAGTGCAGGGGGAGATCATTGAGATCGAGGAAGGGTGTTGTCCGGAAAATGGGTAGTTAGACGGTAGGCCCATCCAAGGGAGTTACACAGAAGCGACGATTCGCCTCGCATCCCCTTGGACATTATATGTATACATTCTTCTCTTTGAGGAAGACACGGACATGGTAATATAGAATACACTTGTACTTGATGATTGTGATATGAATATAATGTTGTTATGTTTTCTTTACATTCCTGTTGAATACCTTACTTTCTAAACGCAATTAGTCTTTGTTACCCCACGAGGGTAAACATTTGGCGACGTTGCCTAAACATACTCAGGAAGGGAAGGACTAGATGGCGTATAGGAACTATGGGCCTACCAATTGGTGAGATTAACCCAGAGGCCGACGATGCACGTACGGAACTCTACAAAGGAGAAAATGCTGCAACGGGGGAATTCTCAATCTTGCTGCAAGCGGCCATCAAACCTATATCTGACGAGAGGCCATGGAGGCTAAAGTTCCAGCGAGTGTTGTGTGGACCGCACTGGAAGTAAGCCCCGTAGTGAACCGGTTGATGAGCCACCTCCCCCGGTTGATTGCACAGGCATCATTGGCACAGCAAACCCACCTAGAGGAGATTGCCCGTGAGGAACACCGACAAGAAATTCTCCATGCATTCTAGGAACGTGCAAAAATCCGTCGCCAGGAGGAACGCGATGGCACCGCTCGGAAATTCTAAAATTTAAGATAGACAAAAGAAAGGAAGGACACTAAACAATTGAAATGAGGAAATCATTCAATTGATTGAAAGTGTTGTAATAAAATGACATGAATAAATAAAAGTGTTTTTTAAATGGTGTGTTGATTATTGCCTTGTGGAGAAGGAAAGAATTTATGCCCAATCAATTAAATAAAAATAAAAATTTGCAGAAGGAAGTTGAAGGGGAGGAAGCCGCTAGAAAAGCTATACTCGCACAACAGCAAGCCGAGCAAAGGGAATGATTCTGACGGCATGCCGAGGGACTACTGAAGGGAGGAAGTGAAGGCGTGGGTGTGGGGGAATCTAGCCACCACGATGGCGGGTGCAACAAAGAGTTGTTAGAAGAAACGAGAAGCTTGTTGGGAAGCCTAACCTTAACCCCACGGATAGAAGAAGCCCGAAGGAAGGAGAGGGAAGAAGCCACGTGTAGGAAGGCTAAGGAGACCGCTGCTGCCGAGACTATCAGTGTGATAGAGGGGCACGGGGATCGCAGTAGCCTACCAGGCTTTGACACTTCTAGCAATTCGGAGACATCAAGTGCTGAGGTGCCAAACACTTCCCAGACACCAAACTCGGCAATACCAGTACCATTATAGCCTATAGTACAACCAGCAACACAAACCACGGCACAACTTGTGCTACCAACACCACCAGCGAAGGTGAACATGGCACAAAAGATGAAGTTGCCCAAGTTCACGGGTGATGGGAAGGAGGACCCAACCAGGCATTGCAGGACCTGTGAAACAATTTGGGCGGCCAACGGGCTAACTGTCTAACTACCCATTTTCTGGACAACAAAGGGAGCATTCAACATGGGAATATCTCCCTACAGGGGGCAAGGACGACAGGAGAAGTTGGGTCAGAGGTCACTCAGGAGGTGGCTTACATTCGGGTTTCCAATTCTGACAAACAGGATGCCCTTGCATCCATCCAGCGATATCTGGCAAAACTGGAAGGGGTGGCTACAGTAGCACGTGGGGTGGCAGACCTCACTAAACAGTTGGACAAGGGATTGATCATAGAAGAGGCAAAGAGGCTCCTCAAGTTTATGCAAGGAGACTGCGAGTGGGAATTCGCAAAACAGCTTATAGCCCGAGCATGGCCCCATATGAAGACAGCAGAAATGATGGAGTAGGGCAGACCACATATGAAGGCAACCCAAACCACAAGGAAAGCGAAGGAAGAGACTGCACTGGCTCTAGGACGAGAGGCAACCATTCAGAAGAGATTAGTAGAGCAGCAGAAGGTTACCACTATTTGGAGAATGAACTAGCTCAGGAGAAGGTAGCAATAGCTAGAAAGGAGGAGCAATTGTCAACAATAGAGACATGACTAGAAACCACCACAGGGGAACTAGAACGTATAAAGGGTCTGATGGATGCACTTAGATTGATGAGGGTCGCCAGGGAGAAGCAGATGATAGTTGAGTGCGACCTCGGGCTTCTCCAGTAGCAGCTTCCTCGACCAACATCCTCCACCACTCCAGGGATGTCTTTTGATCTCTCTTCTCAATAGTTTTGTTGGGTGGTACATCAACCATTTTGGTATTTTGTCATCTGGAAGACGACCACTTTTTTTTCATTTTTTTTTTTTTGGTGGGGGGGAGGGGGGCCAGATGTTAGCCACATATTAGTCATTAATAATAATATATGTTTTGGGTTGTTATGGCAATGCAATTACAAATGGTTTATCGGGTAGTTGTAGGAAGTTGTAGGAACTAATGGTTGGTATTCTCAACCAACCATTGGGTGCTTTATATATTTAAGACTGGCACCGAGAACGCGTTACTTTTTGTACAAACATTGCATGGAATGAAAGTTATATCCTTCTGCCAATATTATGTGCAATGTATTGATTCTGAATTGTTGTTTTATTCATGTTCTGCTTGAATCTCAGTTTACTCTAAGCATAAAACTAGATACCCCATAGGGAGTAAACATTGGCTTTCGTTCTACCCCTAACCATCATATTTTCAAACCTACCTATCATTTATCTTTTATTCTTTGATATCAATGGTCCTTCAAGGGTCAAAGATTACTGATTGCAAGTGTCAATCTGCTGTCATGTCTTCATCTCTGCGGATATCGAATATTAATGCTTGATGTCCACAGTTTTGCCTCCATGGTTCCCACATATGTTGCTGTAGGTGTTTCTGCAAATGTTAACTGATCTTTAAACTGATAATGATGTCTCGAATGTAACCATCCCCCATATGATATCAATTGCCTCAGGTATCTTCATAATATAGAGTGTCCTACCTCAGTGGTTGATCAATACAACATGGAGTGCTTGATGATTATTGAATACATCTTCAATAATCAGCGAGATTTGAGTATATATCTTCAAATCTCAGTTGATTGCATCATCCTTTCTCGAATGGAGTATATATCATTGAGTATATGTTAACTGAGGTAGGACACCCAATACCCAACCTCATTGAGTATATATCAATACCCAACCTGTAAATGTCTGTTTTCTGAAATATAATTATGCTATTCATATAGACTCCAATCAGCATCAGATTCAACAAATTCATAGCAATAAAGGAAAATTGTATAAGGTTTGGGTAGAAATTTTTATGCTAGAATCTTCTATCTCCTCAACCATCTAATGTATTATTATGGCTGTCAATGTTTTACCTTACTTTGGCAATCTTAAAGTAGAAGATGTATCTTCTTTCAAGATAGTAATGCCCTTCAAGAAACTAAATAAAAAATTAGCAAAAACTGACATGATGTAACATAGCTGTAAATGAAGGTACAAATAAGGAAAAACGATGTGGAAGAGAAACTGATAATCTACCTTCACTTGTCATGTATTCAGGAAAATTAACGTTGCAGTAATTTCCTCTCAATCCATGGACTAGCTTTGAGAACCTTATCAATATTAGATTGGGATATGAGTGGTAACGTATATGTCGCTGGTTCCCATGACTCATCATAGCCCTAAACCCTAAAGAAAAGATTCTATCACGTTGTAATTAATTGCTTCACTAAACTGTATTTTTCTAATAGTTGGCAGCAACAATTCTCTATATCAAAACAACCTTTCGAATAGTAAAAATAAGGCAACGAAAAGAGAAATTCAAGTTGACAAACCCGACCATAGAGAAGGCAGCATATAATTTTCTCCCCAGAAACTTAGGGGATCTTTAAATAATTCAATACACAGTATGGCAAGGCTAGGAAATATGGTGATCTGATGGCTCAGTGGCAAAGCACTCAGAAGTAGTGACCGGAGGTCCTAGGTCGCACTTGTAGGAATTCGTGTAAGAAAACACCATCAAAAACCTAAAGAGCATTATCTGATCACCAGAACTGGTAAAATCTAAAAACTCTAAAGAATTTTATCTATGTATTAGCTCGATATTCATTACCTAAACAGCGTTCCTGATTAGCAGAAACAACTAGAATTCTAAAAGTCTAATCTGATTAGCCTCATCAACTGTAATCTGTTTAATCCAATTAACCATGGCCATTTTATAACGTACGGAATCATAACCAGCTCAAGAGCCGGATGGAATGAGGGAATTGTTGTCTACAATTCCCGATGCCTCGATGTATTATCAACACAAATTCCAAGGCTGTTTCAATCGCATTTAGTTGATATTTAACGCACAATTCCCAAAAATTCCATAGCACAGAATTAATTAGCCCTATATTATGAGTCCCTTGAAAAGCCCCGTTTCTGAGCATCTCTTCTTCCGACCACCAGACTCAACAATTTACATAAACATTTATCACGACTCGCCTAAATGCTACGCCTAATTTGCGATCTGATCTCCTACAACTAAGTTTTCTTGCAGGGCATAACTTCTAAAGAAAAGCTCAATGTACACGTTTTACAACCCTGCCGTTTAGGAGACAAATGCAGGGAGAAATTCACAATAAATTGCAACGAGTCTCAAACACAAGATTCTACGTTGAACAGGAAAACGAAACAAAAAAGAAAAAACGAAAATTCTCAATTGAAAATCAGGGACATAATTTTACTCTGAAAATCGCAGGTTCGACTGTCCAGCCGAAGATTAAAAAAAGAGCCAGGCAGCAAATTGATTCCTCGCCTTTGAACAGCTACAGATCGATCCTTATTCCTCCGCTATTTTTTTTTCAAGGCGGCAAAGGCAGCCCAGCCCTGTTGCGAATTAAAAATAAAAATCACTGCATTAAAATTCAACTGTTTAAATCCGTGACCTTACGCTCACGAGTTCCTGCTTTCTCCATTCACCGCATTGTTAAAAATAAATGTTGGGATTATTTTAAAAATACCGACGATATTTTTCTTTTTTCAATTTTTAGACCTCTGCCCCACTCAGAATATTTGCAATATATTAAACTTCACTTCTTAGCCTTCCTACGTGGCATTTGAGTAAGTCCCTATGTTTGATTAGGGAAAGGGTATCCCAATCATCTCAAACAGTTGAACTAAGAACTAAAAACTAAAAACTAAAAACTTTACGAATAAGATGATCTCCTGGCTCGTAAAATGTCATTTTCCTTTCATTTTAAGGTTGACTGATTAAATTGAAAGGAAGCCTGCAAACTGTCATGGCCCATGCGGATGATCTCTCCTGTAAATCCAACGGTCTTAAATTAAGTAGCGGCTATTAGATACTCGTTTTCCCTACGTAGGGAGCATCATCTTGCCGACACTAATCCATTTCATGAAATTTTGAATAAGTTATTCTAAATTGGGGAAGTTAGTTTGGGAAGGAATCGTAGTCATTAGGGTTTTCCACAAGTAGGTGTAGGCTGTAGCCGTGCTTTGGAATGGGACAGATTGAACTTTAGGCTCCCATTGTGTCCGTTACTTTGATGTTAATTTTTCGTCGACTATTTAGACAAAAGAGAGTGGCTTCAAAAGTGTGGCAAGATGATTTATTGGCTTATGGTCAAATAGTTGGGGACAGCTTCCTTGAATATTTTTTTAAATAATGTGTGGTAGTTATTTGAGGTTAAATTTTAAATATGTTGTCTTCATCATGTCATTATTCTTCACACAAAATAGTATTGGTGTATAGGTACATATGAAATTCAATTTTGCATATTACAATGGGTTTTTGGGTAAATTGTTATTGGTTTGATTTTCATGATCCACTTCCACAATGTTGAAAAAATACAAAAAAAATGATGAAAACACATTGAATTATGTGGATTTGTGTTTTAAGAGTGTGACACGATGGTTTATTGACTTATGGTCAAATAATTGGAGCATCTTCTCTAGATGGAATCATTTTTATTAATAATATATGTGAGTTATTTGGTTATTTTTCCTCATTTCAAACATGATGCTCTCATCATTGATCATTTCCATTATTTTATGAGAAATAGTTTTCTTTAAACTAGTAATTAAAAATAAATAATAATTTATATAATGGTAAAATTTGTATATTTTTATTATTTTTATTTAATTTATATGTGTTTTAAAGTGAATGTTTGATATATTGAAATATTAACAAGAGACTTGCATTAAGTTCTTGTCAATTTAGTGTGATTGTGTGTGTTAGTCAAGAGTTTTAATTAATATTGCTAAAGAAAAAATCTAATTTACATTACTTTGCAAAGTGTTACCCCTAATTTGAGACCTACCCATATTTGAAAGTTTCAAAATGTGTCCCATTAATAGTGGTTTCAGTAGAAGTTTGAAAACCAACTTCTCAATCCTAAGTCCTTATGCTAAGTTAGGTTGTTGCAATCTTCAGGAAGATCGGGAAAAAGTATGTCTCGATCCCATTCCAAAGTTTGAAGACTGCCTAATCCCCCAATCCTATATACTATCGGGCTCGTTACAATTTTCAAACAAGTTCTGAGCTTGTGTCCCGCAATCTCCCAACATGAGAATGGTCTATCGGGTGGTCAAGCTTTTTCATCATGATAGTAGTAGGTGTCTTGGTTCTAGAGATTTGTAGTCATTTGATCGCCTAATATGTCTAAAGATTGTAAATCTACCAATGTTCAACCAACATATAAGGATCAATTTTTCACACAAATCTACCCAAATTTGATGAAGTACAATTCCTTAAATGCTAAAGTGTAACATAATGGATTTACTCGAATGGAAACACATTTCTCCAAATGGAAAATTATTATCACCCACTGTTGACATTGAATGAACTTAAAAACTTGCTTATCAAGAAAGATGATGGTAATTTCGAGTTAATTATTTTTTATAAGAGACGACCAACTAATTTTCTAAAATGTTGCTCAAAAGGAACACACAAGTTCCACTTGTGCAACCTTTCGTTGAACACAAGCAGGATGATATACTATTTGATTTAACTACCGTGGCTCGAGAATGTGCGTGGAGTGGCAGGGAATTCGCCATGACTCTGTTGGTGCTAACTGAAGAGGACACCATAGCTGAGATGATCAACAACCAAATCCATTAGATGATATTAGCAAATAAAAATCAGGTACATGATCAAGATTAGGATTACTTTGATACATGTTGATATTAATCATACCTTCTACCTAATTTTGTTGTTGTCCAAAGTAGCTTTAAAACATTCATTGTCAAGACCGTTACCTTCCCCCAAATTATTACTTTTATGTGGGTTATAAAATAATGGAAACATTAGAAGAGAAGGGGGGAACTTTTTTTGATTTTATGGTCGGAATGGGAAAGGTAGGAATATTTTTACTATTTCAGATATAAGCATTGTATGAAGCATTATGAACTGTGTGTCATTTTATTTTGTCTTTGAGGAAAGAAAAATATATTTTCTATAACTTTATGTTTGTTTATGTAGGATATAAAATATGGATGGGGTCTAGAACAATAGGAGTTTGCCCATAAAAGAGACCCCAAAACCTATATTTTACACATACATGAAATTCTAATGATATGGAAAGTAAATCTAGAAGACTAATATTGAAATGAAGAAATAAAAGGTACTTACCTCTGAAAAATAATCTCTAAAAACCCTATCAAACGATCTCATAAACTATTGATTTTCCCCGAAACTGTGAGATCTACAAAACCTAGAAATATTTTTCTTTTCTGAGAAAGGTCGACCTTAACCTAGGTGGGGAAGGTCGACCTTGACCCTAAAATGTCGACCTTGACCTACGCTACTCCGACGAAAATTCTGTTCATGGATCCTGAAAGTTTTCTGAAAAGGGTATCCAGATCTATACTGATATTCGTTGTTCTGCACCTGTACTTGCAAGAAAAATGGTTTTATTTGTTGGGAGGGAGGGGGGGGGTTTCCTTAGTCAAACCCCAACTTAGGAATTAACCTTGAAATTGTAGTAGTAAACAAAGTAAATGGAACAATTCACCTTGCTTATGTTGAAATCCTTGTGGAGGATTTGAATCCTTGAATCCACAAGTATGGATGCTCCAAATGAATGTAGAATTGAATGTAGGATGTCTCAAATCAATTGTCTATAGATCTTCAATACCAATCTTGAATGGATTAAGAAGAAGCTTGAATGGATGGATGGAGAAATCTTCAACAAGAGGGATCCATAGAGCTTGAATCCTTCAATGGCTACTAATGGATCTCCTTGATGAATTGGATCTTGAATGCTTGAACACGCGAATGATTGAATGCTTGAGTGCTTGAAATGCTTTTATTCTTGCTTGCCTCTTGCTTGAGAGATATTGTGATGTGATTAAAAGATGGATATCAAAGATGGATTGAAATGAGAGAGGAAGGCTTCCTTTTATAATGATCTAGGGCACAAACTTCTAGAGAGGCCACATAGAAAAAAATAATTAAGGGTCCATGGCACAAAACTCTAGAGAGGTGCACATGGAGAGGAAATTAAATTAAAGTCTTGACACGAAACTCTACAAGGGGTCCACCCTTAAGATAGAAATAAAAATAATTATTTAAGAGCTTCGTCACAAAATTTGAGGTAAGGCCAACCCCAAAGTTAATTTGAGCATTAGGCACAAAAATTGAGAAAGGATAATCTCAAATAATAAATTAGGAATCCTACACAGAGCTCGAGAAAGGTCCACCTCAAATATTAATTTGAGGATTCGACACTTAACTCAAGAAATAGTGGCCCCATAGAGGGAAAAGATAAAATTTTGATGAAACCCCAAAATTGCGACCTAACCCCAAGGACCCTGGACCCTAGGGTCAAGGTCGAGGTTGACCTTGACCCAGAGGGTCAGAACCTTGAGAAATGTGCCCAAGTCTCAAAATTAGAGAGAAAAGGCAGAAAAGAGGGGCAAACAGGCAAATAAGCACATGAAACCCCACAGAAGCATGAAAGCATCTGAATCAGGATCAAAACAACCTACTAAGGAGGGCTAAAAGGTCTCAACATGGAGTGCATCCATTTTAAGACAATACAGTTTATATATTTTTTGACTACAAATTAAGCTTTGAATTATTGTAGTATCTCCTATAATGTTTTCAGATGCAACCTCGATATATGATTATTTATCTATAGAGGCTTTGAATTCTAATTTATTTATAAATCTAAAATAGATTATTATATATTTTCCCTTGTTTATCTCTTGTATGAGTACTTGGGAAATGAACCTAGTATATTCCTTTACCAATAAATCTATTGTTCACATCTACAATATAGTTATGCTCAAATGTTAGTTTTTTCTTTCCTACTTTATGGTCAAAAACATATCCAAAAATCTAAATTATATCATAAGAGGGAGTTGTACCTCCAAATTTTAGAGGGGAATCATCTATCCAACATAAATATCCCCAGTTGTTGGTTGTTTTTTTGTTTTAAATCTAGGCATAAAGATTCATTCTTAGGAGTTATTCTGAAAGAATAAAATCTATAACTAACATATTTTTGGCAACTCTGCTAGGGATCATATAGAGAGGTTAGTATGTGTTCTTGTGGTGCCTTCCCAAATTGAAGGTTGGTGACTATGTCTGATTAAGAAGATCTCAAAAAAATGATTTGAGGCCAACCCCAGCCAAGAAACCCATTCAAAAAGAGACTTGGACCAATGATTAAAGAAATAAATGTTGAAGATGACAAAGAACTTCAATATCTTTGGAATACTTTCAAAGAAAGCGTCTCTGAGGCACAAAGAACAAAATTGTGTCCATCTGAAGATTATAAATTTGCATTGTTGTTAAAGAGAGCGCACCAAAGATATTATCAACTCAAAGATTTTTAACAAAAAGAACACCAATTGAGAGTTGTTGTACAAAGACAAAATTTATTAAGAGATGAATCAAGAAAATAAAAGTTTGTATCTTAGAACTTCTCTGTTCTTGGAGAATTAGATTTTATGCCAATATTGGTAGATTCATCAGTACCTAGATTCAAAATTAGTAGTAAGAAGAAGTCCCCATCTTTCCAAAGGTAAGAAACCTAAATCTTTCCTAACATGTATGTAAATAGAACCAAGAGAACAATCATTTATCTCATCTGAAAAAGAGGCATTGTTTATTGAACATGAGAATGTCTTATTGAATACCCCTCCCATAGTTTGATTTTTAGTTTAATTAGTCAAACTTTTTTAAGCCACTTTTCATGTGTATATTAAATCTTCAGATAGATTTGATGATATGTATATTTATGTTTTACTGACCCCATACCTGCATGTGTATGGATTTCATGTATGTTTTATATTTTTGTTTGATGTGTTTGATATGGTTGAGGGACAAAGTCCTAGTTACTTGCTTGTGAGATCCACATGATTGGCCAATCCCTGTCATTGTCCGTTATATATATATATATATATATATATATATATATATATATATATATATATATATATATATATATATATATATATATATATATATATATATATATATATATATATATATGTATGTATGTATATATATATGATCATCTTTGGTGTAGGATTGCAGGTACTAAACATCAACTTCTCTGAATTGTCAGGATGAGTGTGCTCTATCGCAATATCTCAATGATAAGAGATGGGAGATAATAGACAGGTCCAAATCTCAACCTAAACCATTTATTATCCTAAAATAGTGGACAAGTATCTTATTTACTACCATTTGAATTCATCAAGGTGACATCATTCGTGAACCCTTCCTTTGAGTTTGATTTTGTATTTTGATTTAGTCATTTTCTCTCTGGTTGCATGTCAAGTGGTTTGATGTGGTCTTGATGTTAAAATGGTTTGAGGAATTAATTGAGATTAATTAAATGAGATTAAATAATTTACCTTATGATATATTAAAATATTAAATATAAGGTTGATTAATTAATGAGAATTAATTAATTACCCATGTTTAATAAATAATTTAATTATGAAGTCAAAACAATAATTGAGGAATTTAAATGCATAAAGAAATTAAGTGATATTTAATAAGAGTTGCATATCATTATTAATTAAAATTAATTATGCACTTTTGAATGCATAAAATTTGATGAAAACAATGTTGAACTCGCATTAGAAGTTTAGTTGTGTAACTTTACCATATTTGAGTTAAGTGATATTTAATTTGAGTTGCATATTTTATTAATTAAAATAATAATAATAAATCATGCAACTTAAAAAGCACTTTATTATGAAAATTAGAACTTAACCTTTTAAAATCAAATTGAGTTAGAGTGACTTAAGTTGAGGGAAAATTAAATAAGTAATTCTTTTAATTAATTAAAGTTGATAAAAACAACGTTGGAGTTCAGTTCTTATTTTTGGGATTTAGAGTTAACTATTTTATTAATTTTATCAGTTGAGTTCTATTTCTGATTAGGAGTTGCATGTTTCATTTCTGATTGTTGAGTTTTCTATATTAGAATTTCTTTTGGTCATTATTGCACACACAAGTTTAGGAATTATGGGTTTTGGCTTTGGATTTAGAATTGAAAGAATTTTTGAAAGCTTAGATTTTTGGGTTTAGATTGGTCTTCATTGTTTCATAACATCAGTGGATTAAGGTAGGGTTTTGAAATCTCATTGCATTTTTCTTTTGAAAAGATTGTTTGCATCGTGTTTGTCAGATTGTTGAAAGTTTTTGGATTGATTGTTTCATGGTTTCCATTGTTTGAAGTTTTGGATTTGAAAGACTTAAAATTTTGGGTTTTCTTGTGTGAGGATAAATTCTTGTTAATATTAATAGTTGTTAAACCCTAGATCTTTAGTTGGGAATATATCCTTTTGGAGAAAATTAAATAAAATATATATATTATTATGCATATGAGCATACATATATTGATATGCATATGAGCATAATATTTTTATAGAATTAAAAGAAAATAGGAAAGATATATTTAATTGCATGGTATTTAAGGAAGATATATTTAGTTCCATATTATTTAAGAAAGATATATTCACTTGCATGTTATTTAAGGAAGATATATTCAATTGCATTTTATTTAGGAAAGATATATTCAGTTGCACATTACTTGAGGAAGATATATTCAATTGCATATTATTTAAGGAAGATATATTCAGTTGCATGTTATTTAGAAAAGATATATTCACTTGCATGTTATTTAAGAAAGATATATTCAGTTGCATGTTATTTATGAAAGATGTACTCAATTGCATGTTATTTGGGAATGATTTATTTAGTTGCACATTACTTGAGGAAGATATATTTAGTTCTATGTTACTTAGGGAAGATAAATTTAGTTGCATGTTATTTAGGAAAGATATATTCAATTTATAATATTTAAGGAAGATATATTCAATTGCATGTTATTTAGAAAATATATATTCACTTGCATGTTATTTAAGGAAGATATATTCAGTTGCATGTTATTTAGGAAAGATATATCTAGTTGCATGTTACCTAGGAAAGATATATTCAGTTGCATGTTACTTATGGAATATATATTCAGTTGCACATTATGTAGGAAAGATATATTCAATTGCATGTTATTTAAGAAACATATATTTATTTGCATGTTATTTAAGAAAGATATATTTATTTGCATGGTGTGGTATTCTATTTTCAAAAATTCTATCTATTTTGGAAATTATATTTTTAGAAAAAAAAAATATATATATATATATATATATTCTTTTTGGAATTTGCATGCAGTGGTACTCTATTTTTAGAAATTTTATTTTTAGAAAGAAAAAAAAATTTATATATATATATATATATATATATATATATATATATATATATATATATATATATATATATATATATATATATATATATATATATATATATATATATATATATATATATATTATTTGATGAGAGTTTAAATGTTGATGTGTTTATTATTGGAGTTTTTGGTTGTTCTATTTGATTGTCAGTATGGGTGGCATTAAGTCAGCTAATAGGAATTGTTTTGATTACGTAAAAACAAGTTTTGAAAGGACCTGAAACCTTTTACAATGAGATTACATAATAAGCATTACAAGTTCAACAGAAACAGTGCAACATCACAACAAAGAAACACCAAAAAATGACAAGTCCTCCAAAAAATAGAGAGAAGAGGACAACAAAAAAATAATAGGACAACAAAAAGATAGCTAGATAGTCTTCATAAGTTCAACCACCTGATCCACTAGCATCTGAATATTTGTTGAGGACACCTTAAGTTCCTCCAAATCTTTGTTCTTGTTGATTTCCAATTTTTTGAAGCTCAATCTAGTCCTCTTGTTGGGCCCTTAGCCCTCCTTGATCTCCTTGACCTCCTTGACCTCCTTAGGCACCTACTCTCCTTTACCCTGTTCCATCTTGTCCACAAGGATTCTAACATGCTCAACCACGGCCTTAAGGATGGAGAAACTCTGCTCAGCAATATTTCCAATAGTCTTCTCCAGTCGCACAATGTTGCTCTCCATTTTATCCATCCTCTTAAGAAAGTTCCCTCCTTTCAAAGCATTATGCTCCTCTTTCATTTTGTTCTCCATAATATGGACTTTGTTCATCATAATCGTTATCCCCTCAGCGCTTCCAATAACCTCCTTCAACTCATCAATACTATGTCCCATAGTCTTATCACCCAAATTCATCTTGCCAAGAGCCCCAACCTCCCACTGAAAATACTGAATTTGGTCTTTCATAGTATTAATCTCATTTTTCATTGTGCTTAGGTTATTGAAGAAAGTAGTGCAGCCCAGATTATCATAGGCCTTATTCACATAGTCAATATCCTCCTTAGAGCTCCCCACCTTTCCCCTGGCATCATCTGCTCTATCCTTCTCAATATTGGCCACATCTTGGGCTATATCCTACATGATATTCTCCTCCACCAACACATTTTGGTCTAAATTATCATAATCCCCCATATTGGGTTCATTCTCCGACAGCTTATCATATTTTTTCTTAACATTCTCATGTGTAGAAGAATCATCATCGGTGAAAATAAAAACCCTCTTACCCACCTTTTTCTTGTTCTTGCCTCTGGTGCGGCTCCCAATAGTCTCCATTTATTTTTTACCCTTCCCCTTCACACTGTCATCCCTACTTTTCTCTTCCTCTATCTCCAAATCCGTAACAGAATCTTCAATCTTTGCCTTCCTTTTTTTATGCTTGGATGAAGAGCCACAACGTTTGGAGGGTTTTCTGGGTTGAGTAGATTCAACCTCCTCATCTTCATTATCCTCCACATAAGCCTCCTCTGAGTCCTTTCCATTAGTGTCATAATCCTCAAGAGCCTTCCTATTGAACCGGGACCTCTCAACCTTTTTAGATTTTAACACATCATAGATTAAAACCATCAAACCTTCATGACGGGCATGTTCACCCTCAAGATCCTTATGCAAACTATTAATGGTAGTATCCAAGGAACTCAAAAGATAAAAGTGGAAATTAACTTTTATCCCATGTCTGAAGTGATTCAACAAAAAAAGATGATGATTATAGATTTTTGTGTACCTCCCATCCAGTGTGATGTAGCTTATAAGAACAAAAAGAACCAACCTCCATGGCCTGGAGATGCACTTAGGACTGAAGTAGGATTTTTCAATCTTCACCATTCTTTTCCTTTCCTGCTCTGTCTCCGCAAAAACCTTGAGGGCTTTGTCTGAGACCTTCATGTCTCTGTAGAAGTTGATCCCTTCAATTTTTAGGCTCGTCACCTCAGCAATGATCTCCTTCATTATCTCCATATACTGCGTACCAACCATAATTTTTCCTTTATTCCAAGTTTGAAGGAATTGCCTGGCAACAGAAGGTTTATTACCATGCAACCTTTCCAAGTAATACGTCACACCCCCATTCTTCACAATATTCCAAACCTCTGGATTTTGATTTCACTCCTTGCAATTTCCCAGCTTACACCTCTTCTTACGTCCTCCCATGGCTCTGCTTCCATGGCTAATAGGAATTGTTACTAGAGGCTTGGGGTTGGTTTTTTTGTTGATGCTTATGTACTTGTTTATCTTGAATTGTGATGTGTATCATTTTGATCTTTTATATTCAACCTTGTTCTTTGAAGCTTATGATTGTGAAAGCAATTTGAGGGTGTATTTTTTATATTATGGTTATGTGAGAACCAATGTGTTACTATTGTACTAAGGAACTAATTTGAGGATCATTATTATCATTTTAATGTTGTGGTTTTGAGAGCTAGTTGTTCCTTACGATTTGTGGAACTGAGATTTAATCATATTATACTTTTATGTGACTTACGAGATTTATTCATGATTTATGAACCTAGGTAGGTTATCTAAGTGTATAGATGGTGAGTGGCTTGCAATAGGGGTCGGGGCCCTAAGATTTTGTTAGGGTAACTAATTGCAAGTTGACTTAATAAGTGATAACTTAATGAATTTATTAAGATAGAAACATTAATAAAATAATTGTGTATCTCGCTCATGCCTTGAGTGCTTGTATAGGCTAGGATGGGAGTGGGAGAAGATTTTTGATTGAGGTCTTGCATAGTTAGTACCCTTGTATGTATGAGAGGTTATTGATGATGCATATGATCACTTCAGTGTCAGGGTCCAAAGAGGCTGTCAAGATGAAACTCAAGGGTAAGACGTATATGATGCCACTTCCCTATATACATCTTAGGTTGCTTACATGTGTTGGTTGCCTCTAGATTAGTATGTATTACCTTTTCAATTTTGTTATACCTTTTGAGATAGAGAGATCTCATAATCCCTTTCTTAGCCTTTTTTTTGTGGTTAATTTGGTGTCTAATATCTAAGTGGGGTATGTTGAAATCTCCTCAACATGGTGAGTGGAGGCCTTTGGTTCTATGAGGTCGAGTGTAATGATTATTTTACCATTGAGATTTTGAAGCTCGTGATGGTGTTGGATGATCCTTGTGTTGTTACCTTCTTCTTGTTCTTTGTTGGAGGCTTGTTCATATCTATCTTTATGATGTTTATATTTTTATATTGTACCAGTGTATCAAATATAAGATCTTTCAGGATGTTGTATATGTGATGAAGGGTGCTCCCCTTAATACCACAAACTCATAATAGAAACAGAGAAACAACAATAATATGCAAGAACAGAAAATGGGCTTCTTATTATCTCCACAAATGTGGAATTACAAACTTTCAAAATTACAATATGCAAAGCCACATGGGCATTCCCTTACAATATTCTATAAGACAAAGCCTCGAATCAATACTTAGATCTACTACCCAGAACTATCCCCCAACTGCCTATGACAACACTACAACCTTCCTTATATAGGCAATTTTCCACCACCTGGGAAGGTTCCAGAATTTTAGCCAATAAGGCCAACCAAACTTAGAATTATTTTATTTTATAATTTATTACATCAGAGTCAGCTCAAAACAACTTTTGAAACCCAAACAAATTTTTTGAAGGAAAATCATTTTCTGCCATTTCAAGTGACCCAACTTCCGGAGACCATAAGTCATCACCCGTTGACCCGATTGACTATTATGACCCCAATTCGGAAAGGGTGTGAGGAGATCTACAATGCTTGAATAAGCCAAGCTTCATTCAACCAAAGTTTTGACCTCATCTAGGGCCTCTAAAGCCTTCAAAACTGAGTTCGAAGTTTCTGTACCTAGCTGCCAATACCAAAAAAAATTAGTATCTTCAAAACTAGACTTGATCTGGCTATGAAACTTTACTGGCAAGTTGACATGACTAAGATGAACCTCCAACTATGAAACCAGAACATTTCAAGATCATATGACAAACATACTAAAAATAGCAAGTTTCCATAAATAGCAACTCTGCACAAGATAGCCCTTATTGAAAAGAAAACCAGAAATATTTTTGGGTGATGCAAGATTGCTCTTACACCCAGGATGCTCCTGCATTAGACACCCAGGGTAATTTGAAAAGTGACCTTGTCACAACTCAGGTGTGCAGAGGAAAACCAAGACGGTTAACCTCCTCCTTTGTTAGCCATGACGAATCCTCAACAGGTCATCATTTCCATTTGACCAAATATTCTTCATATGTCATGTTCCTTGTGCTTCTGCCAACACGACTATCCAGTATGTCTTCAATCTCCTTGATATCTGAATTGGTTACTAGAATACTTCACTTTGCTACTGTAACCTCATCTTCAACACCTCCTCCGTGATACTCTATTAGATCTGAAACATTAAATACTGGTAAAATATTCAGCTCAGTAGGCAACTCGACCTCATATGCATTTCCTGAATCATGCTTCTTCAGTATCTTACATGGCCCAAACTTCTTCATTTTCAGCTTGTTATATGTACCAACTGGAAATTGCTCCTTCCAAAAATGAACCATGACTTCATCTCCAACCTGAAATTTCTTATGCCTTCTCTTCTCATCTGCCTTAGCCTTATACTGCACATTCATCTTGGTAATGTGCTTCCTCACCTCCTCATGGATGTTCTTCAAATGTTCTACAAAATCCTCAACTTCAACACTACTTATTTCTCCTTTATCTATCTTCCTCAACTCAGATGCATTTCCAGGACTACTTCCATATACAATATGTGGATGATGTGATGAAATAAACATCAAATCTGTCTTCAACTCTTCACTTTCTGTTAGTGTCATTCTGTGTTCTACCTTATTTGGAAAACTGGCTCCTGGAATCAAGTCCATCTGATGACTGATCTTTCTTACTACTGGTAATCCATCGGGCACATTATTGGATACAATATCCTGAAACTCATTCAACAATTCTGCAACTTCTACAAGTACATCTTCTACTTCCTCTTTCCCAGCCTTTGGAATTCAGGTAAAACATATATGCTCATGCTGCATACCATCTGATAAATTTTCTCTATCAACAAAAGTTATTCTTACATTACCACATACCTTTTATTCTGTCTCCTTCAATGGCTTTAGCTTATGTCGCACTCCATCCTTTGTCAGGGACTAGGTATTCACACAACCATCATGTACAACACATCTGTCAAACTGCCATGGTCTACCCAACAACATATGACATGCATCCATAGATATGATATCACATAGTACCTCATCATGGTACCCGATATCTTGAACTTTAGTAGGCACTGTTCACTGACCATGACCTTGTGGTCATCTTGCACCCAGGCAACCTGATATGGATGTGGATGTTTCTGCCTCTTGAGCTTCAACTTTGTCACCATCTCTTCTGACACCAAATTATCAATACTGCCACTATCAATAATCACATCACAACACTTACCCTCACACTTGCACCTAGTGTGAAATAGGCTCCTCCTTTGCTCAGGTTCATTCTCACCACTCAGCAGGACTCTTCTATTGATCAACGTTTCTCCTCTTTCAGCATCTTCAAAATTTGATGATCTGGCATTTTCATCTACATGTGTAACTCTGGCCTAGCCTTCATTCCTCCTATCTGTCCTTCCTTGGTGTTGAGGACATTCAAATGCCCTATGACCTTCTTCTCCATAGTGAAAACATGTTCCACAGAAGCCTCCTCTTCCAGATTCTTGTCCTCTTCCTCTCTGATATCTATTATTCTGATCATGGAAATGATTGAAATTATCTCCTCTTTGATTCTGACTGTTACTAGCCTCATCTTGCTTTTTCGGATCTTCATTTTGATCTCCATTTGATCGTCCACCAGATCTTCCATCACGACTTCTTCCACTTTGTCTGCACTCAAACTTCTTGTTCAACTTTTCCTCTACTTTTAGGGAAAACTGGTATGCCTCTTCAATAATATTCATTCGAACCAGATTCAATTCTTCCTGAATGCTTGGCCTTAACCCATTAAGGTAATGGGCAACTTTCTCCTTATCAGCTTCTGCATGGCCTATTCTGATGAGGATTCAATAGAACTCCTTTATATACTCCTGAACAAATCTTCCCGCTTGCTTCAAACTTTGCATTTTCTTTAGTAGATCAAGCTCATAATCAACAGGGATGAACTGTCGCTTCAATTTATCCAACATCCGCTCCCATCTTTTGATTTTATCCTTTCCTCTTCGATTTTGCTCCAATTGAATCTCTTGCCACCAGATCTTCGCATGACCCTTCAGTCTGGCCTTCGCAAACTTGACCCAATTAGGATCCTCGATATCTTCATACTCAAAATATTCTTCACATTCATTGATCCAGTCGATTAATTCCTTTGGATTAAGATTTCCAAAAAATGTCGGAACCTCAATCTTAGGTCTCTTCATGATCTTTGAGATATCTCGGAAAAGTATTTTTTCTTCTTGATTCAAAACTTCAACTTCTCCTTCCAGATCAGAATTTCCTTCTCCCTCAATTTCATCCTTGCTTTCATCTCTGACATTAAGATTCATTCCTCTATGAATCTCCTCTTGTAATGCTCGCACTTGTCTCTATAGTTCCCTAACCTCAGGTGTTACAACACCAGCTCTTCCACCATGTTCCCTTTGTGGAGGCATTTTCATGTTTCTCGCTAAAACCCTAACCACATTCCTAGTGCAAACTGCCTCACAGTCACCGATCTATTTACACATAAACCCTAACCCACGGTCCTGGTGCAAACTGCCTCACAATCGACGATCTATTTACACAGAAACCCTAACCCACGATCCTAGTGCAAACTACTTCACAATCGGCGATCTATTTACACACTCAGGAACTCCCGCTCTGATACCACTTGATGAAGAGTGCTCCCCTTAATACCACAAACTCATAACAAAAATAGAGAAACAACAAAAATATGCAAGAACAGAAAATGGGCTTCTTATTATCTCCACAAATGTGGAATTACAAACTTTCAAAATTACAATATGCAAAGCCACATGGGCATTCCCTTACAATATTATGTAGGACAAAGCCTCGAATCAATACCCAGATCTACTACCCAAAAATGTCCCCCAACTATCTAAGACAACACTACAGCCTTCCTTATATAGACAATTTTCCACCGCCTGGGAAGGTTCCAGAATTTTAGCCAATAAGGCCAACCAAACTTAGAATTATTTTATTTTATAATTTATTACATCAGAGTTGGCTCAAAACAACTTTTGAAACCCAAACAAATTTTTTGAAGTAAAATCATTTTCTGCCATTTCAAGTGACCCAACTTCCGGAGATCATAAGTCATCACCCGTTGACCTAATTGACTATTATGACCCCAATTCGGAAAGGGTGTGAGGAGCTCTACAATGGTTATATAATCCAAGCTTCATTCAACCAAAGTTTCGACCTCATCTGGAGCCTCTAAAGCCTTCAAAACTGAGTTCAAAGTTTCTGTACCTAGCTGCCAATACCAAAAATTTTCAATATCTTCAAAACTAGACTTGATCTAGCTATGAAACTTTACTGGCAGACTTATATGACTAAAATGAACCTCCAACTGTGAAACCAAAACATTATGAGATTGTATGAAAAACTTACTAAAAATAGCAAGTTTCCATAAATAGCAACTCTGTACAAGATAGCCCTTATTGAAAAGAAAACCAGAAATATTTTTGGGTGATGCAAGATTGCTATTACACCCAGGATGCTCTTGCATTAGACACCCAGGGTAATTTGAGAAGTTACCCTATCACGACTCAGGTGTGCAGAGGAAAACCAAGACGGTTAACCTCCTCCTTTGTTAGCCATGATGAATCATCAATAGGTCATTGTTTCCATTTGACCAAATATTCTTCATATGTCTTGTTCCTTGTGCTTCTACCAACGCGACTATCCAGTATGTCTTCAATCTCCTTGATATCTAAACTAGTTGCTGGAATACTCCATTGTGCTGCTGTAATCTCATCTTCAACTCCTCCTCCATGATACTCTGTTAGATCTAAAACATTAAATACTGGTGAAATATTCAGCTCAATAGGCAACTCGACCTCATATGCATTTTTTGAATCATGCTTCTTCAGTATCTTACATGGCCCAAACTTCTTCATTTTCAGCTTGTTATATGTACCAACTGGAAATTGCTCCTTCTGAAAATGAACCATGACTTCATCTCCAACCTAAAATTTCTTATGCCTTCTCTTCTCATCTGCCTTAGCCTTATATTGTGCATTCATCTTGGTAATGTGCTTCCTCACCTCCTCATGGATGTTCTTCAAATGTTCTGCAAAATCCTTAGCTTCAACACTACTTATTTCTCCTTTATCTATCTTCCCCAACTCAGATGCATTTCTGGGACTACTTCCATATACAATCTGTGGATGATGTGATGAACTAAACTTCAAATCTGTCTTCAACTCTTCACTTTCTATTAGTGTCATTCTATGTTCTACCTTATTTGGTAAACTGGCTCTTGGAATCAAGTCCGTCTGATGACTGATCTTTCTTACTACTGGTAATCCATCGAGCACATTATCGAATATAATATCCTGAAACTCATTCAACAATTTTGTAACTTCTATAGGTACATCTTCTACTTCCTCTGTCCTAGCCTTTGGAATTAACGTAAAACACATATGCTCATGTTGCATACCATGTGAGAAATTTCCTCTATCAACAAAAGTTATGCTTGCATTACCACATACCTTTTCTTCGATCTCCTTCAATGGCTTTAGCTTATGTCACACTCCATCCTTTGTCAGGGAATAGGTATTTGCACGACCATCATGTACAACACATCTGTCAAACTGCCACAGTCTACCCAACAACATATGACATGCATCCATAGATATGATATCACATAGTACCTCATCATGGTACCCGCCAATCATGAACTTTACTAGGCACTGTTCACTGACCATGACCTTATGGTCATCTTGCACCTAGGCAACCTGATATGGATGTGGATGTTTTTGCCTCTTGAGCTTCAACTTTGTCACCATCTCTTTTGACACCAAATTATCAGTACTGTCACTATCAATAATCACATCACAACACTTACCCTCACACTTGCACCTGGTGTGAAATAGGCTCCTCCTTTGCTCAGGTTCATTCTCACCACTCAGCAGGACTCTTCTGTTGATCAACGTTTCTCCTCTTTCAGCATCTTCAAAATTTGATGATCTGGCATCTTCATCTACGTGTGCAACTCTGGCCTAGCCTTCATTCCTCCTATCCATCCTTCCTTGGCATTGAGGACATTCAAATGCCCTGTGACCTTCTTCTCCATAGTGAAAACATGTTCCACAGAAGCCTCCTCTTCCAGATCTTTGTCCTCTTCCTCTCTAATATCTATTATTCTGATCATGGAAATGATTGAAATTATCTCCTCTCTAATTTTGACTCTTACTGGCCTCATCCTACTTTTTAAGATCTTCATTTCAATCTCCATATGACCGTCCCCCAAATCTTCCATCATGACCTTTTCTATTTTGTCTACTCTCAAACTTCTTGCTCAGCTTTTCCTCTACTTTTAGGGCAAACTGGTAGGCCTATTCAATACTGTTCATTTGAATTAGATTCAATTCTTCCTGAATGCTCAGCCTTTACCCATTAAGGTAATGGGCAACTTTATCCTTATCAGCTTCTACATGGCCTGTTCTGATGAGGATTCGATAGAACTCCTCTGTATACTCCTGAACAAATCTTTCCACTTGCTTCAAACTTTGCATTTTCTTCAATAGATCAAGCTCATAATCAACAAGGATGAACTATCACTTTAATTTATCCACCATCCGCTCCCATTTTGTGATTTTATCCTTTCCTCTTCGATTTCGCTCCAATTGAATCTCTTGCCACCAGATCTTTGCATGACCCTTCAGTCTAGCCTTCACAAACTTGACTCAATCAGGATCCTCGATATCTTCATACTCAAAATATTCTTCACATTCATTGATCCAGTCGATCAATTCCTCTGGATTAAGATTTCCATAAAATGTCAGAACCTCAATCTTAGGTCTCTTCCTGATCTTTGAGATAGCTCAGAAAATTCTTTCTTCTTCTTGATCAAAATTTCCTTCTCCTTCGGCTTCATCCTTGCTTTCATCTCTAACATTAAGATTCATTCCTCTACGACTCTCCTCTTGCAATGCTCGCACTTGTCTCTATAGTTCCCTAACCTCAGGTGTTACAACACCAGCTCTTCCACCATGTTCCCTTTTTGGATGCATTTTTGCTCTTCTTACTAAAACCCTAACCATGGTCCTAGTGCAAACTACCTCACAGTTGGTGATTTGTTTAAACAAAAACCTTAACCCACAGTCTTGGTGCAAACTGCCTCACAATCGGTGATCTGTTTACACAAAAATCCTAACCCACGGTCCTAGTGCAAACTGCCTCACAATCGATGATCTATTTACACACTCAGGAACTCCCGCTCTAATACCACTTGATGAAGGGTGCTCCCCTTAATACCACAAACTCATAACAGAAACAGAGAAACAACAACAATATGCAAGAACAAAAAATGGGCTTCTTATTATCTCCACAAATGTGGAATTACAAAATTTCAGAATTACAATATGCAAAGCCACATGGGCATTCCCTTACAATATTCTGTAGGGCAAAGCCTCAAATCAATACCTAGATCTACTACCCAGAACTATCCCCCAACTACCTAAGAAAACACTACAACCTTCCTTATATAGGCAATTTTCCACCGCCTGGGAAGGTTCCAAAATTTTAGCCAATAAGGCCGACCAAACTTAGAATTATTTTATTTTATAATTTATTACATCAGATTCAACTCAAAATAACTTTTGAAACCCAAACAAAATTTTTGAAGGAAAATCATTTTTCACCGTTTCAGGTGACCCAACTTTCGGAGACCATAAGTCATCACCCATTGACCCGATTGACTATTATGACCCCAATTCGAAAAGGGCGGAAGGAGCTCTATAATGCCTAAATAAACCAAGCTTCATTCAACCGAAGTTTCAACCTCATCTGAGGCCTCTAAAGCCTTCAAAACTGAGTTCAAAGTTTTTGTACCCAGCTGCCAATACTTAAAATTTTTATTATCTTCAAAACTTGACTTGATCTGGCTATGAAACTTTACTGGCAAGCTGATATGACTAACATGAACCTCCAACTGTGAAACCAAAACATTCCGAGATCATATGACAAACTTACTAAAAATAGCAAGTGTCCATAAATAGTAGCTCTGCATAAAATAGCCCTTATTGAAAAGAAAACCAGAACTATTTTTGGGTGATGCAAGATTGCTCTTCCACCCAGGATGCTCCTGCATCAATATGTACTTTGTATATGATTTTTTATTGCATACCTTGCAACTTGTGCAGTGGATGATGGTTTTTTATGTACCCTATGTTGTATCTGTTGTATCTATGTTGTATTTATATGATGACGTACTTTTTATTCTTTGGCATTTATGAGATTGTATACTTATGGTTGTTCTTAGTATACCAGTTAATTTAAAAGTAATTCTACATAATGGAACACTTTAGAGTTGTTAACTGCAATTGAGTTGTACTTATGTGCATGTTTATATCTTATGCTGTATTTCTTCTACATTTGTATCATTGTTGTTGTGTAAACTCCTAAGAAAAAAATTATTTTGTAAACATACTACATGTTTTAGATTAAATTCTCTTGGGTTCCCTGGCGGGGTGTTACATCTTCATTCCAGATTGGTTCTTGAAATAATCAGATGATGACTTTTGGTGTGGGGTTGTGGGTGAAGATGGTCACATTACAAGAGTAGTGTGAATGCATTCACTTGTAACTCGGGTGACATTGAAAGAGGTATGAACATGGAATTGTTAAAATCCTTTGAAAAAAAGGTTGATGAAAATAAAATATTAGAAACAAAAGTGCAAGCATATGAAAATGGTGTAGTTAAACATGCTGAAGTTATAAATAAATTGTGCTCTCAACCTACTGGTACTCCTAATTACAATGTTCTTTGGGAAAAAGAAGAAGGATTTCTTTCTGTTAAATTTGACATTATGCTTTTAGAATGTAACACCACCCAAAGGTCACAACTAGCAACATGCACAAATTTTGTCTCAATCGATAAATTATAGAAATAACCTTTGTTTTTTTATGCTCCTCTTGTGTTTCAAAAGGAAATCATGGTTGACGTTGCATATGAAAGGGATGTTATAGAAGTGCTAAAAATGAAGGGCATATTTAATGCATTATATGAACCAATAAAATATGGTGAAAATTCAAAAGTTAGATATAATCACCTTTTTGAATTATCTAATTTTGAGTTTATTGATAAGAATTTATCTCCTTCTCATGATAAAAATAAGTTAGAGAATATATTATTGAGAATGGTTCTAAAAATGGTAGTTTTGAAGCCATGTTGCAAAATAAAAATGGGGGAAATAATATAAATAATCAATTTGATATTTTTGGATGCTATGGGCAAGTAGAAAATAGTCACACTCGTGATGTTGGCATGTATTTGGAGGCTCCAGTCGATGACTATTTTCTAGATGATGAAGTTACGGTTCCTTGTCTTTTAGCTTATAGGAATAAAAATATTGAATTAGTGTTCAAAGAAGATGGATTAACTAAATTTGAGGTTGAAAAAGATAATGAAATTTCTCCAGTAGATGATGATTTTGTGATTGGAAAAACTAGTGAAAATAAGGATAAATCTTATTTGAGTAAAGAGAAAGATAATTTGAACCAAGGTATGCAATCTAATTTCTGTCAAGATGATGGTCCCTTTTTGTTTGAAACAAATCATGAAGTTATGGTCTATGAGGAAAAATATATTTTTGGTTGCATGCTGACATGTAAGGACTTCTTGTGTGAGTTGGGTTTCTACTAGACTTACATATTGTTTATGATTTTGTTGATGCTTCTCAAGCATATACCCCTTCTTTGCAACGAGTCATATTTTTCACAAATTGTGAATGGCTTTGCATGATTTATCTAGAGCTTTATTGAGGTAGGGTTTTTCCTGCCCTCTACATATATGTGAATAATTTTTAGTGTGTTGTATTAGTTGGTTTTGGTGTGCCTAATTCCCCTCTGCCCTTTTCAAAGTAGCCCCCTATCTTCCTATACCTTATGACTCTATAACCCAATAGATAAGACATTGGCCTTAATTAGTGATTTTATGGATCCTCTTCATCCCTACCAGTCCTCGCCTCCATTTAAAGCCTGTTGTTTGTTGGAAATATAATTGGAAAATGTGATACTGAGAGGGGGGGTGAATCAGATATCACCTACTAAACCATTTTCATATGAATGAAACATTTACATAGCATCAATAATTCTTAATCATAACAAAATAACTAACATACTAAGCAACATCCATGAAAGTACTCATAACACAATAATTTTGGTTACCCAGAAACCCTTGAAAGGTAAAACTAGGGTGGGGATGACACCCACAAATCTTCACTACTGCAGTAATAAATTTGCCTATTAGGGCTTACAAAATTTGATCAAAACATGATCTACCCTATGAGGGGTCTGCCCTGTTAAGAGCTAAAAAGACTTATATAGTCTACCTTACTAAAGGATTTGAAACTTACAACAAAGTAAGCACTCGGTTAAGAGATTACAAAAAGTTTGTTAGGACTACTCAGTTAAGAGATTTACTTTGATACACTGGTTAGAATGTCTCAGTACCTGATCTTTCAGTTTGCACTGTATGCATATTACAGATCTTCTCTTTACTGTATGTATTGATCTCTTCTATTATATTTATCTTTATTCTATCCTTTCACTACTTAGCTTAGTCACTAAATCCTATTTGAATGCTTCACTTCACTGAATGTGGCTCTCTACTCATTCCCTTCACATTTTCTATCTTTCAGTCTTACTCTTACTCTTGCCATGTTTTAGGGTTTAGATCTTGACCTTATATAATAACAAAACATCTTCATGATTCAAGATCTACGATTTAGATTAATTGCTTTTGCCACTTAAGCCTTACATATTTCTGATTGGCTCTAGGTATTACATAGGGATCAATGATTGCTAAATAGATGTGTAATTACCTCTGTAATTATCTCAACAAAAAAAATACAAAACATGAATGTCACCCAAAATGATTTACCTCGATCACTATGCCATAATAAACTCTTATGTCATTCCTGGCTAACTCGGCAAATGCAATTCCTGATACTCGACATTCACTATACTCGACATATGTTGATATCTCTGGTGCTCGGTAATCCTTGCATATATGACTCGAAAAAACTAGACTCGGCATACTACAAAAATACATAGTGACCATATGTTTACTTGGCAGTACTACTGCTCAGTAAGTATACATTACATAACTCGGCCTTTACATAATGATTCGATCGCAATGATGACCGACCATCATTGCCTAGATAAATGATTAAGTGTGGGTCACTAATAGTCAACAAAACTATAGAGATATACATTGTTACCCCTAATTTTATACCTATTCATATTTAAAAAATTTGAAACGCGCCCCATTAATAGTGGACTCAATAAAAGTTTGAAAACCAACTTGTCAATCCTAAGTCCAATATGATAAGTTGGGTTGTTACAATCTTCAAGAAGCGTAGGAATAAGTATGCCCCAATCTTATTCCAAAGTTTGAAGACCGCCTAATCCCCTGATCCTACAAATTATCATGGCCATTACAATTTTCAAACAAGTTTTGAGCTTCCTATTTCTCATGATCTCCTAGCATGAGAATGGTCTATCAGGAGGTTGGGATTTTTTGTCCTGATAGAAGTTGGTGCCTTGGTTCCTGAGTTATGTGATCCTTCAATTTCTTGATATGTCTAAAGATGGTAAATCTACCAACGTTCAAGCAACATATGAGGCTCATTTTTTCATGTAAATCTATCTAAATCTAATGAAGTATAATTCCTTAAATGCTAAAGTATAACATAAAGGATTTACTCAGGTGGCAACACATTTCTCCAAATGGAAAATTAGCATCACCCACCGGTGCCAACATTGAATGAACTTAAAGACTTTATAATCAAGAAATATGGTGGTAATTGTAAGTTAATTATTTTTTATAAGAGACGACCAACTAATTTTCTAAAATTGTGCTCAAAGGGAACATACAAGCTCCACTTGTGCAACCTTTTGTTGAATCTGAGCATGATGATATATCGTTTGATTTAACTATCATGACTCAAGAATTTGTGCGGAGTGATAGGTAATTCACCATGACTCTATTGGTGCTAATTGAAGAGGAGATCATAGCTAAGATGATCGACAACCAAATCAAGCAAATGATACTAGCAAATAGAAATCAAGTACCTAATCAAGAAGCAAAAGATTAAGATTACTTTGATACAGGTTGATATTAATCATGCTTTCTACCTAATTTTTTTGTTGTCCAAAGTAGCTTTAAAATGGTCATTTTCAAGACTGTTACCTTCCCCCAAACCACTACTTTTCTGTGGGTTATAAAAGAGTGGAAACATTAGAAGAGAAGGGAGATTTTTTTTCTAATTTTATGGTCATAAAGGGAAATGTAGGAATGCTTTTACTATTTTTAGATATAACCATTATATGAAGCATTGTGAATTGTATGTCATTTTGTTTTTCCTTCAAGGAAACAAAAAGATATTTCCTTATACTTTGTGTTTGTTTATATATTTTTTGACTATACATTAAGCTTTGAATCATTGTAGTATCTCCTATAATATTTTTAGATGCAACCCAATTATGCGATTATTTATCTATAAAAGCTTTGAATTCTAATTTATTTATAAATCAAAAACATATTATTATATCTTTTCACTTGTTTATCTTTTCTATGAATACTTAGGAAATGAACCTCATATATTCCTTTACTAATAAATCTGTTGTTTGCATCTACAGTGTAGCTATGCTAAGATGTTACTTTTGCCTCTCCTTCTTTCTAGTAAAAAAATATCAAAAAAAACAAATTATATCATAAGAGGGAGTTGTACCTCCAAAATTTAGAGGGGAATCATATGTCCAACAGAGATCTCCCTAATTGTTGGTTGTTGTTTTGTTATTAAATCTAGGCATAAAGAGTCATTCTTAGGAGTTATTCTAAGAGAACAAAATCTACAACTAACACAAAGTGGACCAAGATATCAAAGACTAAAAAAGTTATAAGTAAATCCTCAAAAGAATTGGGTAAAGACCAAGAATTGCTTACTAATTTGTCAGAAATAGCTACTTTCTCTTCAAATAGTTTAAATATTAGGATTTTTTTAAACTTCCAAAGCTAAAAATCTCAAAATATTATACATCAACAAAAGTATACAAATGAACAAAAAAGTAGAAATATAACCAAATTTCAATATGTTACAAAATCTAATGGAAAAATCCATATGTATTTGGATGAATTGAAATCAACAAATAATTGTAAATTGTTAAATTGTAAATGAAATAACTTTCAAATTAAATAATTTAGTTGTAACAAAATATGTTTGAAATGGTTGTTTCTAAAATCAACCAGTAAAAAATAGATATGCCATGTACAATAGTGATCATGTCATTTAAGCCATTAATACAACTGACATTTGACTGGATGAATTAAATGCTTTAAGTATTATCATTTTTATAAAAGAGAAAAAATTAATTTTTGCCCTTATTTTTTTAATATAAGTCCATAAAAAGATAGATAAATATAATTTTTACAATAATTTAAAAAAGATAAATAAATATAACTATAAGAATTTTGTGAATCTACTCATGATTCCCACATAACCTGCTATATCAGAGGTTATAGTTGATATGGATTCGAGGAACTTGATGCGGCGAGACTTCATTAATTTTTCATATTTGGATTTCTAGGATGGTTTCATTTGATGCCTTTCCAACTTGGCTACTAATTCTTCTACTTTCTCTTTGGAGGACATGTTTGAGGAGGTTTCCTTTCTCTTTTTCAATGTCCCTTTGGAAGATGTTCTTGATCCTCCTTCATCTATTGGTTCTTCCTTGACTGAGGATCTTCTAAATCATGGTAAGACACTATTGGAGGCACTTGATTCCTCTTTAAAGCTTTCATAGGTGATACTTATTCCTTCTCTTATCATCATAGTTATGAAGCCTCCTCTACCATTGGAAGATTTTATTCTTCCCAAGAGGAGACATAATTTTTTGTCATCATGGGCGTTCTTTTTGGCTTCTAACACACTTCTATGGTTTTGAACTAATCCTTCATCATTGGGGGGAAATATTGTCTCTCTATTTCCCACTTATGTAGGGGATATTGGTTGTATCTTCATGATGGATATGGTTCTTGGGGTGTGTTGATGTTGAGACATCCACATATCACTCATCTTATTACATATGTTTATTTGTATTATTTCTTTTTTGGAGAGGATTTTTGTCCTTGATGTTTTCTCCATTTCTATGTTTATAAGAGATTAGTTTCATGATTAATTGTACATGGGTACCTAATATGGCTTAGGTGTTAGGACCCATCATCACATCATTTGACATATTGCATTTTTTCTCCCTAAGTTGCACTTAAGGGGGGGTGTTAGAGTAAATATTATTTACTATTGCAAAAGTTTACTTAGGGATCATCATTAGTTAGTTAGATAAATATTATTTGTTAATATGTATCTTGCATCATTATTTGTAGTTAAGTTGGTGGTGACTAGGTTTTACCTACCCTACCTACTTTTTTTGTATATAATTGGGACACATGGTATTTATTGTACCCTTAATTCTCTTACATCTTGCCTATATATGCAAATGCTTTGAATTGTGAATATCTTGATATCATATCATTTCCTAGTGAAATATCTCTCTCTCTCTCTCTCTCTCTCTCTCTCTGATGCAGGAGCATCCTGGGTGTAAGAGCAATCTTGCATCACCCAAAAAAATATTTTTGGTTTCTTTTCAATAAGGGTTATCTTGTGCAGAGCTTCTATTTTTGGAAATTTATTATTTTTAGTAAGTTTTTTGTTTGAGCTCAAAATGGTCTATTTTCTTCCTTGGAGGTTCACTTTGGTCATATCAGCCTGCTAGTAAAGTTTCATTGCTAGATCAAGTCTAGTTTTGAAGATATTGAATTTTTTTTGTATTAGCAGCAGGGTACAAAAACTTTGAACTCAGTTTTGAAGGCTTTAGAGGCCCCGAATGAGGTCGAAACTTCAATTGATTGGAGCTTGTGCAACTAAGTGTTGTGGACCACTTCATGCCCTTTCCAAAATGGGGTCATAATAGTCAATTGGGTCAACGGGTGATGACTTATGGTCTTCGGAAGTTGGGTCACTTGAAATGGATGAAAATGAATTTCCTTCAAAATTTCTTCTGAGTTTTGAAAGTTGTTTTCAACTGACTCTAATGTAATAAAATGAAAAATAAAATAATTCTAGGGTCGGTCGGCCTTATGGGCTAAAATTCTAGAACCTTCCCAAGCGGTAGAAAATTGCCTATATAAGGAAGACTCGTAGTGTTGTCTAGGCAGTACTGGGTAGTTCTGGGTAATAATTCTAGGCTTTGTCCTATAAATATTGTAAGGAAAATGCCCATGTGGCTTTGCATATTGTAATTTCAAAATTTGTAATTCCACACTTGTGGAGATAATAAGAAGCCCATTTTCTGTTCTTGCAAATTACTATTGTTTCTTTGTTTCTATTATGTGTTTGTGGTATTAAGGGGAGCATCCTTCATCAAGTGATATTAGAGTAGGAGTTCCTGAGTGTGTAGATAGATTGCCAACTATGAGGCAATTTGGACCAGGACTGTGGTTTATGGTTTTAGTGATAAGCGTGAAAAATGCCTTCATGAAGGGAACGTGGCGAAAGAGCTAGTGGTGTGTCACCTGAGGTTAAAGCCCTCTAGAGACAAGTGCGAGCATTGCAAGAAGAGATTTAGAGAGGCATGAATCTTGTCATAAGAGAGGAAAGTGAGGATGAAGCTGAAGAAGAAGGAAATTTTGATTAGGAAGGAGAAGATGAAATTATGAACCAAGAGGAAGAAAGGCTTTTCTGGGCCATTTCCAAGATCGGGGAAAGACCTAAGATTGAGGTTTCTAAATTTTTTAGAAAATCTTAACCCAGAGGAATTGATTGACTTGATCAATGAATTAGAAGAATATTTTGAGTATGAAGATATCGAGGATCCTGAATAGGTCAAGTTTGCGAAGGCCAGACTGAAGGGTCATGCGAAGATCTGGTGGCAAGAGATTCAATTGGAGCGAAATAGAAGAGGAAAGGAGAAAATCACAAGATAAGATCAGATGGTGGATAAATTGAAGTGATAGTTCATTCTTGTTGATTATGAGCTTGATCTACTGAAGAAAATGCAAGGTTTGATGCAAGCAAGAAGATTTGTTCAGGAGTATATGAAGGAATTATACTGAATCCTCATCAGAACAGGCCATGTGGAAGTTGATAAGGAGAAAATGTCCCGTTACCTTGGGTCGAGGCCAAGAATTCAAGAGGATTTGAATTTGGTTCGAATGAACAGTATTGAAGAGGCATACCAATTTTCCCTAAAAGTAGAGGAAAAGCTGAACAAGAAGCTTGAGAGTAGACAAAGCGGAAGAGGTCATGGAGAAAGATCCGATGGATAGTCTTATGGAGGCTTAAATAAAAATTAGAAAAAGAAGGATGAGGCTAGTAGTAGTAAGAACCACAGAGAAAATAATTTCAATCATTTCCATGATCAAAATAATAGAGATTGGAGAGCAAGGGGATGAGGATAAGGATCGGGAAGAGGAGGCTTCTGTGGAACATGTTTTCACTGTGGAGAAGGTCACAGGGCATTTGAATGTCCTCAATGCCAAGGAAGGATAGATAAGAGAACTAAAGGGAAGGCTAGAGTTGCACATGTGGATGAAGATGTCAAATCATCACATTCTAAAGATGTTGAAAGAGGAGAAACACTAATTAACAGAGGAGTCCTGCTAAGTGGTGAGAATGAACCTAAGCAAAGGAGGAGTTTGTTTCACACTAGGAGCAAGTATGAAGATAAGTGTTATGATGTGATTATTGATAGTGGATGCACTGAAAATTTAGTGTCAGAAGAGATGGTCACAAAGTTAAAGCTCAAGAGTTAGAAACACCCACATCCATACCGGATCGCCTGGGTGCAGGATGACCACAAGGTCATGGTCAATGAAGACTGCCTAGTAAAGTTTAAGATTAGAGGATACCATGATGAGGTACTATGTAATATCATACCTATGGATGCATGTCATATGTTGTTGAGTAGACCATGGTAGTTTGGCAAGTGCATTGTACATGATGGTCATGTGAATTCTTATTCCTTGACAAAGGATGGAGTGCAACTAAGCTAAAGCCATTGAAGGACATAAAAGAAAAGGTATGTGGTAATGCAAGAATAAGTTTTGTTGATAGAATAAAATTCTTAGAAGGTATGAGGCATGAACATATGTGTTTTGCTTTAATTCCAAAAGCTGGTAAAGAGGAAGTAGAAGATGTACCTGTAGAAGTTGTAGATTTGTTGAATGAGTTTCAAGATATTGTATCTGATAATGTGCCTGCTAGATTACCACCTGTAAAGAAGATCAGTCATCAGATGGAATTGATTCCAAGAGCCATTTTGCCAAATAAGGCAACACACATAATGACAACAGCGAAAAGTGAGGAGTTGAATAGACAAGTACATGAGTTGTTGCAGAAGGGGTTGATTCAAGAGATTCTCAGTCCATGTGTTGTACCAGCAATATTAGAACCAAAGAAGAATGGAGAATGGAGGATGTGTATAGATTCTAGGGCTATAAACAAGATCACAATCAAGTATAGGTTTCCATTGTTGCGGATGGATGATATTATGGACTGTTTGAGTGGAGCTATGTATTTCACAAAGATATATTTAAAGAGTGGATACCATCAAATTCAGATCAGAGAAGGAGATGAATGGAAGACTGCCTTCAAGACAAAGGAAGGATTGTATGAGTGGTTAGTCATGCCTTTTGGGCTAACCAATGCATCGAGCACTTTCATGCGGCTCATGAATGAGGTTCTAAAATAATTTTTGGGTAATTTTGTCATTGTTTACCTAGATGATATTTTGATCTTTAGTAAGACATTGGAGGAGCATATAATGCATATTCGTAGGGTGTTTGAGAAGTTAAGGGAAGAGAAATTTTTTACTAATTTGAAGAAGTGCAATTTTGTGAAGAAAGAGTTAGTGTATCTGGGATTTGTAGTTTCAACAAAAGGTCTAAAAATAGACCCAGAGAAAGCGAAGGATATCCTTGAATGGCCTACTCCAAGGAGTGCCACTGAGGTAAGATCTTTTCATGGTTTGGCTAGCTTTTAAACTGTTGAAACAAAAAGTTATAGATAAACTTTTTTTAGCACTTCTAGATTTTAATAAGGTGTTTCAAGTAGACTGTGATGCTAGTGGTACTGCAATAGGAGTTTTTTTTAGCCAAGAAGGTAAACCTATTGCTTATTTCATTGAGAAGTTAAATGATGCCAAGAGGAAATATTCTATTTATGATTAGGAATTTTATGCTATAGTTCAGGAATTGAAGAAGTGGAGACATTATCTACTTCCTAAGGAGTTTGTTTTGTATACTGATCATCAAGATTTGCAATATTTCAATAGTCAAGGAAAGTTGAATCAAAGGCATTTGAAATGGGTTGATATTTTGAGGAGTTAAATATTTATTTTGAAACACGAGAGTGAAAATACTAATAGGATTGTAGATGTGCTTAGCAGAAGGCAACTTTTGCTGAAAAAGATGCAGATTGAGGTGGTTAGGTTCAAGGAACTCAAGAGTTTGTATCCAGAGGATCTTGATTTTGGTGAAGCATGGAAAGCTTGCATAGAACCTGTTACTCTAGATAGAATGAAATGGTTGGATTTCATCATCCAGGATGGTATGCTATTCAGAGGGAGTCAGTTATGCATTCCATGAAGCTCTATGAGGGAGAATCTCATCACGGAGAAGCATAGCAAAGGATTGGCTGGACATTTTGGGCGAGATAAAACCCTTGCTCTGGTTAATGAGAATTATTACTGGCCACAGTTGCAGCAAGATGTCAAGAAGTTTGTATATAGTTGCAAAGTATGTCAAATGGAAAAAGGAGTAAAGCAAAATACAAGGTTGTATCAATTATTACCTGTACCAGAGAAGCCATGGGAGGATATCAGTATGGATTTTGTTCTTAGTTTACCAAGGACTCAGCGAGGACATGATTCAATTTTTGTGGTCATTGATAGATTTTAAAAGATGGCACATTATATTCCTTGCAAGAAGACTAATGATGTTGTTCATGTAGCATAATTATTTTTCAAAGAAGTGATGAGACTACATGGTTTTCCAAAGAGCATAGTTTCATATCAAGACACTAAGTTTGTTGGATATTTCTGGCACACATTATGGAATAAGTTAAAGACATATTTGAAGTTTAGTTCATCACATCATCCACAGACTAATGGATCGACAAAGGTGGTGAATAGGAGTTTGGGAAATTTGTTGAGATATTTGGTTGGAGATAAGCCAACAAGATGGGATTTGATATTATCACAGGCAGAATTTGCATACAATAATTTTGTCAATAGGAGCACTGGTAAATCACCATTCCAAATTGTATATGTAAGTAGTCCCAGAAATACATCTGACTTGAGAAAGATACACAAAGGAGAAATAAGTAGTGCTGAAGTTAAGGATTTTGCAGAACATTTGAAGAATGTGCATGAGGAAGTGAGGAAGCACATTGCCAAGATGAATGCACAGTATAAGGCTAAGGCAAATGAGAAAAGGAGGCATACATAATTTTAGGTTGGGGATGAAGTCATGGTTCATTTGTGGAAGGAGCAATTTCCAGTTGGTACATATAACAAGCTGAAAATGAAGAAGTTTGGGCCATGTAAGAAACTAAAGAAACATGATTCAGGAAATGCCTATGAGGTAGAATTGCCTACCGAGCTGAATATTTCACTAGTATTTAACATTTCAGATCTGATAAAGTATCATGGAGGGGGTGTTGAAGATGATATCACAAAAAAATGGTGGAGTATTCCAACAACTACTTTAGCTACCAAGGAGATTGAGGATATACTAGATAGTTGTGTTGGCAAAAGCACAAGGAACAAGACATATGAAGAATATCTGGTCAAATGGAAGGGACGACCTGTTGAAGATTCATCATGGCTGACAAGGGAGGAGGTTAACCATCTTGGTTTTCCTCTTCATACCTGAGACGAGACATGGTCACTTCTCAAATTACCCCAGGTGTCTGATGTAGGAGCATCTTGGGTGTAAGAGCAATCTTGTGTCACCCAAAAAAATATTTCTGGTTTCTTTTTAATAAGGGCTATCTTGTGCAGAGCTTCTATTTTTGGAAATTTACTATTTTTAGTAATTTTTTTCATTTGAGCTCAAAATGGTTTGTTTTCTTCCTTGGATTCACTTTGGTCATATCAGCCTACTAGTAAAGTTTCATTGCCAGATCAAGTCTAGTTTTGAAGATATTGAAAATTTTTGGTATTGGTAGCAGGGTACAAAAACTTTGAACTCAATTTTGAAGGCTTTAGATGCCCTGAATGGGGTCAAAACTTTGGCTAATTGGAGCTTGGGCAAATTTGGTGATGTAGAGCACTTCACGCCCTTTCCAAAATGGGGTCATAATAGTCAATCGGGTCAACGAGTGATGACTTATGGTTTCCAGAAGTTGGGTCATCTGAAATGGATGAAAATGAATTTCCTTCAAAATTTATTTTGAGTTCGAAAGTTATTTTCAGCCGACTCTGATGTAATAAAATAAAAAATAAAATAATTCTAGGGTTGATCGGCCTTATGGGCTAAAATTATGGAACCTTGCCAAGTGTTGGAAAATTGCCTATATAAGGAAGGTCCGTAGTGTTATCTAGGCAGTACTAGGAAGTTCTGGGTAATAATTCAAGGCTTTTTCCTATAGAATATTATAAGGAAAATGCCCATGTGGCTTTGCATATTGTAATTTTAAAATTTGTAATTTCACACTTGTGGAGATAATAAGAAGCTCATTTTATGTTCTTACAAATTGTTGTTGTTTTTCTGTTTCTATTATGTGTTTGTGGTATTAAGGGGAGCTCTGTGTGTGTGTGTGTGTGTGTGTGTGGGTGGAAGTTGTCTATGTTTGTGATCTTGGCTTGAGAGAATTATTCCAAAAATAACTATATATTATAAATCTAGCTCTTTACAAAATGATATTTAAAAAAAAACCAATGAACAATATAATTGCTATATTATTTTAGCTTACAATTTCTTTTTAGAAAAAACATTGAGTTGAGGATAAGAGTAATAGGATCACTAAGGAACATCTTTAGGAATAGAACAAAAGTAAATTGCTCTCACAAAGAGTTTTGATGTACCTTTTTCTATTTAATTTTATTTTTTATATTTGTTATATAGTTTCATTTAATACCTTATTTTAAATAATTAAACAAAAACTATAATTTATATAAGATAGTATCATTTATCATTATGTGTATATAAATATTTTATTTGAATAAAATAAAAATAATTTAAAAATAACAACTTCACTCACATATGAATATCATAAAATATATAATTAAAATTTCATAATATTAAATTAAATTAAAATAATAATGTTATAATCAACAGAAACTCTAAGAATCTAAAATTAAAACATGATATAGAAAGTTTTATTATTTATTAGAATTAGGCATTCTAAAATTAAGTAGAAATATACATCTAGCTTATTCTTTAACATAGTATATAATGTCCAAACCATAAGATTTTTGGCACATAAAATAAGTGCTAAAGCTTCAAATCTACATTTCTACTCATTAGAAGCTTTAAGAGTAATTGAATGTTAGAATAAACAAACAAAATTGAAGAGTATGTCTCACTTATTGTACTTACGGTAGACAATACTATTGCATTGACTTGTGCTCAATTAGTGAATTAATTTCTATCTATGATAACACTTTATTTTTTTTGTTTTCAAAATAACCATAAGTTTTATTAAGTTTAAATTAATCTCATTGATTGAAAACAATTTGTCTTATAGGAATGCTTTTTCATAGGCTTCCTCCATATTGCATTTTTTTGGCAAAAATTTTAGGGTACACATTATATAATGCCCCGCTAGGGAACCCAGGAGATATTAACCTAAAGCATAATACTAAGTTTGCAAAAAAATGTTATAAATTGATTTTCTAGGCTTAGAATTGAATTATTTTAAATGTAATTATAGTCTGTTAGTAATTATTGAGTAAATTATGCACATGGATTACTACCCAAGGAACTACAAGATATTTCTGGAGGTCAAAAATTGGGAAACGCCTTTTACCAGTTGCATCAGGGATGAAATGTTATCTACAGTCTTCTTTTGTGATCGTCCCCACATTCGTCGAGCTATTAAAAGAATTGTGGGTTATGAGGTCCTCTTCCCATCCGGTAAACGTATCATCTTCCCTTCACAAATTGTGTCAGTTTTCCTGTCTAATGCATTTGATCTACTCCAATCTCCATTTCACTTGGAATTACTTGCTTCTCGATTTGTGAAACCCGAGCTTCTTCCTACAAATAAGTTATCAAGGGCCATCCAGAAGTATGATCTCTGGGGTGGCGCGACCCTTATTGGGGGTCTCTTTCACCGTCATGATGTTCTGAATAACCATGTTGTTTATACATCTCTTGAAAGTATTAAAAGATCTCTTGAATGCCAATCCTTTTGACCAGTTAAAGTGACTCTTCAAAATTTCAGGGGTTTCTTATCAAGATATTATATTAACAACATTCATCAGGTGGTCTTTGGTCTCTTAGATCTCCTTGAGAAAGACTCTACTATTGTTGGCCCCTCTTCTGCTCCTGCGGTTGAACACCCTCTCTCGGACCTCAATTTGAGTCCCTGCCAAAGTGATGCTAGCCCGAGATTCATGGAAGTATAATGAGCTCTATTATTTATGCACCTTCTAAAAATTTTGCAGGTGTTTTGAGGGTTTTTGTTGTAGGTGCTTTAAGGGGTTTCCATACCCATTATACACATTTGTTTCCAGTATAGTCTACATCGACATAAGACAATTTTTTGGCTCTTCCTTCTGGATTTCATGTTTTGGTTATTGTATATTATCAAATGTAAGGTCTCTCTAAAATTAGACCTATTGGTTATGTTTTTCAGCCCAAGGGCATCGAGTCTTAGTTTAGTTATCTATTTTGGTGCATCTATCCTCTCTTGGGTTGTCTATAGGATGACATCCAATGTTATTTGTATCCTACCTAAGGGCCCCTGTTATTATTTAGAACTCTGGGAGGTCAAATATTTTTTGTAACTAGCTTCGGCTAGAGGGTTTAATCATGTATATATTTTTCCTCATGATTTTTAGCGATGATCAGAGTTTTTCTTCTTGGTTCTTTTCTGCGAGAACTTTTGAACCAGTTTATTGTAAAATATTGAAATTACATATATAAATATATCAAGTGGCACTGCCACCTTTGTTAAAAAAATAATAATTATTGAGTAAATTAATTTCATGATGAAATTTACAAATTAGTTTATTGTATTAAATTCTATTATTTGTCTGTTTATTTGCTTTTTGTGTTTGGGATTAGAGGGGATTAGTATGTCAGCCTAGTAGGATTGTTTTGATTGAGTAAAAAAAGGTTTTGAAAGGCACCTGAAACCTTGTACAAAATATAGAAGATAGAGAAATAAAATTTCTAGAAACTATTGTGAAACATCACCAACAAAAAAGCAAGAGGAAATAAACACAAAAGGGCAACAACCACTAGTTGATACAAAAGCAGGAACGGTGCATAAAAAAGGACAACAACCATAAAGAAAAGGATCAACTAACACTTTTCATGGTTTTGCTCAATCTGGTTCACCATAAGATCCATGGTACCAACAATTTTCTCGATCTCTTCCAAATCAGTGTCCTCCTGGGTAAAAACCTTCCTCATCCTCGCATGGGTCCTCTTTCCAGGGCCAACCATATCCAAATCCTTATTGTCCTCCTTCTCCCTGATGTCTTTACCTTTCAACTACTCCAAATTTTCCATCAGAACTTTAAACTGTTCCGCATTATCTTTCAAGGCATTGTGACTCTAAACCCCAATCTTATTTATAGTCTCCTCAATTTTCTTCATCCTCTTTTCTAGGTTTTTATAGTAGTTTTCTTTGTCCCTGATTTTTTTTCTCCAGTCTATCCACTGTAGCCCCCATAGCTTCAATGTTTCCTATGGCTTTCTACAGTTCATCAATACACAAAAAGAGGGGTTTATGACTAATGTTGTCCTTCTCCATACACTTGATCATTTTATCTTTCTCCTACAGCTCCTTTTTTATTTTAGTCATATTCTCCAGCAAATTCCCTATAGTTTGACTAAATTCCAAAATGTTGTTCTTATCTTTTTTAATATGAAAAACATGCTGCATTTTCTCTAAGTTAATGGGCTCTTTGCTATTATCCTTCTCTAGATCCTTTGTACCAACATTTATCCCAACATCAATATTAACACCTTCATTTATACCTCCCCTGTTATCTTGATCAGAATTATCCTGCAAACCCACATAGTCATCTTTCTCCTCCATAGTATCCCTATCATGGATCTTCTCCTCCATTAGATTATTTCCATTCTTTTTCTTACTACTCCTTGTAGCAGTATCCAGAGCCATATCCTCATCTTCATCAAAAGAATGAAAATCCTCTTTCTAACTGGACTTTTATCTTTCCTAACCCCTTTTACTTGGGTTTTCTCCTTTCTCCAAGAGTTCTTCCTCATTTTACTCTTAGTAGTACGGTCTTCAATGGAGAAATTCTCATCTTCAATATCTTTCTCTGTAGTAGAATTTTCCATGGTCTTTCTACTCTTTTTATCTTAAATTCATAGACCCTCCCTTCATTTTAGGTTTAACATTCCTCTTGCTAGTCCCCTTAGAAGACTCATACGAGGCTTCCTTAGTCTCAAAGTCTAAGTTATACTCCTTATCCTCCTCATTAGATTCCTCATCACCATTACCTTTACCCTTAAGGAAAGGTTTCTCCATTTTTTTCTCTTTAGAAGATCAAACACCAGAACCATAAGACCCCGGTGTGAAGTATGATCCCCTTGCGGGTCCTTTTGTAGCTCTTTCATAGTGTGATTAAAACAACAATAAAGATAATAGGGCAAGATAATTTTATCCTCATGTCAGAAATGATTCAGTATACAAAATGGTACCCATAAGCTCTACTAAACCTACCATCCAGGTTAACATAGCTAATAATAGCAAAAAGGATAGACCTCCAAGGCCTACTGATATGCTTAGTGTCATGGTAATATTTATCACCTTTGACAAGACATAGTCTTTCCTCTTCTATCTTTGATAATTTGGCTAGAGCCCTATCATAAATTATCCTATCTTTGTAGAACTTGCAGCCTTCCTACGATAAACCCATAGCTTCTGCAACAATATCTTCATCAATTTCCACCATTTGGTTCCCCATTTTAATCTTTTCATTCTTCCAATTGTCAATAAAATAACTAGTTATCGATGGGTTACTGCCATGTAGATGCTCCATGAACACATCCATACCACCCTTTTTCAAAATACTCCACACCTGCACATTCTGCATCCACTCCTTGCAAGAAGCAGGTTCAACCCTTTTCTTATTTTCTCCCATTATTCTCTCCACATCTTTTCCCCATCCCTGAGTATTTCTATATTTGTGAATAACACAACTACAATTGATTGGGTTCCTTCTTTTGATGTCTAAAAATATCCATAATCCATGTGGCATCACATGTTTAGTACCCTACGTAAAATGAGCTCTGCCATTGCCATCATGTTTCAATGAGGAATTAAAATTTTAATTAATCATTATTTATACTATTAAATCCTCTTTGTTTACTCTGGATATGGTCCAGCTCTAGCCAAGATCTCACCTCATGTGGAAGATTGTCCTCTCCATGCCAAGTGACGATGTCATCCCTACCACAAGCCTTATTGGCCACCCAGTCAACAATCATGTTGATTTCCTTGAAAGCATGGGTGATAATGCATGAATCAAAAGTATTGAGAGTATCTTTCACCACCTTGATAGCATTATAAATAGACCATGAGGTGGGATTCTTATTATTAAGGTTTGTTGATGTATGTAGCATCGGTCAGATAAATAAAACTAATTATCTAATTATTATGAGAAATGATTTATTACACACACACACACACACACACACACACACACATATATATATATATATGCATAATAATTGATATTATTATATATATAGTATTTATTATTATAATAACTATATAGTTAATTAATAAATTAGATTAATGAATAGACATGTCCCATGAAGGGACATGTCTCTTCTTGTCTTTGCCTTGTATATATACAAGAGATTGATGCATTTGGAAAATAGATACAATCAGATAGTGCTATTACATTTGCAATGATCCTAAAACCTTAACAAGGTTGTTTATAATATTCATTGAATCCCCCTCAACCCAAACTTTATTACACCCGTATTCTTTAGCAAGAAGGATACCTTGGTAAGAAGCAATAACTTTCACCACATGGTTAGATTGATTCCTGATAGGAATAGCTCTAATGACTTTACATATCTCATACTCATCTCTTAACACCACCCCGCATCCAAAAATTCTTGGGTTTCCTTTTGAGGCCCCATCAAAATTTATTTTCGTCCACCCATTAGTTGGTAAATCCCATCTAGCTTCATTCCTCAAATTGATCTAATTACTAAAATTTCTTCTACCTTTAATTTTCCAATTCTCGAAAAATTTTAAATCCCATTGGTCCTTAGCAATGCCAATTTTTTCTATAGTAATAAAATTCTCCATTATAGCTCTTTTTATTTTCTCAAAAACCACCTGATAGGAAGAAGATTGATTTCTAACCACTCTGTCATTTCTCTCCTTCCAAAGACCCCAAAATAAGTGGGGTAAGGAAATATTCCACAAGGTTTTCACTAATAGATTAGAGATTATTGTTTATGTTTGTTTTCTTTGCATACTTGAATGATATTTGATCAAACGTGACCCAACCTTATGGAGTTGATTTTATGATGGAAATTGCATTGTGTGTTCCTGTTACTTTTTGGAACCAGTTTTGGATATTGTGAGATTATGTTGACTTAGAGTCATGATTTGAGATTATTAAACTTAGGGTAGGTTATCTAGGTGTTAGAGGGGAAGTGGCTTACTTTGGAGGCGCTAGAGCCCATAAGTGGCTACCTGGGTATCCTTAGTAGGTTACTTAATCAAGTGATAATATTAAATTACACGGGGATTAAAATGAATTAATAAGATA